>JAPSGF010000003.1:19444553-19478826 GCA_035772895.1 Perdix hodgsoniae
AAAAAGAAAAAAGAAAAAAGAAAAAAGAAAAAAGAAAAAGGAAAAAAAAAGCACTAAGTAAGTCCAATAGCAGTAAAAAAAAAGCAGTAAGTCCAGGTGTATTTCATAGCAAGATAAGCTTTTACTTTTGTCAACTCAGTAATAGACTTCAGAACTGAAGATTACAACTGCCTGCTAATTTTCTGTTTAGTTTTCTTTATCAGTGAAGTCAGAGAGAAAGGAGACAGAGTGCAAAAGAAAAATAGAAAGAGAAATCTGATTCAGGGATGGTCTAAGCATTCCTTGAGAGTGCCCGCCCACCAGTCTGGCCCAAACTAGAGATTCTGCAAAAACAAAGTACTTAGTTCATGTCCCATTGTCAAAGGCAGGTCATGTAACCATTAGCATCTCTACTAATGTGACACAAATCTCATGGAGTATGCAATAATCCCCATTCCATTAAACATATACTCAGAGAGAAATGCCACCTTCTCCTCTTTCTTCCCTTACAGGCCATTCTTTTTTTTACTGCTGTAATGGGTGCTGTTAGTATTTAGGTTTCTGGGCATAATTTGAAGAGATGCCATAGAAGAAATAGTTACGACACTGCTAGCCCCTGTGAAGGCCACATAGCAGGATTCTCAGAAAGTTCTCATGCAGGATTTGCCTGTTTGTCAGTAGATTTGGTTATTGGAAGGAAGAGACAGAACTCCTCAAGTAATCATTTGAAATAACAAAGAGACGATAGTTTTCTGAATAAGTTGCCCACAAATGGAGTTAAGAAAAAAATTAAAAAATGGGGTGAATTTGGGGTGAATGAACATAAACAACAGGAGGACACTTCAGTAGCTTCAGAATCGAGATTTTATTCCAATTCTACCTGAGGAGCTTGAAAAACAGGAGGATATTGGCATTATAAGAGGAACAAAGTTCGTCCATTTTGGATTTGTTAGAAAAATGCAAGCCTCAGCTCTCAAGAAGAGCTATCAAGAACAGAGCTGCTTTTGGAGCCTTTATGCTGCTGATGGCGGTTTATAGGAAGAACAGGTCTATTTTGCAGCAGGCTTTTGTGAAGAATCAACAGAAGGTTCTCCTATGCAGTACTGTACTTTGTGCTCTACAGGACTACAGCCATGCATGTATCTTCCCTAGTCTCTCACACTACTGGATACCAACAAAGCATACATCATTAAACCCCTGAATAGTGTTCAGTTTAGCCCTCCAAAAAGTTTCCCTATCTCAACCTGAAAAGCTAAATCCTGACTTATCTGTGTTTTATCCTGTGATTTTATTACAGCTGTATGGAGAGCACACCTTAGAGAGTTCATGTAATTGAGTAAGAAATGTAAGAGGGAACAGAGGGATTGAAATAAAAGCTGCTCAAATTATATTTTTTTGTGGAATTCCTCCCCTTCCTCAGAGAAGAAAATAAATGTTAAGAAGCCACTGGTAAAGCTGGCTAATACTGTTGAGATTTATAAAGGAACCTTTATATTGGAGTACACAAAGCATAGGTGACCATGCACCACCACCAGAAGCAGTCAAGCAGAAGTTAAGAGGACAGCAAGTCAAGAGAACAGGAACAGTCATGTTTAAGTCACAATCTAAGAAGAGTGCAGGTAGAAGGAAGAACTAGCAAAGCTCCCTGGAGTGCTGGCGGAACCAAGGCCACAGGATGGGTAAAAGCATAGGGCAAATGCAAAGCAACAGTGTTACTATTCCAACTGGCTCTAAGCTTGTTTGTCGAAACAGTATGAAGACTGGAAGGAGATGATACAGCACTGGCACTAATGAGGAATTATGGAGACAAGATGAGGACACAATAGCCAGCAGTCCTAGTTCTCCAACTCACCACAAGAAATCCCAGTTTCTTGGAAAAAAATGTAATGCTTTGTTTAAAACAGAGCTCTTTCCCCTTCTGCATTCTATGATCTTAGAATGAGTTTTGCTGCTTTTATTGAGGCAATATAGTGGAAGAAAGAAACAGTTTTGATTAAATTATACAAGGAATATCAATGCAATGCATAACAGTTTCTCAAATTTCAGTATCAGTAAATCTCAAGGTAAGAACTATCAAGCTTGCAAAGGAAAGTACTAAAATTCAGGAAGAAACAGTATTGATTCACAATTAAAAAACAAACAAAAAATAAACATACAAGCAAACAGAGAGAGAATAGGAAAATGCTCTCAATCCAAGAGAGGAGACATTTAGATTACATTCTGTTTTGAACAAGTATATGAGATAGACCTTTGTATAAGCAAGCACATGGCAGGCTCAAAGTATTTATTTTATATAACAACTATTAATTGTTGCCATTCTGAACAGAAGCCAAGCATGTTGCAATAGCTGTATACCAAATGAGCTGGCGTGATAAAATATAGTTAAAGCTGAAGCATGATTTGCATAATTGAAAGCTTGCAAAGCAAGCTTGTCACAAACAGTATTCAGATGACTAATTACATATTAAGCTATAGCTACCAGATGTCCTAAATATTCCTTCCAGAGATCTGATTGAAGTCACAAAAGCTAAGTCAAACTATTCCAAAGCCTGGAATAAAAGAATAACCAACAAAAACCCTTGTGCTGATGCTTTCTCTAATCTTATCTTATTGTGGTGTATGCATGCTTTATCTATGGGCAACATCACCAGCAAAATCAAGGCAGTTTTTGTTCCTTCTGTGACACAGAAGGCTTTGTACTGGAACAGGCTGCCCAAGGCAGCTGACCAGTCTCCTTCCCTGGAGATATTCAAGACCTGCCTGGACACTTTGCTGGGCAACCTACTGTAGGGAACTGCTTTAGCTTGGGGTAGGAGTAGTTAGAATCACAAAATCATAGAATGGCTTGCGTTGGAAAGGACTTCAAAAATCAAATAGTTCCAACTCACCTGCCATAGGAAGGGTTGCCAGTGACTCAGGTTGTCCAGGAACCCATCAAGCCTGGCTTTGAACTCCTCAGTGGATGGGGCATCTACAGCTTCTCTAAACAGCCTTTGCCTGTGCCTCACCACCCTCTGAGTGAAGAATTTATTCCTAACATTTAACCTAATTCTTCTCCCTTTCAGATTAAATCCATTCCCCTTTGTCCTGTCACTATCTATATGAGTAAAATGTTGCTCCCCCTCCTGCTTGTAAGCTTCTTTAAAGTACTGGAAGATCACTGTGAGGTCTCTCTGGAGTCTTCTCTTCCCCGAGCTAAACAATTCCAAATCCCATAAGCTTTCATTGTAAGAGAGGTGCTCCAGCCCTTTGATCATCTACGTGGGTTTCCTCTGGATCTGCTCCATCAGCTCTGCATCTTGCTTTTGCAGGAGACTACAGGCCTGGACACAGTACTTCAGATGGGGCCTCATGAGGGCAGAGCAGGCGGGGACAATCACCTCTCTCTCCCTCCTGGCCACTCACTCCTCTTTTGATGGGAAAAGTTTTGACAGCCAAAGGCCTGGCACAAAGTCCAGGTAGATCACATCAGTTACCCTTCCTCAGTCCACTGGTACCATCACTCCACAACAGAAGGCCACCAGAGTAATAAGGCATGATGATGTGCTGTTGCTGAAGTCATGCTGGCTGTCTTGGATCTCCTCATCTCACATGTGCCTTAGAATAGCTTCCAGGAGGATCTGCTACTTGACCTTTCCAGGCACAGAGGTGCAGCTCACTGCACTGTAGTTCCCCAGGTTTTCCTTTCTCCCTTACATAAAAATGAGAGTGCTGATTCCCTTTTTCCAGTCACTGAGGACTTCACCTGACAACCATAAGTTTTCAAACATGACAGAGAGGGGCTCAGAAATCTCCTGCAGGATCCTGGGATGCATACCATCCAGCCCCATAGACCTGTATACATGCATTCTTGTGAAGTGGCCTTGGACTTGCTCCAGTCTTACACTCGGAAAGATTTTGATGCTCTGAGCCTTCCTTGGAAACTTAGGGACACAAGAGACTTGGGGAACCTGATTGGCAGTGAAGACTGGGGTAAAGAATTCATTAAAGTACTCAGCCTTCTCCGGAACTGAGGAGGCTAGATTTCCCTTTTCATTTATCAGAGAGGGTACACTCTTCTTTGACTGTATCTTGTGACCAATGTATGTAAATAAATCCATCCTGTTTTTCACAACCCTTGCCAAGCTTAATTCTATCCATACCTTGGCTTTCCTGATCCCATCCCTGCACATCCTGACAGCATCCCTGGATTCCTTCCAGGCCATCCATTCCCATTCCCATTGCTTCAGCAGATCCTTGTTCAGCCATGCTGGTTTCCTGCCTCCTCTGATTTCCTATGCTGGCGGATGGAAAGCTCTTGTGCTCTCAGAAAAATGAACAGAGTGTGCTGCCAGCTTTGTTCCTTTCCTTTGTACCTAAAGACAGTTTCCCAGGAGATCACTTCCAACAATTGACATTTGTAGATGATTGCTGAATGTTTGTGGAGACACATACACATTCCACTGATTGGAAAAGGGGAAGAATAACCCCATTTCAAACTTTCTTTTTCAAGAAAGTAAAAAAAAAAAAAAAAAAGAAGATCCAGGCAACTACTGCCCAGTCAGTCTTACCTCTGTGCCTGGCAGAACACGGAGCAGATCCTCCTGAAGGCTCTGCTAAGGCACTTGGAAAATAAAGATGAGGTGATTAGTGGTAACCAACACAGCTTCACCATGGACAAATCATGCCTGACAAACTTGGTGGCCTTTTATGATAGAGTTACAGCATCAGTGGGTAAAGGAAGAGCAACTGACATCATCTATCTGGACTTCTGCAAAGTGTTTGACGCTATTCTGCATGACATCCCGCTTACCAAACTGGAGAAAAATGGATTTGATGAATGGACCACTTGCTGGGCAAGGAATTGGCTGGATGGTCACTCTCAGAGTGATCAACAGTTCAGTGTCCAAGTGGAGACCAGTATGAATGGCTTTCCTCAGGGTTTGGTGTTGGGATCTGTGTTATATAACGTCTTTCTAGGTGACATGGACAGTGGGATCAAGTGCACTGTCAGAAAGTTTACAAACAACATCAAGCTGACTGGTACAGCTGACATGCTAGAGGGAAAGGATGACATCCAGAGGGACCTGGACAAACTTGAGAGGTGGGCCCATGCCAACCTCATGAAGTTCAACAAGGCCAAGTGCAAAGTCCTGCACCTGGGTTGGGGCAATTCCAGACACAGGTTGGGTGGAGAATGGCTTGAGAGTAGCCCAGAGGAGAAGGCTTTGGGAGTGTCAGTTGATGAAAGACTCAGCAAGAGCCAGCAATGTGCATTTGCAGCCCAGAAGGCCAACTGAATCCTGGGTTGCATCAGAAGTGCGACCAGCAGGTTGAGAGAGGTGATTCTATCCCTCTGCTCTCATGAGACCTCACCTAGAGCACTGCAACCAATCCTAGGGCCCACATCACAAGGACATGAAGTTGTTGGAACAGATTCTGAAGAGGACCACAAAGGTGATCGGAGGGCTGGAACACCTCCCTTGTGAAGACAGGCTGAGAGAGCTGGGGTTCAGCCTGGAGATAAGAAGGTTCCAAGGAGACCTGATAGCTGGCTTCCAGTACGTGAAGGGGGCCTACAGGAAAGCTGGGGAGGTGTGGGGGATAGAGAGGTTGGTTTGACCTCTTTGAATACCGACTTTCTGGGAATGAGAAAGAGGGAATAAATGTGATATTTTGCAGCTAAGCATAAGATAAGCTCATGGTTGTTAGGAAGATTTGTTATGGAACTTGCTTTCTAGCCATTGGATTGTTAGTAGAAATGTACTGAATGGATGTTGGAATATAGAAAACTTGCTTGGGAAAACAAAGTGGAATCTTTTGCACAAGTACCCTGTGTCATGTTGCTAGCCTGCAACAAGGAGGGACTTTTCATAAGGGCATATAGCAACAGGACAAGAAGAAATGGTTTTGACCTGGGAGAGGGTAGATTTAGACTAGATATTAGGAAGAAATTCTTTACTGTGACGGTGGTGAGACACTGGAACTGGTTACCCAGTGAGGTTGTGGATACCCCCTCTCTGGAGGTGCTTAAGGCCAGGCTGCATGGGGCTCTGAGCAACCTGGTCTAGAGGGAGGTATCCCTGCCTACAGCGGGGGGCTGGAACTAGATGATCTTAATGGTACATTCCAAATCAAACCGTGCTATGATTCTATGATTCTATGATTGAACAGTGAATGCGTGCACAGTGAAGTGGTGGATGGTGACTTTCAGCATTGGTGACAGCGATGTGAAAGACAAGCCACGTTCCAGACAGCCCTGCACAGCTGCAACGCCACAAAATAACGAATGTCTCAATCAGCTCATCCACTCAAATTGGTGGATTATGACCAGGGAACTGTATACAGATCTGAAAATCGGCTTCAGTGTGTTGGAACCAGTGGTGGCAACATTGGAATGCAGACTCTTGTCCATTGCTGGTGAAAACGTGTATTAGTGGTGACTATGATGAAAAACAGTGTTCTACAGCTGTAAATTTGATCTTTCAAGTGGTGTTACTGTGCTCTTTATATCTGTTGTAGTTTCCACGGAAACTGCAGCAGTATAGTGTAGTGTGCAATGTGTAGTCTTCCACGGGAGATGTCACTTTCAGGACAACCTACATACATTAGAAGATAGAATGCTAAAAGCAGTTCATAGTTGGGAAAACAACAGTGCCTCACAGAATCACAGAATCATAGAATGGCCAGGGTTGGAAGGGACCTCAAAGATCATGAATCTCCAACCCCCTGCCACATGCAGGGCCACCAACCTCCCCATTTATTACTAGACCAGGCTGCCCAGGGCCCCATCCAGTCTGGCCTTGAACACCTCCAGGGACGGGGCATCCACAACCTCTCTGGGCAGCTGTTCCAGCACCTCACCACTCTGTAAAGAATTTCCCCCTGACATCCAACCTAAATCTCCCCTTTCTCAACTTAAAACCATTTCCCCTTGTCCTGCTGTTACCTACCCTTTCAAAGAGTTGATTCCCCTCCTGTTTGTAGGCTCCCTTTAGGTACTGAAATGCTGCAGTGAGGTCACCCTGCAGCCTTCTTTTCTCCAGGCTGAACAAGCCCAGCTCCCTCAGCCTGTCTTCATAGGGGAGGTGCTCCAGTCCCCTGATCATCTTTGTGGCCTTCCTCTGGACCCTCTCCAACAGCTCCATGTCTTTTTTGTACTGGGGGCTCCATAACTGGACACAGTACTCCAGATGGGGCCTCACAAGAGCAGAGTAGAAGGGGACAATCACCTCCCTGTCCCTGCTGGCCACCCCTCTTCTGATGGAGCCCAGGATACCATTTGCCTTCCGAGCCACAAGTGCACACTGCTGGCTCATGTGAAGTTTTTCATCAATCAAGAGCCCCAGGCTCTCCACAGGACTGCTCTCAAGGACCTGCCCCACCAGGTATGCCAGAGATCCACTGCACAATGGTGGGCATGCAATTAATTAAGCTGCATCAGCAGCACCAACTAGTTTGTTTTGTTCCGCTGGAGAAGTCCAGTTGCCCAACAAACACTTTCCAACAGAGCTAAACTCAGTCTATGCACTGTGAAAAATGTTCAACAACCATACATCAACAGGTCTGGCGTGGTTTCCCAAACTGGGTCTCCCTCTATCCCCTATTGCAGTCTTGGCTGTGAAGAAAATAGCATTCATACACTCTCAGACAATCTGTCCCAGAAGACTAGAATGAGTGGAAAAAAAACAACTCAAACACATCACAGTCATTCTGAGCATCATATTGTTTTCAATACAGCGAACATATCCTTTGAAATTCCTAAGGCATGTTGTCTGAGAGAGCACATGCAAACTAAGTTGTTACACTGGCATGAACTGAAACAAAAAAGCCTCCTGTATTTCTCTTATAGTGATACAGTTTTTCCAATACACATTATGAGGGCGGGCAGCCAGCCATGTACATTTAAGCTCCAGGTGAGAAGGCCACAACTGCCATCTTTCTTCCTGCACAGGGTGGGCCTCTGCAAGGGACAGCATGCGATTCAACAGAAGGGGTCTACAAAATTGGTCTGTGCGAATCAGCAGCACGCTGGTGGTTCAGACTTGTAGCTCAAAACATGAGTCAAAGCAACGAGACAGCAAACCAGAGAGAGAGACCATCTTGGTTTTATTAGTAGTATTTTATTAAAAAAAAAAAAAAATCAGTACTAATAAAATATTACATTAACATTTTACATTTCAATATATTCTAAAAACAACCATCCAGTGACTATTACAATGTTATTCATGGTTGGGACTCGGGTCATTTGAGCTCTCATTTTCATCCACCATCCGCAGCAATCAAAAAACCAGTTTTTTTGGTAATCCTGAAAAGTGCAAATCACATTGTTACCACAGTGAAGGGATACGATCGATGATCTTTTTCACACAGTCAGTACTGTGGGAATCAAATGTTCTTTCTGCATTAGAATTGGATATTATTTTTTTAATTTCATGATCTCTGGTGTAATAGTTCTTTTTGGGAGTCCTACTTAATTTGGGGAAGATCTGATAGTTTAAATCACTTATCTTCTAGACAAACCTTCCTAGGAATGCACCCTCTTGGAAACAAGAGGGTGACAGGACCAACACCAGATAACAAACAAGTAAATAACAAACGTAAACCTTCTGATAAGACTGTGAACCTGGAGTACCCAGCCAGTGGGGAAACGGGGGAGGGGGTGGAGGCAAGGGGAGAAAACAGGTATAAAGGCTGTCATCTTGTGTCCATAGGTGCTCCTGCTTGTGGGATGCCCGCCATTGCCATCGCGGATAAAATAGGCTTTGTCAGAGATACCGTCCTGACAGAAATTATTTGGATGTTGCCAACAATTCGAGGGCTCGTCCGGATTATCGCCTCTTTGAGTGTTCCCCTACTGCCTTAGACAGGATAGGTGCACCCCGCTGATGTCAGCGGTCCTGTCTGGGTGGTGAGGTGACTCCTTGGCATGGCCAATAAGAAACCAAGACTGTTACATAAAGGACGGGCTCTGTGAAAGCCATGGGGCAGGTAGGCACGGGTATTGACCCCTGCAGACCCGGCAACTTCATGCACAGACCAAGGTAAGGGAATTTAATTCTTGCCTTGGGGGTCGGTAGAGACTCCGGTGAGTCTCAGCAGGGAGCTGTTGGTGTGCGGTACCCTGTGCAGCAGTACACGCCTATTGAATCTGAGAATCGGAGCGAGGTGTTCCGGAGGGATTGGCCCTAAATCCAAGAATTGGAGTGTGGTAACCTGTGAGCTGGGGAGTTCACAGCAGCATTCCGGAGGGATGGGGAATAGGATCTCCATAGAACAGGGGAAAAGGGTCCCCAAATTCGTGCCTAGAGATAGCCCCTTGGGAAAGAAGCTTCAGAATTGGAAAATAATCCCAAAACAAGGGAAAAGAACGGGGAAAAGGTGTTTAAATACTGTATACAGACATAGCCTAGAGAGCCACTACAGGGAAAATCATTATTTTGACCAAAATAGGGGTCTGACGAAGATCGGGCCTGTCAGACTTTGTATTTATATGTAAACAGCAAGATTCCTTTGAAACAGAATTGGCTTATGTCATTTAATGGGTGCAAGAAGTAAAAAAAATGCTTCTCACAAGGAGGAGTCGAAGTTCAAAAGAAAAAGGAAAGAGAAGCAGAAAGATCATAAATGGGATCCCTTAGATAACTTCCCTCCCTTCAATTTCTAAAGCACTGCAAGCAGCAGTGACCTCTCCAGAGAAGGAGAGTGGCTGTGCTGCTGATCCTGTGCAGGGTTCTGGAGAGAGGATGCACTCGTGATTACTGAGGGAGTTGGAGCAATGTGAATGGGACCTGGAGAGTTTTCCTTTCTCTAACACTAACCTTACTAATACTTCACTTTATCCTCTTAGGGCAGTCTCCTTAGGTCAAAGGGAAATAGGGTATGCTAATGACTGCTGTTTTTATTAGAAGAAAAGTTAGGGGAGTCTCAGAAACTCCTTAATTGAGAATCTTATAAATGTAGCAGAACAATTAGATCAATTTCTAGGGCCTAATTTCTACTCATGGATGGAAATGATGTTTATCATTGATACGTTTATTGGAGAAGGAGGTGGGCAGCTATGCAAGTGTGGGAAATGAATACAGAGGGAACGCTGGGCCCTGGAGGGAGGCAGAGAGAGGAAGGATCCTGAGGATAAATTGTACTGATTATTGTCACTGCCTTTGTGAGTGTTAAATGTTTATGTTGTGAAAGTGTTATGTTATGTCATGTACGAGGCTGTTGTGGAACAAGGGATGTCCAAAGTGATACCCATGGTTGTATTTTGGCTCACTGGAGAAACACTGCTGGTGAATCAGGGGAATATTGAATAAGAAACCAGGAACATAAATAGAGTAACGTGACCAGTTTTATAATTGAGTACCCTAATTATGAGACTAAGTGCTGGGTGTCTGTGGAAGTTGAAGAACTGTATTGTTTGATTTGTGGATTTTGAAGGCAGTGGGAGAAACTGTCTTGATGGCATATGGAAGTGCAACTGTTAATGGTACATGGAAATGTAATTGAGGGTACAAATAGTGGAAGTGTGGAAAATCAAACAAAAACAAACAAACAAAGAAACGGCAAAGAGGTTAAGGAAAACAGTGAGTTTGTGATATTAGAGTTTGGGTCATCATTACCCCCCCTCCCCCACCATGGCTTGTAAGCTGGAGTAAGAGAAAGAGTTGGGGGCTGGAGCCTCCAGCTGTAACTGTAAAGGGTGTATTACTTGTGAATGGGGATGGGCTGGGACATTGGAAGTGAGAACAGCTGCCATCTGTAGAGATCTCCTGAAACCCAATACCCCAGTGTAAGCACTGGAATCCCGGGGAGGGGACGGGGTGAAACAGAAATTACTAGCGTTATATTTCAATAATGTGAAAGTCTGGAAAGTGTAAAGGGTTTGGGAAAAACACAGGCTGAGGAAGGCAAAGTTGAGCAAGGTGTAGCAGGGATGTCCTTACCTAGAAGAAGAGGTAAGGGGGAGCCTGGAAGGGCTCAGGGAGAGTTCCACCCCCACTGGACCAAAAGCAGCTGGAAGTGGGGTAAAGAGGTTTATTTTCTGATACGGGTGTCTCTTACTCTGTGCTACATCAAGAATTATTACCCATAGATGATTTCTGTAATCGCTGTAGGAGCTACTGGCAAGATAAGTTTACTTTTTTGGGGACCAATTAAATACAGGCTAGGAGAACAAGCAGGAATATATAAATTCTTGTACATGCCAGGTTCTCCAAAACCATTACTTGGGCATGACACATTAGAACAGTTGAATGTAGAGATTAAATTCAGTGGAGAAAATTGGAGCTAAGTGTCAAGCAAGAGCAATTGACCGAAAATTTTAAGTCTGGCTTTAGCACAAACCAGGAAAAGCAATGTTGTAGCCCCAGAAGTTACAAAAACCCTAAATCAGGCACACACAGGATTGCAGGCATCAGGAATGCCTGGCAGAGCTAAAAATGCAGCCCCAAAAAAGTTAAGTTAAAGGCTGGGAGCCACCCACCCAGGGTAAAGCAATGCCCTTTGAGGATACAAGACTGTAGGAGGATAAAAGAAATAATAAATAACTTTTTGGATTTTGGATTATTAATTGGATAGAAATCCAAATACAACACCCCAATCCTGCAAACGAAAAACCGGATGGCAAGAGCTATAGTTTGGTACAAGATTTGAGGGCAATTAATAGAAATGTTGAATATGTACAACCCATGGTGTGTATCTTTATTAACCAAGTTAAGGAATAAGTAAGTGGGGTTTACCGTTCTGGATTTGAAGTACACCTTTTTCTGCCTGGTTTTGCCAAAGTAAGTCTAAAATTATTTGCCTTTGAATAGGAAAACTCCAATATGGGGAGAAGGGAAAAAATAATAATTTAAAAAAGAAAAATTTAGATAACCTGGACAGTGTTACCAGGGTTGTGAGAACAGCCCAATGATTTTTGAGAACTGTTCAACTCGTGAGCCTGAGATTTAGGTTCCTCAATCTCACAGTGGAACTTTCGTACGTGCATGCTACAGTATGTGGATGCTACAGTAACAAAGGAGGACTGTGTACAATGGACTGTGAGTTTGCTGAACTTCTTGATTTAAATGGCTATCAAGTTTCTCAACAGAAGGCACAACTGATCAAAGAGAAGGAAGCAATTTGCTGAGCACCCAGAACACCAACACAGAGCTACCTCCAAGCCAGAAGTGTGCAACTGCATGGAGACTGTCCAGTTGGTCAGACCTACAGGAGAAACTGCTGGCCGATGCTGAGTATTCCTGGATTCATCAAATTAATCGACGGAAGCAGTTTTATGAAGACAAGGAAACTGTAGGGCAGATATGCAGTAACTGCTACTGACAAGGTAAATGAAGCAAAACCATTACCTGTGGGAACTTCTACTCAGAAGGCTGAAATAACTGCCTTGACAAGAGCAGCATGCCTGTAATACATTGTAAAGGACATCAGAAGAGTGACACTGTACAGGAAACCAGGAATATGATGGTGGATCAGGTGGCAAAACAGGCACCTGAAGGGACAGAAATCAGTGAACCGGCTTTAATTCCAGACAGCAAACACTAAATATCTGAAACTTAGAATACCTACAAGGTATTCTAGAGAGGACAGGAATCTAATTAATGATTTAGAAAGGAAGAGAGCAAGCTGACAGATGGGTGCATACCCAGATGGACACACTGTTGTGCCCATTAGTATTTTATAGAATTTGGTTCTAAGGGAACATAATAAAACATATGGGGGGGGTACAGACACCAGAAAGTAACTGTACAATCCTAGTACCAGGAACAGGGTACAAGTGGGGCTTGCTGGGAAAGGGAACCTTCTAGGGCAACAATTGCAAACTGATTTTTTTTTTCAGAACTGCCAGGAAAAAGGAGGGTTTTGGTATATGCTAGTTCTAACCAATATCGCCTCAGGGTGACCAGAAGCATTCCCTCGCAGGACCAATAAAGCCAAAGAAATAACCAAGATATTGTTGCAGGAGATTATTCCAAGGTTTGGGTGTCCTGCAGTAATACCCTTCAACCAGGGAACTCACTTTATTGCAGAGATTGTCCAAGAGGTCAGCAAGCATTGGGAATAAACTGGCAATCGCACATACCACACAGACCACAAGTGAGTGGTCAGGTGGAAAAGATAAACCATCTAATTAAATCACAGGCTGTAAAACTGGGCCAGGAAGCTGGACTATCCCGGCCACAGTTGTTGCCTTTGGCTCTCCTTAGTACCAGAACAAAACCTACAGCCAAAGAGGGGTAAAAAAGGCCTTATGTTGTACAAAGAGGAGTCTTTACCCAGATAGGGGATGAAATACTGAGTATGTGATAAGTCTACAAGAACAGCTTCAGGAAATAGAGAAACTGGTTCTAGGAACTAGAGCCCAAGGCCTTGACAGCTCAATGCATAATATTTTACCAGGAGATTATGTATGTATATAGCAGATCTCTTTCACATTCAGCCCTGGAACCAAGGTGGGTAGGTCTGTTCCAGGTGCTGCTGATATCCTGCACAGCAGTAAAAATTAAAGAACAAGCATTGTGTATACATCATACTAGAGTTAAGAAGGTCCCTCAAATATAATGGGAACTAAAATCAGCTGGACTCTTATATGTATCTTTTGTGAAAAACATCATTGCAAAGTATACGAATATCAGTAATTGTTTGCTATGTGGGCAAGCTAAGCATTTAAACTTTTTACTTCTTGTTGTCCCTGATAATTTTAAGGCAAGAAATCAAATTGTTGCAGGGTTTGAGTCACTATCCTGGTGGGTGATGGTCAACAAGAATGTAGACTGCATTTACTACATCTGTTACTATCAATGGAGATTTACAAATTATACAAAGAGCGCAGTAAAGGGAATTGTGGTACAGTTAGGTGCCACAAGTAGGATAGCCTGGGAAAATAGGATCTCCTAAAATATGATACAAGCTGAAAAAAAAAAAAAGGGGGGGTATGTGTAACGCTGGGTATTGCACTTGATATGAAGGTACTGCACTTTCATCCCAATATCACAGCTCCAGATGACATAATAACTAAGGCATTGCAAGGGCTTACCACCCTTGCCAATGAACTGGCAGAAAAATCAGGAAGAGATACTTGTATCACTGGATGGTTGGAGTCCTGGTTTGGTGAATGGAAAGGGGTGACTGTATCCACATTTACTTCTTTGACAGTAGTAGCAGGAGCCCTGATGGCCATTGGTTGCTGTGTTATCTCCTGTGTGACAGAACTGGTAGAGTCATTGATCCAGACAGCACTATTGAAGCAAACACCAATGGAGCCACCACATCTGGATAAAATGATGGTATTAGAGGAGATGGGAAATAAAGAAAGTGAAGAAGAGGGAGATGTCTATAAAAGTGAGCCTTAAAAAAAAAAAATTGCAGAAATCAACAATGCATAAAAAAAAAAGAAAAAGGGGGTACTGTGGGATTCAAATCACAGAATCACAGAATTGCCAGGGTTGGATGTTGTTTCTGCATTAGAATTGGAAAATACTTTTTTTATTTCATGGTCTCTGCTGTCATAGTTCTTTTTTGGTGTCTCTCTACTTTACTTGGGGGGGTGTCTCTGATAGTTTACATCACTTATCCTCTAGAGGAACCTTCCCCAGGAATGCACGCTCTGTACATAGGTGTATGTATGTATGTTTTGTCATACACAGTGCAAGGATATCCTGCACAAGATCAAACCAGAGAACAAGTCTTGCCATGCCCAAGGAAGCATCTGAAGAGACATTGGAAGGCCTGGCATCATCCCCCCACCCTCCCCCAGGTGCTCTTTGTTTAACGAAAGCTTTGAAGGAAATCACATCAATACAACACGAAGAGCACTGAGACAGCTTGGAAACAAGAGGAGGACAGGACCAACACCAGATAACAAGTACATTGACAAGTAAATAACAAATGTAAACCTTCTGATAAGACCGTGAACCTGGAGTATCCAGCCAGTGGGGAAACGGGGGAGGTCTAATTTATTCATGTACTTTATTTATAATCTTGAGAGAATAAACCATAGCTACCTTCTGGAATGGATACAAAGTTTTCTATAGAAGGATCCAACAATTTTTACATCTCCTATAAACAAATGTCCTCTAATATAAATTAACAATGAATCATTCTTACAAACCTTAAGCAAACACCCAAATTAAAGAAGTGCCTAACTTTAGAAATTAATAAGGCTGGCTTTTTTTTTTTTTTTTTTTTTCCAAGTCAGTGTAGAATAGCGCAGGAAACCTGCCTAATCTCAGATCTACACTATTTTAGGAGAGATGATTGCTGTATCTTCTGTATTCTCAATTTTATGACCTTACAGCTCTGTAGAAATGCAAGTTAACAGGACTGGAAGTTTGTGTCCCCAGAAAGAAGTGCTCCATTTGATTATTTTCCCAAGTAGAAAAGACGGACAATCAGTGGACATCAGCACCTCCATTTACCTCACTGATTAGAAATAAGTGGCAGCAATAGCCAGCAATTATGTATGTTTAATGCTATTTACAGGCACTCATCCATGTACTGCTAGTTTTCCCTTGGCAATAGATTTTTTTTTTTTTAAAGTACATCTGTGGCACATTTAACTTCGGTGAGCACTCCCCAAGGCTACAGTGTTTTCTTCTTGTGAAAAAGTAGCATTTCATGGGGATGGCATAAGCACACTCTTAGCAGCCAGTCTCTGATACCAAGATTTAATAAGAGGGCACCTACTGCTTCCCAATTCAAGCTGCTCAGATTCTGCAGTGCTACTTCAACGGGGCTGAGAAAGATGCTGTGCAAGACGCAAGCACAGACAAGCCTGAGAATTTCAAGGGATTACTTACTTCGAAATGACTTTTGCACATCTCTACCTTCAACAGCAATAGAAAGATGCCGTACTTCTAATTCTATTCATAAAAAAAGACTGGTTCTTCCAATATTCAATTCAACTTCATTTTAACTTCAGAAGATTGTGCCACATAAGGATGGCAGATGAAATCCTGGATAGCAGGTCTGTTAGCTCTAACACTGGCTCTCTCTTTCTATGCTGATTGGGACTATTAAGATCTACAGTCTTGACACATTCAGGTTTGGTCAGCAACACAACATAATTTTCTGATGTGCTTCAACAAGCATTTGAAGCAAATGATACTACTTTTCATGCTGACAATAAAATATCTCAAAAAGTACTGCTGAATTCCTAAATGCCTTATTTATATCCAAACTCTGAAGTCCTAGCCTTGTCCAAAGTCTGAGGCAGAAGTCTGATTTCCCCTTGCTGAAGATCAAGCTTTTGTAAAGATGTTAAAGTTCTGATACAGCTTTGGAAACTCTGCTCACTGACAATGCAAGATTTCAAGATTTATTTTTTTTGCAAGATTGCAAACTCAGAAGCATTTCTTCCTCTTTCCTGTTCTTTATCTAACTGTGTATTCTAGGGACATGGACTTCAAAAGGTTAATTGCGGGCAATTAGTGCTGCAATAGATAAAGAGCTTCAACTAATGACTTTAGTTAATTACCTATGGTACTTGACAAATTCCCACATGTCAGCTGACCCATGGTACTGAGGTCAGCAAAAAGCACGCAAATAGTTTACAGACTAAAGATTCTAATTTCAAAGAAAAATTAAGCCAACGAACTAATGCCTTTTACTTGTAATATGACATAATCTAAAACACAACTGGTTAAAGTTCTTAAACAGTAAGATGAACATAAATAATTTATTTATCTGAGCTCATGAGGAAATGCATTTTCATGGAAGCATGTCCGTTCCAGCAAGATATTGCACCCTTGTATTAAAACAGCCTCATCCTGGTAAAAACAAAACTGGTGTTAATGTACTATCTAACTATCAACCTAACCGTTACTATCTAGCAAATTCCTGCTGCCAAGATGACAAACTCCAAGCTCAAGAATTAATGTATGCCTCTCTGCTAGTAAGGGCTGACTAGTCTAGCGTCAGATACAGCTGTTGAGTCCACAAACCTTTTCTTGCTATGAAGGTATGAAGTACATGCTACTGTTTGAGGAAAACTGGAGATTCCATATGGAAGTAAATGTTAGGGGATAGGCTTGCTTCTTAAAAGGATCACTGTAATGTACTGAGATCTTCCTTACCGAGCATGGTCTTAATAGTTCATTTGCTTAGTCCAAAAGAGATGCAGAAATCCCTCTAAATTTGATTTATATTCTCTAATCTGTCACATAAAAGAAATACCATATTTCTTTCTTATTTCTCCTTTCTTTTTCTTTTCTTTTTTTTTAAACTGATATGAAGTTGATTAACTCACTGAGAATTTTCTTGTTTGCTTGAGAAACAAGAAAGTTGGATAGCCTCTTATTTAGTAGATAATACCACACTCCATTAAAGGATTAATGGCATTAGAGATTTATTCTAATTAACAGATCACTAAGCATAATAAAAGAGCCTTTTGGTACCAATTCTGTTAGATCATAGAATTAATCCTTTCTCACCTTCAACCACTTATCCTAAAACACAAATCCTAGAGGGCTCCAGATGGTACTGGTGCCCAGGGTTATTATTCATTCAGAGAGTTTTTATGTTCTGAAATACTGGAAGTACAGTTTTCTCTGAGTTCCCATGTTAAAACAGGTAAAACATTAAGAATTTACCTTGATCTACTCCCTCTCCTCGTTTCCTTTTTAAATTCAAAAGTGTGTGTTGTTGTTCCTTGACAGCTTCTGCAGCACAGTTGGGTCTGGGAAGCAGATACCCTGGAGTAGGTCCTGGTCGATTACTGAAATATTTCTGTTTCAATGCCTTGATAATAAGAGCAAAAAAAAAAAAAGTAACGAATATAAGCATCAGAACTTCACACACAAAGAGACTGTAATTAAATAAATTGCTTTTCATTGCTACTCCAGAAACTACTGAAGCTTCGTCCTTCGGTACTGAATCTCTGTACTGAAAAATAGCAAGATTTAATATTCTCAGTGACTACCATGGTACTTTGTTAGCTAAGAGATAACTTCAGGCTTACTTCTAACTAGCACTAAAACATTCTAACGAAACTTTAGATGACATTGCAGGAGATCAGTGGGTTTCTAGCTCTGAAGAACTTACATTCTGAATAAAGAGATACATGAGTAAAGATGGAAGTGAGAAAAAGAGAGATTAAAATAATGTAACCAAAGTTTTGATCAGCTTTGGGACCCGAACACCATGGTTTCACTAGCTTTTAAGACAGGTCTTTGTATTAATTAACTGTGCTGCTTCTACAGTGTAAACTGCAAGAAGACGTAGTTTGAATGAGAGCTGAAGACAAACACATGTAAGATTAACTTGGTGTAATAGAATTACATACCCTATTTTAAGTTTTAGCGGTTCCACAGATTCCATTTACTATGCTTTATGGCTTTACTTATCTAGTCTGTTAGCTCTACGCTACTTTTGCATATGCCAGTTACAAAGTATTCGATGCCATGTATAAATTAAGCCAATATGGTATGCAAAAATTGCTTCCTGCCTTACACTGTGGTGATGTCATTAAAAGCATAAGACTAGAAAAATCATATAAATTGAAGTCACCATCTTACAATATGGCCTGGAAAATGATTTCATATATATATATATATGAATTAATATAGAAATGTCTCAAGCATGCTGCAACTGATTACTTGGGAACTTACATTTTTAGAGATGGTGACTAAATAAAAAAAACCTTCAATATGATCTCAAAAAGTCCTTTAGCACAAAGGTATCTAATCTGCACTGGGATTTGTCTTGTCCAACAAGCCATGCGGGAGTCCCAGCCTTACAGTGGGGATGTGCATGCTACACTGTAACTGTGAGGCAATAAATATTTGAATTAATTGCTGTGCCTAGTCCACAGCAGTAATCCTATTCTGAACTAGAACAGAACATTCTGCAAGATCTTAATTCAAAGTCCTTTATTTCTACCCAATAAACAGTAGTGAAACTGAGATCAATTTTACTCAAGCAAGATGGAAACTGAAATTCAGGTCAAGACAATGGCTTAAATCACCACATATCCATTTTAAAAAGAACCAAAAAAGTTTAAACGAAATCAGAGCCTGGATGAATTAAGGATGAAAATATTTTAAAAGCAGGGAATAAAACATACTATGTTAAGATTTACTTGCAGGCTTATGTAACTGAATTTTGAATGTTGACTATGATTGTCTGGCTCATACACTTTTTAGTTGTCTACCTTGACTACGTAACTGGGAATAATGATTATCAGAAAGTGTTATTTCAAAGTTCTCTGTATAAAATGTGGGAAACATGCTTACAGTATTTCACAGATATATGATATTCCATTTCAAACCTGGCTTCTCAGCTTCAGAACACATTTATCTGATGTTTTGAACATGTTAATGAAGATTAGAACATAAACAATGTACTATACCTGAGTTGCTGTAACTCTAGAACAAGGATTAAATGTAAATAATCCTTGTAGAAGACTAAGTAAGTCATCACCAGCTGCACTGAAGATATGTTGAAGAGGCATTCCAGGGAAAGACTTAAATGTGACATAATCTGGAAGATTCGTCATTCCCTACAAGGACACAAAAACGGGATACCTATTTTTTGAAAGAGTTTAGCTTTTCATAGAAATGAAACTTCATATACCTGTATCCACAGCAGAAGATAACTGCTCTTCAAGACACCCTGTTAATACCTAGTCATTGAGCGTAGGAATAATGGGACATAAAAATTACTCTAAAAAAAAAGAATTGACACAGTATCCATTACCAAGTAGTTTTTCATCCTCCTGCTCCAGTAGTGAGTAGTACAACAGGAAACAAAATTAACAAAGGAAGCATGGAGGAACTTTATCGTGAGCACGGACAAAGTAAAACTAGCAGATGGTAGAAAAGACAAGATACGCAGAGGAGCCAATGTGCATTTTCCCCTGGTAACATACTGTCCTCTTCGAAGTTTGTCATCCATCGTTAACATTGTGAGCTACTTTCTGAAATGCATGTTTTATTTGTGGATTACAGGGCAGGAAGGAAAAAAAAAAAACAGTTAAACCAGTTAAATAAAAGATGAATGGCATTTTTCCCCCCCTTAGGTTAAAAAAAAAAAAAAACACACAAAAAAACCCAACCAACCAATCCTTTGTATTCAAATTTCACCATAAAACTAAACCAGTTACAATTATCTAGATGCCAGTAAGTATTTTAAACCTTTAAACCAGCATATTTCAGTAAATTTGTTCAGTAAGTTTATTCAAGCTAAATAAAACACTAGCGCTGTAGTAAAAAACGAGTGCAATCAGTTTCAATTTTGACTGTAAAGATCTCAATATTTGAAAATCATAGGTTTGGAAATAAATTCGGGAATACATTATCTCTGTTGTGCTAATGAATTTCCTGCCCTCTCCCTTTATCACCTCGTAAGAAAGAAAAAATATCACTGCAAAAATCCCCCTCTACTCAGCTCTTGTGAGGCCCCATCTGTAGTACTGCATCCAGGCCTGGGGCCCCCAGTACAGGAAGGGCGTGGAGCTGTTGGAGCGGGTCCAGAGGAGGGCCACTAAGATGATCAGAGGGCAGGAGCTTATACTGAAAAAAGAAGTGCCCTGAGATGACTGACAACACCTAGTTATTGTGATTGAGCACAGCTTGACGGGTTATCATTCATGTTTTAGATGTAGCTTGTGTGGCAGACGAAGGCTTAGGGATACAACATCACTGAAAGCCAGTGGTGCCAATCCTCCACCCCCCCCACACCCTCAAAAAAAGTCCACTGCAGGGACAGACACTGCTTTCTGTATATTACCACAGAGTTATTCCGAGAAATAACTGAGACAGTTATTCTGTCTTTTAATAGATTCCGAATGAAAAACCTGGACAGCCCAACTTAAGGTCCTATAAATTGTTCCCAGTATTGAAAGCAATTAAAGCCTTCCAGGTTAAAACTTCAATATACCAAGAATCTCAAGAACATTAAGCACTCAATATTAATTTCAGATCAACAGTCATGGGAAACTATGGACCAAGAAAGGAAACCAAGATGTCTCAACTGCTGCATGATGCTAACAACACCGTTCTAATGATTATAGATTTGCCTAGATAGAAATCTCAGCTGCTTATCCTCTTTTTTGTGAGAAGCAGCTGCATTCTGAGAACTTACTCAAATATTCTGATACATTCTTTAAGTTAATTTCAAAAGCAGAAGTAGAGATTACATCAAGTAAAATTAAAGTCAGAGCGTAAAACAAAAAGACTCACAGGCCACTGTTCTTCTGTGGGAGTGCCCAGTGTTTCAAAAATCCTTGTCAGCTGGTCCAGATCAGAGTCTCCTGGCAAGAAAGGAACCTGCAGGAAGGCAACAGCTCATTTAACTAAATTCTACGCTTAGTTACAGAAAGAATCTTGGAGTGGTTCCTCATAACTGCATTACATATTCAAAGTGAAACACCTTTGTGTACCGTGTGCCTACAACAAGGTACACGGAACATTTAAAGCTATCTAGTGACATCCACATAGATTTTGAACATTTCTTGTAACCCAGGCTTAGTATCACTGACTTAACAAAATAGAACAATTAATGTAGTGGTTTTGTTATATTTAGTTCTTTTATTGGGCTAGGTTGTTTTACACCTGAGCTGTAAATTTACATTCTGCTGATCACAATAATCTTTCCAGCACCTACAACCTTGAGATAGGTGACATTACATGACATGATATATAAACATTAATGTGGATTGCAACTGCATTACAAAAGTGAGAACTAAGAACAGTAGAATGAAAGAGCACCTAGAGAAATTACACTGACTCATATCCATAAAGAATTAAACTGCCTAACAACCATCAGATGTCAAATGAGCTAGGCAGAAGACAGAAAAAAGGGCATGTCTGTCCAGTTTGAGTTGTCATTCATGCAACAGGCAGACAGTGAAAGAAAAAAAAAAAAGGGACTTTGTGAACAACAGTAAAGTTAGAGGCAGTATTTTAATCATAAGGACAGAAAGAGTATAATGAACACCCTTGCAAGGCAGAACACTCAATTTTGGTGCCCTGAAAGCCCACTGAAGATCTCTAAAGAGCTTTTGTAAAGCTCCTGGAAATTTCACTATCCCCCAATCCAGTACACCCAGGAAGAAGAGACAGATACATTTTAAACTATCATAGTGATAAAACCTTGCCATAAACATATTATCTGCTTCGTAAGAAAAATAAATAATTTAGTAGAATTAGATTACGCCTTTGCTTTCTAACTTTCCAGGAATGTACACGACTTCAGAGGGTCTAATCCCTGCATGTCCAACACACAGCCTGGCCCAGCCTGCCCTGCACCATCGCAGCAGTGGCTCTGCCCTGCCAAGTAGCCCAGCCCAGCCTCTGGCATGCAAACACTGCCCACAACAACCAAACTGTAGCGTGCAACTGGCACTGCCTGGGATGAATTCAGGGCATGGCATGGATGCACTGCAGTTAAGGCTCAAGTTAACTCAAGTTAACTCAATTGTATGTATTGAGATGCACTGTTTAAACACAGTCCTGTGAACAGCAAGAAAAAAGATATGCAGCTGTGTTTTCCATTTTGATTAAGCAATTTGAGAATAGGTTTCAAGGCTGCAAAAAAAAGTCACCAATTCTTTGGTATTTGAATTAAAGTGTGATCGTGTCTCTCTGCTGAACCTCTATAAGCCCTATTTTACTAAAGAGAATTATCTTCACAAATCTTCACAATCACACCTCATTAACATATCATTGCTTTTAGGCAGTACACGTATTTGTGAACAATTGTTTTTAAGGATGAAGCACAGAAAGAGTAAAATTTCATAACAGTTTCTGATGAACACCTTGGCAACTCACTAAGAATTGCAACCGTTGCTATCAAACTAGGCTAATGCACAAAAGCAAAGTCAAATGTTTCACTAGGTCTATGCTGTTGCTGCTCTTTTTAGGTTTTAGTAAGAAATACTACAGAATAAAATAAGTTTTGTTACTTATGTGCATTAACAGTATATATTTGAGGGTTACTCCCAAAATAATGCCTCCTATTTTGTTATGCTGGCCCATGCTGTCAGAGTTGGATGTTGGTGGTATGATAGTTGAGACAGAACCTTCCCACCAGTATCCCATCCCATGTTGTTGCCATGTGACAGATGGCAGCAGAGGGGCACTCTGACAGAATGGTGTCTGACATGGAAGTGCAGATGAAGCAAGAGGTGTGTTATTGAATTATTTATTCCACGTGGAAAAAGACGGCATGCACTGATATGCATCAATACTTGCTGAACATTTATGGAGACCAAGCAGCAGATGGGAGCACAGTGAGGAGGTGGATGGTGCATATCAGCAATGATGCCATCACAACAACTGTGGAACAGTGATCACCTTCACAGGTACAGATTTTTATAAGCATGGCATGCAGGCTCTTGTTCAACACTGGGAAAAAAAAACACAGCTAATAATGGTGACTACACTGAAAAACACTGTTTTGTAGCTGAGAATTTGCATCCAATAATTATTGTGCTATTTGTATTTGTTGTTGTTTCCATGGAAATAAATAGGAGTCATCATTTCTGTAGCATTCCACATATATACAGTCCAAGATTATCCCTGTTCACTCAACATGGCCCAGGCAAGCCAGAAGGTTGGACATCTGTGGCCTCATCTATGTTTATGCATGCGCTACTGATGCTTCTTAAGCAACCACTCAATATTTTCATTCTAAACTCGCACTGGCACAGCTATCCGTATGATAAATCAGACAAGGCAAATGATATATTCCCAAGTGTTTTCAGACAGATTAGTTCCCTAATCTGGTTCACAATACAGCATACACTTGAGTAAAGTGCAGATATCAGGCAGAACCTGCTTGTTTTAGAAAGTAAGTTATACTGCAGGCTAGCTCATGCTTTCAGCTATGCTTGTATGCCCTGTCCTCCACTTCCTACCTCCTACTTCAATGTTTTCAGAAGAGCTACATAACTGCTTACCTCCATAAAGCATATTTATGGTTGACTACAAGTCTGTATCTTACTAAAGAGTGACATATTGTAATTCTGACTATCTTCAGCTTAACTCCAGTCTGTTAACTAGCCACTGTTTAAAACAACAGCACATTTCCAGCTTATTACAAATAAATCCACAGTTGATGTACTGGTGGTAATTATTCCCAATTACTGGGAAACAACTAATAGAGTGTACATGCACATACGCTGCCAAATTTTCTGCAAATATCGTAGATGAAAACTGAGGAATGGCTGTGTGAAAGGAAAACACTGAGGACTGGAAGACTAAACTATTTTACTCACCTTCCCCGAGGCAGAACTGTGATACGTTATTGTACTTTTTCACCTAGCTGCTTTTTAAGGTTTCCAATCTTTGCAGTGGTTTTGGAACCTCAGCTTACTACAAAATTTCCCTTTCCTTATAGATAGCAAACTTTTGGAAGGTATTTCCTCCCTGCCCCCTTTCATTACCTCCTAGGAAGTAGCCTAACTTTTTATTGATGATATTAACTGCAGGGCAGAAGAAATCCACATCTAAAATGCACTGAAGAACAAATACAAATGCTTACATTTGAAGACTTACCCTGAGAAGCAGCTCAGCTAGGATACAACCAACAGCCCACATATCAACACCGACACCATACATTCTAGCACCAAACAGGAGTTCTGGGGATCGGTACCACCTGAATAGAAAAAACATTTTTAGGAAAACCTGGTTTTACTTGATGGATGTACAGTGCAGCAGTGCAACGATTACAGAAAATTCTCCTCTTGCCTGCATATTTTTCAAACATTAAAGAACCACAAAGTATTTTTTTGGTGTTTATTTTTGGGTTTTTTGTTTTTTTTTTAGGTTTGAAAAACATTGCATTGCATATCATGGGGCTATGTATAACCACAGTTCTACTGCAGTTTCAGCTGAGCTAACTGGCAAACAACAGAACTGCAGACATGCAAAGGAAAAAGTACATAACAGGGAGGCTTGCATGTTACAGACTGTTGTTTTCTTTAAAATTTATCTTCAATAAAGGGTACTTTAAGACAGAATTCCTTTCAGCTTTCAAAAACATGACTAGCAACAGACTTAGAGATTAATTTTGTGCAAAATATATCTTGGCAGCAACTATTTGAAGCTGTGGACAAGATTTGATATACACTGCATTTCAAACAACTGTATCACTGATGCCTTCTGATTGAACAAAGATATCGAACAGTTGTGCTGTACAGTTTTAGCATTACTATAGACGAAAGGAAACCTATTTTGCAGTAATCTACTTTTTTTTTTAATTAGAAAAAGTACATGTCTTAAGTAAGCATATAAAAAATGATACTAATAATTGGGTTGAGCTTCCTTATCACAATAGTTTACGTGCCTCATTACAAAAGACTGGTAGGTTCATGAGCAGCAGCAAGTAACAGCTGTCTCTCTGAAAGCTTGATTTATAGGTAAATACATGTTACTTTCATGTGCTTCATAACCCTATCATACCATAGAACAGCCTTAAGGGACACAAATCCTAATCATTCTTAAAAAGACTATGCTAAAAAGCATTTTATTATGCTTTCTTTATGCAAAGTTATGAGACTTTTTGCCACTACAGTCATACCACTTGAGCTAGAAATCAAACTTGAAATGCGTTGCTTTAACTTGGTGTATTCCACAAGGTAATACATAACATTTACATCAATCTAAGAAATGCCTTACCTTGTTACTACTTGGTGTGTGTAAACTCTGTTTGGGCTTCCAAAAGATTTTGCCAAGCCAAAGTCAGCCAATTTCAAAACACCATTTCCATCTAACAGCAAATTATTTGGTTTAAGATCCTGTCAGTACAGAAAACAAAGAAGGAATCCTGTCATTGTTAATAATTCAGACATACAAAGAACATCCCAGTGAGAGTATAGTAACAGTATTCTAAAATCAAGTTTTCTAAGTATATTTTGAGTTTTTACATTGTGATGAAGAAAACAAATGACGTCATTTCTACATAAATGAAAATAAAAATGATCAAACATCTCAATTTGAATATTATGCTATTTAATTTCCAGAGCTCAAAAACACAGATTTGTAGTAGGTTTTTGCTTTGCTACAAGAATATTAGTTCTGTCTTACTGCACTGCTGAAAAAAGAATAAGATAATTGCTAATTTTTCTGACAGCTGGAGAGGTTATGGGACTGTTATGATTTAATACAGTAACAGTGTTGTGGGCTGGCTGCAGCCAGGAGGCACATAGCCATTTACTTGCACTGCCATCTCCTCACACCCAAGTGAGACAGCAAGAGCAAGAAAATTCACGGACTGATATAAAATTGATATAAAGGGCATTTAACAGGTGGGAAGAGGAAAAAAGCCCAGACAACAACAACAAAAAACTAAACAAAAGCCCAAAAACAAGGGACTCAAAGGAATTCACTTATCACTTCCCACAAGCAGAAACTGATGCTCAAATAGCCTTGAGCAACAGCCAACTTGGAAGACAAAATATTTCCTTATACCTCAGTTTATTTATTTATTTACACTGCTGTACCACAGACAGCACTTCTCTGGGCCACTTGGGTCAGCTGCCCCAAGTGCTGCATCCCTTCCCAATCTCTGGCCTCCTCCAAGCAGATTTGCTAGGTTAGAGGCAGAGCAGAAAGGCTTGAAGATACGCAAGCAGTGTTCCAACAGGTGGAAAAAAGCCCACTGTTTTAACTACAAATTCAAAATAGAGCATTATGCAAACTCCTATGAAGAAAGTTAACTTCATCTAAGCCAGACTAGATCACAATTCTAACCAAAGTCATGAATCACTTGAGACACTTCGTCAAGGGCTGCTCAGACAGTAACAACTCCTGCTTTGTATGCTGGCCCACAGTGTCAGAGGCAGATGGTGGTGGTATGGCAGTAGAGGTGAAAATACTCACCAATATCTCATTACATTCTATTGCCACGTGACAGACGGCAGCAGAGAGGCAGTCTAACAAAACAGCATCTGACATGGAAGTGCAGATGAAGCCAAGCTGCAGAACTGAATTCTTCCATGTGTAAAAAATGGCACACACTGACATTCTCACTGATACTTGCTGAATGTTTATGGAGACCAAACAGTGACCAAAGAGAAGAGGTGGGTGGTGTGTTTCCGCAGCAGAGACAGTGGGTGATGTCTGCTGATGCTGGTTTTTATGAGCATGGTATGCAGGCTCTCGTTCATCACTGATTAAAATGCATAGCTAAGGGTAGTGACTATGCTGAAAGTCAGAGAATTTGCTCTGCTGTATAAAGCAATTGTGCTTTTTGCATTGTAGTTTCCAGGGGAATTAATAAAAAGCATTACTTTTGGAATGACTTACACATATAAGCATCTACACTACAGATGCCTTAAGTAATTCTTAACATCTCCAGCATTGCAATTGCCACTGCTCAACAGCTAGTGCACCTCTACACATCACAAACTAATGAAGGTTATTTTTCAAACTCAAATTCAATCAGAAGTGACATTTGTTATGGGAATAAAGGCATTTAGAGCATGCTTACCCTGTGCAGAATCCACTGTTGATGTAAATACTCCAATCCTTGAAGCGTCATTAGCATATATGCTTTGATGTGAGCTTGTGTTAACACAATACTAGTATCCTTTATAATAACCTGCAAGTGTTAGATTGATAAGCACAAAAGCTCATAATGCAGAATTATTCAACTCCAGTTCTTTCAAGTTAGCTTATACTTCAGGATAAAGTTGGAATGAGTAGCTATACATACTCTGTTCCCACCCTTTTCCCAAAAAAATAAAAACAACCCCTCCCCCCCAGAAACAGCCCACAAACAACAGAACAAACAAAAACAAAAAAAAACAGGTCTATACTGATCTAGAGATTAGAACTGGAGTAGGGAATCCAGATGTTCTACTGTGAACTTGGCATAAGCAGCACATCTAGAAAATTGGCAGGAAACATGATTTTATGCCAAACATATCCAATCTTACAAGTCAAAGAAGCTGTACAAAAAAATAACAAATGTGTTAATAAACTACAAGAAATTATATTCCTATATGTTCACTTGTCCTCTGTGCAACTTAAGCATCTAATCTTTGTTAACAATCGGCTTCCTTTTTTCCCCACAAAGAGAGGGAAGTATAGCCATGACACAGTATTTTAACAAACTTAAGTGTTCAACACTGCTTAATGTTTAAGATCAAAATTCTAAGTGAACATCCTCCTTAAAAATGTTTTCTAAGTTATTCCCTCAAAATTGTTTAATATTACTGATCTGTTCATTAGTACCATTTCCCAAGATTTAAGTTGTTCGAGATTTACAAAGCAACAGCCTAAAACTAAATAATTTCCAATATGCAGCACGTGCCTAACCACAATAGGCTTCAGTCCCTAACAAAGTCATCTGAATGATACCACAATGTGAATAACTGCTCTGCATTATGTTACTAAGTATTTAAGTTCTTCTTGTGCAGTGTACCTTCTTGATTTCTAAACACTGCATAGTTACTACGGAGTAGTAATCCTAGTTTCCTTTAATATTTTAAAGGTGAGCTCCAGTATCTCATGCCATATGAACAAAGGGTTAATTTCTTCCAGAGTATGGATAATGTGCGCATATACAGTTCTGACATGAGAGTAATCCAAAATGTGCTTCAAAATGAAGCATCTGCACAAAAGTATTTGATAAAAAAGATTTTGGCAAAAGACAGACTAATGAAAGACCTATAAGAGTCAGGCCTGCAAGCAAACACCACTGTCAAATTTAAGAGAAGGGTCCAGGAGTACGTGACTTCCAGTCAGATCATTACTTGGCATACTTTAATAATATCACACTTACTTGTGCATGTTTTACATTACTGTGCTTTGCAATTGCATTCCGAGATCCTGGCTTATGATCAGTGGTTCTATGCTCTGACTGAAGTCCTAGAAAACTAATATAGTAAGCAATCTGTTTCCTGATAACAGTGCTGACAGAAAGTACTTAAAAGGAAAGGCATTTTCAGTTGAAATTACACAAAAACTGTCCCACTATTCCAGCTCTTTTCAAGATATAATCTTAATCAAGTTACATAATGAAAGGCACCTTTATAAAAGAGAAAATTAAAAAACAGTAAAAGTAAGGCTATGAAAATATGCTTTTCAAAATGCATTTTCAAAATGCATTTGAAGATACTGAAATAAGAGATATCTTAATCCATCTTACCTCAAGGTCTGTTTCCATGAAATCAAACACCAAGCTAATATTAGATTTGTGTCCGAATGCATCTAAAAGCTGTAAAACAAGATACATTATGATGTATATACATTATGATACTCCCTCGTTTCAGTTTTCTAAAATTCCACTCTACTCTAGTTTGCATGTGCACTTTCAGCTTACTGGCAGGGACAGACAGGCACAGGACTACCAACGGCCTAGACCCGATCATCAAGAGGAAAGTATGGGACTGATCTCACAGTTCTGTCTCGAATCTAATCTTCTTTGATGTAACCCCTACAAAATAGTATTGTTGCAGTTCTCCAACCTGCAACACAAAACCTATTACTCAGTTTAGTTCTTAACTCAGTAGCCAAGAAGTCTACATTATCCGGTAACACTTTACACAACTACCTCTCCATCCTAGTTAAAAATCTTGAGTTCATAGAATCACAGAATTGTTTGAGGTGGTAAGGATCCTTAATGATCACCTAGTCCCCCTCCCCTACAAGGAAAAGGAACACACACAGCTAGATCAGGTTTCTAAAAGCCCCTTTCAGCTTGATCTTGAATGTCTCTAAGGGATGGAGCATCCATCACATCTCTGGGCAATCTCTGCCACTCAGTGCCTTACCACCCTCACTGTACAAATTATTTTCCTTATGTCCAATCTAAACCTCACCTTTTATTTTGAATAAACTTCCTGTGGCCCAAACACAACAGACTGCTGAAGAGTCTGGCTCCTTCCTTCTTCTTACAGCTCCCCTCTAGGTACTAAAAGACTGCTACCAGGTGTTCCAAGAACCTTCTCTTCTCTAGGATGAAAAGCCCCAGCACTCTAAGCCTGCCCTCATAGCAGAAATGTTCAATCTCTTAGATATTTTTTTGGCTCTGCTCTGGACAAACTCCAACAGGTCCACATCTCTCCTGTTCTGAGGATGCCACATCTGGATGCAATACTCAAGGCAAACACAGCACAGAATAGAGGGGCAGGATCAGCTCCCTCGCCCTGCTGGCCACACTTCTTTTGATGCAGCCCAGGATACAGTTGGCAAGGGCACACTGCTGGTTCACATCCAGCTTAGCATCCACCAATACCCCCAAGTTTGTGCTAACTTTGACGGATATTCCAAAGCACACCTTGCATCCTTACCCTCTACCCAAGCTTAACTGTTATATAGAACTTCTGCCCTCTTGGATTCACGAATGATTGCAAAATTGCCAAATTCCTTCTCACACTGATGATATCATCTGCTTCTGCAATGCCTGTGGAAATAAACTTGAGAGATTCACTATGTCCTGTGTGAAATACATAGATTTTCTTCTACTGCATAATTTAAACATATCACCATTTTGTGTGGTTTTGTGATTACTTTCCCCCCCACCCCTCCCCAGTATCAGCTCCACTTTACCTACCAACTAAGCTTAGGAGACTTCTCTATAACCACTTTGAAAGTTAAGTTCACAGTCCAGAAGAGTACTGTACCTCCAGTCCAAAATGCAAAATAAAAACTCCAGAAAATTCCTATCTGGTCTAGTAGTTATGGCAAAGTTTTGAATGACCTACATTTGCTAATTTTAAAGTATTTTCAGCTCCTGCTAAGTACCTGCAGACAGAGTCAATTTAAGTAAGACTGAAACAATACAGGAATCACGCTAGCCAACAACGGGTTTAAGTGGCAGTAATAAGACCTAATAAACTATGTGAATCCCACTTCTCTGTTACTTACAAAGCCTGCTTTTGGCTGCTGCCAATTTCCTCTGCAGCTACTTAGTTCAGTTAAGTTTAACAGTGCATTCGTTTGCATTTGCATTATGGATATAAAAAAAAATAAAAATAAAAATCAGATAATTGAAATTTCCAGAAGCCTTCCCACCTTTAATTTCCATAACCATGAGCTAAATAGTAAAAGGATTTAAAAAGAAAAAGACTTAACATTTATTAAGAAACCGGATGTTTTGCTGTAACAACTGTTTCACTGTTCACCTTGGGCAAAGAACATCTACAATAAAGCAGCTTTCTGATAACTAGTTTTAAATTTCAGTTTGAAATTGTATCAACAGTACTTGGGAACTGATTTTAGAAGTAGCATTCATTTTACTTACACCAATAACATTCAGATGGCTTAGCTCCTGTAACAACTTTATCTCTCTGAGAGCTGTTCTGTTGATTCCTGTATTGAAAAAGTATTGAAATAGAACAAAATTAAAAGTTTCAAATTAATCTCCAAAGAAACCTCTTACTCTGTTGTTCATTGATTATTTAACATTACAATCCTTTTCCTCATCGCTCATCACTTGTTAATGCCAAGCAGACTGACAAAGATACGCAGATTGCTGCAGACAAAATATAGGTAATAATTAGAAGATATAGATTATAAAGTAACGTATACATCCCCTTGGCTAAAAAGGTCTGTACTACAGCAAGCCTAGAAAAATAGTTTCCAGGTTATAACAAGCTTTGATTTTGTTTTAAAGTAAAGTTACATCCTGGAAATTTCAGTTCTACATTGCATCATTTCTAGAGGGAGTAAACATGAACATGATTTCATCACAGTGAACATGATTTTTGAAAAAAAGGCTATTTCAGATAGAAGAGGTAAGAAAATTTCTTTTCTACAGCTGTATTACAACACAAAAAGCTGTGACCAAAACCTGCTCACCCTAAAACAAATTCTGTGACAGATTTCATAAAGAAAAACCTGGGGCAGGAACTTTGACGATCATCCATACTGCATTCCATTAAACCCTGCACCCTGGTAACAACTCCTCTCTCAAAAACATGGTATGCATGCTGGTATGCACGGCTCAGACAACCTACTGGCAAACAAACACTGCTGCACTACATTGTGCACGAAGTTTCAACTATGTGTGCTGAAAAACAGTGTTATCCCCTGTGGTGTTTTCATTCAACATATAAGATTCTAGCAAAGATTTGGGTGCAGCGATGGATTAATCTACACTCTTATTTCACCTATTTTGATTCCTTCTTTAGAAACAAACAGACAGTGTCTGCTTTCATGTGGGCATATTTTTTATATTCAGAAAAAAGTATCCCAAGTATGCAACCAGATTAGCACGAGGAAACCAGGCACAATTGCTCTTTTTTTTAAGTATGGCTGCAGGCCATAAATGATGACTGTCCTTAAAGGATATTAGTCCAGTGAAGACTAGGTGAATCATAGCTCTGTGGCAGCTGACACAACTGGAAGACTCTGGGATGCCTAGTTCTTCCTTCGAATGGAACTGAAGAATTTTCACAAGAATTCGGTAACCTGGTGCAGGATCCCTGAAGGATGGTAGCTATGTACATACGACTGCATTCCATTGCACCAGATAAGCAAAGTACAAGATTATTGGGTTTTAACTGCAACATCAATGCCTGAATGCATGTGGCTGGTCCGAGCCCCTGATCAAAAGAAACTACTGCACAAATGTAATTTCTCAAAACAAGCAAATTTACACAAAGAAAAGGTTTTTGGTATCTTGCCTTTACTTACTGTTTTCATGTAATATTTTCTGGGACAAAAAAGATAAGCACTCTCACCTCCCTTGCACAATTAACACACAGAGGCACATCTAAGTGTCAGAAATATTATTATTCTATGCTAGACTCATGTTTGGGTTGCACCTAAACTGAGAAAGCTGACAGTCACCTACGCACAGTTCGACATACAGTATAGGAATACGTATTTTTGATGTTATTTTTTCTGCCCCCCTAAACTAGGAAGGAATAAATCACCTAATTTGCAGAAACAAAACCAACAAGTGCAGCTTATATAGCATGAACTCATTTTAATACTTACCATCTTTAGCTTCCGATCGGTGTCCCAGTTTAATCTGAAAATAAATGTATCATATTATATAAGGTGAAGCCATAGGCCCTGACAGCACAGGTACATTCTTTAGTGTTATTTTTCCAATACAGGTTGAATTTTAATACCACATTTTCAAGTACAGGAAGAGTAAAATTTAACAAAATATCTCTGATGAGCACCTTGAACCCTCATTAAGAGCTGCAGCCACCGCCATCCAATCAGACTCATGCATTAGTTGTACAGAAACAAGGTGAACGTCTCCCTAGTTTTATTTCGCTGTTGCTCTTTTAGTGCTTTAATATTAAAAATAATAATAATAATAAATGCTGTCACTTGTATACATTAACAACATTGAATATTTTACAAGGGCTGTTCTGAAATTAATGCCTCCTACGTTACTGCACTGGCCTATTACGTCAGAGGTGGGTGCCAGCATGGCAGCAGAGGGGTACTCCGACAAAACCACATCTGACATGGAAGCGCGGATGAGGCAAAGCTGCGTTGCTCAACTCCTCCGTGCAGAAAAACGGCACCTACTGAGAGGTTCGGCGGCACCCGCTGAACATTTATGGAGACCGAACAGCAGGCGAGAGCACAGCGAGGCAGCCGGGGACGCATTTCAGCACGGGCGGCAGCAAGAGCAGCTCAGCTCCGCCGGTGCAGATGTACGTCAGCGCAGCACGCGGGCTTCTGCTCGCCGCCACTGAAACTGCCGCTCTGACGGCGGTGTCTCCGCCGGAAAACAGCGCTTGGCAGCTTACAACGCGCTGCAGCACAGTGTCACCGCGCTCTTCGTATCTGCTGTGCTTTCCACAGAAGAAAAATCGAGGCGCTGCTCTCAGCCCGGCCCCTGCATACGTGGCCCAGGACAATCCCACCTCGCTCCACGTGGCACGGACCAGCCGGGCAGCCCGCGGCCTCCGTCTCCTGTTCCAACACGCGCGTCCTCCCGCGCTGCCCACGACAGCCGCCCGCAGCCGCTCGGTGACGCAGCGGGGGGACGCTGAGGCACGCACCTTTTTGATAGCGACGATCTGCCCCGTGGTCTTGTCCTTCGCCTTGTACACGGTAGCGAACTACGGGGAGACAGAGACACGCGTGAGCGCAGCGCCCCGCGCGCCCCGGCCGCCCCTCGGAGGGCCCCAACAGCCGCTCACCTGCCCTTCCCCCAAGAAGTCCAGCTTCTCGTAGCGCTTCGCGCGTGCCCGCGCATCCATAGCCGCCGAGCGGAACAGGCGAGAAGAACCCCAGGCCGGAGCGACGAGACACGCAGCGGGGGGGCGACAGCGGGCCTTTATCAGCGTCCGCGCCCCGCGCCGCTCCGGGCCCGCCGCCCCGCCCCGCGCCGTGCCGTGCCGTGCCGTGCCGCGCCGTGCCGTGCCGTGCCGTGCCGCGCCGTGCCGTGCCGTGCC
>JAPSGF010000003.1:19492950-19523908 GCA_035772895.1 Perdix hodgsoniae
CACACACACACACACACACACACACACACACACACACACACACACACTCTTAAAGAAACTGTGCATTCTTCACTAGCATTTCATAACTAATTAGACAAACTCATAGCTCCTGCAATTCACTGTGCCTCTCATCTCTGTATTAATTAGATCACTGATCGGAAAGGTAAAGTGTTGCAAGTGATGCTGTGAAAAGACAAGTACCAGCCAGCAGCAGAGGGTACATGACCTTTAGTAGAGCGCCTCTAAGCACAGGATGTTGCAGGAAGCTCTCCTCCTGCTCAAATCTCATATCAGTTATCTACCTTACTTTGCACTATGGCAAACTCCAGGAAATCTGCCAGCCAGTTGTGCTAATACAGACTATTCAGCAGTAGCTGACAGATGAGTAACCAAGAGCATGAAGGCTACACTGATGAAAACATTTAAAAACACTTTCACAACACTGTGAAGGGCAACACATAATTAGAAGCAGTCTGGCTCACTGGTATCACAGGTTTAAGACCTACTTGTTTGTTCTGGTTTGAGGGGGTGTAGGGATAACTCACAGTGTAAGGAAATATGGCCTCTGCCATGATAGACACACTTCCAGAAAATGCATTATCTCTGTAGTTTTAAGGGAACAGAGGGATGGACATTGATAGACTGTTTCTAAACTCTGTAAATAATTATTCCACAGTGGTTTTTAATGATTTAATACTTTTGGTTTTTAAAAAAATAAGGTATGCCTTACTACAGTTTTTTAATTTGATGCTATTATAAAAAGATTTTAGAAAACACAATTTATTATATTCAGTAGTTATCTTTTTGTAATGCAAACTACAAACTGCTTCTGAAAGCTATGACATTACCTGGAGTATATTCTGGAGTAACGTAATCACCTTCCTTTCAGACTGTACATTCCTATGGAGTAACTTCAACTTTTCAGTGACTTTCATTCTTGCTACTTGCTCTTTTTTCCTCACTGTGGTAGAAATTTGCAGCGCCTTCTCTCCTTCAGCCTGTTTCAGAACTGTTCCAGTATTAGGAAAACAAAGCATTTAAAAATTGATTAGTGGGCAGAAGACCTAAAAAGCTGCTTCTTACTTATAGACATCTAAGGCAGTTCCACTGTAATAGATCAAACTCACTCCACTCCACCCCTTCCCTCCAACATACCTTCCACAAGAAACAAATGCTGTGGGTATCTGGTACCAACATACACTGACAGGTTCCCTGGCAGCTAACAAAACTGTCTGCATTTCCGTCAGACATGGATGCTGATTTAAACACCTGTCCCACACCCTGTCTTCATTTGGCACAATTTTACAGACAGAGGCATTTTAGATCTTTTTCCCTTTTTCAAATTTGATGGAAAACAAATTCAGAAGTCACACAAGGGACACATGGACAGTACCAGTAATATTATCACTAGGAAACTAGGCTAGAAGTCAGCCTGAATAAAGGAGAGTTCTTAAATAGAAAGCATGAACAGGAAGCCCTGACCCAGTATTCCTTATTTCTCAAGATATTATTGAAAAGTGATTTCAAATCTAAGTTTGACCTACAGTAATAAGCATACCAAACAACAAGACCTATACTATTACACAAGTTCTTCGTAAGTAAATCCATTCACTCCTAATTCACAAACATTTAACAAAAGTACAGTTTGACAAAAAATATATATATATATCCTTTAGGCTTCTCAGAACTGATCTGAGTTTGTAAAGTGTAACTTGCTGGGGAGCTTGTACTAAATATTGAAACATCACCACCATTTTTTTAGTACACTCTTGTATCTCTGGCCTACTATTTGAATGATATATTCTATTGTATCAGTCTTACTTTCACGTAGACCTCATAAAGCTTATTTTTATATACTTCATATACCCCTCTTAAGAATTTTTACAACTGTATCAGGAATTTCATTGTTACTTAAGATTTCTAGAGAAGCAGTTTAAGATATGAAAAGTATTTAATTATAAAACAAATATATCTAAAACACTTACAATATCTTTTCCTTCTGATGTCATTCAAATTCTCTCTAATCACACGTGCTTGCTGAAAGAGAAAAAAATCCTGGACTATTATCTCCTATAAATATTGATGATGCTAATTCAGTCTGCAGAAGCAGTTAAGTGCAGATTTAGAAGCAGACTTTTTTACATATTCATATTCAGTAACCATTTTGCTAATTTTAACACCCCTAGGAACCACATTTGGGCCACATATTTCTTTCTAATGACTTGTGCAGTCCTGTTATTTGAAACTATTCCTTTGTCCGTACTGAAGCTGGCAGGCCTGTGTAACTGCAGCAGAAGGTACAACCGACTCTTACCTGATGAGCTTGAAATATTTCCCAGTTGAGCTTGATTATGTCTTTCATCATTTCCATAATTAGTCTAATGAAGGAAATAAAGTTACATTATTTATGACCATTATGATGTGTCAATAACATAAATGCTTTAACCAAATTATTTAATCAAAAAATGCCCATTTATCTTAACACCAAAATAAAGGATACTATTCCAAATATAGTTATAGGCACTAAATAATCTCCTCATTTCCACTCAGTTTTGCTAGTGTTTCAGTTAAATTTGAATCACAGAGCCTGTGAGACAGGGAAACCAAAACACTTGAAAATGGCAAGTGATAGAGCTCCTGAATTCAGGATTGTGACAGGGACATAATGGAGATCATATGGAGTGCCTGCCTAAGAATGTGGCTGTTCAGGTCTCTGGATGCAAGGAAAGCCTGATGCTACTGGTAGAGTGGCAGGGATACTATCTGCATGAGCTGTGAGCACGTATAAGAGGAGGGAGGAGACCTAAGAGACAGGAAGGAATGGAATCAGATCCCAGCTCAGTGTCACAGGCAAACCCTGTCCCTACCTACCTCAATTCCCCAGGTACCCCTACATAATAAGTTTGAGGCTCTGGATCTCGAGAGGTAAGTGATAACACGGTGGAATTTCTACCCAGAGGTTGTCTAGTGTGAAGCAATCAACTCCATGGCTCAAGACTGCCTCTGCCAAGAAGGAAAGAAGGGTATTTATTGTCATAGGCAACTTCCTTCTGAAGGGAAAGGAAGGCCTAATATGTTGGCCAGGCTCTACCTGTAGGAAAGTATGCTGCCTCCCTGGGAGCCAGGTCAGGGACATTACTACGAGACTCCCTAGTCTGGTTTGTCCCTGATTATTGTCCTTTACTGACAGATCACACTGGCAACAACGAATTTGCTGAGAGAAGCCTGAGGGCTATCAAATGGGATTTCAGGGAGCTGGGCTATTAGTTGATGGAGTAGGAATACAGATGATATTTTTCTCTATCCCTTCAGTGGCAGCAAGGGATACTGTGAGGACCAGGAAGTCATCTTATAAAAGCAATGCTAAGATGCCAGTGCCATTGCAGGAATTGGGGCTTTTTTGACCATGGGTTGGTTTACTCAGCATCTGGCCTGATGCCTGCAGATAGGTCTCATCTGTCTCAAAGGGGGAACAGATCTTAGCCCAGGAGATGGCAGAGCTCATTGAAAAGGGAGGAGGTATTAAAAGAAGGCTTTCTAAAGATGAGCCTGGGGAGAACAATCCTGAGGTTGGGGCTGAGGCAAATGGCAGCAGGCAAACTATGACTTAGTTGCCATTATGGAAACATGGTGGGATAGCTCCCACGACTGGAGCATTGTAGTGGACAGCCATAAGCTCTTCAGAAGAAAGAGGTATGGAAGGAGAGGGGCAGTGCCTAGCTCTCTGCCTTAGAGAGTGTTTTTATGTTGTTGAGCTCAGTGCTGGGAATGATGAGGTTCAGTCTCTACTGGCAAGGATCAGAGAAGGGCCAACAAGGCTGATATCCTGGTGGGGATCTGTTATAGACTGCTTAACCAGGATGAAGAGACAGATTAGGCTTTCTGTGAGTAGCTGAAAGAAGTTGTGTGATCACCAGACCTTGTTCTTATGGGGAACTTCAACTTCCCTGATATATGCTGGAAATACAATACGGTGCAGAAGAAGCAGTCTGGGTTTCTAGTGCATGGAAGTTAACTTCCTGATGCAGCTGTAAGAGAACCTACTAAGGAAGCGCTCCGCTAGACCTGCTATTCACAAACAGAGAAGGACTGCTGGGAGGTGTGGAGGTTGAGAGCTGTCTTGTAGAGTGATCATGAAACAGTAGAGTTCTCCATTCTTCATGAAGTCAGGAAGGGACCAGCAAAACTGCCACCTTGGACTTCCAGAGGGCAGACTTTGAGCTATTCAGGACCCTGACAGGGAGCCCCTTGGGATTCAGTCCTGAAGGATAAGGGGTCCAGGAAGGCTGTATGCTCCTCAAGAAAGAAGTCTTAGAGGTACAGGAGCAGTCTGTCGTCCTGTGCTGTAAAATGAACTGGTGGGGAAGAAAACTGGCATGGTTGAACAGGGAACTTTTTCTGAGGCTCCAGGAGAAAAAGTGTGTCTACCTCCTCGGGAAAAAGGGACAGGCAACTTGTGGAGAGTACAAAGAAGTTGCTAGGATAGGCAGGGAGAAAATCAGAAAGGCGAAAGCTAAGCTTGAACTACAAACACCTTACCGTGAGCAACCATCATTTTGTTTCACTTGCTTTCTCAGAGCATCCATAAGCTGGATCCTGGGTGGTAAAAGAACAAACACGCCTCTGATGAAAACTGACAACAAACTGAGAGATTTCAATTCAGGTAAATAGCAGAAAAGAGATTTCCAAGTTCTATTTATACCTACTTTGGCATTGGAAATGCATATTAAAAAAAAACCAAAACAACAGAACAGCCACAACAGTAACTTTCAAACATCAAACTTGTTAAATACTGAAGCTTCATTCTCAGAAGAAAGGTGTATCAATCAACCATTTGTAGGAATAAGTTTCTCTCTTGACAAATACTTTTCAGACACTATTAGCCCCAGTCTGCAGGAGGGAAGCTGGGCAAAGGTAGGAATTCAAATGAACAGTCATGCAACACAGAAGAAACAAAACTATCAACCCCCACCGATTCGTAAGAATTTGTTAAATACTACCAACAGACAACTACCAACAACTAGACACACACAAACTGTCTTTCTGTAATTTTGCAGGATCTCAGAGGCCTGCATGTACTTCTTTTTATTTATTTTTATTCCCTATGGTACCTGCCTTTTTGTTCCTGAGGCTTCAATGGCGTTAGATCTCTGACATTTGCAACACACGCTACGTCACTTTGAAATCCTATTTTAATCAGAATTATGCAATCATGCATGCATGTGCACACAGATAAAGCAGCAGAAAGCCTCCAACTAAATGGGAAAAAAAGCCATGTACCTTTGTAAGGCTATTGCTTTGCTTTCAAAGGCAGTTTTTACTTTCCCCACTTCTTCCAAACTTTCTTTGGCACTAAAAAAAAAAAAAAAAAGAGCATGAAAAGAACAACGAAGTTTAAAAGCAATCTCCAGTTCTTAACTTGCTCTCTGCATGAGTTTTTCCTCTAGGCTAAAAGTTATTCAAGTTCCACATTTTAGCATGGTGAAACATGTAGCTGAATTCCAGCCATCACCAGAAGGACTGCAGATGTGAGCCATGGTAGCTACAGAGCTATACTAGAAGACGGAGAGGAATCTCTCTTTGCCGCCGTTCCCTCACTCGCTTTAACTGAAGCCTTACGGAGTAAGGATCCTTAACGAGGAGCTCTTACCGAGCAGTGATAACCAGAAGAGCATTTCTGGCGCGTTTTAACTCAAGAACGGTTGGGAACCAAGCCGAGAAGTTTGACCGTAAGGAATCGCATACCTTTCGACGAAGTTTAACTCCGTGAGACTGCTGCACTCTTCGCCTGCAAAGCAAGAGCGTCAGTTCAGCGCCGCAGGGCGTGCCGGAGCGCAGCGCCGTGCCGGAGCGCGGCTCACGGCGCCCCCCTTCCCCGCCCGCCACACCGCGCCGCCCGCTGCGCCGAGGGACGACCCGGCTTTCCAGCGCTTCCGTTTGCAGCTCGAGGGACGAGCCGACGGCGCGCCTCCGCGGAAAGGGACGGGGGGGGGGGAAGGAAGCGCGACAAGAGCGCGGAGGAACGGCTCGCGCCTTCAGAGGGCGGGGGGGCGAACCCCGGCGGCGGCTTACCGCGTGAGCAGGCGGTGCTGAACTCCGTCACCAGCTGCTTCAGACGCGTCCTCACGCTGCAACGGAGCGAAGGACACCGTCAGCCCCGCTTGCCCTCCCGCCCGCCGCCCTCAAGGCCACCGTCCACGCGCCGCTCCCGCCCCGCGGCACGAACCAGAGTTGCTCCAACACGTCCCGCTTCGCGCTCGGATCGGCCGCCTCCTCGGCCTCGCCGCCCGACCCGGGCCCGACGGACTCCGCCATCGCCTCCACTTCAAACAGCCGCGCTCCCGTCAACCCGCGCGAGCCGCCCGGCCGCGCCCGCTTCCTCCCGCCCACCGCGGCCAATGGCGGCGGCGCCCCGCTTCTCCTCAGGGCGGAGCGTCGGCGTCTGTAGGCGGGACGCGGGCACAGCAGCTGGGGGAAAGCCGCTGGTACGTGGCGCGGCGCCGCTCGCTTAGCGGCCCGCCCGCCCGTCAGCCGCAGCTCGGGGCAGGCGGGGACGAGGTTACAGCAGGAAACAGCTGTGAAATATAGGAGACAGAATAAACGGAAACCATTGCTGACACCTCTGGAATTCAGGAAAAGAATCCACCAGGGGCAGGGCGGGGTCGTGGATGAGTAAAGAGCGCGGCTCCACCATAGCGCCTCTCCTGGCGTTTTGGTCCTGGCGCGCTTCTTTACTGCCTGCAAACACACAAGGAAGATGAAGCCTCCGCAGCTCCCGCTGATAACAGGGGCTAGCAGGGCTGCCCACCTGCAGCCCCTGCCCACCTGCCCACCTGCCCACCTGCCCACCTGCCCACCTGCCCACCTGCCCTACCCCACCAGCAGCTGGCCCCAGGGAATTGGGCAGTTCCACACACGGCTCGGGGCATGGCCAGGCTGACTTGGGAACACTGCATACTGACACAGCAGTTACACTGCCCTTGCCGCAGTGAGATTCCTACCGCCTGTTTGACAGCGCCTTTGTTCATGAGAACCACGTTCTTTGCCAAATGTTGCACAGCACGGAGGAGGTCGCTTTCACTGTACAACGTGTGGTGTTGCAGAGCCGATGTCTGAAAAGAAAGGGAGATGCTAGACAGGCCTATTTAGAACTCAATGGATCCTTTGACTTCTGCCGGGTGTGGCAGTCATACTCTCCCTACTAACACAGGAGTGTGCCACCTTGTCCCTGCGGCCCAGGGAACAGGAGAAAACGCCGTGCTAAGGTGCAGGAGAGGGAAGAGCCATATGTGCAGTTGGCAAAGCATGTTCGAAACTGGTGCACAGATACACCAACCCCACGCTCAGGGATGGTCCGGAGAGCGCTTACCCAGGTGTCTCTATTAGCGAGTTTTATAGCCAAGCAGAAAGCAGCAGCAGCCACAGATGAAGTGAACCATAGTGTAGTCCAGGGTGGGTAACTCCAGCGGGTACTTTGCTAGAAACTGCTGTTCCTCATCCACCTGCAGTAAGTCAGTGTTGAGTACTGGCCTTCTCCAAGGCAAAAGCGTCCTGTCAGCTCTAATAGTGTTGCCTTTGTTTAGTCAAGGAGAAAGAAATACTTCCTTAGCAAGCACACTCAAGCTCTAAGCTTGACGTGCCAGTGGCTCAGTCACCGAGCAGCGATCAGCTGGGTTAGGTTGCTGCTGCCTTTTTAACAGGTGTCTAGCAATCACCTGCAGTATCAGGCAATTCAGCTCCGCTTTGGTCTGGGCTAAGCTCAGTGACTGAAAGCAAACAGTTGATAAAATGTTGCAGTGCTCAAATGGGAGTTTTGAATCATTTTTACTATCTTACTATTTTAAGCTATCAGAGTCAAGTATTGCATCTTGCGGGACTGCTTACCAAATACCTCTTTTTAACTTTACCTCTGCAAATTTTGAAGCCCTTCTTAGAAATTGTAGAGGGAGAGGACAACTAAAGTCAAAGTCCAGGGCCTGCAGAATCTTTGTTTCCATCTGGCAAATTTGGGCTGCCATGAAAGCACTAAGAGTTAAGCAGGAAAAACCATCTGTTTATACTTACAAGCAAGGAACAATGCCGTGTCACCAACCGTTCTTTTCTGTCTGAGCATTGTGCTGTGTTAAGAAGCAGTAGAGCTTTCTCTATCAGAATGGCTTGGCTCAGAACACAGGTAGCTTCAGCTTTGTTCAGTGGCAGGAAGTTCATCATATTAGCACGTACAGAGTAACAACAATGCACGGTGTGCCCGTCGGTGCTGCCGGGCTCCAACTCGGCAGAACGCGGGAGAACAGAGGACGCTCAGCGGTGCCGGCGGAACGGGGACGCGTGGCTGCGGCCGCACCGGGGGCGGAGGGCCGGGGGAAGGAGGTGGGGCGGCCGGCCCCGAACCGGCGGAGCCGCGCTTCCCGCCCGCCTCGAGGACGACGCGGCAGAGCGGGAGCCGGCTTCGCCCGCACGACACTTGGGGCGGCCGCGGGAGTTCGGGAGGCGCCCCGCCGCGCCGCTCTCTGCCGCGGTGCAGTGGCGCGGCGCGGTCGGTAGGGGGAGCTGTGATAACGGCGTCTGAGCGCTCCTTAATTCCAGCAGCGTGGGACCGTCCGTGAGCGCCGCCCTGGTATCCCGCTCCAGTGCCCACCGCCCTCTGGTGCAGAACCCGTGCCTAACACCCTACCTAACCTCGGATGCGGTTCCAAGCTATTCCCTCAGGTTCTACTGTCGGGCAGCGGAGAAAAACGGAGCAAAAAGTGTATTTCACGGAGAAGCGTCATTTTATAATTAGCTAATTGATCAAGTGCATAATATAAGGCTGCTGTGAACAGGTGAAGCCTAGATCAAGTGCCCCCAGCAAAAAAGAACTACAGAGGGAACTCAGCCCCTCCCTGGCGTTTCCTGCTGAAGCATGCTCTCGAGCTCCGTGCTTTGTTCCCTAACCCTTCCTATGATGGGAGCTGGAACTACATACTTATGTAGACTTTTTAAAAATATACTTCCCTATTTCTATCTGCCAAATGTGCAAGATGTTGCTGCAGTTTGTTATACATTAACTTCATCTTTGAACATGCCTCACAGGATCTGTCTGCACACAAACTGAGTAGGATACGAGCTTCCCTGCTGTACCACTGATCAAAATACAAAATCAATTGGCCTATGCTTGTGATTCGAGAAACCGCTCTTGCAGTACATTTCTTTCAGACTTTGTGAAGAGCCTAAGCCCCTTCTTTGGAGGCTTACTAGCAGATAAGGGCTCTTGTGAAACTAATGTAAGATGGATAATTGTATTCCTGTCAGGGCATCCAGGAAAAAGAAAGCACCTGTATGTGTTCAAGAAAACATGACGTGCATCTTTGCATGCTGTTTGTCTGTGAAGATGCAGGCTTGCACTCGCCTGTTAAATATTCATGAAATGGATGAACATCACTGCCATAGCAGATCATCTAAGATGTGCCCAGCCACCTTAATGCCCAGTATGAGCAGCTGAAGCAGGAAATCAGCATTTGCTTACCGAGAGCCATGACAACCAGTGTTTTTTTCAATTAGGCTAAGCTAACTTGTGTGTAAAACCCAACACAAAACAACAGCATGAAACCAACCAGAAATCAAAACAACAAACTCACTCTTTTCATCTACTAAGACTGGAGTAGTGCTCAGTTTGGTAAAATGCTGTCAGTGCCACCGCAATCACTTCAGTGTGAGTGGTACATTTAATGCAAGGTTTTTGCTTGAAAATGGGTTTTCAAAACCAGAAACCATTTTCTACGCTTTTGAAACAACTGTAAGTGCAGCACAGTTACTGAACTGCCATCAGCCTTGCAGAGGAGGGAAGGTGAGAAAACCACTGCAAAAGGCATGAAATTGAAGAAGCTGAGATCAAATTTTGAGAATTCTGCAGGTTCTGCAGTACTACCCTGGGAAATAAGGGACTTCAGGATGATCAACATTCACTACACAAACCAATACAAAAGCAACTCTTAGATGCTTTCTGACCACAGTCTTTCAACTCAAAACAACATCTGCAGTACGAGACAAATACAGCACCAGCAGGACAGGACAGAATGCCAACTTTAACTGTTAAAATAGAAACATCTCAGTTTCTATATACAGTCTGATCACAAGCAGAACTGTTCAGGGATATTTCAGACTGCACTGCTGCTAAAGCTGATCTGATACAGTAAGTTTAAAAGACTTTACACCTGCAGCTGTATTATGTTAAATTTTCATTGTGCATATATATATATATACATAGAAATTTAAATCCAATAGCTCAATCATGTCTTTATTACCTATCCAGAATGGAAGGCTTTCCCTTTTGACTAACTAGATATTCAATCACCACAGCGTATCTTGAACAAAATTCAAAGAAGATAAAGCAACTGAATAGCACTTTCTCAATGACTGAGTCACAAGCAGAGAAGATTTCACCTGCCGGCTCACTCAGCTGCTTTCCCTAATCTATCATCTGCCACTGTAAAACAGATTTTGGCACAGCCAAAAGCTCAAGAATAGTTAATTATCACAGAGAATATGAGAATATGAAGTCCATCCAACTTTTTTCTTCTGTACAATAAAAATCAAGTAGATGACAAAATAATCCATCTTGCAGAAGTAAAGATTTGCTCATTATTAGCATACTCCCCAGTTCATTACTTTAAGCTACTAACTACTGTGTTTGCAGGTATTCACAAAAAAGTGTATCTTTTTTAGAGGCTTTTTGATTCTTAGTCCTTTCATCAAACAAAAGAAAGTGTCTGCATTTTTTTCTCAGTTTCTCACTGTTAATGTGGATTTATCCCCTTAAGAAGTAATTTGATATAAATTTATCCCCTTAAGAAGTAATTTGATATAAATTTAAAATGGTAACATCTATTTGCTTTAATGAGGTTTATAAAGGTTATAAATCAGTACTAAATGCAGAGACATAACATAAAAACTGTGTATTTATTATCTAACAAACTCTGCAAAAAACTCGTCTTTGAGTTCAGCTTAATTTTTACCCCCCATAATAAACGTGTGAATACTTTTAATTGTTTTCAAACTACTTTTGGGAGAAAGAAAAATATTATCCAGTTGATTTTGTCTGTAGCCGAATATAAACCATTTCAATTTCTTACTGCTAAAATAAATTTATAAACAGAATGTCCCATGCTTAAGAGAACGTATGGAATATATATGTGTTCATCCACCAGTGGTAAGATTTCTGTTTAATGAACACCACACAACCTACAGTACTTAGGATTTCCATTATTTTCACATATACAGCAAATATTATAGTCCTTATTTCCTTTACAAAAGCATCTTGATTCAATCTTAATACAGATACAATGCTTAAAAAAAATCAAGACTATAGTACATTTTTTTCTGTACATGTATGTGCAATATCCCCAGTCAAAAATAATACAGACATGGAATCCTACAGATTTACCATCTGTCCTTTGGCTAAAATAATTTTTGTCACATTATGTAAGTCCCATCTTTGTAATATTTCATGGATTCTAGATGCTGAGTCATTGCAAGTACATCCTGAAATCCTGTACTGAGGCCGGACATGTGTTGAAAATAAGCTTCCTTCTCCACTTGGACAGTTAGGTTGTTTACTCCAGCGTCTTTCAGAATTGCTGTAACCTGAATACAACATTAATATTACTTTATATTAATATTTACAATATTATTACAATATTAATATATACGATATTACTTAATATTAATATTTACAATATTAATATTACTTTATAAGCATAACACAATAACTTACTCAATTCTCACTCTGAAATATTGCAGATTAAAAAAAATACTATCATAAAGAATTTCAATTTCCTGGCAGAGTGAAGACAGTTTCATCCAGTATGGCTCTGCAATTTCTGTAAATTCTCAGCACATCGTATAAAGAAATAAACAACCTTTGAAGGTGTTTGAGAAAAAAGCACCCAAGGTTGACAGACATTACAAACTCAGTAACAAATCCATGTTAGCATCTAGATTTGCCTGTTCTGAAACACAGAACTAACCTCCTCCCTTTCTCACAGCAGATATAATTCCACTATCCATGTTTCCCTCAACTCTTTTTTTCTTCTTTCTTGTTTATTCTGGGACAAGTTTTGGCAAACAACACTTCTATGATAGCAGACCAAGGCACTTACAGCATTAGAGGCCAGCTGTGAAGCATTAAATAACAGCTTACAAAAACAGGTTAACAGAGTAAGAAATAATATGAAAAGAAGCTTAAAAACTTTGCACCTTACCTGCTGTACAATTCTCTGCTCCATCACATCTGATACCACTTGCACATGTATTGTACCTGCCACAACACTTGCAGAATGACACCAAAAATGAGGATCTCTGAAGGATATTACTCCGTCTATTTTCTGAATCTGTAAAGAATTTACATTAGCAATGATTATTTTCAAAAACACATTTTAAACTTGCACATGTACATGCACATTGATAACAAATACTCCACAGGAGAACAAAGCTGCATTTCCAGCTAAGTCACAGAGAAATAATGTAGCACCTAGAGGCCACCATGCTACTGTCAAATACTAAATGTTACACGCCAAAGGAAAACTGAGCACAGGGCAATGTGAAAAGGGATGAGTTAAAAAACAAAACTGTTGGAGTCTCAGTAACATCTATGGACAGACCAACTTTGGTCTGGGCTTTAAGTCACTTATAGGGTATCTATTAATTGTTATCCAGGACAGGGAGCTGTACAGTTACCACAGCTGTACATTTTTCAGAAACATATTTCCATAATTCACCATTTTTAGAAATTGATCTCTGCACTGGGCCTGCTGGGGACGTGGCAGCCTGCAGCCAGTTTTGGATTTGTAGCTAAAACAGTGTTGATAACACGCTGGTGTTTTGGCTGTTGAACATGGGTTGTAGGTAGATTCTGGGCAACCTGCTCTAGCTTTTGATCTAACAGCTGGCAATCCTGCTTGTGACAGGATTCTTGCAGGTAGGTGATCTCTGAGGTTCCTTCCTTCCAACCCAAGCCATTCTCTGATTCTATGGTTGTCAAGAGTTCCTCTTTTTTCAACCTTGATTCAATCCAGCAAGTCTGCTATGCGTGGACCAGAAAATAGGAAGAGACACAGCAGGGACAGCTGACCCAAGTGGCCCAGAGAGATGCTGCCTACAGTACAACAGTGTAAAAAAAATTGGGATAGAAGGGAGTTCTGACCTTTTCTAAAGCAGCATGCAGATCTTTCTCCTGTTCTGGAGGTATCCTCAACAAAAGCACTTGACAGGCATCTTTCAGAAGTGGGATAACACTGAGGAAAATCAATGTAGCAATAAAAAGAGAGCAGAGGGGATCAGCTATCAGCCATCCAAATTGCTGAATAAATGTGGTAGACACTATAACACCCACGCTGCCGAGAGTGTCTGCTAACACGTGCAGAAACACACCTGAAAACAAAACACACTGAGTGATTAAGAGGAACCTCTGCTTAAGATGTACATAGATGTTCATTAGCAACACATTCACTTTTATGACATTAGCCTTCCTCAGGCCACCTGCCTAACCTGCTGAAAAAAAATCCAAAACACTTTGCTTAACTAGTATTTAATTAGAAATGAACGTAGGGAAGAAAAAACATTGTCACGGTACTTCACAACAATCTAGGCAGACATTTACAGATTAAGCCACATACAAATACAGTCTTATTTTGTTAGTGGGACTTGCATAATACATACTCCCTTGAGAGGGATCAGTGCTTACCGATCTTCACGAGAATAGGAAAAGATGCAAAGGCCTGCTTGTACTGACAGGTACTAATCTATCATTTATTTTTCATTTGTAGGCTAACTCTGCTCAAAGTTTTAAGAAGACTGTATACATACTCTATGAATAACTAACTATTAATATTGCTTTAATGGCTGGTATCATTCCCAGTGTAAACTCAGACATAATATGGAAAAATTAATCTCTAATCATTTGTAAGACTAGTACTTATTAACTGCCAGGATTTAAAAGAATGCTGAACAGTTTTACAGATCTGCAGACATTACAATATAATGCCTTTAACTTAAATAATGATTGATGTAAAAGAATCTATGAAATAGGAGAATCTTAGCTAAAATGCTTATACTCTGACAAGCTTACACAAAAGGTCTTTCTTTTATAGACTTTTATATCAGTGATGCAGTTGGTAAAGAACTGCTTTCTAACTGGTAGGGAAGAAGAGTCTAAGAAGTAGCTGTTCTAAAATTTTATACATATTGCCCTCCTCAGCTTCCAATTTTCAGTTTGGAAAAGAAAATTTCCACTTTACCACCTTATCTTCTGAATCACAAACAGAAGCATATTGCTTCATATCCCAGATTGCTGGTCTACATTTGCTCTTCTGCTTCTTTATCACTTCCCTCAGGCCTTTTACAACCAGCTTTAACATGGTACCTGGAAGTATGGCAATAGCTTTATACACAGAGACGTTCTACTTGCATTTTGAGATGGAACTTAGAAATGATAACTGCGTTTTTTTTTCAGTAAAGGTTATGATGACTAAGGTTATTAATGTTAACAAAGACTGCAGATTAATTCTTTGTATTTGTCCTTGGGTATCACCCACATCTCAGAAAGCCATGTGAAAAAATAATTCAAGTTATATTCTTTAAGTTAAACTCACTTATGACTAAACACTTTGAGAAATAAATGTATACAGTGTTACTTGCTTGCCAGATCATTTCTAGAGAGAGATTTCAAGGATGATACGTAGTACTGGGGTTAAATCTGAAAAACATCACTTGCTGTAGACCAGATATGTAGTTTATGATTCAACAATCCATACTTGCCTCTCATGTTGGTATTCATGCCTCCTCCTGAAGACACATGGGAATGTCCATGGCTGTGGCCATGGTCATTGTGGGAATGGCCATGCCCATGGCTGTGGCTGTGTCCATGGTAAGAATGGCTGTGCTCATGTGAATGACAGCCTCCACGAGAAGCCCCATGAGAGTGTGCATGGCTAAAGGCACAGATACCAACCAGGTTTACGATCAGCCCTCCAACAGAAACTGGCTGTAAGAGGGAGAGAAGTGTTTGATGTCACTACATATTCCAAGCCCAAATCCCACTCAACAACTGACACCAAAATGCAACACCCAATACCCAAATATCATGAGAGGGTGAGTGACAACTTAAGTTTCAAGGAGATTATTGTTCTTATTTGCTTCTACAAAGAGAAAGTGCTTTGGCTACAAGCTTTGTGTTGCTCTCATTCATTGGCAGGAAAAAAAAAAAGTCTATTTAAGACATGTATACACATCTAAAATTGCAGTTAACTGAAGACAACTACTACTGGTTTTTTTTGGTTGTGATTTTTCTATCTCTACCTATTCTACTCTTCTCTTGAAAAACTTGCGATCTACAATAGAGTAAAATGGCTAGAAGAGAGCACAAATTCAACTGTGTCAGGGAGAGTAACACAAATGGAACTACAGGAATGATAAACGAAGGCTTAGACTCAGAATTCTATAATTTAAAAATTTGGTTTGAATAAAATAAATGGTACGAGTTTGGAAGAAAGCAATGAAAGCATGAAAACTTAATGAGGGAGCCCCTGGAGAGGGCATGGAAAGTAGTGAGACACAGGCAATGTTATCTTAACTACTCAACAGCTTCATAGTTACCTATGCCATAGCAATACAAACATTATCATGTTACAAATCCTGACTAACTTTTGACATTTCTCAGAGAAAAATACAAAAGCTTTTTTGAAGTACTTGACATTGGTATACACAATAGCAGAGCCAAGTTTTGTCCTGTACAGATTATTTTCTTAGTATCTTTTTTTTTTTGTTGAAAGACAACCATTTAAAAATATCGGTTTTAACATCTTTGAAAAAAATTGAAAACAACTTCAATAATCAAATTATATTCAATCCTATATATTTCCATATTTAAAATTACACGTGGTTTGGATTTTACAATTGCAATGATCCACCGAAGAGCCAAGACACAGTTCAGATCTCTTGAGCATGCAACTTCAGTCTCTTTTTTTTTTTTTCCTAAAGATCAGAATAAACCAACAATTAACTGCAAAACAGCTTTCATATGTAACAATAAAACTTACAGTTAGCATATTTGTGTCTATGTCTGGAGGGTCTACCAGTCTGGCCACTGATTCCATGAAAACAAAGAAAGCAATTACCATCAGAAAGAGGCCATTAATAAAACCGGAAAGAATTTCTACACGTCCATATCTGAAAGACAATATCACAACTTTTGAAAGCAATGAATGAGTATCCTGCACAAATTTCAAAGCTATGATATATTAAATTGTAACATATTTAATACAACTTCGTTACATTTTTTTGCTTCCTTTGTCCTGTGAAATCATACAGAGCACAAAATTTTAATAACACAAATATTTTTTAATATATACTATGCATGTAGGGCTTCAGACTCAACAACTTTTAATTACAGTAGTGCATGTGACATCCCCATATGAGCAATGACTTTCAATATACTGTTAGAACAGTTAAAACATATACATATACGCTGTACATATATACAGTGAGAATGTTTTTGCATATTTACAGTGAAAATTTTATTTGTAGAGATTAATGCTAACCAGGTCTCACACACTTTTTAGCTGGGTAACAGTGAACAAACACAAATGGAATATGCTAACAGGCATGAACACGAATGCAATAGAGACAAGACACAGACACATGGATAGAGGCAAGGCACAGCAAAAGAACCAAAGAAGCATGCACGATTAGAAGCATCCTGAACACATTGTTACAGTGGGACATTTTGAAAATAAGCAAGTAGAATAATTTTCAGATAGTCTTTAATGGAGTTAATATACATACCCATAGGAAAATATACGGGTTGCTTTCCATCTTGTCATCAGAGCTGCAAAAAGCCCCATCACTAATGCAGAACAATCAAAAAGCATGTGAAATCCATCAGATATAAGACCAAGGCTATTGGTCCATACTCCATAAAAAAGCTCCACAAAAGTGAAGGCCTGAAATGAAAAGGAGTTTAAATTTTTCCTGGAAGATTAAACTGTAATTTAATGTCTTGGCAGTTAGCAGGAAAACCTCTTCACGGTATGTTCCCAGATTTCAAAAGGTACTATTCAAAGTATTTCCAGACCATTTTGTTTCTCCAAGGGAACCAACCCTTCCAAAAGCCACAGATGAATGAGTAAATAAATAAATCCAAGTTTTTACTTAGAATTTTAAATTATTATTATGAAGACAAAAATGTATGCATTGTCATTAAATACACTACTTTAATCTTACCTATCATGAACATCAAAATCAAACGCTGTTTATCATGTTTTGCATAGACTATCTCAAAAAAATGTGAGGATGAACAAAACAGGTCTAGCTATTGCAGTTAAATGGAAGACTCATGGCAGTTACTTACAGAATTATTTCCAGGAGCCAATGTAAACAATTAAAATAAAAATTAAAAAGATTCAATTGAACTAGGAAAAAAAAAATGGTTTTCATAACTCCGTCTAAATTCAAGGGAATGCTTTTTAACTGTATTGGTGGCTAAGCACTGGCTCAAGATGCCCAGAGGCTGTACAGTCTCCTTTTCGGAGACCTTCAAAATCTGCTTGGACACAGACCTGGGCACACTGCCCTGGATGTCCCAGCTTCAGAAGTATTTGGACCAGATGGACCCAGCAGTTCCTGCCTACGTCAGCCATTCTGGGATTCTGTGATCCTGGCCCATACATCTACAAACACCTGCTTCACAAGTTATAAATGTCTAAATAAGGTAGTTGCTCTTCATGTCAGACTAGCCTAAGCACCTTATGTAAAGAAGTATGAGCATCTGAGAGGCAGAAATAAGTAACCATTTACATATTCTAGGAATCAAACAAATTAATCGCTACCAGTCTCCTACAGATTCCAAAACAGAGGAACTAAAAACCTCAACAAAAACCTTCTTTGATTAGCTGACTGTTTCAATATTAGAAGTTAGTGTTCAGAACGACATACTTATCATTTATTATTCTTTATTAACTGGTTTACCTGTATACTTCTCTCATCTTTCAAATTTCATAATGCAATTCCTTAAAAGTTTTAATGGATACTTCATTTTTTACCTCCTATTTTCTTGTGTAACTGGCAGAGATCTTTGCAAATATTATCACTCTTGCTTACTGCCCAACCCTTCCCTCTTCAAGATAGGGGAGCTAGAAATAAAAACTATTAAAAACTGTCCACTCAAAATTACATTACTCAATCCGACTCATTATTTTGCCATCCCTGGTTATGAAGGCCTCATTAGTCACATTGTAACTGCTGGTAACATTGACATACCTCAGTACTGAACAGGACCCTACTATTCTTACACACACTTGCTGGTAAACACACAGAATCAGTGCTCCACTGTGATACAAATCAATGTAACTTGCCACTTACTATAAGGTTAGCATAAGAATCTTCTATTTTAAGATCTATCTAATGAAACTACAATAACAAGGACCCCTTAAAAACAAAACAAAACAACCTATCAATCAATCACGGGAATCCTTTAAAGAATAACTCTTCATACTGCACAGATGAGTTGAAAAAAAAAACAGGAGCAGACTTACCAGATTCAGGCACAAGAAATAGAAGATCTGCCTAGAATCATACTCCTCAAGGATCTGTTTCAATGACTCTTTAATAAAACGTGGTAATGACTGAGAACTCTGCTGTATTGCATCACCCATGAAGTTATATAGAGGAGTGCCTTCAGGAGAATAGCCAATAAGAGTGCCTTTCTGCCCCTTCCTGGAGGGGGAGGACAAGATATTGGCTGCTGCAAGGAAAATATTGAAGTTTTTATTTTTATAAAATAGCTGTGAAGCTTATAAACAATTTGTTATATCATTGTCATAGATAACATGAAATTACAAGGCAGTAAACTGATTGTCAACTTCATCTTAAAGCTCACCATTACATTTCATTACTAAGTAAGATTAGATTAATTACTTCTTCAACAGATACATTGCACTGATTTTTTGTTTTGTTTTTTTTTGTACAGTAAGAGGGTGCAAAGTCGCATGCTCGTTTTATCCAAAAGAATCCACACAAACTCATTCAAAAGCATTCTGCATACTGCTATTTTCTCACTGGCTCCCAAGCAATGTGGATAACAGATTTTTTAAAAACAGAAATATGAATACGTACATAAAATGAAGAAAACAGCACTCACTACCACTCCTCCAGAAAGAACATGTTCTGTGCTCTCATGGTGTGCTGGTTTGTTCATAGCTCGAAGTTGGTCTGTTATTGGATGTGTCCAAAAGTTGCCAAAAAGCAGTGCACTAACAAATATAAGAAAGGATCCATATCGAGCACATTTGGAAGATTCCATCTTGACAGAGCATATGGACTCCACATAGAAATCCAAAATCACAACAAAAAAGATGACTGTTATGAAAGGCATGATGAGAGAAGACCAAGACTCGACCTTGCTCTGCAACAACAGGAAAAAACAAACAAACACATTTCAAACAGGATTATTCACCATTATACCACCTTCATCCAGCCCACTTTCATTAAAAATCCTTCCAGCAGTTCATCAGTACTTTTGTATTTCAAACTGATCATATAAAACTGTAAAACCAAAAGTCATATAAAACATTCAAGCTATAGAAAGACAAATGTAGGTAATTCCTGTATCTCATTTAAAGCCTTCCATTGCTTAAAAACAATGCTGCGTGAAATACTGCGTTTGCATCATTCTATTATCCCTAATCAGGAGTTTGCAGATAACACCAAACTGAGTGGTGTAAACCATACACTGGAGAGAATGGAAGCCATCCAGAAGAACCTGGACAGGCTGGAGAATTGGGCCCATGAGAACATAATGAAGTTCAACAAGGCCAAGTGTAGAATGCTGCACTTCGGCTGGGGAAATGCCAGATATTTATACAAACTGGGGAAAATCTCCTTCAGAGCAGCCCTGCACAGAAGGACTTGGGGGTCCTGGTGGATGAGAAGCTGGACATGAGCCAGCAGTGTGCACTTGCAGCCCGGAAGGCCAACTGTGTTCTGGGCTGCATTAAAAAAGGGGTGGCCAGCAGGGAGAGGGAGGTGATTGTCCCCCTCTACTCAGCTCTTGTGAGGCCCCATCTGGAGCACTGTGTCCAGGCCTGGGGGACCCAGTACAGGAAGTATGTGGAGCTCTTGGAGCGGGTTCAGAGGAGGGCCACTAAGATGATCAGAGGGCTGGAGCACCTCTACTATGAGGAAAGGTTGAGGGAACTAGGATTGTTTATGTTGGAGAAGAGAGGGCTCTGAGGAGACCTCATTGTGGCCTTCCAGTACTTGAAGGAAGCACACAAACAAGAGGGGGAACACCTGTTTACATGGTTGATAGCGATAGGACAAGGGGGAATGGTTTTAAACTGAGACAGGGGAGGTTTAGGTTAGATATTAGGAGGAAGTTTTTCACTCAGAGGGTGGTGACACACTGCAACAGGTTGGCCAGAGAGACTGTGGATACCCCATCCCTGGAGACGTTCAAGGCCAGGCTGGATGTGGCTCTGGGCAGCCTGGGCTGTGGTTGGTGACCCTGCACATAGCAGGAGTGCTGAAACTCAATGATGACTGTGGACCTTTTCAACCCAGGCCATTCTATGATCCTATGAAGTCATCACACAAATTAAGATTAATTATTAATCACACATTAAGACACAGAGAAACCATTTCATACAGAGTTCTCAAAAAAAAAAAAAAAAGAAACTTTGGTGGTTGTTAATGTTTCATTTAAAACATTCTTAAGTTGCATTTCATAACAAAAAGTATTTCAAAAAAAAATCTATTTTTTCTAATATGTGCTTACCTCTGTTGTCAGAGAGAGGACAATGACCCATGGGCACAACAGAAGTACAGAAACCAGATGAGATAAAGCTTGAAGACGTTTGGCTCCACCTACATCGACAGAAAGCTTTCGAGAAGCCATATGGAAACCAACCTTACAACACAATGCCAGTACCAGAAGCAGTACTCCTCCCTGGAAACAGAGAGATCCTGTCAGTACTTCTCATGAGCCTAATACATTATTCCAAACAAACTCATTTGCTTTTCTTTTCAACAGTGCAAAAACAGCATATTTCGTCTAATTCATGGATTTCTAATCTTTTGGCTAGCCTTTGTCACATTAAGTGAAGAGGAACTGTCTTAGGCTGCATGCAAAATATGCAGGTTGCTACAAAATTAATGCCTCCCATTTATTTCTGTGGAAACTACAACAGACACAGAGAGAACAATAACACTATTTAATAGAGCAAATTTTCACCTACAAAACACTATTTTTCAACACAGTCACCATCATTAGCTATGCATTTTCATCAGTGATGAAAGCCTACATGCAGCACTTATAAAAATCTGTACCAATGGAAGTGACCCACTGCCACTGCTGCCACTGCTGAAATGCACCCCCCCCTACATCACTGTACTTATATCCACTATTTGGTCTCCATAAATGTTTAGCAAGCATCAGCGAATGTCAATGGGTGTCATTTTTTCCATGACACAGCTTTGTTTCACGTGCACATGTGAACATTCTGACGTTATTTTGACAAACTGCTCCTCTGCAGCCATTTGCCACATGGCAACAAAATGCAATGGAATACTGATAGGAAAGTTCAACTTCCACTGCCACCAGCACCTCCCTCTGGTGTTATGGGCCAAAATAATAAAATAAGAGCATTACTTTCAGAGCAGCCCTTGTATCTGAGTCGTTTTTGTGCAAATAATGCATCACTCTGGTTCAGTGGCAGTGGCTGCAATTCTTAGTGAGGACTCCAGGTGTGCATCACAGATTTCTGATTAAATTTTACTCTTCCTGTACTTCATCTTTGGTTAGAGCAGTTCACAAATGTGCATACTGCCAAAAAGCAATGAGTGACGCATGACTGGTTGGGGAAGGTTATTTCTCTCTGCTAAGAGAAGGCTTATAAGAGTCTAGTAAAGAGACAAGGCCAAATTTTTGAGTCAAATACCTGATTGCAACTCTTACATTCCACATGAAAATTCACAGGTAATGTATTTATGTCAACTGAACATGGGAGTTGCAAATATACCCAAAATTGAATTTTTTTCTGCAATCCTGAAATCTATTCTCAGTTTTTTTTTTTTTTTTAATCAAAATGGAGAGTAAGAAACTATTTTTTGCTGTTCACAGGACCGTGTTTAGTCAGTGCATCACAATGCATACTGGGTTGAGCTGTGTGTTACTTGTGGGCTGTTGGTTGGACAAGCCTGCTATAATTGTTATTCTAAATAAAGCAATAATGCAGCATAAATGATTATGTATTATGTATTCACAACATCTTTGATTATAAAATGAAAAGAAAAGCATTGAAAGCACACAGTCTCAAAGGAGTCATGTCACTTTGGCTTTGTTCTAATACTTCCACTACCTTTTCATTCTCTTCACTGCATTTTTACATACTTCTTCACAGCATTTCAAGACTCTTCTATTAACAAATCGTAAGATACTCCACACACAATCTCTCTCTTAGAACATAGTTGATTTTTGCAATTAACCAGTCTCTCAAACATCAAAGATATTCTGACATTAAAACTTTCTCATCTGTTCTAGATTTTTTTCATCTATCGTATTGATCAATGCACCAAAATTAGCAACAAGACTAAGCTAACAGTACAACTCAGCCTAGTCAAATCTGCAACAGTAAAATTCTTATTTATGGTTCCCACTCATTAGAATGGGACAACATAATAAATAGTGTCTTCAAATTCAAGTGTCTAAAGAACACGCAGAAAAGATAAAGCAGAAACGAAACATAGACTGAAAAAGTGAGTAAGAAGTGTTTGTATGCAATGCATTACAAAATCCACAACACTGATTAAATGGAGTGCTTTATGATAATTAATGGGACTTTTCAACATATGTGTTAAGGAAAGTCCTTATCAGCTATACAAGCATATTGTTGGGACTGGCTTGCTCTACTTTCTTGTTCATTCCTTGTGTGGGCTCAGATGAAACCAATCTTGCCCTTAGTGAAGAGGCACAATTTACAGGGCTGATTTAGTTCTGATTTATGACTGCAGTGTTGTTCTCTCTTTTTTGAATTTGAATTCTGAGCAGCAGAAATTTTTACCTACAAAACAAAACACATATTAACGTACTAAAACATGGTAAGTTATTTACCTTGTGATCAGCAACACCCAGGAAAGCAATGACTGTATACAGAACATGTGTAAGAGCACTGTCGTGATGTCCCTCAGCTAAATAAAATTAAGGAAGTGTTTTTTTTTTTTTAAATGCAAAAGACATATAGAGGTAGTAAAAGATCACTGAAAGCAAAAGTAAGCAAACTGAGCATAACAAGTCCCAGAGATCCTTAAAATTCAGGAAAGATGAAAATGTTTTCCACAGAAAATAATTATAAATATTTTAAAGCACAAAAACACAGACACTGATAAATACTGCATAGCAGTTTACATTAATCTCAGCAACTAGACTAAGAAAAATATACTCAATAGTAATGAAATTTAGTAAAAGCTCTAAAACAGCGATGTGTCTAGAATATGATTTGTACTTTTTTTTTTAGTTTATAAACATTTAAACTTTAGAAAACTAAGAGTAACTGACAAGCAAACCAGCAAATATTCCACCGGTCATAGCCTTTGGGGAAACTACTTCTAAAGAGCACTTAAACAATGAATTTACTTAAAATTTGGTTGATCAGTACTATTTCTGAATACCTCACTGGCGTCCTTAATTCCATCTTTTCACCTTTCCTCAAAAAAGTTTACTTTCACTTTATTATCATCTATATGACCGTGTTATTACTTCCAATCCTTAGACATCTTTTTCCAGCATACTTTACAATATTGAGAAGACCTGCTGGAAACTCACATTAAAAATCATATCCAATCTACTCAGTGGCTTTGGAAGCATGTTAGTAAGCTTCCACATGCAGTTTAAACTTTACCATTTCTGGAATGACTGCAGGCTACTTCACATAATTTTTCAGCACAGAAATGGTACTGACACTTCTATTGCATTTACAAAGCATAAGAACAACTTTTCTGGTCATACAAGAAAGACCACCAGCTGGGCTGCCAAACATTTACTGGACACAGTTGGGCTACAGCCAGTATGTACACAATTTCCAAAAAATGAAAGCTAATACAAAAGATGTGTAACAATCCACAGTAGTCTGATACATGCAAACGGGAAGGTGGCCATCAGTTACTACTGAATTTACAGCACAGCTACAGATTTTAACAACAAAGCAAGCAATGGCATTAGTCTGATGACAAATACCAGTATCTATATGGAAACCAAAATCTTGTGCTACAGTATTCTCATAAACTAAGACTTCTATCAAGAAAAACATAAATACTTGCAATATAGTTAATTCAATTTAATCTACACTCCCTATTCCATTAGTAATGAACACTTGTGCTAAGCAAGAAGGATACGATGTTCTGCTATTTTAGCCATGAGGTCATCATTATCAAAAAGCAGTAAGCAGATGACAGCGATGATGAAAAATGCAGCACCTCTTGTCTGGAGAAAAAAGAATAATCAATATATTAAAACATCCTGCAACAGTTTGACTTCAAAAATTCCGGGAGATTCCTCTTTCCACCCTCATGCAAGTATACTTTAGTTCAATAAGAAAAGTATGAGAAAAAAGCACTTTTGGAGAAAGCTGACATTGACAATATAATTTCTCATTTATTCTAGTTTTCAGATTTGCTGTATAACTCAGGATAAATCATGACTGTTACAAGCAAGAAGACTGAATCTTGAAAACTTCAAACTTTCTTAACAGTCTAGCTCGTCCAGACAGAATGTACACCTACTTAAGTCTGACGATTTAATACTTCGTAGTATCAAGGAGTCGTAAACAAGATCTACTGGATAGACTGTAGAATTTTGTCTTATGAGAAGCAAAGGCTACAGCCCTGTGCAAAGGCCCAAAGAAAGTAGAGCTCTGCAAGTGCTTATGTGAGGTAGGAACAAAAGTAATTATGAATTTCTTTACTGCAAGAGTGACGGTGCATTGGAACAGGCTGCCCAGGAGGGTTGTGGAGTCTTCTCTGGAGATATTCAAGACACATCTGAATGATTACACGTGCAACCTACTGTAGGGAACCTGCTTTAGCAAGGGGTTGGACTTGATTATTCTCTAGAGGTCCATTCCAATCCGTACAGTTCTGTGATTAAAAAAAAATCCCAGCTGTCAGCTTTCACTACCCTGACTTTTAAAACTGCACTTTCAGTATCCATCATCTTCACAAAACCTTGAGATCTACAGCTAAAAACAGTTATTACAATTCATCCTCTGAAGTCAAACACAGCTATATCACATTGCTGTTTTGGAAAACCAAGTGACTTCCTTTTACCACAGTTCACTCCATAAAGCTGAAACATCAGAGGATGAGGTTATCAATCCTTTGTTTCTACCTTCTTAGATGTGTACCTTAACAACTAGGTGCAATCTAAGAACTTTTCTGAAGCTCTACATCTACTGCTAGAGTTGGTGGTTAGAAAAGGATTGTTTCTTCTAGATGAACAGTTTCGTGCTGAATGCCCTAAACAGTGTCAGTTTGATGGGACAGGGGATGGGGCATCAAAGTAGTTACCAGGGCTGTTATACTGCTCTAAGTAAAAATGATTAAGGGACTCCAACAGAAGTTACAAGACAAACTGTGAAACTGTCAGTGTGAGGCAGCACTGAAGCCGGCCATTCTCTTACACAGCAAAAACTCCATGCTCAGGTATACAACATCATATACAATCTTCTTCCAGCCATCACTGTTTTTGAATTCAGATGGCCAAGGCTGGTAGGCATTGAGATTAGCTCACTTCATTTAGGGTTGGGCACAATGAGAGAATACACTGTGAAACTGCACGCAATGGAACTCAGACAAAAGATGTCATAAACATAGATCTCCAATTAATGGCCAGAAACTCAGTACTTACAGGCTCATATGGAAACAAAAGCACTCAAAACTTTTTGTCAGAAAAATAAACCATATGAAAAACTACAGACGTTGAATAGGTCAGGTAGGGATCTAAAAGCTGTGAAAAAAAGCTGTAAAAGCTTCAGTGCCAGAAGGCCAGGACTATTATGTACATAAATGTCCTTGACATTTATTGGCGTTGCTTGAAGCCCAAATCCCTTTACAAAGAATGCTGCAATGCAAAAATCATTCTCAACATTCTCTTTCTCTTCCAAGAAAGTTCTCAGATTGCCATCACGGATCTCAAGCAGCCTCACCCACTGCTTCCCTTAAGTGTCATATTTCTTACTTCAGGCAGTATACTTCAAATTTCACCACTAACAAAACCGAAAAAACCCATGCAGTTATCATGAAAACAGGTCTAGAACTCTGTATGTTCTGAGTAAAGTGATAATTTATAGCATTTAAGTATTCCTTATATCTGGCAAAAAAGTCACCATGTGTTTTAATACCTTTGCTGGTCCTCCACCTGAGCTTGTGAACAAGACGCTAAGGAGTGACAGCACAACCACATCACTGTGTTCAAACAGCAACAGTGTTCTATTAAAAAGAAAAGAAAGTTAAACACTTTAGTCCACTTAGAAGGAGTTTGCTTTATGAGCATGATATATTCCACCTAAATTTCAGTAGCAAAGGTGAGAGATTCATCCTGATACTTCAACAGCAAGCTTAAACAACTCAAAAGCTGCCTATCTATTTGCCTTCACGAGCAAAGTATCCAACTGGTGACAACTAAACATACCACAAAACAACTTCCAGAGTCAAGTAACAGATCCAAATTTGTTGCATTTACTGATTAAATTGTCATTTCCTTCAAGTAGTACAAGAAGATATTCACTTGCTCAGGACGGAAATATTACTCCCATTACAGTATCTCCTCCAAAACTAAGTTTCTGGTTTCTGGCTTCCAGAAAAAGAGGTCCTGCTCTGTTGTGTGACATCCTGTTTACTGAAGTGATGACCATCCAATAGCTAATGCAGACTCAGAACCTCTTTACTTCTGACTTGCACACTACCTCCTGCAGGTAGCAAAGGCTGACTAACAAGCTGCAAAAGCCTTCCAGGGCAGAATACAAGAAAGCCATAAGTGTGAAATCTACCAACCTTCTCTGCTGTTCTTTGCTCAACAATATAACCTACTAGAGACCATGTTACTGATTCTTCTTGGGAAGACACAGCATTCAGAAAACCATCATAGTATTTCTGATGTCTTACATTCCCTCTACGTAAAGGTGTTTTTCTAAATTGTTAATCTTTGTTTTTGTCTGGTTTTGACATCTGTTTTTATTGCTACTTATTCCTACATGCTAACAAGCAGCATAAGTGATTTTACTTGGAAGATGTGCACTAATGCTACCCAGCTCTAATACAGCAGAGGCACAGAATAAATGAGACTAAAACACTGTCCTGAAACAAATGGGTAAAGGAATTCTAGTCACCCAGCAGAGCAATGCAAACTACAATCACTATCTGTCAAGCTGTGGATTTCCAACAGTTATATACACTAATGAGTTTACTAGTGAGACAAAAATAACAATGAAAATCGCAGTCAGCGTTCCTTCTGTATCACTCTCACCAGCAGATTCAGCACTATCAAGAAATTCAATGGCATCTTATCCAACAAAGAATAAAGGAAATTAAAAGATGTACAGAAAATTGTCAGTGGTTTTTCCCAAGTAACACAGACTCAGGAAAAAGTATAAAGATTCATTTAAAAATTCAAAAAATAAGCCACGGTCTGACAGATAAAGGCGAAAAACAAAGGCAATAATCACAGAAATGAGTTCAAAAAGACAAAACATAATTTACAGTAAGTGGATATTTACCTCAGTGGTCCACAAAGAGTGAGGCCAAAAAACCATAAGAGTGAAATGATACATCCCACAACAGCATGCTTAAAAATTTTGATCCACTACAAAAGAAAGGTATTTTATTATTATTTTCTCCAGTTTCGAAAGAAACTAATCAACATTAACATTCCTTCAGTACAATAGCTATAGAAATGGGCAGGAAAACATGTTCTGCAAGTTCTGCAAAATTTGGAGTATGATTATTTTCTTCCTACCTACTTTGTCAGGCAGCTTAGTTTTTTTGCACATATTATAAACCAGATTTTTTGAAAATTTATTTTCTGACAGAGTACTAGATTCTCTGATGCAATCTTCAAGAGAATTCTTCAAAAACGCTTTCACACTGATGCTGAAAAAATTCCAGGCTATTTACAGAATAGCAGTTTGACAGGTTATCTATTGTGCATGATAAACACAGAGTACTAGTTAAAATATCCAAGATAAGCGATTAAAATCTTAATTCTACAAATATTTACTGATGGATTAAATTCCTCTGAATATAGAACAAATGGGAAAAAAAAAAGTTATTTCTTACAAATTAGAAAGTTGCAAATTGAGCTCTGCTCTGAATTCTGGGAACACAGCTTAGCTCAGAGCAGCTAGACTGGCTTCCCTTTACAACATATACATCATGCAAAGAGCACTGATGGGGTAGGGGCACACCGCTGGAGCACTTTTGACTCTAACAATATGGAAACTGCTGTTTGGAACTGTGGAAGGTGTCTGTGTAAATGAAGCTATTTTCAAAAACCTAGCCCACAGACTAGGTGCCTGCATGGAGCTGAAGAGCAGAGTTTTCACCATACTTTCTGCAGGAGCTGACAAAAGCTAAAAATGTGTATTGTGTTTTACAGTGGAGGAGATACTAAGTCAGTTAAACACTTCTAGAAATTGCAATGGCATCTGCCAAGTGGAGTAACCTTTGTTCCTCTTTCTGGGTGATTTCTGTTAACAGCCACGTTGTCAAGAACCTCTACAAAGATGTGAGTTATTACTGCATGTCAACTCACCTGATGTTTGGTTACCACTTTTCCAGAAGAAAATGGTTTTTGAAATAAAACCATAAAAAATGCAGACCTGTTAAAAGGAGAAAGTTTTCTCTATTAATATATTAGCAGTGAGCCGTTTATTCAGATCAGTGCTAAGTAATTAGACGTCTCCTCACATCAGGACTACTTTACAAGTTTCCTTTTATATTCTTCACTACAATGCCACATTTGCACATTGCATATTCCCTGATGCACTATTTGTGACAGATACCAGTAAAAACTTGATAATAACTGGACTTCGGTTCCAGTCAATTTTACATCCTGAGCTGGAAGGGAGCCACAAGAGTCACTGAATCCAACTCCTTGTTCCATTTATGATCACCTAAAATTCAAACCCTGTGTCAGATAACACTGTCCACACTCCAAGCTGTGACCACTGCCCTATGCAGCCTGTTCTGGTGTCCAACTACCCTATGAGATGCCTTTTCCAAACCCCCAGCTGCCCTCCCCTGGCACAGCTCCATGCCGTTCCCTCGGGCCCTGTCGCTGTCACACAGAGCAGAGCTCAGCGCTGCCCTCCGCTCCCTGTGAGGAGCTGCAGCCGCCATCAGGCCTCCCCTCAGCTCCTCTGCTCTGTGCTCAGCGCACCCAGGGACCTCAGCCATTCCTCTAGACCACTCTTTGTAGACTTGCTTTGGATGCTCTCTAATTGTTTTATGTCCTTTATTATATCATGGCACCCAAAACTACATGCAGTGCTGGGTGTGAGGCAACGCGAGTGCAGTGGAAAGTGGGACAGGCCCTCCCCTTGACCTGTTGCCAGTGCTCTGCTTGAAGAAGTCTGCCTGTGGTTTACAAAAAAAATCAAAATAACTGATCTCAAAGAAGTTTTTAGTAGAAATTTTACTACAATATTACTAACCATCTTCTGTTAGCAAGATACATGCCCAGAGGCTGCCTTACATATGGAATGCTGAATACAGAGTTGTGTTAGAAATCAGTATTTCTTCCTCAATTGTGATCAAGAGTAAGTGATGGAGAAAAAAGATGATGGTGTTTGGGAGCACTCTACTGAGAAGCCCAGAAACATAAATAAAATGAAATAAAAGGGAAAAATGAGGTTCCAAACGTTCTAGTGCTGCCAAGTTTATTACAGAAATGCTCTTCCATATCGTATCAGCTGAACACGAAGTGGGATCATGCAGAGTGCACCCTAACAAAGGCTGATTCTGTATATCTGCCATCAGTTTCTACACTTCAATTCTCAGTCAGGTAAGAATGTCAATTTAAACTCGTAAGAATTACTAGAATACAGGTTTTAACAAAAAGTACTAGTCTTCCGCACTCTAAAGGAGCTGGAACACATCTGAGTTTCCTGCACTCAGTACTGTCATAGCACCACCAGTTCCAAAGCAGGAAACATTCTGCAATTTCTGAAATTACTCTGAGCACAGAAGAGAAAGAACAACGCTGCTACAATCACAGCATTTCCTGGTTCCACTGCGGTGCCTTTTCCTCCGTGACCCATCTACAACAATGGAGGCCATCATCTGGACACCAGCACAGAACTCCGCCACCAAAGCGTGCAGCGCTACAGCAGACAAGGCTTCACCCGTGGCGCACTCACCCCAGCTTCACTACGAAAATGAACTGCACAAGGTGGACCGCTTTCAGGAGATCGTAGGATTCAAAGAGGCCCACCGCCTTCAGAAACTTGGCGAGGCACAGCAGCACAACGTACCGAGTTAACCTGTAACAGCAGAGCAAACCGGCACTCGGGGCACGGCTTTCCTCCCCCTCACCCGCTGCCCCTCGCAGCCTCGCCGAGGGGAGGCCCCGGTTCCCGCCACCCGGCGACGGCCCCGCGGCCCCCCTCACCCGGCGCCCCGAGCGTTACCGAGCGCTGGGCACGTCCACGGGCCCCAGCACGCCGCCGCCGGCCAGGGCCTGGCCGCCGTACTTTTCCTCCATGCCGCGGCGAAGGAAGGGGCGCGCGGGAAGGGGCGCGCGGCCGGGCGCGCGCTCAGAGGCGGCCTCCGCCGCGCCGCGGAGCCCTCATCCTCAGCGGGCGCCCAGGCCGCCCCAGGCCGGGCCGCGCACGCCCAGGGCGCAGGCGTCGCGGCGGAACGGGCGGCCACGTCCGCAGTT
>JAPSGF010000003.1:19524308-19572684 GCA_035772895.1 Perdix hodgsoniae
CCGCAGCCGTGGGAACCGCGCACTGCCGCGCGGCGGGGGGCGCGCGTGGGACGGCGCGCTCCCCACCCCCGCTCGCCGCCCGGACGATGGCACCGCCCGGCCGCGCGTCAGCGCCGCTCGCCGCGCCCCGCTGTCGCCGCGAGGTGGCGCGCCGCAGGAGGATGCGGCCCGTGCGCTCAGCGGCGCGCGCGGTGTTCGGCCGGCCTGCGGAGGGGAGCGCGGCCTCTCAAGTTAACGCGCTCTGTGGGTGCGGAAGGGCAGAGGCGAAGGGGCGCCAGGAGGCGGCTGATCCAAATGCGGATGCGTGAACCAGAGTTGCCAGATAAAGCAAAGTCGCTAGGCAAAGCAAGCCTTCTCTGCTGCGCACAAGATTGTCCACTTTAAGTAGACCCGTTGGCCAGCACGGCGCCGCCATCCCCACAGCTCGTTTTTTCAGATATCGCTGTATCCCTCGCCAAGGTGATCGGGCAGCGCTGGCAGCTCTGCGGCCCAGCGGGGGATCGCAGCACTCAGCACAGGGCCCTCCTGCACCGGGGACACCCAGGGGAGTGGGTAGCTGGTGCTTCTGGTGAGCTGAGGAGACTCCTGCGGGGCCAGGAGTGGTGACCACCCTTCTTTGCATGTACTGTAGGCAGCACAGGGACTGGGGTGACCAGCGCGTAGTGGGTCTGATAGAGCCAGGCAGCTGGCTGCTGCTGCTCATTCGAGCTTTAACAAGGAGACTACACATTAAAAGGGACTTTACACCTCTTGGAAGGATGTAGAAGAGATCAGGAATGTAAGCAGTGTTCTCCTTTGTCCTCCTGTTTGGAGGCTGGCACCTGGGATTAAGGAGAACAGGACAGGATATTGGCTGTCTGGATGGTGCGACACATGGGGCTGTGGCTTCCATGATCTTAGGCCTTGGAGGTGCTGAGCGTATTGACTGCAAAGGGACAACTGACTGGGTGGGGCGAGAATGTTCTGGGAAGCAAGCTGTGTGGGCTGATGAATGGAGCTTAAAACTAGATTGGATGGGGAAAGGAGATGGATTTCAAAATGACAAAGGAAGACTGGGGAATGCTGTCACTTTGCGAAACAGTGGAGATGGATTTCAGATTTGTCCCGGAGGAACTCAAGAGGGCTCCCTGAAGAAGCTAATAATGCTGATTGGACGAAGTGCCTCCACCAATGTCAGCAGCATGGGAAATAATCAAGGAAAAGTGGAATGAATTGCACAACCGGAGCACAGCGATTGAGAACTACAAGCTTTTTAGAAGAAATAGGGATGGAGGGGCAGGGGAGTTGCCCTCTGTGTTAAAAAGTGGATAGATTGTGAAGAATTGCCTTTGAAAAACAGCCACAATCAGATGGAGAGCCTGTGGCAGCAGCAGGAACTGGTCCATTAAAGGACATCTGCTGGGTGGGCTCTGCTACAGACTGCCTGATCAAGGGGAGCTTGTGCATGAGGCCTTCTTGCTACAAAATGCAGTCCTGATGGGGGCTTTCAACCACCCTGGTATCTGCTCGGGAAACATGGTGGGCTGCAAGCATTCCTGGAGACTCCTGAAGTGCATGTATAAATATGAGGGACTGGTCCAACAAAGGACATTGATGCTAAGGGGTCTGCTACAGGCTGTGTGATTAGGGGCAGCCTGTGGATGAGGCCTTCTTGCTTCAGCTACAGGGAGCATTGTATTTGCAGGCTTTCATCCAAATGGGGGATTTCAGCCATCCAGATGTCTACTAGGAAAGAAGCACAGTGCCTTGCAAACAAGCCAGTAGAGTCTTGAAGTGTGTTGATAATAACTACCTGGTCAAGGAAAACAAAATACAAATTGACTCGAGGAGAAGTATTACTGGGTCTGGTGCTCACCAGTGCAGAAGAGATCACTGAATAGGTTAAGATTGAAGGCAGTCTGGCCTATATTGACCATGCTTTGTTTGAATTTGTGATCTGGAGGAATATGGACCTGGAGAGAAGGAAAGTCAGGGCCCTGAACTTCAGGAAAGTGAACTTCTGTCTGTTTAAGGAACTATTAGATGAGATCCCTTGGAAGGCTGTCCTTAGGGGAAAAGCACTGGAGTAAAGCTGACAGCTCTTTTAAGGACACCTTTTTGACAACACAAGAGCTCTGTATCAGAAAACAAGCAGAGAAAGCAGGAGACTGATATGACTGAGCAAGGACCTACTGCTCAAACTAAGGGAAAACAGGGACTCTCTCTTGAAATGTCTTTCTTGAACTGGGGTGCCAAAGTCTGGACACAGTACTCCAGATGTGGCCTCACCAGGGCACAGTAGAGGGGGAGGATCACCTCCCTTGACCTGCTCACCACACTCTTTTTAAAGCACCCCAGGATGCCATTAGCCTTCTGAGCCACAAGGGCACATTGCTGGACCACGATCAACCTGCTGTTCACCAGTACAATCATGTCCTTCTCTCCAGAGTTTGTTTCCATCAAATCAGCCCCTGATCTGTACTAGTGCGTGCAGTTCCTCCGCATGTGTGGGCCTCTATACTTGCCCTTGTTGAACCTCGTAAGATTCCTTTCTACCTAATTTTCCAGCCTGTCCAGGTCTCACTGAATAGCAGAACCACCTTTTGGTGTGTCAGCCACTCCTAGCTTTGTATCACCAGCAAGCTTGCTGAGAGTGCACTTTATCCCTTCATCTATGTCCCTTATGAAGATGTTAAACAAGACCAGATGCAGTACTGACCCATGTTAGCTACAGGCCTCCATCCTGTCACCAACCACAGCTCTCTGAGATGTACCAGTAAGCCAGTTCTCAATCCACCTCAATGTCCATTCATCTATTCCTCACTACCTAAGCTTATCTACAAGGATGTAGTGGGAGACGGAGTCAAAGCCTTGATGGTGTCAAAGTTGACAACGTACACTGTTCTCTGCTCATCTATTCAGCTGGTCATGGCATTACAGAAGGCTACCACATTGATAAAGGATAATTTATCCTTGGAGAATCCATGTTCATTACTCCTGATGACCTTCTTTTCTTTCACTTAGAAAGGCTTGGATTCCATGCTTGAAGATGACATCCAAAGTAAGTTTTCCAACATACAAGATTCTATGATTCTGTTTCTTCATGCTTGCACTATGTTGCCATCTAGGATTTTCTGGTAATTACAAGAGGTTTGGAAGATTCCATAGCACCGTGTTTTCAAATTTATCCTCAGTGAACTGTCTGATACGCAGTGAATTTCGTGCAACATCCAGTGCAACATTAGGAACTCTTTATTAGGACTGCTTCATGGATAGATAAAGTGAAACAATAACCTGTATGGTACACGAAGTGCTAGAGTTTGTAGAGGTGCTACAGAAGACAACAGAGGACTACAATATCGTGTTGAGACTAATAAGAAAACAGGCAAAAGATTGGACATGTTCATATTATGAGCTAACAGCTTTTTTCCAGTCATATAGCGAACTCCCTTATTTGGGGACATACTGACATATGATTTTGATCTCTAGGTCCACTCTGAGGCAGGGAAAACAAATTGTAGAAGTCATCTAAGATATGAAAGGAAGTGGATTAGAGATGGAATGGTACAACACGGGGGATAGAGACCAGATATCCCAGAGAGAAGAGACTTGCCTGTTTTAAGTCTGCTGCTGCTAGCATCACGTGTTGAATGAGACTCAGCAATAGCCAGTTGCATCTTAGATTTCATCCAAGTAACAATCTGAGTAGCTTTTGAATGAGGAGAGATGAAGGGATGAGAACATGTATTGATATGTCTGCTGGAAAATGAAAACTTGATTCAGAAATTCACTTCTCAAAAATTGAATGTTGTTTTAAATTAGAATTATTTTTTATTTGCATGTTTGTAAATTGTTCACAGTTCAAGTGGGGTCCTCTGCCTAGGAGATGTAAACCTATTAAAAGAAGTGCAGGCTCTGCTATTTCAGCTGCCTCTTGCGGATCCCTTAACGGTTTAATTGTCCTTCTGTCCAAAAGCCCATTTCCCAGCCTAACGATCCCTGATGGCCGTGAGTTAAACCAGAAGACGTCGATGACATTTGTAGGCAAAGAAAAAGGTAGTTTAGTTACATGCCATGTGCACTGTGTCCGGTAGGGGGAGATGTTGCCAAACGGCAGGAATATTCAAGCTGGAGAAAACTTCGGGTTGCACGATCGAAAACGGTGAATGGCTCAAGGATCACCAAGGAGGCGGCCCGCTGTGGTTATGTGGTTATCCGTGCATCGGTGGTTATGGGGTAAGAGTCAGCCTGTTGGGTTAGGGCCACGCAGGTGGTGAGGAATGGACTGGAGGGGCATAGGGGTGATTTCTGTGATCACAACAGGAAGAAAGTCCCACACAATTATCCAACACAAAATCAGAGAAGTGAGTTAAAGTACAGTATTGTGAGGGCTGTGGGATGCTGTATTGACTGTTCTGTACTTTTTAAGTTTGGCAACATGTTGAAGCAGGTTGCCTCCTATCAGCATCATGCTTGTGACTTCTGCCTCGTAAGTGCTCAAAGGCCAGTAGATTAAAAAGAAAATCCCCTCCTGGTGGAAGCAGAAGTGCTTTATTTTATGTTCAATGGAGAGCTGCAGAGATAGGTCTAGTCTGGGCTTTTGATCTGTAAAGAAAGTTGATCTGATTTCCCTCCGGATGAAACACAATGATTGGTCTGGGTGCCCATGCCCAGGCCGCTGAACACAGAGGTATATATTTGGAACAAGCTGTAGACTCCAGCCTGCTGGAAGCAAAGCTGAGACTGTCTATACAGGGAAGCTCTGGCAAAGCTGTGCTGAACATGGGCATTTCTTCTCAGCTGTACCCTCCTTTTTTGTTTAGAAGATATCTTAGTAGCTTTGTATTTATTGAGTAGTGGCAATAGAGATTTCTATACCAGGAAATGTTTGCTGGGATTAACTAAATAATTGGAATGACAGAAAACATCTTTTCTTTCTGATTCTGTGTGAGAAGACAATGACTTTGCTAAGATTTCTGCATTTTGACCTCCTGATTTCAGCTCAAGATGTGCTTTCATTTTTCAGATAGCAAAGAACAACTGAGCAGAAAGCAGCATTTCTGGGAAGAGGCATCAGATACCCATGGGTTTCAGTTCAGTCATGGTGCTAAACTGATACATTGTGACTTGCAGAAAATTTCAGAATTGGCATTTGAGAAAGGGAGGAAAGAAGGGAACTGCCTCTGTAATAATGTAGTGACTACAATTGCTGTGAGTCTCCTCTACTTGCACTTCTGTGGTATATCACCTTATATCCATGTGTCACTATCAGTATACAGTAGGAAAGTGACACTGATAAAAGAGAAAGCACGGCCTCTATGTTGTAGTAATTCAGAAAAAAAAAAAAGAACTTAGCGTGAAAGCCTTATGGTGAATTAGAAGAGGCATTTTCCTGCTATAACGTGCTAGTATCAGCCAAGTAACAGGCGAGAGAAGGGAAAAAATGCTGATGAAAAATCAGAAAATTGCTTAAAAACGGGATCACTGTAGAGGCTATTCTGATTTCCTGTAATGTTGTGTTTTGGCTGGAAAATATGTAGCTGAGATCAATGTAGCAGAAAATAAAATCAGCAAAAACATACACAGGGTTGCTGTGCTGGAATGAGAGTTGCATTCCTTACCGAGTTGGTCACAGAGAATGGTGCCTGTTTAAATTTACATAAAACAAATCCTAAAGCATCTGTCATGCCATATTCTAACATGTGTGCTGTTTCCTATCAGTTTAATTTTACATTATCAGAAAGGCTTTGTTTAGATATAAGCAACTTTTGTTACTCAGATGCTCCAGCATGGGGCTTTGCTTTTCTTTCAGCACTGCGGCAGTGCTGGTTGTCGCCTGGGCACTGCCATGCTGGCCCAGGCTGGCTCTGGAGTACTCTGGCTCCATTCCCGCTGCTCCAGAGGGCATCAGCCCCTGCCTCTGAGCACCATACTTATGCATGGATTCCCTGCTAAAAGCTGGCCTGTGGTACTGTTTTGATTTTGCCAGGAAAGACAAGAAAAGGAGGAAATCAGTCCTACTTCCCCTGTGAGCCTTCACGAAGGAGCTACATTGGGAAGACTAGAGGAGGACATAAACCGAGTGTGGTGTCCATAGGTGGAGATGGCACTGTTTCCTGCAGGCTCCCTTGCTCTCTGCTGATGATCTAGTAGTGCCAGTCTCAGTGTCCACTCTGTTTTCTGCCTGGTATTTCTGCTTATGTGGTTGTCACTTGATTATGCTAGTAGGAAAACACTTGGAGCTATCATTATTCCTCATGACTTGGAGGTCCATGGAGGGGGTCAGCTCTACTTTGTTGTCTGTCGGCAGGGCTGGTGGGGCTCAGCAGCTGTTTCTCATGTTCATGGCCAAGGAGATTTCCTGAATGGATAAATCCTGCTGACTTGGCCTTGTCATCTTCCTGATGAATGCAAGAACTAGTTCAGGGTTTGGCCCTTTGATGGCAGCAATGCATGCAGAAGCTGAGTATCTCCCAACATCATGTGTGTGGTTTGCTAAAAGGTTTTGCAGAAGGAATACAAACACAGAGTCCGGCAGAGCAATGTGGTTTTGTAGGGATATGAGTGGTGATGAAACCAGTGGTTTAACCACAAGTCATTAGGACTTCACTTAATAATAAAACTGTAGTATTTGAAATCGTCTCAGAGAATTTTCTGCAACTTTCCAATCAAAATTAATCCGGTCCTGTGAATAGAACAGCTGAACCATTAAAAATGACTCACTGCTTTCCTAAGGATGTATATCAGGAATGTCCAACCCATCGCCTGCAGTTTTTAGTTGATCCAGCACAGCTGGCAGTACAGCCCGCCCAATGCCACCCTCTGTAAAGGCTGCTAAGCAGCCCCAGGTGTGCACCTATTGCTAATGAACAACCAAACCAACAGTGTGCTATTAACAGTACCAGCTGAAACCAGGGCATGGGGAAGGCAGTGCTGATTCAAACTATGGCAAATAACATATAAAAATGCATACAATTGACTAAATACAGTGCTCTGAACAGCAAAGAATACTAAGCCATGCTTTCCTTTCTGATAAAGAAATTTGAAAATAAGTTTCAAGATTGCAAAGCAAAAAAAATCATCGATTTGTGTTTGTGACACCATTTTCAGTTGATATACACACATTACCTGCATATTTTCAGATGGAATGTATAGAGTTGCAGTCAGATATTCAACTCAAAAATCTGATCATGTCTTTTTACCAGACTTTCCATAATCCCTGTCTTACCAGAGAAAAATATTCTTTGCTTGACAATCACACCTTGTTCATGTCATCATTTCTTGGCAATATGCACATTTGTGAGCTGTTTTCAAGGATGAAGCATAGGAAGAGTAAAAATCCATCAAAAATTTCTGACGGACACCTTGAAACCTCCCTAAGATTTGCAACCGCTGCTATTGAAGCAGCAATACATTTGTTTCTCAACAGCAAGTCAAATATCCTGCTACTTTTATGTATTTGTTTCTTTTTAAAAACATTTTAAGAAAAATATTTAAAATTAAAATGTTTTGTTACTTAAATACTAAAAGCATTGTATATTTTACGGGGGCTACTCTGAAAGCAATGCTTCCTGTTTATTTCCATAGGAACCACAACAGATACAAAGAGCATGATTCCCAAGATAATTCCTCTTCACTTGATGTATCCCAGGCAAGCCAAAATGTTGGACACCCAAAATGTAAGTTAACACATGTTCTGTTTTACTGACAAAGTGAATCCTGGCTAAGGGAACTCATGAAGCATAGCTAGTGCGAGTAGGGACAAATGTGTGATGCTAACTTTCCATTCTAAAACAGCAATCTCAGTTAGCTCTTTCTTTATATTATCTTCTCTCCTTTTTGACAGCTCTGAGTAACAAGGATCATAGACTGCTGAGAAGCTGAGCCACACAGACCTTTTTCAACAACATTTTATTTCAGATTTGCCTCTTTCCCAGAGTTACTGAAGGCAACAACTTCAGAGTCACCATTGCATAAAAATTTGCATTCATGCCTTGTTCAGGCAGACCAGGCCTCTCTGCATCTGGCCTGGTGCTGGTGTGTGCTGTGTATGGCCTATGTTCACTTTAGACCTATGCTGAGGCACTCCATCTGCTGACTGTGGTGGGCTGCAGATGTGTGGACTTGCAGTGGTCAGTAGGCAAGCCCAGTCTTGGGAACAAGCCTAGCACTGAGCTTGGCTCATATAAGCATATTCAGAAAGCTGTTTGTGCTGACAGAGATAAATGGATGCTGTAAGAAAGTGAAAGAAAGCAGAGTTCAGAATACACATTGTGGGTGATATTCCTCTTCATGTTTTATTTCCAGTTATTTTAAAATTAAACAATTCATCTTCTCTTCTGCAGACCTCTGGGCAACAGCCATGCTACTTCATCAGGATGCAGACTAGAGGATTTCTGACCATTGTTGAACTGTTGTGTGTGTTTCTGTACTGCTTGAATAAGCAGGTGTTTTCTTTTATGTTGTTCTGCAACATATCAGGCCTTTTTTTTCACATACTATTACTTGTTAACATCCATACTGCTATTCCTCAGGTCCTGGTTTGACAAGAAGTATAATGGGGTCTGGTCTCTGGAGAGCCAAAACTTATGCTGAGGATACACATTTGCCCATATTAGAAGGGTTGAAAAAAAGGTGTTTTTAAAATGTAAATAATATTTTTTTATAAAAGCAGTTAGGGTAAGGAGGGGAGGAAAGGGAAATAAAAAGTCCACATGAACAGAGGAACCAAACTGATAACTGGTAGTGGTATTTAGGTTGTCTAGAATGGTTTCCCAACCACTGAAACATTAGTTAAGCCTGAATTAAACTTTCCTGCTACTGAGGTATTTATAATGGTTTTAATAAATATGAATTCTCTGTGGTCTAAAAGTTTGACCAAACTCATGTGTAAGACTTTTCTGGATAGTATATCAGTCTGGATTGCTTTCTTCCACCTGGCTGTGTTTTTTCACAAAACTCAAGGAACTGAATATTGCTAAGGCCTCTACTGTTTTGTCAGTAGCTAAGGCTGGCCAGCACGTGAAAACATGTTTGGAGGGAATCAACGTTAAACCAGTTCAGTCATCTGTAGGCACTGCTTAGGAAAACAAGATTGTAGAAAAGTACACATACAGTGGCAGTGAAGCTAGCTGGTAAATTAAACACTGAACAAACCTGTGCACGGGATTGAAGGCTCTGCACTGTGAAATGGCTAGACTAGCTCCTAGTACATGTAGCCCTGGGAGTTTCATTCTCCAGGAAACTTACTGTCACATTCTGGGAATTACCACAGGCCAGGGGTGTTTCTGCTTGACAGTGATAGTGCACGAACCCATTGAGGAGGGAAGGAGACCATGCTGTGGTCCTGCTGTTCCATCTGGTTTTATTGCCAAAGGGTGGTGCTAGTTGTGTTCAATATACCATGGTGTCTGTAAGGCTGTCTTTGGGTATGGGTTTGGTTCTGGCCCCAAGAAGCCAAGTGCTCAAAGCTTATTTACCCCATGAGATTTCATGAGAGACAGGGTGGAATGGAGAGTTGTTGATTATCTCAAGGAGGTGGATGGAGCTGTTGAGTGAAGTGTCTTGTATTGCTGTCGTGGAAGGAGGGAAGTCTTTGTTAAAGAAGCAACAGAAATAGAAACTGAAGAAGAAACTCACTGGGTTGTGGCAAGGCAAAGAACAGTTGAACTGAGGCGGAGGTTCTCTCATGAAACTTATTTATTTATTTATTTTTCATTCACAATCAGTCATGTGTGCAAATCTAAGCTCATCTTTTTGTACTGCCCTGCTTGCTCTATGACAGTGTTTTCATGGCTGGGCTACTGAGTACCAGGCTCTTCTGCACCGAGAGTGGCTGGGATCAGGGTTTGTATAGCGTTCCAGATCAGCATGTTCTGCTTTCTCCCATTTCAAATCCTTTTGCCTTTTGCTACCCATATTTGTTCATTTCTGGTAGAGTATAGCCTCCCTTCACTATGGTTACAGTGTGGCATTACTAGCAGCATTGCTTCTCTCTGAAATGTACCAAGAAGAGACTGTGATGCAGAGGCTAGAAATGTGCCCTCTCTCACCTGACAGGTGCAAACCATATTATAGCAGACCCACCTTGCTTTTTCAGGGGCCTGAAGCTCTGCAGCTGAATTTCACAATCTCATCTAAGTTTCTGCTTTTGGCAAGCTGTAAAAAATAGCAAGAAAGGACGTGGTCAGCAAGACAGTTCCCCAGATAACTGCAGAAACATGTTTAATCTTATGTTGCTGTAAGCCCATTTGTTTCTTGATGCCTGTAGACAGAACATTTATCATAACTACTCTGAATTATCTCAACATTCCATGATGTCAGTCTGACCGAGAGTCTCCCTTTGAAGTGGCCTTCCTTTCAGTAGGTGGATTGAACAAAGAAAAGGGGAAAGGATTTAATGAAGGTTACTGGAACAGCTGAGATCACTGAGCTCACCCAATGCGGATGCTGTAGCATAAAGCATTGCTTTGTGTGCACTCAGACACCAGCAGCTGATAGGGTAGCCCTGTAGGTACATGGGTGATGAAGGGCAAGATTTGGCACTGGCACCTGCAAGTGCAAATCCCTGAAAGTTACTTACAGTGCCAGGTCTGGATTTGGTAGTGAGTGTAAAGACAAATGGGACATGCAAGATGATTACCAGAATTTGGCAGAAAGTACTGAGTTATGTTTGTCCGCACCCAAGGTGATCAAACTGTTCTCTATCACCTAATAAACAACAATTGGAATTATGGGCTGAGGGGAATGTCTCAAACCTTGTAGCGAAGCCTGTTAGCGAGGCTTATTTTTCTCATGCACTTTAAGAATCGCCATGATAACATTTTTTCCCCAAAGAGAGTGGGCTGTAGTTACCATGTGGAGTGTGTCTATGTCTGTGCCTTTGCATTTCTCACCTGAACCTTTGGGCTAATTTGACCCAAAGATGTAGAAACATCAATTTCAAATGATTTTCACGAGACTGACTACCTGGTTAAAGAGAGGAGAGAAGGCGAGGGACTCACTTGAAAGAGAGGCAGATGTATGTATTTATCCTCCATAGAAAAATGACTTGGGAAAGTGATTTTTGGATGTTTCTCATAAAATAAAACTTGGAGGCTATGCCTGATCAGAAAGCACAGCCTGGAGAGAAAAAGCAGTGGGAAACCATACGTCAGCAATGCAGATTTTCTTTGTACTTTTTCTCTGTCCTTTTTTAAGGAGTGTAGGCTCTGAGCCGCTACTTTGAGACACTGTCATCCCTAGACAGGCTGTGCCACCGTGGTCTTGGTCACTACTGAAATTTTATGAAACCAGGCATGAGTCAACAGTGTCCTACTGACTTGTTTCCTGCAATAAAATGTAGCTCACTGAAGGGCATTGTCCCATTTCTCTGAATGTTTTGACACTGTTAGCTATTATCAGGTTTTATTGGCGGCTGTCGGGGTTTCATTGGTTCCTGAAGACCAAGCCCTCAAGGCATGTGACAGGGGATATGAACCAGAAAAACAAGCAGCCCCATACTATTACAAGTCACGTTTCTTTACTGTAAACATGTAGAAATTCTTTGCTGAAAACACAGTATGGGAAAAGTAAACTGATAAGCCTAGATCAAGGAATGACTGAGCTAACGCAGATCATTTGGTAATCAAAAATAATACTCAAAGTGAAGATAGTCAGTAGGTTTCTTGGCTGTCTTGCAGTGATTGGGATTATTTTAATTGTCACTGCAATTACTGTTTACGTTTTTTATAAGGCTTGCAAAGTTCTAGCTAGCCATTAAGTTCTTTTTTTTTTTCATCTAATTATACTTGTTTTTAGACTTTACTAACAGAAGAACTCAAGTGTTATGAGAAAGATTGACATTATTGTATTTCTAGTCAGACTGGAATGAGGAAGTTTCAGAATTTTTCTGAAAGAAAAGGCATGTGATGTTGTCATTTTTCTACAACAGTTAATTTTGAAAAATTTTAAAACTATGCCTCAAGCTACTAGTTGCTCTGCAGATAAAAATGCAACTGGAATATTGAGTTACCTGTTTTGTTGAACACTACATTGTATGTGTAACTATTTTAAAAAGTCTGAACTCTTAGACTGAGCTTCCCTTTACATTGTAGTCTCTTCATCATTTCGACACTGCCAGTGGCTATGAATGTAGGTTGCTGAAAATAATGCCTCCTATTTATTTCCTTCAAAACTGATACAAAGAGCACAATGGTACTGTGACTGAGCAAATTCTCAGCTACATGACACTGTTTTTCAACTGAGTCACCACCATTAGCTATGGGTTTTCACCAGTGAGGAGCAAAAGCTTGCATGATACACTGCCACAAATCTTTACTATTGGAGGTGACCCACTGTGGCTGTCACCGCTGCTGAAATGCACTACTCACTACCTCACTATGCTCACACACACTGTTTGGTCTCTATAAATGTTCAGCAAACATCAATGAACGTTGACAGGTGCCATTTTTTCTGCATGCAGAAATTCAGTGCCAGATCTTTGCTCCTTGTGCAGTTCCATGTCAAATGCCGTTTTGTCAGTGTGCCCCTCTGCTGCCATCTGTCATACGGTAACAGCATGTTACAGGATTTTGGTGGGAAGGTTTAACCTCTGCCGCCATACCATCAACATAATAAAATAGGAGGCATTACTTTTGGAGCAGCCCTTCTCTTTAAATAGTTGGAGACTATAAGATGAACAGTGGGGGGTAAAAATTATAATAAAGTGGTTTGATTTATTTCTGGGTCTATCAGACACTTGTGCTGATAGTATTTTTCCGTTCTTAGTTTTCATTTTAAAATAAACAGTAACACTGATGGGAGATCTCCTAATTTCCTGTTAATAGACTTTAAATTGAAAATCATTTTTCAATGGCAATGCTGTCCATTTAAATTATGGATGGCAGTTTTGTTCCATTTTTAAGCTCTTCTCTTCTGGCTGGAGATCCTTGAATCAAAAGACATTTATAGCTTCTTTAACAATACATAACAACATCAGAATTGACGCTTCTGCATACATCTGTGAAGGTGTTGAAAGTGCATTATGGCTATAAGGTAAAAAAGGATTTTACCTATAAAGGTAAAATCAGTGAGTTATGGGGGAATCTGGTTTTTACTCACTTCTTCCCCAGTCTTGAAACCTGCAGGTATCTCTTCTGCATGTTGGTGATGGTCTCATGTCAGTCCACAATTGGACAGATCACGTCCATTACGTGGACATAGGACCATGTAAAGTGAAAGCCCCTCTAGTTTAGGTGTCTGTACATTCCCGCTTTGGTATTAGAGATATAAATTTGTACATACATATTGTCAACCATATCTGCATTCCCATCCGTACACATGTACATATATGAGTTGTATTCTCAGTAGGAAGTAGAAACTTATTGCTACTGAAGGGATTTTGGAGTTATCTGTTAGACAGAGATTTGGGGATGCGGATGGTGGGCAGTGGTGGAGGGCAGAAGGAGCATCACAGGGCTATGCCATGCCACAGTCAAAATTAGAGTGTGAGGTCCTGGCCCTGATGAAGTAAATGGAAAATCTCATGCTGTCTCTAGAGCCAGTATTCCACCCGTTTGAGCAAGATATTAAAACTAGAAAGGAGAAACCCTGGTAATCAGTGATCATGGAAAGGAAAACAGAAAAAGTACATGTATCTTAATAAGGCTGTAGTTTAGCAACACATTTTATTGTCCTGGGGACTGATGTAGTGTAAGAGTGATCCCTCAACTCCAAATTTATCTGCTTTGTTGACTTTGTATCTTGGCTGCAATTCTATTTATTTATTTATTTAATTTTTAATAGTGATGACATAAGGAGTCTCTGCATCTTGAAACAAACAGAAAGTAAGCTTTTCTGTATTCACTTTGCAAGTCAGACTCCTGTGTTTAAATTTGATGTTTCATTGTGCAGTTGGAGGCTTACTGTAGCTTTATAAATGCCCATTATGGGAATGGGATAATTCTGTCCTCAAGGCTCATATTTGATGTCCTTCCGATTTGAGAATATTACCACAGTATGTTGCATCAGTCACATTGAATATTTAGTAAATGACCTTGACTATTAAGAAGCCATTAATAACAAATCATCAATAGAATAAAACTTATTGTCTCTTCTTATGCCTTTGGTCAAGAAGGATAGTACCCGACTGTTCTAGAAATGCTATAATCAGAAGAAAAATGCTGCTCACTGCCTGGTGAGTTAGTGCAGTTTTGTTTTTGTAGCGCCACGTTTTCCTGGTGAAGGTGTGAAATCCTGCGGGCTGATGTGTGAGAATGTTTTCCTGGCTGCTCACCAGTAACCAAGGAGATGTAGAGCCCAGAATTTTTTGATGTTATGGGTGTGAACAAGTTGCTTGAGACAGTTTTTGGGGGCCATTAAACTGAAGGCAAATGCAAGAGCAGCTTTTTTTGAAAAGGTGATTTTTAAGCATTAGAAGTGTCAAGAAGCATGTGTGTACTTCTGCTGAGGCAGCTGAGGTTATTGTATCTCCCATTCTCAAGAAGTGCAGACGGACAAGGGAAGCATGTTTTATGGTCTTTGAGTGGGACAAGATTAATATTTGCAATCCATGCTTATAATTTTTGGTGTTGCCAGTCCTAAGTAGTTGCTGTTTCTATGATTCTCTTCATTATGTCTCCAAGATCCAGATGATTCCCCTTTTATGTATATTTGTATTTAACCCTTGGTAGGACTGGATCTTAAAATATGCATTGACTTTTAAAATGTTACTGATGTTTACATGTATGCTTTGGCAGATATGATCTGTAGAAGAGGGAAAGTATCACGAAAGCTTTATGTGAATAACCTTGAAAGATGGTGCCTATAACATGACCCAGTGAGATGCACTCAATCCTTTTAAAACACTTAAGAGTCAGACTTTTAGCCAGTGCAGCTCTGTGCTTATCTTTCTTAGGTCTGCAGTTCTTGTTTTCAGTATAAGCCTACTCATCCATGCTAAACTTTAAAGAAATCCCTCTAGTTTCTCCTGATACCTTTGGATTTCATTCGGTGTGGTATGTTGTAGAAGTGATACTCAGACCCTGGCTCTCCTGTGCTCCCAATATTGTTCTTGGAGGAGCTGGATTCACTGAATGGCAGATAATCTCTTTGACAGAGGGACAACAGGGAATTTGTCCTCTGTGTTCAGCAAGAATATACCAAGGAACACACTGTGTTTCTCTATGTAGTTAAATGATTTGCAATTAAGGATGGACATAATCTATTTTATCTGCTAGTGTATGATGCACTGCAAATGAGTTAGCAATTATTAGTGCAGGGCCTGTTGATTAGTTATGTGTGTATATACACTATGTTACAGAGTGGAATATGGTTTCTAAGGGATACCACAGCAGGTATGCATCCTCTTCCCTGTTAAAACTAGTTCTCAAATCACAGCATTTTCTGATGCAACGCCACATTCATACTGCTGTGCTGGAGACTTCTGACACAAAGTGCACAGCACTATGAGTGCAAGCACACCATATTTAAGGTCACCACTGAACATTCTGTTTTGTATTAAGTGCATTTAAAACATGATGTGTAGTACCACTACTAGACATAAACTCAGCCATGTTTACATTTGGTGATGATGAGAAGAGAGACAATGTTTCTGATGATAATAGTAGAGATCTGATGGTAATTCAGCTAAGTTACAATTACAGTGATGTGCACCCTGACTGGCGGAATTCTGCTGTAAACTGATGACTTGTATGTCTTTGTGAGTTCATGTGTTGAAACAATAAAGAGCTAGGGTTGCTCTACGAAGTGTTAAACCTACCTACTCCCTTGGCTGCCACAGAAACTCAAGAAGATCAGCACCAGGCAGGAAAACTGAATTTTGGTCTTCCAAGAACTTCTGCATGTGCCCAACATTAAGACTGTGTATAGATCTATTGGTGTTAATTGCACTTCTCAAGAGCTTTCTCCAAGATGACTTTTAAAAGCTTGCAGAACTCTGGACTAATAGCATCCCGATGCTGGACTGTAGGAGAAGAATGAAAAAATGTATCATAAAAGTGCTCTATTAATTCAACAAATGTATTTAAGTTTTAATTATTTATAACAGTTGAGAGTATATTAGTAAATGTTCTAAAGTATTTTGATAATAGTAATGAAGTCTGAGTAATTTGAGATCTGATTACATCATCTTGCTCTTAAGTCCTTGTTAGAATTGGAAGAGAAAACACTAATATTAGTTTAAATATCAAAATATGATTCAGCATAAAAGTGCTGATTTGACTGGGTTTCAAAAACAGAGTCCTTCAGGTTAAATTTCTGGTTCTGTTAGTGTCTCAATTTGGATTGACTTTCAAGAGTATTGAGTATGTCTATTTGTCTACACTGACAGGGTTATTTAGGTTAGTTGGATAGCTTGGACTATTGCTTACTATTGGACTATTGAACTAGTTGGTTAAATCACGGTGTTTGTGGTAAAAGAAGCAGATTGCTCTATAATTTGTAGATTTTGGATCAACCAACAAAAACTGGAGGCCTGTTCAACTTTTACTGTGTATACAAACACACAGAAAAATCCGAAGGAGCCAACAAAGGCTCCTTACTCTGCAAAGGCATCTTACTATGCAGATAGTGATAACGTGTTATAGGCATAAGAATCACAGAATGACAATCAATTTTTATAAGGCTGTTGTGTCATGCTCACTGTTTCCTCAGAGGTTTGTGGGTATGAGGAGGATATGTGTGCCATGCCCAGGCCCATGAGTTACTACGGCTCACACAGGAGAGACGACCTTGAGATCCACAGTGTCTGATGCATGTTCCCCCTCTCTTTATCTATGGGAGAGGTGTCCTGGTCTTGCATGCACCAGACTGGCATAGCAGAATGAAGATCCATCATACACAGAATTGTGTTTCTGTCACTACAGCAATAGCAGCTGGAAGTTGGGATTTAGCAGAGGACACTGCCATTCAGTGCCCAGCCTGAGTGGTCTCTGAGCCCAAAGGGCTTGTCCTGGCAAAGTGAGGAAATGAGAGTAATAAGCAAAAGATCTCTGCCAAAGCAGCCAAAGCTGGATCCTTGAGGAGGCCTCCTGGCTTCTCAGCAAACTTCTAGGGTGGTAAAAGTGGTCGTCATGGCTCTCGGATTGACAGGCAGCTGTGCCCAAGACGGCTTTCTGTGATCATCTTCTGTCACCTACTTTGTGGCGCTCTCCTTAACACTCTCATGGAGAGACCACCAACACGTACTGGCTATATACAGATCAATATGCCATAAAGGATGATCATTAGGAAGATAAAACCTCCCTAGCTCGTTGGCAATTATTTTATGATATTTCTGATTAATGATTCCATTCCAGCCATTTCAGTGCTCAGCAGTCTTCATTTACTAGTGTTGATTATGGGAGCCCATGCCTTGCCTGAATCTGAGTAATTTTGACCAACAAATGTGAATTAAAATCAATAGAAATGTCATTAGCATCCCAGAGCCATGAAAGATAATATGACCATTTCTCATGCATTCAGTTTATTAAAATTTGTTAAAGTGTGAAATATGTATGACAAGTAATGATGTTTTAATCTTTTGCCAAGGTAACAATTGAAAGCTGATTGATTCCATTCAGTAATTATAAAATCAAAATGATGGAAGATTGTAATCAAGAAGGATTCTGTCTCATACTTTGTCATGCCTCCATGCAAGATAAAATTCTCATTTATAACTTCTCTTTTATCTGAAAAGAAATCAAACTGCTATTTGCCCCAGTTTAAATCTCATGTCTGGTTAGATAATGACACCCTCCCAGCTATTTTTTTTGGACTTCAATGAGAAAAGGAGCCTGCACCCTCAGAGGTGTTGCATCCTTCTGTATGACATAGCTCCTTAAATGTTCTTTATTCACTGTTGGGTGTCCTCTTGCTGGACAAGTTTGAGAGGGTGGCTGTGTTGCACTGCTGAATGCTGGCAGCTGTTTAGGCCTTTGTGACAGCTGGGCCTAGTCCTTCCTCATTCCCCTCCAAAGAAGAAGCAATAGCAACTTCTAAGTCAAACCATGGGAATGTCCTTAGAGCCTGATGAGCTCTGTGAACAATGTCTTGAGATGAGAAGGCAAGTAAAATCTCAGCCCATGTTCACTTTCCATGCGCCTCCCCAAACACAGGTGTCACCCCATGGACCTTGCCCACGTTGCTCTCCATCTACACCTCTGAACTTGAGAGGGGAGTGTGTCCCAGTTAGGCCACCTTCACTGAACCTGGAGTCTGGTGAGAGAGTCTGTGAGCCCTTCATGCCCCTGCCAGAAATGTACCTTCTAACTGATCTCTTGATGCCTCACCTGCAGCTAGGGCACCAGCCGCTGATAGCACCTGGAGCATTCTGTCCAAGAGACTGAATGAACATCCAGAACTATCCATGAGCATTTTGTTTGAAGTTACTCCAAAGAGATAAGCTCTGCACTCTTCTTGTATTTCACTGTTGTAGCTAGGGGTTTGGAGATCTGGCTTTGTTTCTGGTTCTGCCATTCATCTTCTGCATGGTCTTGACAAATCCTTTCCCTTTTCTGTGCCTGCCTTGGCTCACATACTCCTCTTCTGAACTAATGGTGGTACTGTGGTTGTTTGAGTCTGTGTTTTGTGAGTAAATAAATAATAACTATATAAAGGTTTGATTTTTAAAAAAGATTCTGCTTGGCAAGATTTAACGTTAACTGAAGATGGAAAAGGTGTGGTATCTTGAAGTTTTTCCACCTCTACTCTCTGCTTACCTTCAATGGAAAATTGATTCTCATCAGCTGAGGAACAGAAACGAGTCCCTGATAGCACTACTACAGTGTTAGTTATGAATAGCCTGAAACACATGCAGGGAGTCAAAATAAACTCCAGCTTATCTGTACACTGACTTTAGACAATAAGAGTATGCTGTGGACCGTACATCTACTGAGAGGTGTCCTGGAGCAGAAAGCAAAGTTTCCCTTCTCAACAGCTTACTTTTGACATCCAGATCCTGGAAACAAACAGCTATTTGTAATCATAGAATTTTCTCTGCAAAACATTGATGTTTTTGGGTAGGCTGAGTACTCTGCATTGAAATCCAAGATTTCACCCAACACCGTGCAGTCAGTGGGTGGCCTCAGACAACTTCAAATGGGCTTTGGAATAGGGCCCAAGCATATCACAAAGAAAGGGAGAAGGAAGCTTTGCTTTAGCCAAATCTGTGAGCATATACTTCACCATTGAAATTAGTAAGAATTAAGCATGTATGTAAGTATTCTGCTGACACCTTAACCATCAAGTAACAAATACTGTCCTGCAGAGACTCCACTTAAATGAGAAATATGCCATGACATTTAAAATAGCAGCTTTCTTTTATTTTTTTAGTGACATAGCAAAAGCAGTGTTTGGCCCTGTGCTCCTTGGAATGAGATTTCAAATTATTACCAACTGCAGCTTCTCACTGCATCATTTTGCATTATGCAGTTTAATGGCTGCCTGCTAGGAAAGGTATCTTCTCTGCTTCAGTCATCTAACAGGATTTTTGGCATCCAGCTCATCAGATGGGTTATTTTCTTTGACCGTATTCCTGTAGGACTGCATCTTTTAAGTATACTGCTGCATTATTTTGGCACAACCTTTATATATTTTCATCTTACTCTTTCTGGAATTCCTTTTCTCTTTGAATCAAGCGATGTTGCTGTGTGTGCTTTTTCTAACAAATGTTGGTGGAAGATCAGAAAAACAACAAAAAAAAGGCTAATATATCCTAAGGATTGATAATTTTAGGGTTGGTCAAAGCAGATTTTAAGTGCTGATCTTCTTGCACTCGCTGATGAATCTTTCGGACCAAGTAGCTGGTGTATCAGATCTAGCTGGCAGCACACAGAACACATTAGGAAAACAAAGAGAATGTGAGATTAAGCTGAAAACAAGCAAGAGAGGCATTTTCTCTCTGTTCTGCATGAAGGCAGAAGATGCTTCAAGAGGATACAACCTCGGTTTTCTTGTTGGAACTATGGCCTCTTCCCCCCATCAGATTATTCAAAGGTAAATTTGTTTTTCACTCTCTCAGACAGACCATTTCCCCCTCACTGGTATACTTATTTATTAGTAACATTATTTGTAAAATGCTAACTTCATTGCCTGCACTGTTATCATGTTATCTCTATGCGCTTCTGTGAGAATGTAACAATGTCATGAAGAAAAATGATGTAAAAATGATGTGGGTACATAAAATGGGATTGACAAAATGTAATAAATCACTTCTGGGCTGAAGAACAGAGCTGCATGTGTAATGAAATACTTTGGCATTACATCATTGTTTATGTAACATCTGGCAGAGCCGTGTATTTCAATGCTGCTTTGAATCAGGATCATTTTTTCTCCCTGGGAAAAGAGAAAAACAAGACATTAGGTTCTGCGCATAGAAAATTTGAAAATAAAATGGGAGGAAAAAAGAAACTCATGAAATATCTGTGTGAGTCTCCCCAGAGAAGTTCTGTTTCATCAGCTTAATGCAAATAACTTAATATGGAATACTAAACAGTTCACATTCAAGCAGGATTTTCCTCAGCTGTAAAATAGAAATACATCTTTAATGGGAAGGTGATGTTTTTGAGATGGCACGATTGTTTTTTTCCAAAAGAGAATTTTCTAATTTTCTTCATTTACATAGCCTGTGGCCAGCCTTCTACAAATAAATAAATAAATAAATAAATAAATAAATAAATAAATAAATAAATAACCAAAACCAAAACCAAAAACTAAACCAACCAACCAAACGAACAAAAACAGGTGCAAATTATACATACTCAAATACTTTCCACAGGGAATTTTTTTCCAAAGAAGAGCTGAATTACCTTTCTGCCATTGCTGGCTCCTGGTCTGCTGCATGCAACCATGTGGGCTCTCCTTCAGTGCTGACTCCATCATCCCTGATCGCCAGCAGCAGTCTTCTTCTCCCTGTGGTAAATCATCATTACCCACACTTACCTGGAGAGTGGGGCGGCAAGCGGGGTAGGGTGAGCTCGTCTGAAAAACTGAGAGATCCGGTTATGCCTTGACCTGACTGAATTCTGCAGGTCTTCTGCTATTAATTCTAAGGGGCTGTGAATATTGCCTGCTGCTTCTGGCCTCTGAGGTCCCCTGGGATGTCCTCGTGGTGGCTGTGGCGCTGCTCACAGTGTCCCACTGCCCAGCAGTGATGATGATCCTCTTCCCCAAACCTTCACTGGGTGGCAGTCATCCAGGATGGGGGAAGGGGTCATTGGCAAGAACTCTCAGTACCTAAAAATAGGCTTTTTTGCTTTCATTTTAAAATATCCTATAATTCAAGGAGGAGGTACAGCAGGCTGCCAAAGAAAAATCACTGTTTGTTTATCTCCTTATCTGTTAAGCAAATATCATGCAGATAAGCCACTCTTACGGTAATTGCTCTTCTCCCAGGGATTTTCATATGGTATATTTATCCAGCCGTATAGGTCTGCCTGCTACATAAATAGATCTGGTAGTTACAGTTATTTTACTCCCCCTATTTTCTCTAGGTTGGCTCAGAATGATAGATTTTGGTATGTTCTTGAGCGAGGTGTGATTTAAACATTCACTTTTTCATAGTGGAAGCAGCAAGGGGAAGCAGAACACTCTGGACACAGCACTTACTGCTCCAGAAACCCAGCACGGTATTGGTGTCTAGAATGCTTCTGCCCTTTCTGAATAATTGTGGAGTTACTGAAAAGTTAATTTGCTTTGTTTTTAAATTAGTGTTTACTTCTATCGATTTTTGTTTTGGAGGAGAGTGGTGCTATAGAGCATGAATGTCACTGCAAGCAGGACAGAATAAAATTGGCAAAAGCCAGGGGGAGACAGTGGCCATAAGATCTGGAGTCGGGGCGTTTTGTTTCTTTCTCTATTTTTCTTGTAGGCGACCTTGGGAAAAGAAATCACTACCTGGGCTGAAAGCTGGCTTTACGCGAGGCCACAAAGACTCTTAATACCAGCAGAGGGAGCAAGGGGACATTTTAGGATGGAAAGCCCTCTCCACAACCTGAGGATTTTTGGATGAATGTAATTTTCCCTTTTTTCCAGAAATGTCATGGCACTGTATAGTTGCCCCAGGTATTTAGAAGCAAGAGAAGAAACGGATCTACATGCCAGAGGCATCTCCCTGGCGTTTTCAATCCTGGACACTGCAGGCATGGTCTGCCATGTGGGAGAAAGTTTGAGGATGAGTAGGGGCTAAGCTTATATTGGGGTGAATTTGTGCACCAGTATGTGCATTTGTATGTTGCCAGCTCAGCCACCTCCCTCCCCTCTGATTAAAAATGAATTGCCATGTTTTGAGTGATGGGCATTTTCAGTGAGGCAGCAGGCATTTCTGAAAGGTACCATGTGAGACCGCTAGAGCACTTAGCTGCTGCTTTGTGTTTACAGTTTGTACCCATGCTCTTTGTGCCACAATTTAGATAGGGCAATAGAAGTCTAAGCTGTCTCCTGCTAATAAGGTTCTACCAGTTTCTAACCTGGAAAGGGTAAAAAAATATGAGCTGATGATGTAAGAATATCTGTGAATGTCAGGGAGAAGTGTCTCTCAAGGAGAAAATAAAACTTTTATTTAATAAAATATTGGCCTAATGGTGAGTGAGAATGTGTGATCAAGGAGATTGAGTGAGCAGGACTGTGAGTGAGTGAGTGAGTGAGTGAGTGAGTGAGTGAGTGAGAGAGATCAAAGCTTCTGTTTGTGTTTCAAGGGACCTTCTCTCCTCCAGAGACAAAACAGGGCTCTCAGTGTTTTTGTCACAGTTTGTTGCTTCTGGTATATCCTGAGAAAGTGTTCAGGCTGGTGTTTACAGCTCTGGCAGAGACAAAGCAATTGCTGCCTGTCTTCTAGGAGAACAGTCCTTTCCTCACACTGTGAGGAAACCTTGGTCCTCTCCTGGGCCCAGAGGCAGTAGCCACACAGCACTTGGACATCCTGGTTTAGACCAGAAAGGCTTCCTCTGCCAAACCCAATCCGTTAACAGTTTGGTGACTGGCAATGCTGGCTCTTAGCTTCATCCACTTCCTTATAGGATGAGAGCCCGCTTATTCCTTATCACAGACTGAGCTGTATGCCAGTTAAAGAGAAGGGAAAGACACTCTCTCTTGCTGTTCCTGATTCTGCCATGAAGATGGCAACCTTCCCAAAGAGCTGGGAGTGGTCACGGCTTGTGGGGAAGATTGCTAAAAGGGGCCATGAACCAATGAAAGTGGGGTGAGCAGAGCAGCCAGCTTTCTCCTTTGCCAGCTTGGGCCAAGTCCCTGTCACATCCAAGATCCTGAGGCTTTGTAGCAAGGGCATGATGCCCTTGTGGTTGCACTCCATGCAGAAAGAGATAAAGCACGGGGTTTCCAGTTTGTATCAGCCTGTGTCCATAATAAACTTCACAGCTGTGTTGCCTGTTGGGGTTTACATTATTCGCATTTGATTGCATGATGACTTGGCTCAAAATAGGGGTAAGCCAAGGCTGAATACAGGCACCTCCGGGCTGGCAACCCTGAAAATAGACTCCTTTCCCCATAGACAGTGTACAGTCTGACATTGTATGAGGTCCTTTGGAGGCACCTATGTCTACTCTGGAGCCATCACTACCACCACCACCTTCACCACTACTGGCTGTGTCTGCCTATAGGTCTGTGAGTCTGCAAGGGAACAGAGGAGCAGTACCCAAGTGCCCTTGTGCCACTGCTCAGTGATCAAAGCTCTGAACAATGTTGACGACTTTATTCACCACCCAGGAAATGTTTTCATGCTGGCCCAGTAGATGAAGGAACAGTGATGGCTGCAGGGAAATAACTTTGTACCGAGATGTGTAACAGTGTCATTTCATCTTTGTTTCTTTTTATTTCTTGACAGCTATTTAGCATTGCACAGATATATGTATCAATAATTTTCCCTGTCGTTTCTACAGCAGGAACCTGCCACAATATCAAGTCAACACAAAATATTTGAAGAATTTCTGGTGCCTAACATTGTCCTTTCCTTGCTTCTTGACAATGCTAATCATTCATGGTGAACCTTACTGAAGCTGCTGGCCCAGCTCATGATTTCTCTTCCATTTTTTGTTTACTCAGAGCTGCTAACGTTGAGTTGACACATACCGAGTTATTCCTGATTGATACCAGATGAGGTCAGAATCGGAACCATTATCTGGAAACAAAAAGCCTGGGATATATAGTTTGGGTATATTTTTCGTTTGTTCTCTGTTATTTGATGGTTTGCTTCCAACGTTCCCTCCCAGTGACTTCCAACAGAGGTTTCTTGCTTTATAAACAACTGGATTGATTTCCAATATGGACTTTTACTTCCTTGAAAAAAGATCTCCTTGGGGGAAATTGGCAGTTCTCTCTGTATATATTTTCCTATTTGCATTTACTCGGAGGGGTTTGGAACCCAGAGACAAGATTTACGTCAACAAATCCCTCTCCCTCTTATCCAATTTAGTTGTTTTAACATAATACAATCATTTTCTAAATCAAACTGATGGAGCAGTTCCTAAAGGCATTACACCAACTGTATATCTGGAATCATATTCGCCTTCTTTTATTGCATTAGCACCAGGCTTGAACTTTTCCAATTTGTATTGTGCTTTGCAGAAGTTCTCAGGATATTTGAAGCAGTTTACAGCTGGAATCTGGTGTGTTTTAAACCAGAGACTGGTGAGTAAATTACACAACAGAGCTCACGTAGAGGTGAACTTTTAGTTTCATGGAACAAGTAGAATGAGAAAGTGAGAGGAACACACATCTGCTAGGTATTTTTAGAGATACTGCAAAGTGAGTGCTGTGTTACAGCTCTGATCCTGGGTGTCTTGCCAGAGTCATTAAGAGGTTTGATTTCTTCTCTTTGAAGGAGGTGCTGAGTAAGGGTATGACCTTATTATCAGGCATCCTTCCTAATATCTGCTTATAATATTAAAGAAGGAATTTTCAATGACATTAGCAAGAATCTTGCTCTCATCTGTGCTTAATTCATAATTTTCCAGAGTAGTGGGGTTTGGAACAAGCTGGCTGGCTAAAGCAAGCCAGTGACTAACACATTACATTCAGAAAACAAGCCCAAGGACTTGTAGTGGAGGTGCATGGGAAAAAAGAACTCAGATGGCATGGTCTAGGGCAAGGCATTGAGCTTCCTGAGACACTGGACAGAGAAGTGCACTAATGCAGCAACCCTGTGTGGGCAGCTGCTTAGTTTGTGTCTGGGATATGGCATTTTTCTAAAAACAGAGAAATCTGTGGCCTTGCAGCAGTGAATGTTCTGAGGGAAGCGGTTCCCACTGACACTGCATTAATCCTGGCCCCTCTGATGGCTGCAACACACTACTTGGAGATGTTAATTGTTACTAAGAGTGTTTAATACATCCTTTCAGTGTTCACCATTGACTGCTCACATGAGCAATTTTACTTACAACCCAATCTTTCCTTTACTATTGATTATATTAGGAAAAAGATGAAAAAGATGAAACCAGTGTTGCAGAGAGTAGATCAGTTTATTAAGACTCCCTTTCCAAATTGACTGTTTTAAAAGTCAATAGACGAACATAAAAAGCAGGTCAGAGCAAGAGAAAAGCATTCATGCAGCTCAATCCAAAGATAGCCTCCCTCTGCTTTTTACTGTCAGGCTTTTCAGGGAATCCACAAAGCACAGAGTATACTTGACTTCCTGCCAAGTGATCAGGGGTGCGTACTTTCCTTAGATAATCATGTTTGAAATGCAGCAAGTCACTACATCTCCTATGTATGTTTCCCCATGCTATATATCATTAATGTAGTATTTCTCTGTGCATTATCACATGGCTTTTAGATCAATACCTTCACACATGGTGCTGGGGGTTAATGCAATTTGTAAGTATTGGAAGTGCTATGTCCTTGAGGAATTTCTCCCTTCTCAAGGGTTGTGTGGGAGAGATGTGCCATGACCAGGGACAGAAAATCTGGAGATACCTACCACAGGGCTTATAGTAGTGGTAGAGCAGAGGGTAAGATCTAGTGGGACACTCTTCCTGTTGGGTGCTTGTAATTATGGGCTCCTGTGCCTCCTTGGTACTTCACCTCCTTGGATATAAATAAAACCTGATATGCCTGGAGGCTCAGGCCACGACTGAAGTCCTGCTGTGTAAGACTTAACGTATGCATGGCACAGAGAGGCAGCTCTCTCCCTAGGGATGTGGTGGCAACTCCATAAAGTGGCCAGGTGGAAAAGCTGGGATGGCAGAAGGACAGAGAGTTTACTCCAGTTCTCCTTGCTTCTAGGATCCTAGGCCTCACACAGCAGGATATCTCTGGACGTGCACCCATTTGCACTTGGGTGACAAAATGAATGCAGAAGGCAGAATCCCAAGGATGGTTATGATAAAGCTGCATAGGGAAAGATGGATTATGACCTTCCTGTGCCGGGACTAAATATCTTCCTGTTTGCAAAGGGAAAGAGCACTGATGACTTTCTAGACAAAAGCTATGGCCATCCTACATCTACCTGTCTGTCTGCTCATGCTCAGGCTTATTCCACCTCTAAATGCATTTTAAAAGATGATAATACTGAGCTCATCAAATTGATATATCAGTACATCTATTGTAGTATGGCTGAAGTGCAGAGATTAGAGAGAGCAGTATACCAGCATGGGTAACAGCATGGGTGGCACAAACAATGGGACAGATTTGTGACTAGAATAAGGGCTTGGTATTCACTGCATATACAGCATGCCCAGGAAATGTGTGTGTGTGTGTGTGTGTGTGTACAGGGAATGGCAGCCTGTCCTCTGCCCTGCTCCCAGCCTTTTTTTGCATGCACCAGGCAGCATCCTATGCCTGCTTGAGTTGTAGTGTCACCTCTAACGTCAGGGGGCTTTAATTCAATAGTTAAATCTGCCCTAGGACATCAGCAGCAAACTGTCCTAACTTGATTTCCCTAACCCAAGGACCTCATTCACCATTGTCTTCCCAGCACATGGATTTTCAGATGTCCTTGCTCCTTTAATGCAGTTATGAAACAACACTATTTTCTGTAACCTTATACATTTGCTGACAGGGTAGAAAAGAAACCTAACACAAGCCAAATTTTGTAATTTCTTCTCCAGACAGAAATTAATTTACCAGCAGAGGGCTCTCTTATGATTAAATTTTTTTTCTTTCTTTTTTTTTCTTTTCTTTTTTTTCTTTCTTTGCCAAGGTTACCGCCAGTTTAAAAAAAAAAGAAAAGAAAAGGAAAGAAAAAAGAATACAGAAGGGATGCAGCTGTTCCCATCCCAGCAATGCTAGGCTGTGAGGTGGACTCTGGCTCTCTCAGTGTGGCTGAGGGAGATGTGGGCTGCACCTGGCTGTGGGACTCACACTGATTATGCCAGGAATGACAGAAGGGATGGGTGGCAGGATTCTGAAAAACACACATGGAGTGGTAACCTTTTCAAACCTGGCCTGGGCTCCAACTAGCAGTCTGGGGAGGATTAACAGTACTGCTGGGGATTGCAGAGCACAATCCGCAGCACAGGGAAGAAATGGTGACAAAGAGGGGTGGTGAGTGCCAGCAGCTTGGCCAGCAGAGCCAAGTGACCCACTGAACAGAAGGGGATGTGTGCTTGTTGGGCAGTGGGAGTAGGGATTCCTCTTGTGCCCCTTTAGAGGATGCCCCACTGCTTTCAAGTACTGCTTCCCTTCACAACAGGGTTGGCACTGGCATTGGTCCTCAGTCATCACTGCCTCCAGCCAGTCACCTCACCATCTCTCTTTCTGTCTCACAAACCCATAGTGCCAGCAAGTATGTTCACAGGTGTGACCAGAGCCAGGCACAAGAGCCCTTTGGTGGAAACCCCATGGCTAGCTCCTCCAGCCCTTTGCTAAATATTTGGACAAAATACCTTCACAGCAAATGGTAATAAAAATGCATGGTGAACACTAAATACATTCACAGATTCAGGTGTTGTGACAAGCTTTTGTTACTGGATTAGTTGCATCCCATTGCTGTTTCCTTGCCAGTGTGGCGGGAAGGCTGTCCCCCTTGCCTTTCCCTGCTTCTGACTGCTCATTCTCTTGGTTGCACTGTTGAGATACACTGTTCATAATATATAAAGCATGACAAGTGATTTTGCTGTAATGGTGCTGTGTAAAAATCCAGTGAGGCAGCAGCCACTGAGAACCATGTTGGGGTCCAGCTGTTCCCTTTTCTAATTTAAACACTTCTATTTGCTAATAATATATATAGTGAAAGAAATCTGTACGCAGATGTGATTCTGGATGATTATAGAGGTAATATCTTGTATGAATATGTATGAATCTGTTTTAAAATAGTCTGTATGAGTTCTCCATATGAAGTGGGCATCTGGTTTGTGTCTTACAAAAGGCAGTGATTCTTCCAGTTGTAGAAGGTGGAATATTTATTATTTCGAATGAGTAGTTAGAGACTAGAAATAAAATTAAGAAAAAAAATACATTTTTCAACTGTTTGTATCAGCCATAATATTTATTATTTTCATGGTGATGGTATAGATAGGCTTCCAGTTCTGTCCCCTTTATCCTCTTGGTACATGTGAAAGTATATCCTAATTGGATCCAAACAACATGAATTTATCAAGTGAATTCATACTTCAAGAAAAAAAAAAATCCCGGTTTAATGTTTTTATTTATGAAATGTGAGAAGCAATGAAATGCATTGGATTTTTTATAACATTATAACTCACTTTAGTAATCTCAGAGTCTATCTTAAAAACCTTGGCTGTATAAGGCCATATAAAAGCTCTGTCAAGATATGACCAGGACTAACTACTTAGAACTTCTGGGAGAGGGAGTAAGTTCTGGGCTGGTTCCTAGCCAAATGAGGAGAGTGGGAGCTCTGGGAGCTTTCCTTGCCTTCACTACTGTGTAGGTGAGAGAATCACAATCACTAGTTTATTTCATTCTCCTGACATCCTTTTGAGATACTGGCTCTGTTTTCATAGACAGAGAATGAGTCACCAAACAGATTGAGCAATTTATCTCCAGGAAGTTTGTGGCTGTGCTGAACTCATGTCTCTACTATCCCAAAACAGAGTTTGAGCCACTATGGCTGTCCCGAATATCTACATGGTGCCAAAAACACAGTAATTAAAGGCCTACAACCTATATAATGATAATCACTGTTGTTTGAAAACACTCTTTTTTGACAGACAATATAATCATAACAAAGTCCTGTTGTCCTGTGGCCCTCCATCTCTACTGGGCATATTTTTGCCGGTAGGGCATAGGCCTCACCTGAAGCAGTCTGTTCCTTCTATGAAGAGGCACTTTCTTCCTGTGAGGAAGGGGAGCTGGGGGATGACAAGTCCCTACAAGCACATGGCCATCATCTTTGCTGTGGCACAACAAGGTCTCTTTGTTGGGAAGACTGCATTTCTCTGGTGGATGAGAATTTGCTGTCTTTGATGTCTTGAGAAGATGCTGTGTTGAGCCCATCCTGAACTGATGGATTCTAGCAGAGTGTGGGGGAATTGGTTGGGGTTGGGCATCGTGTTAGTGAAGAAAAACACCAATATCAGCACTCAGAGCACATCCTGTGTGTGTGTGTTTGCTGAATGACGAACTGCCTCTTATCACAACATCAGTCATCAGAAAGCATTTTATGGTGGTTTGTTTGGGTGGTGGACACTGTTGTTACTTGCACAGCCTCAGTAGCTGTGATAAACCTATCACCTTTCCTCTGGGGAGTTTTACAGTCTTTTTTCTTTCTCCAAAATAGAGATCTGTATGCCTCCTTCTCTCCTAGACCAAACAATACTTTCTGTGAAAAGTTTAGATCAGGTGTTTTTTCACTTAAACCTGAATTTGTAATTTGAGTGTAACAAGTCCATTATAAGAACAGCTCTTAACAAATACAAATAATAGTTTAAGTGATAACAGCCCTACATATAATATGAATATGTATATATACATATATGCACATATATATAGTGCTTACAGGTAGCATTTAAAAATTTACTTCTCTTAATGAGCCTTAGCTATAGTTTGATCTTACCATTCACTTAAGCTGAGTTATCCAGAACATCTCCAGGCTGCTAAATCTGAACCTCGCATTCTTGGCTGCCTTCTACCTATGTGCCCAGGAACACGGAGCACCCCAGTATGCTTAAAATGTGTGGCTTGAGTCATGGGGCTGTGCTGACATTAACTTTTTTTGAAAAACTTTTACTTTGGGAAAAAGTAAAACATCAAAGAGTGAGAAAGTGGAACCTCCCCAGCTCTTCCTTAACCAGCAGAGAATGGAGGTACTCTCGGTAAACTGTTGCCTTTGCTGGGGTGGCCTGCCAGCATAAATGTCCTCAGTGCATTGCAAACATCTGTCTTCAAAAGCACAAGCTCCAGCAGCAGATTACCATGGGATGAAATCAGGCCTTGTGTGTGTTGGTGCACTGATAATCATCTGCTGCATGCAGACCAGGTTGGTCATGGAGCAAAGACCACAAGGAGCATAACTAAAGGGTGTGGGAAGTAGCTGTGGCCACTTAATGCCAAAATGCTATGGTGATTATTGAATAATGTTTGAGATTGGGTGCTTGCAATTCAGCTGTCAGATCCTCAGCTTGCCTGAACCAGTGAAACCATACATAAGCCAGGAAGGCATTTTAATTTTGTACCAGCCTTGGATCATGCAAAGAATCAAAGAATCAAAACACTATATGAAAAAAAGGGAAGAGACAATATGTTAGTGTGAACATGTGGGTTTAAGAATGGTTGAAATTTGTCAGGCTGGGAAGCATCCTAGATCCAGGTCTCATTGAGTGGCTGTACAGCCCTCCGGTGTGCCATACACTCCTCCCAGCTTTGTATCATCAGCAAACTTGCTGAAGCTATACTCTGTGTCTTCATCCAGGTCACTGATAAAGATACTGAATAAAATCAGACCCAGAGCAGACCTCTGGGGAGCACCATTAGCTACAGGTCTCCAAACAGACTCTGTGGCACTGATCATAACCCTCTGAGGACTCCACATCTGGATGCAGTACTCCAGGTGAGGACTCACCAGTGAACAGTAGAGGGGCAGGATGACCTCCCTCACCCTGCTGGCCACGCTTCTTTTGATGGCAGCCCAGGATATGGTTGGATTTCTGGGTGTTAATAGCATGTTGCTGGCTTATGTCCAGCTTCCCATCCACTGGTACCCCTGGGTCTTTTTCAGCAGGGTTGCACTTAATTTGTTCTTCTCTCAGCTTGTATTGGTAGTGAGGATTACCTCGACCCAGGTGCAAGATCTTGCATTTGGATTTGTTGAACCTCATGGGGTTCACATGGGCCCACTGTTCAAGCCTGTCAGCTGCACCCCACAGCTTGGTGCCATCCACAAACTTGCTGAGGTTGCACTTGACCCCACTGTCAGTGTCACTGATGAAGATACTTAAGAGTATTGGTCCCAGCACTGACCCTTGTGGTACACCACTTGTCACTAATCTCCATCCAGACACTGAGCCACTGACCACCACTCTCTGGACTCAATTCTGCAGCCAGTTCTTCATCCATTGAACAGCCCACCTATCTCTTTCCAATTTGGAGAGAAGGATGTTGTGAGGCACCATGTCAAAGGCCTTACCGAAGTTGAGACAGATGACATCAGTGGCTCTTCTGTGTCCACTCATCAGTGACACCATCATAATAGGTCAGTAAGTTGGTTAAGCAAGATTTGCCCTTGGTGAAACCATCCTAGTTCCTCCCCATCTTCCACGTGCCTTAGCATAGCTTCCAAGAGGGTCTGGTCCATGATCTTTCCTGGCACAGAGGTAAAACCAAAAGGTCAGTAGTTCCTGAGACCATCCTTTTTACCTTTCTTAAAAGTGGGGGTCATGTTGCCTTCTTTCCACTCACCAGGGACTTCACCTAATTGCCATGACATTTCAACCATTATTGAGAATGTCATCCTTATCAGGGCACACATCTCATTCAGCAGCAGGTCTGACTTTCCCTAGTCTTCCTTTTGTTATTGACATACTTAAAGAAGCCTTTCTTATTGTCCTTAACCTTTGTCACCGTATTTAATTCTAAGGGCCTTAGCCTTCCTTGTCACATCTCCACATGTCCTGACAATGTTTCTATATTCCTTGCAAAGGCTAGACTCCTTTTCCATGCTCTGTAGACTTCCTTCTTCCATCTGAATTTTTCCATGACCTCCTTAATCATTCATGCAGGTCTCCTGCCACCTTTTCCCGATTCCCTGTTCTTAGAGATGCACTGATCTTAAGCTTGAGTGTGGTGGTGCTTGATGTCAGCCAGCTTTCTTGGGCACCTTTACCTTCCAATGAGATGACAATGCTAACACACAATCCATTGAAACAAAGGATTTAGGATCAGTACATTAGTACATAGAAGCAGACAGATGAGACATCTTTGAATGAATGGGATGTAGAAATCTACATCCCTCAATCCCTACAATCCCTCAAGAATGTCTACTCTATTTTCTGCAGGATTTTTAAAAGTGACTCTATGCTTTTGCAGGTGCTGCTACCAGCAATGGAGAAATGACAGGGCCATCCAAGAGATACCTACTTTAACCAAACTGTAACAGATGAAGACCAAAACTAAGTATTTATAGAAAGGTCACTGGGTACAGGTTGATCCTAGTCAGAATGACTCCATAGATCTCTCCTTAGTTGTTGTTCTCTTTGACAGCCTTTTGGGAAACAGGATGGGTGCACTGGATGTTTCATCCATCTAATATGGTTCTTTGTTGTGGCATTTGCAATGTCTTAAAGGAAAAGTCTGATCAATATTCAAAATTCAGTTATTGGAAACAGCTTTTAAAAACAAAAGGAAAAAAGTATGTTGTATTTATGAAACCAACCATCAATCAGACAAAGAAAGAACAAAACTCAGCAACTTTGCAAAGCAAGAGTTGATGAAGATCCCAGATAAAGTCACTCTTCTCAATGGGCGGCAAGTTTGATGAACTGAAAAGGAAAGTCCTTCTCATTGATTTCAGTGGAAAAAGTAATTGACTTTGAACTCTTTGAATAAGTTGCAATCTGTATTTAATTTCTTGTCCAATGAATAGAATGTCATTTTGTTTTTCATGTAGCTTCTATTAGCTTTAATGTCACTTGTATGATTCCATTGCATCAAGCTCCAAATTTACCCCTGATGTCAGCGTGCTTAGGTCTGAAACAAAAATTCGACTTCCTTCTCTCAGTTCCTTAAAGGATCATGACATAATACCGCTTTTATTAATTTAAAATATCTCTTGTCCACACATTCACAAATGGAGCTGACTCTTAAAGGAAAGGCAAAGAAAGTGTAAAGACTGTAATTTAACTTTTAGACATTAATGCAGCCTATTAACTGTAAATATTCTTACAGTTCTAGCAAATGTATACATTTTTGCCCTTGGACATCCTGAACAGAGGGATTTAGAATTTCAGGCTGTCAAGATCACAGATCCAAGTACCTGACCTTCTTGAAGGGCCAAATTACCTTTTGAATGACTTTTCAATGACATACTTATAATGTTGGATTTGTCATCGTTAGTTCAAATGTTGATGGGGGGACCATCAACAGTCCACTCTAACAGTCACTGTGGATGTCCAGAGGAGTCATGCTGAAGTTTAGTCATGGGGATCAATTTGGATGACATCCCATTAGTCCCATATTGGAGCAAACATCTGAAGAAAAAGGAAAGATACTGCATGTTGCAATATGAAGGATGTGATCTGATCCTGCAAAGCTTCCAAAAATCTCACTCACTGATGTCCACTTTGTGTGAATGTGTACAGACAATCTCTAAAAATCTCAGTCTTCCTGAGTTGTCAGATTGACTTTTTTAGACAAAGATTACTATGACAAGAAAATAGTTTTAATAATTAAACTCCAGTGCTTTACACTGTCAGCCAGGGACATTACACTTTCAATCACCAACACAAACAAGAACATCAGAATGCTCATCTAGGACAACATCTTTAGGGAGAAATAATGTCTTACTGAGTCAGGGTTCCTGATAGTTGTGCACGCTAAAAAGGCAGTGAAAGTAGACATGGACCTTCTTGAAAGACCCTTAAAAATTCCAGAAAGTCTAAGCAGGCTATCGTGTGAATGAGGAACAGGACTCATTTGCTTTCATTTTTCAGCTTTTGTTCTGAGAAAAAGAATAAAGGCAATCACAGCTGCACTTTATAGAAATGCTAGACATGAGGGCGGGAGTCATGGCCTTCTCATGCAGGGAAGAATTCTTCCCCTTTGCTCATGGCTTCACAATGATATAAGCCTAAGGGAAACGGGAAGAGTGTCTGGGTATATTTATTTTAAAATGATGCCACGCTATTTTTAAGTGTCTCATTTTTAAGAAAAGAAGTGATCCAAACACATATGCTTCCCAAGGGAATGTTACTCTTTGTCTTTCTAGGAGCAGAGTAGAGAATCAGAAGAAAGCATTCTTTTCCTGAGGTGTTATTTTGCTGTTACTTTCTTCTATCTTGTGTGGATCTACTGATACAAGAAGACAAGGAAAAATGTTGCTTTATGTCAGTATATGACATGGAGATAATGTAATTAGAAGAATTTACTCTCTGCCCTGATCAAGCTGCAAGAGAAGGTCAAATGTGAGTCTTCATGTTTGATCACGTGCAGTCAAAATAATGTTCTTTTCTTTTGTTTCTTGTTTATTGCGATACAGATTTGCTCTATTTTGGTCAAATTCTGACTTCTCTGGTCATAGAAAGATTCTGCACTGGGCAGAATACTTAGAGTATTGTAGGAACTCAACCTTACCTGGGTAAATAAGTAATGAACCAAACCCAGAGGGAATTTTTGGACACAAAGGTCCAAGGTTCAAGGAACCTGAGATTGCTTTTGACAAACTACTGATTTTTCTGGAGGATCTTTCCATCTGCCTACAACACTGTGGCCTTCCAGCATTGTTTGTCTTTCAAAACAAGCCTAAAACCTTCTTCCAAAACTAGTGCATTTTGGACCCATCCTTCACCGTAAGAAGATGAACTCAGGGTAATCCTATTTTCCACAACAAAAGCACCTTTCTGACTTGGAGATTTCCTCAGGGTCATTTCATGAAGTTAGTTCTATTGCAAACATGCACTATGCTCCTTGGCCTCCATGTAACAGGCTACACCAGGGAGACTTTACCATAAATTTCTAGTGCACAGTTAAGATCTCGTGTGAAGCTTTTTATAGTGTTGATTTACAACTGTTGGTTTGATGACAAGTGAATGAATGCTAGTAAACCATAGTTTTAGTCCTTAATGGCAGAAAAGGAGAAAGCTGTAGAAAACAATGACTGTACATTGCCAGACCAAGACACGCTGTTTTTTTGAGGTGTAACCTGTTTTCTGTCTTATTCCATGTATTCATATTTCATTTTTATGACACATACATTATCACAGTATCTCAATGCTTCAGCACTTGAGCTGTTTGTATCCTCACAACCTGCTATGAAAAGGGAAGCATCTTTATCCTTAAATTTTCTAAAGAATGAAGAATTGCCAGCAAGGTATTAAGTGATTTGCTGAAGATCACAGAGCTATTGCAGACCAGGAAATCCTAAATCTGAAATTCATATGCTAACAATTGTACCATCTTTCCTGCAATGCTTTGTAAAGAGACAGTAGAGATGAGGGACAGGCTTACCAACAGACTGATAACACATGAATGCATTCACCTTATTGAGCTGATGTGACCTGGCAGAGCACTTGGACAGTGCTGCCAGCTGGAAGTGTATGAACACTTTTGTCTTTGGGAACTCTGCTTTTAAACAGAGCTATTTTATGGAAGGAAATCTACATTTTCACGATGCATTTCCTCATGAGAAAATGTGCTTGGAAGTGGCAAACAGCTAGAAGAGCTTTGGTGCATTTTGACTGGAGCCTTTCCAGACAGGTGTGACACATTTTCTGTGCACTGCATCATATTTGCTGCTGGCAGCTCTTCCATTATCTTCTTGAACAAAAATGAGATTGTTCACTCCTCTCTTGCCAGGAAACAGCAAAAGTGCTCGCTGATTTGAGTGGTTGCAATTATCTGATGACCAGAGCTGGCTCCAGGAAATGTAGCTTACCAGAATTTTCTGGGACACCAAAATGGCCCCCACTGACATTCATAGATGTTCGCTGAATGTCTATGGTGACCAAACAGTGTGAGCAAAGTGAGGGAGTGGGTAGTGTATTTCAGCAGTGGAGACAGTGGGTCAATTCCATTGGTGAAGATTTTTGCGAGTGTGGAATTCAGGCTCTTCTTCATTGCTGACAAAAGTGCATAGCATAGTGGTGACTCTGTTGAAAAACAGTGTTTTGTACCTGAGAATTTGCTCTATCACACAGTGTTACTGTGCTCTTTGTATCAGTTGTAGTTTCTATGGAAATAAATAGGAGGCATTATTTTCAGAGCATTTATATACATGCTGCCCAAGACAATTCCTGTTCACTCAGTGGAGCCCAGGCAAGCCAAAAAGTTGGACACTCATGCACTAGAGCTTAGAAATAAATGCTTATGTAGACAATTCACAAAAAAAAACCCTTCACTGATGGCAACATCCAATTGCAAAATGAATTGCTTTAAATATTCTACCACCTAGATTTGAGAGTAGATTAATGCAGCAAGTGCCTGCCCACCTTTCATCCATCAATCAGGAAGACTCTCCAGAAGTCCCCCTGATGAAAAGAACTGGAAATGAGAAGGGAATCCCTGTCCAGAGGTGAATGAAGTGACATCTGCAGATGAAGATGCAGGCAGGGAGCTCCTTCCTCTTGTTCACCTTCTGCTCTGTCCTCTCACTGAGGTGTGCTTGGCTGTGTCAGTGACATGTAATATTAAGTGACACTTCATATTTTCCCCTACACTTGCTGGTGTTGCATGTGGTCATTGTGGAAGTCTCCAGGCAAAAAAAAATGTCTCAGACAATTTGTTTGCTCTTATTCGCCCTCTGGACTTTTAAGGAGAGCAAAGCTTCTGCCTCGTGGAGAAGGCATCTGTGGAGTGACATACTAGGGCACCCAACAAAGCAGAGCTGCAGTGCTGTGAAACCTGCAACCAATAACTGCCCTCTTGCTCCAATACTCCTGTGCCTCCAGCCTGTGAGAACCCATGGATTCTCAAACAACACAGCTCAGGTGGGCAGATAAGGACCCTGCCCTGTGCTTTGGGGAAGTTGGGGCTGCCCATGGGGACAGGAGCATTGGAGTGCACACTGCAGCTGCCTGTACAGAACAACATGGCAGGCTTGCTGCTCCACAGGCTGACCTGGGGGGCATGGAGAGGCATGGGGACCAGGAACCATGTTGGAGTGTGTGCAAAATGGCACCCCAAAGACAGTCTCGGGAATGAGGCTTATCAATCACGTTGTGATGGATTTTCCCATCTGCATAAAGAAAGGGGTGATATTTATTCTCTTTTATTGATGCCTTTAACTTTTAAATAGAACAGAGCAAAATTTGGTTTTATATAGCTCCTCTTGCACTTCCCTCTTATAGAGCATTTTTAAAAAGCAGTTATGTTAGGATATAGTGGTGGAAATGCAGTGACTGTAGGCAAATGTGGCAGTCTGAACTGCACCATTTATCATTTCACCCACCTCTGCTGGGTTTGATGTGCATGATGATTGATCTTTTTTAATAGCTACTCTGTACCTGCCCTTAATTCTGACCGACTAAATCTGTGCCTTGGTACTTTTTTTTCCCACACCTTTTAAAAAAGAAATGTAGATTAAGGTAGTTTTATAGAATATGCACTTCTTTTCCTAAGAAGTGGCATTCAAAGCTTCAGAGGACCCATAAGAAGCATTGACTCAGCAACCTAACTTTTCTGAACTTCATCTGTTAGTAGTGCTTTTCTGGCAAGGCTGGACAGATGTGTTGTCCTATTCTTTTTTTGTTTTTGTTTTTTTTTTTTTTGCAGAAACAGTGCTTTTCTCAGTGACACAAGAAACCATTAGGCTCAACATTCCTGCCACAGATTGTCTGTTGTTGCCCCTCCTTCCTCCTGCTGCTGGGAGTAGGCAGTGACAGCAGGGAAGCACTGGGCAGTTCTCTATTACCAGAGCTGCCTCCCCAGCACAAGCACCCTTTTACCTAGCATTTTAATATCTTTGGTGCACCCAATTAGCAGGTGTTACCTTCTCTTTAAACATGAACTGAGACTGCAATAGCAGAATGAAGCTTTGTAATGTTGTTCATATAGGAATACTGGTGTGTGAGAGCATTAGTAGCCACATACTGCTAAATGTGTTGCCACATACTGGGTTGTGGCTCTTGTGATAACTCATTTCTAGTATACCCATCCTTGCCTTTACTGTGAAATCATAAAATATTATTTCTGTACCTCAGAATCTTCCCAATTCATCAATTGTTGCTTCTGTCACTTTCAAGCAAGCTCTGTAAAAATTATACATATATAATTGACCAAATCCTTTTCTTGTTTCCTTTCAGGCAGCATCACTGAAGTCAAGTGAGAACAGAACACTGCTGAAGTATGTGTAAGAGCCCTGTTTGACTCAAAGGCTACATTATTCTAAGTGATTTCCTGTTCCATTGTAGATTGTAACAAATATTTTTACTAGAAGATATCATGAGCTCATTAAACCATCAAGAGAATATGTAACAGCTACAGCTGAAATAAAAAAATTAGGGCTTTTTTTTTTGGAACAACAACAAAAAATTTAGAGCTGCTATAGAATGGGAAGCTTACTGTATTCTTGTACAGATCACTAATGGTTAAATTCACTCTGTTCAACTCTCATAAATCAGAGTAGCCCCACTGACTTTAATAGAGTTATGCTGAAATTACAGTGGTGTAGTCAACTCATTTTGGCCCTACAAACTTGGCATTTGTCATTGTAGATCTGATCCAAACTTCACAAACCCCCTGGGAATCTTTGTATTCAAATAATGGGATTTGAATCGGACTGTATAGGTTTAACACGAATCATAATTATCTCAATTTGGTGTCTTTATGGCTCATAATATAGAAGAGAGCCACATAAGCCAACTGGAGCATTAGTTTACTTGCTTAGGAATGGAAGTGAAACTATGAAGTCTTTTACTTAACCTAATTGCAACCAGACAGTAACTACTTTAAGTAACTACCTAGCCAGAACCAGCTTGGAGCACTGATTTAGTATGATGGTCTCTGTCTCCAGGTGCCAGGTCTCCATCAAAGTGAATTTCCTCTTCTGCTGCTTTTAAGTCCTTGCTGTTCACAACATTTATCTTGATATTATTAACTGCCTTTAATATTCTGTATGCAGTATCTTGCCTACCACATTTACTTAGTTCATTATACACCATGCTGTTAGTGGACAGAGACCAGAGAAGTCAGGAAGCCAGATTCTGAATGTATTTGCTTTGCTGTTGCCCCAGTAGAATTTCATAAACCTTAATGAAATTACTCTTGGTGTATAGCAAAGCAGAACAAATACAAGGTAGAGATCTGCTCAGATTCTATAGGTATGCTAAAATGACATTGTTCATTGAAGATGAGGGGGAGTTGTGACAGATGAATACGTACATATAAGTATATTCAGATAATGATTTCTCAGAATGATCAATCGTGTTCAAAGGGGCAAATCTCATCCTCTCCGAATTTCTGGAGATGTTCTACTGGTGACAGTGGTAGCAAAATTCAGTCTGGTTTATTCCATGCCATGAAATGAAATAACAGAGGACCAATACATGTGTTCCTTTCCCAAAGTCTTGCTGGAGAAAATGTTTATCACATTCTGTACTGGTGCAAGAAAAGCAAAACAGCTAACTGCTGATTTGTACAAAGAGAAGAAGCATTTCTCCTAGTCTTTATCCTGGAAACAAGTAGATATAGAGAAAGGATGCTATTGTATCAATATCATATAAAGGATAAGATATTGGAAATAGATTCATGATTTATTGTCCCTCCAGCAGCACACAAGTATATGGGAAAATTGGCTTTCAGTATATACAGTAGATGCTTACATAGCATGACTAAAGGAAGATCCTGTAAATATGAAATGTCCCAGATGAATGAGGCCTGAAATGGAAAACCTCTATTGCTACAGCAGATGAGACTGTGTGGCTTTCTTGTCCACTGCCAGTAATTTGCCAACATTTACATTTGATCTTTGGCTAACAGAAACACTGATTTAGAGGGCTGTAAAGGCCACTTTCTGTACCTGCCACTTAACCTGAAAGAAAATCGTTATGCTGCAACTTTTTCTAGGTGTCAAGCAGGAAAGCTATTATCTTGGGAATGCAGATAAGAGAAGTTGTGGTGTAAATCCCTTGTGAGGTTCCACATTGCTTCCTACACCTGAGAAGATATTTCAGCCCCAAAAGTAAGGTTCTGCTACAGTGAAAAGGAGGGTGCTCTATATCAGTTCAGGAATGCAAGCCTGCAGGTTAATGGGGCTGATCTGGACTTTTTAATGTGGCCATGTCAGGGAGAGGACAGCCTCATTTCTGTCCTCGTACAACAACTCATCATCTTCCCAGTGCTGAGGTTGGTCCCCAGGCCCATGGTGTGGTCTGAGCCAGTAAGGCAGTGCTGGCCTAAAGCTAGACCCCCTCTTTCCAGTGAATGACTCCAGATTTGGCTTATGCTTCTCCAGCATTTTTTTTTCCTTTTCTTTAGTGGAGTGGCAGCTGGAGTCACAATATCTTGGTGCCTGTGATTCAAAACAAAAATGCAACTGAAATTGCAAAAAGATACACAAGACTGTTTTTAGCCCAACGTGGGACACCACCAGCCTGTTGGAGCTGTGGTGTCTGCCCGTATGGGTGGCAGAAGATAGGCCATGGGGCACTGAGCATGTGTCTGTTTGAAGCCTCAGCTTGCAGCCAGGTGTGCACTGTGATTTCTTTGCCATAATATTTCTTGGGCCCTGGGACTGTATCTCTTTCTTAGATCTCTTCAGTTAATGAAATGGCCAAATACAATTGTCTGGCAATAGAATTGCACTTCAGCAATACAAACAAAAAGACCCTAATTTACGTTTGTGCCAATACCATTAATGTAAATTGGTTATTAGCTATTTATGCTAAAAAGCTGTAATACAAAGCATAAAGGTAGTTTTATTAACTACATTTTGTCCTGTGAAATCCATGCTAGAAGGCATACTTTGCAATCACTGATTTTCTTTTCTCAGGCAGTATGGCACTTGCTCTACCAAATTAACATATTTATAAACAAATTACTACTCCCTTTTCTGCACTTTGCATTTTATAACACATCACTGCTATGAAGTTAATAGGACAGTCACGTGCAATGCTTTTGTAATTCAATTGCAATGTTGGATTGTTCTTTATTCTATCATTCTCATGTATATGTAGAAAGGGGTAATTAAAGAAAAAATGGCATTTACAAACAATTATAATGCACAAATAACAAGGAGGTAAATGGGTTTCAATCACTGCTTTTTAATAGGGATGTAGGGAGGGTTGGGGATAGCAGAAAAACAGAGCAGCACCTGTTCCCCACCCTTGTTTTCAGTCTCTTCCTGAGGCCAGGGGAAGATTTTTTTTATATGTGTGGGCCAGGTTGTCCTTCATGTAGAACTGTGGTGCCCTTGCTAATGGAAGGGAGAACTGGCAGTTGCCTTTATGTGGCCTCCTTGACTCCTAGCACAGCTATTGTAGGGCCATCCTGTATTGACAGGTCCCTTTGAAGCCTCACAGCTGCTTGCCCAGGTGCCACATTCCTGATCCACCAGCCAGGCTCACAGGCACCTATATGAAGGGACTGGGGGAGGTCAGGCTGCTGGGAGGCAGAGAGGAAGTGGGAATGGCATGCTGTTTGGAAAGAGGTCCTGAGATGGTAACTATCCATAACCAACCCCCTGTGACTGAACTCACTGGGGAAAGCAGGAACAAGAGAGATGAAGGAAGCTTTTTTGTCTTCTACCCAGAAATGCGTGGAGTTTTTTAATTAAAATGAAATTGTAATAGCCCTAAGAGCAACTGTGAATTTGGAGGTCATTTGTACTACTTCTTACATCAGAAAGGAACACATTCTGAAAGATGAAAATAACTTCAGTTTAATGAATTCAAATATTCCAGTGAAAATTCAATCTTTTGCTTCAGTATTAAAAGTTAGCTTAAATTATATCCTTAAATTATAGTGTCACCTAACCCAGTTACATCTGATTTCTTACAGGCTGATATTAGTTATTTTAAGGCACGTTAGCTATTTTGGAAAAGACAGAAGTAAATACATTTTCTGTGTACATACATGTGCAAAGAGATTTATAAAGTTGTGACTGAGTAATAGGTAGCTGCTGGCTTCTGTGCATAGGAATACTTTTAACCCTGAGAACACTGAGTCCTCCATGGTACCAGATTGCAGAATCTATAGGAGAATCTGAGCACATATATTCCATGACGAAAAATGGTCCTGTGCTCCAGTTATTCTCACAAGAAGAGCGGGAGATTATTTTGTATTGTGGGTCTCTGTTAGAGGTTATTTGCACTCAGTGCCCCTGCTGTAGGTTGTTCTTGGAGGGTTGTTTTTGGTAGCCTCGCAGGGAGTGCCACACTGTTCTCCCACCAGCTAGTTGGGAATCATAACACTGGTGGCTCTGGCTGCAGGGCAGAGCATGAAAAACAAGTTAATAATTGACCTATGCCCCTTGTTTTCATTCTTAGGCCTACAGATACCATCTGTTAAAAAAAACCCAAAACTTTTTATAATAAATAGAATGTCTTTTACATCTCATGTGAAAAACAACAACAGAAATAGCAGGTCCAGGAATGGGTGATTTACAGTCTGTTTTTAACAAGCATTCTTTAAAGAAGGAGAGATCAGACACTGCTAGGGGAGATCATGCAGAATTCAGAAAACTTTGTGAATCATCCATGATAGGCTGAGGCTGCCATTCTTTGTATGACTTTCCAAGTTCATGAAAAGGTTACATGGCTACCAAGATGAAAAGCAGTCTCATCTGTTTTTTTCTACCACAGCCTTTTTCCATTACTAAAAATGAGGATTGTGATGAATCATGTCTTCAGCTGAACATCAAACACAAGTCTGTAGTCTTCAGTGAGCATTAAATATAGATGTGAATATAAATAGAGAAAAGGAGGTTATTATGTAGGAAGGAGGAGGATAATAGTAAGGCACAAGTTAGCTATTTAACATATGCTTTCTTCCCCTTTTGGTATCGTATGTGCTTTTATCTTGGGAAAAGAGGGCAATGACCCTGTCGTAGGCTACAGATTCTCATCAGAAAATTGGTGATGAATTGTCAGTATAATCTTTGAAACAACTGTGACTCTGCTACTATCTGCAAGTATCTGGACAGGTATTTCACCCAGCTCTGTATTCACACAGCTTTCTCCAGCAGTATTTTGTCCTGTTACCAGAACACAACGGTGTGCAGAAACCTCTGACTTCAAACCTGCCTCGTTCATTAAAGGCACTAGTTGCAGAGAACCTGCAGTCCAACCTGACATTCCCTTCAGAGCCGGACAGCTGCCCTGAAGCACCCTCCTCTGCCAGGGCCTGCTCTTCCTCCCAGCGCTCTACAGCTGCCTGCAGGCAGCGCTCTGCTCTCTGTCATTTGACCCAGGCCGCAAGCAGGCCCTGTTTTCTGGTGTAGATTTGTTCAGGTGCAAGTCTTCAACATGCTACCGCTGCAGTCTTCAGTGCTGCGATATTTGGCTTGTCTGGCTGCATCTTCTTCGGAATCTGTGACTCTAGCGCTCAGCCCTTGTGCTGGGGCTGAATTTCAGGCCTATTCCCATACCCAAGTTCAGTGAGTCTTGTCTCTGTGTGTTCTGGATACAAATGCTGGGGCCAGGCCTTGGCTGCCTCAGTCATCTGCCTTTTTGTGCATCCTGGTGAAAGCAGTGGGCTGTAAATAGCCTCTTGGAGTTTGGGTCAACTCCACCGTTCCTCTCAGCATCACTTGCAGTTGTTGCAGCAGCTGACTACATTGACTCCTCAGTGCTTTCACAAAGCCTCTGCTATGGAGGACTCCAGACGGGTACAACATCCAGTCTGTGGAGGGGAACCTTATCACAGGCTGAAAATGGGGCCAGCTGTTGGTCCTCCACATTTGGTTTGAGGACAGAATCTGTGAGGTGAGTTAAAGAAGGTATCTGAAGACCTGTATTTCTGCCATGCTGAGGTCAGATCTATGAGCAGCTAGTTTCCACATGGTACAGAGGTGCTTCTCGCTCATTCTAAGAGTCTGATGGGTTTTATTGTATTTCAAATCTGTAATGAATTGCTGCTATCAGTGTAATAGCACATTTGAGTCATTATTCTCTTCTTCCTCTAATGGAAAAAATACAAAATGTCCTTGTTTATCTTGTTTATTACATCATCCTTACTAGTCTGCTCACTTTTCAGATTACCAAACTTATTCTGTGCTGAAATAAGAACACATTTGCCCCACTGGGGAATGCAGCTGGGAATAACTTTGTGGAGTTTCTTTGATACAAAGTTTTAAATATTTGATTAATCTGGTTGGTCAAAATTAGAAACTTCATGGTCAGATATAATGCATATGGCCCTCAAATTTATAGTCTTCCCTGATTACAAACACTAAGTAACTGTGGGATAAGATATTCAGCTTTAAAAAAGTTGTTTAACAATACATTTTAATTTATTTAACATAACATTTTAACATTTAATTATTAATTATGAAAGAGAACCAGAAGTCATTATTCAGCTACAACCCCTTTCATTAATTCCTCTACACATGAAAAAGGTTCTCTAAAAAGTCTACGTACACATGTCTTCAGTGTATGTCTTCAATGAGCAGAAGAGCCCTTAATAATTGGGCTTAATTGTTAGTCATCAACACTACTGCACCATCTGTCCTGAAGTGGTAATTTTCTGTGATAGCTATATAATACCACAGCATCAGTGCTCTTCAGATATCAGGATACTGAATTAATCCAAAGAGGTTTTCATTAGCACCAGAAAAGAAACCAACTGTGTCAATTAAAAAAACCCAAAACTTTCTTTGATAAATATCTGTTGAAGAATCATTTCAATCTTTCAAGGAAACTGAAAAGTATTTGAGAAATTCAGCAGGACTGTCATGCCCTGCTCTGGTTGTGACCTCTCTGGGAATTCCTGCAGCACTGTTCCTAGTCTTTCTGTGGAAATATTTGTTTTAAACTTCTCATTTTCTCCCTTCCTTAGGTCTTGTGGTAGGACAGAGCATTCCTTCCAGACCCAGATGTTTATAAAGTCAAATCACTGATACGTTTTGACACAAAATGATTTCTTGCTAATGTATTTTCCCCAAACTTGTCATTTGATTTATGTTAATAATCATAGAATCACAGAATGCTCACCTTTGACAATCTTTGTCTTTTCATAAAAAAGTGGTCATAGCAGGGATGTGAGATTAAGTTGGAAAGGAATACAGAGTCCAGGACAAATATTCTTCCAGGTATTACCAATACCATCCAGAGCTGTGAAGCTACTTGTACTGGAGGTCCAAGCTAGCTGGAACATGTGTGAACTCAGAATATCACAAAGGGAGAGCCATAGGAACTACACAGAGACTAGGGAAAGGGAACATTTCAGCATATAGCAAGAAGGTTTCTAGGAGATATAGGTACAGCATGGTTCTTTCAAGTGTTTCAAGTCCTTTCAAGTGAGACATGTTGAAGTAAAGTCTCAGCATTCTGGGAAACTTATCTGAAATAGACTTTCTATTCCAGATCTGCCTTCAAAGAGATGCATGCAAATACTAACATGGTATGACTTTTATATTGTGTAGTCCTTCTATGGTGGTAAAGTGATGATCTGCAAGTCCAGAAAGACCCACAGGAGTTCACCAAGTTTGTCTCCCTCCCTTGGGATGAGTTAGATTATGTCTGTTACCTCCATATGGGGCTCTCCGCAGCGTTTGCCTGTGAACTGCTCTAGGACTTTCCTATTGCTTCTGGAGAGCTTCTCATGATGTCTATTTTGCGTCCAGCTAGCTTGCTGTACTACGCCCACTCTGTCTGGTCTGTTCCACCATAGACATGGGGGCAGCCAGTTTTTTCTCTTTGCTATCTTTTATCTATTTGAAGCTGAATTACCCATAGATGCAGTACTGGTCAGTGTTTTGGAGATAACATTCTGCACAAGTTTGATGCTTCAAGACTTTTAGAAATGCAATGGAAAGCAACATCTGTCTAAACTCTTCCAGACACTGCTAGTAAACCTCCCACTCTCTGCCCTGAGCTGTCTGATACCACATGCTCTGAAATGTCAAATATGGAAAGCCCCATTGGCACAAAGACCATCTTTTCCTTGGGTGGATGAGAATGACCGACTATGAATCTGTCTGGGATGCTATAACGATGCTAACTGTGTCTCTGCTCAGTATAGCTGTCCAATGGTCAGTGTGCACAACTACTGACTACGATTTTCCTCTAATCCAGCGTCTGAACACATGACTGCTAATCACGTAAATTACTATTTATGTTCTAATCATTATTCCGTGTTGGGCTTTACTGTTACTGTTTATCAACTGACAGCATTTCAGATTTCAGTTTGCCCAGGAATTATAATGCAGAATTTTCTCTTGTGTTGTCTTCTCCTGCACATGGTGTGAGGCATAATAACATGGCCCACACCCAGGAGAAATCACTACTAACAGTAGTAGTAGAGTGTGCTTAAAGCACTGCCAGCCCACCTCATCTGCACTGACAACCACCAGGATGAAATTTGAGTGTCTTCAGCACACAAAACTACCTTCTTACAGTGATTTCTTATTTGAAATCTTAATTTTTAAATCATCTTCTGCTTTAGAGTTGAAATCGCTTACTTTAATAGTAAGATCTAATTGCTTCTCCCCCACTAATGAAACTGGGACATGAACCCAAGAATAACTGTATGTGTGGTGCAGTCACCTTTGTGGTGACAGGCGCCCTAACAAAATTTGTGTTATATAGGGGAAAGGTCCTGGCATAAAAAGTGTATCTGGTTGCAGCCAGTACCTAACACTTGAATTCAGTAGGAATGCGGAGTAGCTTCATTATTCTGCTATCATTGCTCAGCTTGCCTTCCAGGAAAAGCCCAAGAAAGGTGAGCTTGAACTCCAACATTCTGTAACAAATGTCCTGGACTCTGAAGATGAGTCACAGGCACCTTGAGAGTTCCGTGGTTTCAGCAGGCTGAGATCTTTCCCTGAAGAGTTTTCTAAGGCTTATATGAACCCACTTCGGAATAATGAAGCTTGTGTGATTTGGAGTATGCTCATCATCCCTGTAAGCACAGCAGTGCTATCTTCACACCGTTCTTAACACATATGATGTGTACTCATTGCACGTTCTCACAACAGGAGTGACTTATCTGCAGGAACAGAGGGGGAAAGTGTGTGTCCCTAGGTTCTTGTATTTGACCTTGTTTGAGTTTAATGAAGCAATTAATTTTATACAGGATACTGGCACATGGACTGTTTGCTGTGTAAACAGTCTGACTCGTAACACTCAGTTGCTCACTGCACCTTTAGATTAGGCCTGAAAATTAGTAATCAAAACCCCATGAAACCTAAGTATATTAACTTATTCAGTAGCAAAGTCTGTTAGTAGCAAAAAACAACTATATATCGTATATATATTCATCCTTTCCCTCTCCCTCAGTACTCAGTGTCAGTAGTGGTAGGGAAACACTATGTAATACAGAGAGCATCAAATAAGGAGTTATGTTGCTGAGTGTGGGGCTGTATGGTTGTAGGGTGGCCTGTGTCACCACCCTTGAATACAGCTCTCACCCCGTCTGAGAAAATATTGGTATCAACAATTAAGTCACATGGAAGATATTAGAAAAAGTCAGTTTATCTCATGTTACTAGCCCATGAAATTCCACACAGACTGACAGCTGCATACAGGGAGCAGCAGGGAACCTTCTTGCTTATTAGGGGGATGTTCCTACTGCTGCTTCGTATCATCAGAAAATGTCACTGAGGCTGGGGCTTGGGGAAACATACAGCCTATGTCTTGCTCTGAGAAAATGTGATGGGACAAGGAAATACAGAAAATGTAATCCTTTCCAGAATCTCTACCTATGTGCCTTAGGGTCAGTGAGACCCCTTGTTGATTCATTACTCATGCAGATCATAAAGAGAGAATGAGACAAGAAAAACAGGAGTAGAAAGAAAAATACCTGGAGAGCACCCTATTTCTATTCTTTTTTTCCCCAGATTGACTGCTGTTAGAATTTCTGCACTCTATAACAGGCATACATTTGTTCAATGTCTGTGAAAGCATTTCTTATCCTAAAAATGAACACACAGGGTTGTGTGGAGCATGGCAAAAAGAGGAAGTATGTTGACCAGGTGGCCTTGTTCACTGAGAGCAAAGTGGTAAGAAGGTAGGGAATCAGGTGCACTGTGGAAGGAGCAGACATGAGCCAGAGATAAGCCCAAGGCTGAGGATACAACTGATGCAAACTGCTTGACAGAGACTGAGTCTGAACTTGTATGATGCTACTAGGAGCCACATGACTATTGCCATTGGTGCTTCTTTTCTTTTCTTTTCTTTTCTTTTCTTTTCTTTTCTTTTCTTTT
>JAPSGF010000003.1:19572694-19619467 GCA_035772895.1 Perdix hodgsoniae
TTCTTTTCTTTTCTTTTCTTTTCTTTTCTTTTCTTTTCTTTTCTTTTTTTCTTTTCTTTTTTCCAGTTTTGGTCCATTTTCTCTTGGTAAAGCTAAGAGAATACTTTGTTTCACCTGCCTGGTGTCACTGCTGGGATATATCATTATAAATGATAATTTAAAGCAACACACTGTACTGCAGGGATTTGATTGTTCTTTAACTTGACTGCTGCTGTGTTCTTGATCTCTTAATATTTAGTCTTTATAAGTGTCAGTGAAAAATGGGCTTGATGCCTAATTAGATAAAACTGACTCTGTGTTGCCAGTCTGGCACATAATATGATGCACTGAGGTGTCATTTTCATCTTTCAAACTCTACTTCATTTTTGTTAGAGATGTCATATCAAGAACATCCCAACATGACATCATTTCTAAACCTTGCCTTAAAAGTTTCACTATTACTCTTGCAACAGATTATCTTAATTGCAGTTTGTGCTACCTCAGATTTTCAGTCTGAAAATTTGCTTTCTAAATTAAAGAAAATTTTGACATTTTGGTCCAGCATTCAACTAGTCTGTAATGGAGTTTCCATTGGGAACTCCTCTGTTTGACCTCAAACTCACTTACAACCCAATTCAACTTGAAAAGGTTTTCAAGCTTTGTTAATTTGTCAGGGAGCTGGGGTAAGATTTGTGTTTGTAATCATACTTGAAGAGCCATGGTAATCTGTCAGGCAAGAGCTCAGGTGAGAGCTTAAATTTAACCATTGTTTTCAGTGCAGCTACTTGTGTATTTAAAGTTCAGCAGGAGATGCTGTGTTTTCCAGAACAAAGTCCTAATTAGCTTCTGAATTTGGTACAGCTCAGTTTCAAAAATAACATGTCAAAAGAAACTGTATGCATCCTATTCTAAATGAGAATACATCTTTTAGTTTTCCTCTGTCTGGCAGGACCCTGTGATACAAAGCAGTCACATCTATCTATTTACTACCTTTCTTCCTGACATCTTAATGAGAACTAAGAGATGCATATTTTCTGTGCCAGCATCACCCTGGCATTTATTAACTGACTAAGGTAAAAACTAACCTTAGACAGAAATAATGAAAACATGAATCCAGTGTGATTTGATGGTCTCTATAGCTAATGCTCTCATTAGTGATGCCGCCGTTTTAAATGATGGTAGAATAACTCAGTATACACATTAATGTTAAGTGCTGATAGATTATTAATTATCCAAATGCTGAACTAAATTCATCCCTCATATAATTCCCTGAAAGCCAAGCCATACCAGAAATAAAATTGATCCATGTTATCCTCGATATGATTGTTATGATAAAATTAATGCTGAATACCTATCTATACATCTGAAAAAGCTCTGACAGATTTTCTGGAAAATCAGAAAATCATGTCATGGGTATCAGGGTCTTTTTGAACTATTACAGAGCTGGAGCACCTCAAGAGGTTATGTAACCCATTTTTCTGGCTGGAAAATAGGAGCAGTGATGCCCAGGTTACTCCTGGCAATTCTTTGTCTAATCTGCTCTTAAAAAGTCTTGAAATATAATGATTCCACAAAGTTTCATGGCAATCTATTCCTGTACTTGACATCTCTGGTGTACATAAATCACAGGACATTTAGTGATGCTGAAAGGCAGCTAAATGCTCACCTATATAAGCAATCAAAAGATGTTAGGTACTTAAATGCTTTTGATGATTTGGGTCTCTGTGACCCTGGTGTTTGTTCATTACATGTTCACAGGTCTATTTACTAGTTCAGATACACTGAGCTAAAGTCAAAATTGTATTGTCAAGTATTACCCACTAGATAATGATGTTATGATGTTAATATACAATGAGACCAACCAGAGTGCATGTCCGTGTCTTAACAAATTATTAGGCAGATATGTGCTGTGCTTTCATGAGTGCCTCTTGCTCAGCAATGATGAAATCACTGAAGAACTCTCATGTAGGAAGATTAAAAAAAAAACATGCTTTATCCAAAAAAGAAGAAGGTTCAGAGGTCTGATTCTGCCAGAATTCCGTGGTTAGAATAAATCAATTGTCTCAATATCTATTATGGAACTAGTATTGTGCTGCTTTAATGATATCTCTGCATGAATCAATGTTTTACACAGAATTTCTTTGACTTTCACAAATATCAAGAGAGTACCTAATTGATTGTCAGACTTCTTAAGTAGCATTGATTTTACTGCTGCAATATTTAGATGATGAGGTAATTGCATTTTATCAGCTTATTGAAAAAGTCTTGTTAAAAGCAGTCAATGGTCATGGACTTCTTCAGCTTCCTAATTTCTCTTTTGTTACTGTTCTGATTTTTCTGTTACACTTTTCTGATATGCTGGATCTGTGCTCTTCAAGGTGGAATGGAGGTCATTGCATTGATGTGTGTCCACATATATCACAAGGTTACAGCTATTAGTCCTGATCTTGGCAAAAATAGCTAACTGTGGTAAGGTGCTTACAGATTCAGGCCTGCAGTGGTGCAGCGGAAGGCAACAGGAGTTTGACTCAGGAAGGAACTTTCACACACAGATAACTGTTAGATTTCCTGTGCAATGGTGATTTAGTACCTGCATGGAGTGTTTATGCCAATGGATTTGCAATAAAAAGGGGAGTTCTGGAAATCACCACCAGTGTGTGTGGTTGCTTGATAGTGTGAAACCACACACTTTTGATATTTGCATTGACAGGAAAACTCTTAAGTGCCAAACTGACCATGTTAATTCAAGGTGCTTAGAGGCATATAAATGACATCCATAACTATGCATGCAGTCTGCTAGACTCCTGCCCAAATCTAAGCCATTCTGTATCTTCACAAGAACCTTCTGTATTTTTGGTTTACTCCAGCAATCACCTTTCGATCACCAGCCTCCAGAAACTTTAATCCAATTACAGGCAATAAAATTGATTTCTATCTCTGGCGCCTGACTCAGGTTTCAGAGCAAGGGAAAAGTATGACATCACCCCTGCTTGCATCTGTGTTGGGTATCTAATGAAATTACACGAAGGGTTTGAAGACCATTAAAGTCAATGTTGATCCTTATTATTATTAAGAGCACTTTCAAATTTACTGCACCACAGGGCAGGCTTGAAAGCATCATTTTTCAAAGGTGTGTGCATTGCATTGGATAGCAGTGAAGAGCCCTGCTGGCTGTAGAGGATGCTGGCAGCAGAAGGAATCAATTCTGAAATTAATTGGCTAAAAGTCCACATAGCTCCTTTTCCTGTACAGACTCACGCATCCTATTATTTGGTGATAATGGGCGCAACAGTGACCTTGGTACAAGAAAGCCCCAGGTGGGCCCCTGTGTATTAGAAGGAGACAGTGGTTTGCAGAGGTGTCCTTCTGTGCCTGTTGTGGCTCTGGGACTGCCCTGTGGGCAGTACCGACCTTTGTGCAGAGGCACAAACGCTCCTTGTTCATTGTGCTCCAGAAGAATGATTGCATATTTTTTCAAAGTTGCTATGGTCATTTTGTTCAGATCAAAGACAGTGCTTGATGCCTGTGTATATGAAATGCAGTAATAGAGAATAACAGAATCACATAGTGATTCAGACTGTCATAGACCTCTGGGTACATCCAGTCCAACCCCTGCTCAAGAATGTTCATGTGGGGCAGGTTGTCCAGGACCATGTCCAGGGAGCTTTTGAAGATCTCCAAGGAGAAATATCCACAACTTCTCTGGGCAGTGCTCTGCTCTATCACTTGCACAGTAAGAAGTGCTTCTTGATGCTCTGATCGCATCTTTGGTTCCACTTTGTGACCACTGCCTCTTGTACTGATACTGGGCACCACTGAAAAGAGCCTTGTTCCATCCCATTTACATTCTCCCTTCAAGAATTTATAGACATAGAAGAGATCTCTCTTGAGCCTCCTTTTCTTCAGCGTGAACAGTACTAGCTCTCTCCTCGCAGGATTGGTGCTCCAGTATCTCCATCATCTTGGAAGCACTCCTTAAAAGCCATCATGTCCAGGTGCTCTTGAAAGGGAAGGGGGGAAAAAGAAGGGGAGTTAGAACTGGACACAACACTGCAGGTGTGCACCAACACTGAGCAGAGGGAAAAGCTTGGTGAAGAGAATGCTCTCGGGAGACCTCATTGTCACCTTTCAGTACTTGAAGGGAGCTTATAAGCAGAAGGGAAGGCTGACTTTTTACACAATGTGATAGTGATAGGAAAAAGGGGAGTGACTTTAAACTAAAAGAGAGGAGATTTAGGTCCAATGTTAAGAAGAAATATTTTACTCAGAGGGTGGAATGTGATGCCCAGAGAAGCTGTGGATGTGGATCATTGGAGGCATTCACGGCAAGGTTGGATGGGATTCTGGGCAGCCTCATCTGGTGGTTGGCAACCCTGCCCCACATCAGAGGGGTTAGAACAAGATGATCTTTAAGGTCCTCTCCAACCTAAGCCATTTTGTGATAATTCCTGAGCTCGGAAGAGGTGATCCTTAAAAATATTAGCAGCTTTCTTGTGCCCCTTTTCCCTTCTGGGCTTAATCTCACAGTACTTTACCAAGCATCTCAGGGATGTGAGCTTGCTGTTTTAGTGAGAATCTTACTCTTGTTGTAGATTTTTTGTTAGTATTTTTGAGAGGTAAAGCTGCTCTTTGGATTTTAGAACCCCAAAAAACTTGATGTGGAAGGAAGAGCTTTTTTGGATGCAGATGGTGATGTGAGTAGGTTAAGCCTATGGGTATCCCTGAATTTTGCTTAGGCAAATAAGTTGATCAGGCTCAAGTTATACATAGGAATTATACAAAAGAAGACATAACTAAAAACTGCTTATGTCACATGTGATCTTTCAAATCTAGCTCAGGAAGGCAGCTTATAAGCTAATTGAGCTCACAGGGGTTTACTTCCCACAAGGCTGGCAAGAATGTGGATGTCTTCTCTGAGTTTGGGGGTTTAGTCTATATAGCAGTCTATATGGCAATGTTTCATGGCTCATACTTCCTTTTGTGATGGGAAGATTGTCTCCTTTGCTCCTCTGGTAGGTTTATGACATGGTAAAAGGTGTCCCCCACATAGAGGAGCAACATGGAAGAAGCTGGAGATTCTTTCACTGTAGCCTGGCTTGTTGCTTCATTTCCTCCTATGTTTGACAGTACATGCAGGACAAAGGTAAGGTTGTTTTTTCTTTTGAAGAGGTTGATTTTATTCTGTCAACGGTTTATGGGCTGGTCCGGCCCAGTTCTGTGACCAGCAGGGCGGAGGGATCTGCGGATCCGCGCCTCTGGGAAAGGGGAAGCAGGGGACCCCAAAATACTTGAAAACAACAGCACTGATCTGAGGTGGAACAAATGATTTTACTAAATATAGTATTAGTAAAATACAATGTGAGAGAGAGAGAGAGAGAGAGAGAGAGTCTGTTTGAATTGTATAGACCTCACCACAATGCTGGGGTGAGAAGTGCAGTCCAGTTGAGTGACTGAAGTACAGACGGCGAAGTGCAGATGGCGAAGCGCAGGCGGTGAAGCGCAGACAGCGAAGCACTGACAGCGAAGAGCAGGTGAAGAAGCAGGATCAGGTGACCTTGCTTGGAGTTATATCCCCTTGCTGACCGCAAAGTCTCCTGGGGAAATGCAGCTCCTCTCCGATGGACGAACACTCGGCAGACATCAAACCCCACCCCCAATGCACCACATGATGTTACGGTGTGGAATACTGATGACCAAAAATCATAAAACCATGACATATTCAAATGATGGCAGCTTCCCAGTACAGAGAGGGGAAATCTGGCAGAAGAGTCTCAGAAATACTGCATTGCTAATCTTCTGCTCCTCTTATCAACAATGCAAGCTTCTGCTGAAGGCTGGCATTAGGTATACAGCTTTGCTAGACATCTTCTGGGCAGCAGTCAGCCCTGGACTTGTGACATATGCTCATGAACAGCTGATACACAACAGCAGGTCTGAACTAAGAACTTGGAAGCACTGGGACTCAAAGGGCTTGGAGCAAAATGTTGCATTTTGAAAATACAACAGTTTACTGGTGGAGATGACTATGCTGCCCATGCAATTTTCTATCTGTGCCCAGCTGCATTAATGAGGAAAGAACAGACACGTCCATAGAAATCCTCAGAAACAGTTATCTCTCTTTTTCAGTTATACACTGCCTCATCCCAGCAGGCTCACAGTCTTCCTAACAGAGCTGGGGAAATGGTGTGCTGCCTAGAGTGGATAATATTGCCCAGTTTTCCAAAGGGAGACTATTTAAAATGGTGGAAATGGTGTAATTAGAATGAATGTGTCACTTAAAACCATTCAAAATGTCCCACTATTGACTTTTAATTTTATTTGAAAGATGTACAGCACCAGCCTCAGCACAACAGAGCAGTATCAATTACTACTGTCCTGATTTATTTAAGGTAGAGATGCCCTTAAATTAAGAGTGAGTTTCAATCAACAGGCTAGTCCAAGAAGCTACCAAGAGTTCTGTCTCATAAACAAAAATCTCTTTCCTGCAAATATCTTAAATCACTTCACGGTTGTTAAATGCAGAGGTGGGGGCAGGCACAAAATTTAAAAATAATACCTGCTGTCCCCCAGCATTAATTTTTGCTCATGTGACAGCATTTATAAATTTCTAAGTGTGAACATGCATGGACTTTGACTTATAATAGATTTTCTTAGCAGGTACTCACCATCTTCAGAGCTTGGAAGCTCTGTTCCTGGCAGAGATTGGTCCTAGAACAGTTAGCTTAGTCAGAAGCAGTGGGGCACACTTTCCTGGGTAGAAGTCTTAGATTTTCTTTTTTAACATTGGAATTCCACTGTAGGGACATTAAGCACGTTGACCGCAATGTGTAATATTAGAACCAATGTCCTGAAAATCACAAATTCCTGTGAAATGATGTACTATACAAGATATTTTCCAGTCCTCTGCACCATCACTGAAGCCTCATGTATGTTTTGCTCCTTCATTTTCATATATATTATACTGCCCATTGGTGTGCTGCTACAGTGTTGCAGATCAGTGAGAACTGCTGACACTGTGCTTAGATATAGAGATTGGACCATGAGCATTTGCTCTGCACTCAAAGCTTGTGGATTTGAAATAGAGTTGCCCCTTCAGAAGCTGCAAAAACTAATATTCCCATTTCAGGTAGATGTCTGTGGTGCTACAGCTCAGTCTGCTCATAAACCAGAACTCCAGTGGTACCTGCAAATTTGGAGGAAAATTAGCTACTCATCTATGAAATTAAAAACGACTATTCAGTAACCTTTCTCTTAACACAAAATACAGTAAAATCTACTGCAAGATGTTCAGAGTAGAGAGTTGCAGAATCATTAAGATTAATTTCCAATCATTAAGATTGGAAAAAAGCTCTAGGGTTATCTAGTCCAACCCTCAACCAATCACCACTGTGATCACTAACCTATGTCCTTTAGTGACATGTTTCTTGAACACCTCCACGAATGGTGACTCTGCCTCCCTGGACAGCCTTTTCCAATACGTGACCACTATTTCAGAGAAGGAACTTTTCTTAATATGCAATCTGAACACTTCCTAGTTCAGATTGAGGCCAGTACCTCTCATCCTATTGCTAGTTGCCTGGAAGAAGAGGCTGACCCCCACCTTCCTACAACCTCCTTTCAGGTCACTGTGGGGATAAGGTCTCCCCTGAGCATCCTCTTCTCCAAACTGAACAATCCCAGTTACTTCAGCTGCTCCCCATAAGACCTGTGCTCCAGGCTCTTCACAGATTAATTGCCATTCTCTGGACACGCTTCAGGGCCTCAGTGTATTTCTTGTAGTGAGGAGCCCAAAGCTGTACACAGTATTTGAGGTCTCACCAGTGCTGGGTACAGGGGGACCATCACTTTCCAGCTCCTGCTGGCCACACTTTTTCTGATAGAAGCCAGGTGGCTGCCTTTGCCACCTGGTCACACTGCTGGCTCATGTTCAGCTGGCTGTCAGATAACATCACCAGATCCTTTTCCTTCCTATACTTGAGCATATCAACACTTCCTCCCAATTTGATGTCACATGCAAACCTTCTGAGAGTGCACTCAATTCCCTAGTCCAGATTATCAGTAAACAGGACTGGTCCTAAAACTGACTCCTAGAGAATACCACTCATGACCACCTATATTTAACTCCACTCACTACCACTCTCAGGGCCTAGCATTTGTCAGTGAAATGAAATAAAGAATATAGCTCCAGAGCACATAACAGCCTATGCTCTTGGGGCAAATTTCAAACAGGACTGATTAAAAACCAAAGAAGCAAGAGCACTAAAAGAATGTTTTTACAAGAATGCTAGTGCTAGCATAAAGCCCAACAGAGCATAGTATGACAGCTAGTTGTAGTGAGCCCTAGGATGCCACAGGAGTCTCAGGGCAGGTTCTTGACTACTTTTTCAAGAGGAAGAGACTTTTTTTTTTACAATGTAGGAAAGTGAGGGGGGTTAACATGCCATTTTGAAGATTTCACTGTTCAATTTTTCTAACTATGAAAGAATGCAAAAATTTAACTTTTACTGAGGACTCTCTTCATATGAGCACCCGAGATATTTTGCTTTGACCTTACTATCCTTGACATTTGACAAGAGCAAAAATCTTGATCAGTGGTTTAGGCCCATCTTTCTCCTTCCATCCTCATCCGTGTCAAGTTGAGGTAGATGGATCAGACATCCCAACGCAAACTAAAAAAGTACTGCTACTGGAAAGACAGGTCTTCTTGTTAATATGTTAAAAATATGTTAAGAAATCTTATGACCTAAGGTTTACTTTAAAACAAGGCTTCTCAGACAGAACTGTGGGATATGAGTGGTACATAATCTGGTACAGTTATAGCCTGTGGTGGTCACTGGCTACCCTAATTGCTGCTCTGTATCATTGCAACTGTGAACCCAACAAAAACATGTCAGAAATTACAGCTGCATCCACAGCAGGAGAGAACAGCCATCTGAAAGCAAATCTGGAGTCACCAAAGGGAGCTCCTGTAGTAGGAGAAGTTATTTTATTTATATTATTTATTTTATTTATTTTACTCTATGGAATTTACAACTCTCTGCAGCCTAAGATAGTAAAGACCTTAGGCATTGTGAAGCTGTTTTTCTAAGGCTTGAGCAGAAAGGTGCAACTCAAACTTCATTCACTTTTCTTAGTCAGCAGTTTGGTGTTGGCTAAGCCAAAGCATAATTTTCTTTTTTCCCCATTGGTCATAAGTCCAATACTCACCCCCTGGTAGCTGGCAATATGGTGCTGGTGTAGGTTTGTTTTAAAGGGATTGTTCAGTAAGCTTGTATCAGAAACTGACTTTAAAAAAAAAATAATATTTTTTTAAATTGCCAGCTGACATCTTCCAAATATGCAAGAGATTTTTCCTCCTATATCATTGCTGTAGTAGCTGAGTGAAAAAAAAAAAAAAAAGACAAAGAAAAAAGTATAAGGATAAATTCATAGAAATGTTTGAGTATATCAGAAAACATGATGCTTTCCCCACAGAGGCTGTTTGCATTTTGAGATTTTGGACTCAAATTCTGCCTTCATGTCAATAAGCTTGGGGGCTGTGGAACCTTGCTTCGATCACAGTCCAGAAAAAAGCAAATTTTGTCATAGGTTACATTAAAGAGCTTCAATTAATTTACAGGCTAAACCATGATAAATGTCACTAGCCTTCCACCTATCAACATTTGCTTCAGAATAATTTACTGCCTATATATTGGGTGCTCTATCTATACAAAACCATATTGCAGCCTGTTAACTTAAGAAAGATAGGAGAGTGAGAAAGCATTCTAATTTCTCATCAATGTAAGAAAAGATAAGAAAAAAATATTAACACATTGGATAATAGCTTTCTGAATAGAATTGGATGAGTTTGCAGGAGCGGAGTCCCAGGCACTGATCCTGGTCTTAGATCTGGAATAAATTCACTAGAGTCAGAGTAATGCAGGTGGTAGTTCAGAATGAGCTGCTGACTTCGGAAACTATACATATATTTTTTAACAAGCAGTTTATTTAGACCAGATTCTGCTTTGATCTTCATGACTGTGAATCTGGTAAAAAGTCATTAAAGTTACTGGTGTCTCTCTGGGTTTGTGTGAGCGTCACTGAATCAAAGTAGTGGGTCAGGAATAAATTTCAATCTAGTTTTATGAATTTTACAGTTGCTTTAAAAATAACAGCTGTGGACCTAGTGAAAATAAATGTATGATCAAAACAGAAATTGCTCTTAAATTTTCTCATGGGATTTAAATTTTGGATTTTTTTTTTATTTTTTTGACATAATATTCCAGTCCCTCAGCGAGCAACCTCTTCACCACACTGGGCACTCACACAAAGCTGACTGATGTAACCCCATCATCTGGTTGTTGTCTGAACCAGTCTGTGGGTAGGACGAGGACAAAGAATTCTTTAGCAGCTTGTTACTGCCATTCAAAGTTCACCAATGAAAACTCTCCCACCGGAGAAATCAAAAAGCCAGGACAAGCATTTTTTCTGGAAAGATGCACTGAAAATCTCTCTGTTGTTGATTTCCTTGGTGTCTGGAAGTTAGGCATGGCTGAGCTACAGAGCAGATGTGAGGAGTGGTTCAGCAGGTGACACCTGAACCCATGCTGTTCCTCTGGAGGAACAAAGACTTTGTCACCTAAAAAATGAAAAGAGATGTAACTATTGGCTACAAAATCAATTTATTATAACTGCTGAAACTGACAGTAAAGAAAACGCTCAAAATGTATTAGAGAAGAAAATAATCTTTCTTTCCCTGGTTTTTAATGTGTTTCATAATCTCTTTCTGGGAACTTTTAAAAGGAAAGTTCTGCAGCTGCTATGCAGCAAAGACTTAGTGTCAAGGGCATAGACCATCTTGGTACTTGGCTGGGGGACAAGCCTGTCTACAACAGTGTTCTCTTTGAAGAAAACCAAACTGCCAAGGGTGAAGTAATATTTTCTCCATTACAAGAGAGGAATTTCTACAATCCACAGTGAGGGAAGTAGTGGCAAATTTCATGTCCCCCAGACTTTTTCCAATACAGAGACCAGGAAGAAGTTGGTGACGGTGGCTTTCACCTCACATCTTAGCTGGTACAGTGTCAGGGAATGAGCTAAGCCTCTTGCTACATTAATTGTGATGAGATGATCCTGATAATGAAGAAATAAGACTACTGAGACTAGGAGTTCCTAAGAAGGTCAGAGAATGCTACTGGCCTCAGAGGATTTTCCTCAGCACCTTGAGAACTCCTCTGGTGTCTCTTAGGATGCTGTCATAGTTTTTTCAGGTGTCACTCAAGGAAATCTCCTATAGTTAGAATGGATTTGTCAGTGGCTGCTTAGTTGGGTTTACAATCTTCTGTAGTGGAACAAATAGCTTACAACAATTATAAACTGCCTTGTTTTGATGCAGTTAACAGCAAGACTATGGCAACATGCAGTTTAATGAGGATTTACTGCCTGGGTCTCCATACAGTCTTTCAGATGGCTTTTGACATTCCATTTAAACTGCTTGCAGTGATAGCCTGACAAGGTGAGCAGCTCTCAGGTGTGCTTGTAGGATCACTGCACTCTGCTGTGCCTGGTGCCCTACTGCCTAGGTTCCTGCATGTCTGTTCCTGTTAAACTGCAGATCTTCTGTGGGTATGCTCTATCCCATTGCCATGGCAGCCTGGCCAGAGTAGGCTAAGATCATGGGGACCAAGTAGAAGTGATGGCTTAAGTATGTGTTTATAGGGGGGAGTGGATTAGAGCTGCCTGAGCTAACATAAGGAGAGAAACTGAGTTTCTGCAAGAGACAACTGTTTTCTAAATTATCCAGAGTTTCAACAACATTGGAAGGTAATATACTATTTTATTGCCATAACCCTTCTGCAGGAGAGAGAAAGTATCCCTGTTTCACAGAGATACTGAAGAATGAATTTACCAAAACTATTGTTTTCAAATATTGGAAAATATATTTATTCCCTACTCTTCATTTCAGAGAGGTGACAGAGGTCACAAAGGAAGTCAGCTGTAATTACTCTGAGTCGCTTCTTTTGTTTAGTCAACAGTTTTGTCTTTTTTTTAAGGAGAAGGCTGTTTGTCCTTTCTATTTCTTGTTGATTTACACTGAGTGAAAAGTCCTTGCAGGAGAGCTGGTGGGCATCTGCCTAGCTTTACAGTTGCTGGGAGAATTTGGGAGTTCTTGTAGCCTAGACCAGAATTTCTTCAACTGCAGTGCTCTGTCCCACTGCAGCCAAGGCAGGCACCAGTGCAGCAGAAGGAAGTCTTTTGGAAAAGGACAGCCCTGTGCTCTCTCTGCTACACACATGCTGCACCGTCATTGCTTTATAATGCTTGTCAGGTGGCAACAGCTGGCTTAGTTTCTGAATGACAGATCAACATACTAGTGTTAATAGAAATCTAGATGGAAAAGCATCTTCCCTTATGAGATACTTCCCTTCTTTGTCTACTTTTTTCCCCCTCATTTTTCTGTTTCCTTCTTTTTTTCTTTACCCAAGTTCTTTCTGTTCAATCCTCTTAAAGCATTTTGAAATATCTAGCACTTTTTATCTTTGAATTCAAAGAACCTTTGTCTGAGGTAGTAAAATAACTGGCTAGCTAAGTCTGTTATTCACTGCAGGAAGATTAGTTTTCTTTTGATTACAGAAATGACCTCATGGAAAGCATATGAAAGGAGCACATCTTTTTCCTGCCATCAGCCATGTTTTTAAAGTGCAACCACCCTTTATCTGATCAACGAAAAGATGAGACTGTATTTACTTGCTTTCTTAGAAGATATATGAAAAGATTTAGGTCCTGGCTTTCCTTGGTTTAATATTGAAACCTCCCATGGAAATCTGGCAGTTTAGACTGAAGCATCTTTTTGGTTAAGACTGGTTGAGCAGGAAGGCAGTGTCAGGTACTTCAACAGTAAGGAAGGGAAAATGGTGGTTTCCTATCTCAATATGGCATGCTCAGTAGTTTGCTTCTGACCTCACCCACTCCAGATTCAACATCCCAGGGCTTCAGGAGAGTTCCTTTGAATTTCTATCTGTCTGGAGGATTTTTTGGTCCTATGCAATATGATTTATCTTCCTGACTCAAATTCTTCTAAACAGAACAGAAGGAGCTGACAACTTCACAGCTGTCTATGGTTTCACAAACTTTGGCATCCCAAGAGCAGATGCCTCTGTGTGGCTCCGTCAGGATTCCTGCATGACCAGAGGAGGTGCGTGGGCATTCTGGGAGAGTGGCGGATCCCATCTGCGAGCACAAGCATAAATTAGCTCTGACACATTGCAGTGTGAATGCCTGCTGAGGCTATGCTGGGTACATCAGATATCCGGTCCAAGCATTGGCCTCATGGTGCATCAGGGCCCCTGAGGACATGTATAGCACTGATATTTCTGAGGAATAGGCCCTGGGGCCTGGTCCCATCCTACCCATGGCTTAAAGCAGCTTGTCGATCTGTCCCTCTGAGAAAATGTGTTACAGCTTTTGGAATGACATGACAATGTTGATTTTGCAGAAAGCCCATAAATTTCAAATCCACAGAAGGATACCAATATCCATAGAAAGAAATCTGAAGACTAAATCTGCTCCTGTAGGCTGTTTTGGCTGCTTCCCCAGTGCCCCTCACTGTCTGTGAGCTGTTGTATAGCCCATTACTGCTTCCTTAGTACTGTAGCATGCAGAGCACTTTCATACCTTGAGCATAAAATATACTATAAAAACCTAATTGCATTCTGTATCTGATGTTAACGTAATATTCCCTCAACTAATGGAGGGCGTTGCAGTGCCCATTTAATTTCTCTAATGTTAACTTTCCAGACAAATGTAGCTATGGTACAAAGGTTTTATGTGGAGCAGGATTTTTCCTTTTAATTTTTTTCCTGTTCTTGCTTTTCAGCTGAAGGTCTGATTCCATAGAGAACATTGTTCTCCTTGCTATGTTGAATTCAGCAAAAACAGAAAGAAGTTGAAAAAGCATTAGGGCTGCCTGTGTCCAAAATTTCCACCTTGACCCTTGTTGCAAGTTTGCATTTTTTCCTAAGCTGGAACGTTTGTACTCTGGTTTACGGATAGCTATGGGCAAAGAAATACAGTTTTCTTCAGCTGTCCAGTATGATGGAGCAATTATGAATTTATTTACGCTGTATTATGTTATATGTATTTCTCTGATAATTAAACCCTGCCTTAATTTTTTTTTTTTAAGAATTAGGAAGAATTTGCCTACTCCGTCTTGACCGTCTGAGGGCAGTGTCACCTAATAATTGCTAAAAGTGATATGCCTCATCACTGCATTCTGTCTGCACCGTACTCACCCTCTGAAGTTGTCATCCAGAACTCAGAGAAATCAAAGAGAGCCTTTTCACAGATCTTATCTGCATCTTGGACTTCAGCATATTGCACTAACTCTTCTGGGCTGCAGTGCTTACTGATATAAACCTTTACTGGCACTAAATCCAGTTTGAGATATAGATCTGAAACAAGATGTGACCATGAAGGACCTCTCACACAAGTCAAATGTAGATTTCTACTGAAGTTGAAAGTAAATGATCTTTAAATTCCCATCCAACCCAAATTGTTTCACGACTCCATAAAATGCTTTGTGCATGAAACTATTTATGCCTGGCTAGAACATGACTGACAAGACTATCCAGTTATGTTCTGAAGACCTCAAGAAATAAAGGACCTACAGCAGAATGATAAGTTGTTCCATGCGCAATCAAGCTCCCTGTCAAGAACATCCATCTTGTCCTAGATATATTAAGCACATATTCCTCCTGGGACTGTTCAGCCTGTATAAGAGAGGGCTGGGAAGAGATCACATCACTGTAACTATCTGAAGTGCAGGAGTGAAGTCGAGGAAGAATGACTCTTTTCAGTGGTGCACTGTGAAAGAACAAAGGGCAGCGAGTGAAAATTGGGACACAAGAAGTTCCATACAAGCACAAGGAAAAACTTCTTTACTGTGAGAATGACAGAGCCCTGGAACAGGTTGCTCAGGGAGGTTGTGGACTCTTCTTCACTGAAGATATTCAAAACCTGTTTTGACACTTTCCTTTGCAACCTTACAGCAGAGAATCTGCCTTAGCATGTGGTTAGACTAGATGATCTCCAGAGGTGCTTTCCTACCCCCACAGTAAAAAAGAAAAATGAAACAGAATGAAACAGAAGAATCTCCTGATTCTTCTCTAGGAACAAAACTACTTTGCAGCAAAGATCTTGATCTATTTAAAAAATTAGGAAAAGGGAAAAAGACAGTTTTGGCAGAGAGCTGTTAAGAGCTCAAAAGCAATGATTATTATTAGCAGAGCAACCCCAGCATTGTTGTGCTGATCATCCTGAACCTGTTATCAACTTAAAGCATTAAATGTAAAAGATTTTCCAGTTGACTAGTGTTGGGAAAGCTGGACATTGTCAAAAGTACGGTGGTAAATACAGATGGATGGAAACATTCAGGTACGGACAATTAATCAGATTAGCACTAGTCTTCAGGCACTAGTAACCAGCTCTGGGCAGTCAGGTCAATTCCAATACACTGGAGAACAATTATAGAAATAGAGAAAGCTGGAAATTTGATGTTTGGTGAGTGGGAAGTTGGCTCAAGTCTTTCTCCTCTTGCATTTTTAGAGATTATATGAAAACACTTGCAATAATGAACTGAAATCAGAAACATCTGGTTTCAGCAGTAGTGAGGGAGTTGTGTCACTTCATCCAAAACAGTTACTAAATGACGACTCATCCTGCAAGTCCCCTTAAAAACTCACTGGATTTCCCCCCTGCTGCAGCTTCCTCTCTGGGGAGCCTTCCAGCCACTGCTCATTTTCGCTTGCTTCTATCTGCTCACTTTCCCTGTCTTCTCTCTGGCCCAAGATATCTACAAGCTCCTATGAGAAAAGGGCTAACTGTTCAGCCCTGCTCTGCATGGAAAGAGCTTGCTGCAAGTTGTTCTCCTAGAAGACACGCACCAATTGCTTTGACCCTGCCAGAGCTGTAAACACTGGCTTGAACACTTTCTCAGGATGTACCAGAAGCAACAAAGTGACTGTGTGACAAAAACACCGAGAGCCCTGTTTTGTCTCTGTAGGAGAGAAAGGTCCCTTGGAACACAGAGGCTTTGAGGCAGCTCAGGGCTGCGCCTGTCCAGTGCCAGGAGCTCTGTGCGTGGGAATGCAGGGAAGATTGTGGAGGACTGATGTGATTATAAAAATTTATAGGTTTGAGGAGTGTTTTGTTGGAAACTGTACATGAACTACTGCAGATTTTAATCAGGGTGTCTCTTCCTCTCATTTACCTTCCTCATGGAAGAGAGGTCTCTTGATCACAACTAAACTTCAGTGAAGCTTTGTAAACCTGCCCTTCGGTCCTGTTTCCTTCTCAGTCACAGAAAGTCCCCTGTCATTTTTGTGACACTCAGACTGTATTGTTTTTTCTCTCTTAGCTTTCCACATTCTACTGTGTTTGTCTTTTCTCTGCCTACTCTAACATCAGTTCTCTCATGACAAAACCTCTCAGTGTGTGTTTATGACCCTCCTTCTTCTTCACTTTGGCTGGAGGGATGAAGAGCTGCCTAGCGCTTGGGCAGTGTGTAGGCCTTACAGAGCAAAAATTGAAGCTGTTCCACTTGGGCTTCATGGTTACTTGGGGCTCTGATTTTCATGAGCTTCAGCCACTTAAAAAATAACTACTTTCAGACTGAAAACCCAGAAACTGAAGAGCTTTTAACCTCATTACTTTGAGTAATGATCCACACCAGTCATGAAAAGGAGAAAGCTGGAGAAAACCTGATGGTAGTGATATCCTTAAAGCAAATGATTTTATTTTTTTGAAGAAAGAAAATAAAAAATGACGATGAAACATTTTCTTGAAGAACAAATCAAAACACTTTGTGCAGTGTTACCTGTTTGCAGAATAGGATTTGCATGTCAAGATGAATCACTGTGGTCATGGGACTTGCTGACACTTTTCTTGCAAGTTTTCATATTGCCTGGAAGAGAGAGAAGAAGGTGGGAGCATGACAGGTATTGGCCATTGGCATGAGCGAGAGCAGGCTGAGACCTGATGCTGGAGATGGATAAGACCAAAACATTTCTTCGGTGTCAGTCGAAGAAAGCTTTAAACTTAAAATTGTTTGCAGAATGAAGCCATGAGCTGTCCAGATGGAAACGGGACTCCACTCCATGGTACATGGAAAAAACAAGTTCATCATGTTCTGTCTTCACTGTGAGACATTCTTGGCAAGTTCAGCCACGTCCTGGAAAGAGTGGAGGAGAGGAAGAGCAGAGGGGAGCCAGCAAGCAAATGGGGTTATGGGGTTTGGTTTGTAAAGTGCTTAGGAAAGCTGTTCAGCTTCAAGGAGAATATCTGATTGCCGAGACAGGGTGCACTGGATAACTATTTTTTGAATGTACTCGCCATTTTTCAGTATTTTACCATTGCTTTCTTTCTGTGGAGTGCAGCAGCATTAATCCTTCCTGAGCAACGGCATAATTGTTTCAGTTAGATCTGTTGTCTACTTATGTGGCAGGGAAGTCTGCATAAACAGGGCACAGAACTGCTTTCATGATTGGGGTCAGAAGGTAAAACACAATAAACTGAATTTTCAGTTCAACCTGATATTGCAGGTCTTTGTTTTTTATTGTTGTTTTTATATACAGTTGCACCAAAAATAGCTTTGGTTCATTTGTCATTTCCTTTTTTGGTTGACACACAGTATTTAGCTCTTCAGTTCTCTGATGTTCCAGCGAATAGCCAGACAATTTTTAAAATAAATGTTCCCTTAGAGTTGCATATTTTTCCTTCTGTTCATTTCTGGGTCTGGGAAATGGAAAGAGACCTCAGAAACAGCTGAAGTTTATTTTAGAAGCTGAAATATGTTTGTCATTCTTTTCTCCTTGTACTTCAGTATTGTTTTCTTCATTTTGCTATCTTGGAGTTGTTGTCAGATGTGATTTTTAAGGGTGCATTTTGGATTGTCGGGATTTCTAAAGCACCTTTTTTTTTTTTTTTTTGATCATAGAAATCGCAATCCATTTACTGCCATATGACTAATGTTCACCTGCACTGCTGAGCTGGACAGTCACTACAGTGTCCTAGCAAAACCATTTCTCTGTTTTTCCCTGCTTTCCTGGGGAGATGGTGCTTATGCAGCCTCAGCCTCTGTCTGTCACTTTGGTGACTTTTGAACTACTTAATTTAAATCAGTTTTGGAATTGGTCAAGAGGGAGGTTCTCGCACATTTCAAGAAAGAAGGTATATTAACAGATGGTAATACTAACAGTATTGGCCAAACTCCCTAGTCCATCTGCACATCCCGTGCAGATTCAAGTATAAAGAATGAATGCTCTGCTGAGAGCCGGATGCTACCCTCATTTGAAGCTGGTGGAGAGACAACATTGATGGATACACAGTTTGTCCTGTGTTATCATTGCAGTTACCCTTTCTTATCTTGAGTTGTTGCAACTGCAGAGTAGAAGTGCAGAAGAAGAGGAGCTTTTGGGGAGAAAAAGCAGAACTGCAACAGCTGGCATCATGACAGAATGAAGTTAGCTAAATTCTTAATTGAGCTGATTTTATAAGAGGCGGTAGTTAGAGAAAACCTGTGCTTAATCTGTACTTGGAAAGTAATACTGAATGAGTCTGTGGAATAACTTTCTAACTTCCCATGAAGATGATCAGGGAACTGGAGCACCTCCTCTACGAAGACAGGCTGAGGGAGCTGGGCTTGTTCAGCCTGGAGAAAAGAAGGCTGCGGGGTGACCTCACTGCAGCATTTCAATACCTAAAGGGAGCCTACAGAGGGGAGGGGAATCAACCCTTTTAAAGGGTTGATAACTGCAGGACAAGGGGAAATGATTTTAAGTTGAAGGAGGGGAAATTTAGCTTGGATGTCAGGGGGAAATTCTTTACAGAAAGAGTGGTGAGGTGCTGGAACAGGCTGCCCAGAGAGGTTGTAGGTGCCCTGTTCCTTGAGGTGTTCAAGGCCAGATTGAATGGGGCCCTGGGCAGCCTGGTCTAGCATTAAATGGGGAGGTTGGTGGCCCTGCATGTGGCAGGTGGTTGGAGATTCATGATCCTTGAGGTCCCTTCCAACCCTGGCCATTCTGTGATCCTGTGATTCATTCCTCACTGTCCACTGTGCCTGTGCCAGCTTTTGAACCATTGGCAGGCATAGTGAGCTTCCCTCTTGGAGCAGGCAGTTGCCACCTGAAGTAGCTGGAAGAATCATTTGACATTACAAGGAGCTTTTTAAAAAAGAGAATGGGAAGAATGTCTGTCTAGAAAGCTGCTCAGCATGCATATATATCATGAAAAAGTTAGAACTGGTTTGAATCAGAATACGACACTGTGCATACCTTTGGTATAAAGTCACCATTACATTAATACGTCTTCATGTGAGGCTAAGGTGGCTGGGGTTCACATGCCGGAGGTTACCTATGCTTCTCAGACCTCAGGAGGGAGTCTTGAATAGGCTCTGAACCCCGCTCCCCTGGACTCCCTGGTGCCTTTAAAGCAACATATCCTTGTGTGAATAGGTTGTGCTGCTCTGCAAGCATCGGAGTTTGAAAAAGCCATGCTCAGCTGCATAGAGTCTGGGTGTTTACTTTCAGGCCCTGCTGTGTTAGGCACCTTAATCTGATGGGCCAGCAGGTTAGGTGGTATGGGTCCTGTTCTCTTAGTTCAAACAATTTTTTGCAGGCTGTCAACAGATACTGATGCAAACACGTATCTGCAGTGTGCTCATATGCTGCTGCAGGTGTGGGATGCCCTGCTGCACAGACACGAAAGCACTGCTGAAGGCATTACTGCAGGTTTGGGTGAAATGTGTGTAATTACAGACAATTTGCTTTACTACTCTCAGATATGTGCCTTTGCCTGGATTTAAGGGGCTTAAAAAGCCTCTAAAATCCTGACTTATCCCCTGATCCCAAAGTATATTTAATAAAAGGATGTCAGTGTACACTTTCATGGCTCCAGTTGCAGCTGGCAGGGTGCTGTCTGCCTAGAAAGGTATGTTTATTCCTAAAGAATAGGAATAAGCGATAACATTTTTACCCAACCATTTTTCTTATGTTAAACATCATCACCAATAAGAACAAGAAGGGCTGAAGAAGCGATGAGATGCGATTATTTCTGATATTCTTGCTGGAGTTTTCTGTTGTGGTTTTTTTTTTTAGTCTTGATTATATACCTCAAGGCAGAAAACCAGTTAAAATAGATTTTATGTATCAGTTTAGATTATTTCCTTGGCCCCATTAGTATTTTCTTTAGAGAAAATTAAAAAGGAAAAGAAAATATTTTTAGGGCCTCTCATTTTAGCAGGCAGCCCCTCTTTCTAAAATGTTCTTACCTGCTGTGTTTTATGAATGTTTGGCATTTATTGCTAGAAATATTTTTTTATTCTGAATCCATCTTGCTGCAAAGCTCGAAGCACATCCTATTTATTGTACAATTTTGAACAGGCATAAATGTGAATTCATGGTTTCATAGCTTCATATATGAAGCTGAATGTCAATTTTCTGAGGAATGCTCTTCTATGTATCACAAGAATTAATTTAACCCTGCTATTTTTAGTGTGGTTTCGGTACTTCAGTTTGATAAATGTGTAATGGACTGAGACACACGCAGACTTTTCCTTCTGTTTTCTGTCACCTCACAGTCAAAAAAGCAAAAACATGACAAAAACATTAAAAAAAGTATTTTTCTGGGTTGGCTCGGAGTTTAGCTATTGAAAACCTGGAACGGTGCATTATTGATCAGTTTGGTCTTTGGAAAATTCTATATATCAAGGGAAAATAAAAATGAGATTTGTCTCAAAGGAACACCAGTTAGACTATTTTATTAATAACTGTAACATATATTGAAAAAGTATGAATCAAACAACAGTTCTTTTTAGCTATAAAGTAATTTAATTTTTAATTAAAAAAATATCTTTATTGGGTCAGCGGAAAAGTAAGACAAAATAAATAGGCCGGGACTCAGATTTAAACTTACAGAAACAGTAAACAAGGAAAAAAAGAGAAAAACATAAGGTATGGACCAGAGGCACCCAGACAGAGGCAAACTGCATTTGTGGAAGGCAACTATCAGGAAAACCAGAGCATGAGAGCACTCTGGCCAATGTAACCTGAATTTACAGATCGATCTCTTACTGAGGTGGAGGGGTCCTCCTCGTGTTCTGCATTTCTTACTCCATATTCAGTATAGGAAAGTATAACATAATTCAAACGTGCCAGCTTTTGATTTCTACAGAACCCCACTTATCAGATATAAAGTAAAAAACACAGGTAGAATTACTTATACATGACATTGGGTGATAGCTCTGTAGCCCACTTCTATAGAGAGAAAAATCCGATTAAATTGAATTGTGCTCTGTAGAGAGAAATGCCTTCCATTTTCATCCTTGAATCAATCCACTTATGCTGAGAATAAAAGACGTGAAGAAACAATCCCTGGGTAAATTACAGGAATTGAGCTTGATGCTCTCTTTTTGATCCTTCACACAGCTGCCAGCTTCCTCTGCACAGTGAACAGCAGCACTTGGGAAGCAGTAAACAGCTCAGGCTGCCTGACAGTAACCTGAGGCTCCATCCTGCAGAACTGAAAATGAAAGGGAATTCAAAGGGAATGCAGGGTACAGCACAGTGGAAAGCTACTTAGTAAATGTTTGTAATTGGGACCATTCTGGAACGTGCATAAGCATGCTTGAAAATCAATATAACCTCTGGGACTCCTGTCCTTCCAGACAAGAGCTTGAAAATTCATATTGTGCTCAAGATGTCCCTACTACAAACATATCTTCAGATATGGAAAAAGAGTTGGAAGAGTATAGAATAACAGATGACAAGTACACAATAGTGATAAATGAGAGTGAAAAAAAGAAGCAATACAAAGATTGTACTTTAAACCTACACTGTTAATTGGAATCAAGTTATAGTGCTTTCTTTCTTGAAAAAAAGAATGGTAATTTTTCTTCAGCTTTGGCAGAAGAACAGCATGCATAAGAGCAAATAATATTTGAAAGAAGAACAAGCCGACATGGCACCAAGTGAGATAAATGCTTATCTCATAATCATTAACTCCTGGCCTGGAAACTGCTTTGCATTGCCAAAACCTCAGAGTTGGGGGAGAATTGCATAGACTAAAAATAATAGTTCCAAGGAGCAGTATCAGAAAATAATTGCAACTGTATTCTTCTGTGATCTTTGAAGTATTATAAAAACAAAGAAACAAATCACATCTCATTCTGGTGGTTCTAAACCACAGTTTTGGAGTGATAGCTTTTAATTTTTGCTACAGAAGTGGCTAACGCACATGCTATTCATAAACCAAGTGTCTGCTTCTGTTGGACAGCCTTTTCCATCATTACCTGTCTGAACAAAAAATCCCTGCTGTTCCTAGAAGGGAGGGAAAGTGGTCACAGCAGCTTCTAGACAGCAGATCAAAAATATTCTGAACTCCTGCCTCAGCATGAAGCTGATCTGCTATGTTAAGCCATCTATTTAGCAAGATAACCATCTGTCTAGGCTTGGTGAGGTAATGGTTTTATTAATTTCTTATAATAGGTAAGATGAGCAGATGAGGCTGCCTGTAGCATTCAGATAGGAGAAATTGACCTTTGCAAAATTATCTGCTTTCATTTCTGGTGCTAAACATTATGTTTTTCAGAGTATCTGAGGTGTTATTGGTTGATTTTTGCCAGGGCTTTTACGTGGGCATGTGAAAACATGAGGGTGGTGAGTCTGAATTTGTTTTCATGTCTGCAAATTAGATGTTTTCTAATCACCAAGGCTAAGGCAAGAGAAAAATATTTCCTCCTGACTTGTATTTCTCTGCACTGAAGGACACTGATAGCAGTTCACATGTTCTTCTAACTTTGTTAGACAAAACAAAGATTTCTATAAAGCCGCTTGCTCTTGATTAGCATTATCTTTCCTTGTTTGTTTGTTGCTACCAACTCTGCTTAAAAATGGTGATCTTTCTTGTAGTTGAACTTCCTTCTTAGATTTCCACTCACTAGTTTTTCCAGTGCACTTCTACTTGAACTTAGAAGGGCCTCTAGGACTCAGCATTTTCACTACTAAAGAAGCCAGAGGGAATGTCACTTTGCACACTTTAGTGTGCAGAAAAGACTCCTGAAGTCTTTCCCTGTACTTCTCTTCTTTCAGCCTTGAAATCATTTATAAAGTCCTTATCTTCAATTTCTTGAGACCGTCAGCATCTTTTTATAAATGTGAGTACCAAAAGTGCACAGAACTGCACTTTGAGCAATGATTTCTATATTCATGGGGAAAAAAAAATCATAGAAAAAAGAAAGTATTTTGGAACAGACACCAGTATAACCAATAGCTAAGTAATGCAAGTGAAGCAAAAAGAGCTTGTCCCTTTAAGATGCAGTGTTGATGTGGTATGATGATAAATCATAAACAACACTTACATATAAAATGTTGAAAATGTTGAAAGTGTTGCTACCAAATAGACTAATTTTTTTTTATGGGATATCTCTTCCTTTTGTCTGCAAAGAGAAAGTCTAATTACATTTTCCATCAACTTTTAGGGTTATTTCATGGATATGTCTGCAGGGGTCTGCAGTATTCTGTGTGGAACTGGCAGTCCAGACATGATTAGTAACATATATTTTGTGTGTGTGTGTGTGTGTGTGTTCACCACTATCACTTAACCTTGCTGAGCTTTTCAGGTTAAACAATTATCCATTGCATTTTACTCCTCTGGACTTCCACTTGATTTGCAGATTTAGGAGATCAGACTAGTGTTAGTTCCACTGTTTGCTAAACGTTCTCATCATCCTCAAAACATCTGATTATTAGGCAATTACTACCAGCAATTAACTTAGCTGAATAAACAAGCAAGGGAGGACAACGTGTAAACTGCTGCCTGTATGCTCCAGCTCATGGCACTTCTCCATTTTGTCTTCCTCTCCATCAGAGATGTGTGCCACATATTGTGCTTGGAAAAACCAAACTCAGATACAGCAGTCATAGGTGAAAAGCAGGCACTGACATACACTGAACTTAAGGGAGAGGGATGTCCATTCAGCCTTTAAAAATCTCGGCAGATTTCTCCTGACAGGCATGTCTAAGTCATCACTTCAGGCTGTTTGGCTGAATTTTAGCATCTGTCAGGGAAGTGTCTGATAAGATATGGGTGACCCTGCTCACACTTGCACTTCTTTGCCTTTGCCACCACAATCTAAGCAAAGCCAAATGCTGCTACTTTGTACTTAGTAGGGGAAAGCACTGCTAGTCGGTCTGTAAATCCTCCCTCTGGCTCTATATCTGCATGGGTATCATAGAACCATGGAATCATTAAGGTTAGAAAGACCACTAGGATCACCTGGTCCAAGCATCAGCCATGCCTGCAATTTCTCTATAGCATGTCTGTCAGTGTGACGTGACATCTACCCTTTTCATGAAGACCTTCAGGAATGGTGATTCTACCGCCTCCCCAGGCAGCCTGTTCCAATACCTCACCACTCTTTCTGAGAACAGATTTTTCCTAATATCCAACTAGAACCTCGCTTGGTGCAACTTAGGGCCATTTTCTCTCCTCCTGTAGCTATTACCTGGTAGAAGAGACTGACCCCCACCTCACCACAACCTCCCTTCAGATCACTGTAGAGAACAATAAAGTCTCCTCTGAGTCTCCTGCAGACTGTGCAATCTCAGTTCCCACAGCGGTTTCCCATAAGACTTGTGTTCCAGACACATCACCACCTTCATCGCCCTTCTCTGGACACACTGCAAGGCCTCAATGTCTTTCTTGTACTGAGGATCCAAAAACTGAATACAGTACTTGAAATGCATCCTCAAAAGTGCTGAGTACAGAGGAAGGACCACCTTCCTGCTTCTGTTGACGGCACTACTTCTGATAGAAGCCAGGGTGTCATTGGCCTTCTTCACCACCTAGGCACAGTGCTTGCTCATGATCAGCCCAGCTGTCAGCTAAAACCCCCAGATTCTTTTCCTTTCTAGACACTCTGCCCCAAGCTGTAGCGTTGCCTGTGACCAAAGTACATGATCTAGCACTACTTGAATCTCATAGAACTGACTTTGGCCCATCAATCCAGCCTGTCCAGAACCCTCTGTAGGACCTTCTTGCTTCCAGACAGATCAACTCTTTCTCCCAACTTGATGTCATCTGCAAACCTTCTGAGGGTTCACTCCATCTCCTCATACAGATCAGCGATAAAGATATTAAACAGGACCAGCCCCAGTACGGACCCCTGAGGAACACCACAACAGACTGGTCACTAGCTGGATTTATCACTGTTCACCACCACACTCAAGACTGAGCCCTCCAGACAGTTTTTTTTTACCTGTGGAAAGTACACCTGTCTAACCCATAGCTTGGCAGCTATTCCAGAGAATACTATGGGGACATAGTCAAAGCCTTTGCTAAAGTCTAGGTAAGACTACACTACAACCTTTCCCTCATCTTTCAGGAATTCATGCTGGCTAGGCATGGGCATATCTTTGGGACAAACCAGATTGGGCAGAGGCTGCAGGGCCCCATGGCCGAGCTATGGCTGCAGTCATATGGCCCCATGAAACAGTGGGAACAAGAGCTATGCACAGCTTGTGCTGTGTGCTACACACAGTTCTTGCCTGTCTGGGAATATTGTGGTGGTCTTTGTTGGCAGCCAGGAAGGCACACTCAGCTTCGTAGCTTGGTGGAATTCAAACCAACTTAGGGCATGCAGTAGCAGTTAAGTAAGGAAAGGGACATTCTTAAAGGGACAGGTTTTCCCCAAGTTTTCCTAAATAATTTCTGAACATATGGCTCATGCCTTACTCATTTGTTAAGTTCAGAGCTGCTGAAACACGATGCTTCCAGAAATGTCATCTCATCAGCACTGTGGGAAGCATTTCAGATTGAATGGGGAAAAGAACCAGGGGTTCGTTTAACTTAAATGGCACATTGCAGAAATAGCTGTGAGAAAGCCATAGCCTGGCAGCCCTTTCCCTTTAGCTGGCACTTGGTACTAAGGTTCACATGTCCTGAACTGCAGGAGCAACACCATCCACTGACAGTAGATGAAGCCCTTGAAGTGCTGTTGAAAAGCCCAGACTGGCTGAAGAATACTGCCTTCAGAAAGATGTAGCAGCTGAGAGAGCACAGCTTTGTCCTTGCTTTACGGAGCACCCAATGTATGAACAGTATAAACATTAATGATAATAGAGAGAATAGAAGCAACCGTGAAAAGTGATTTAAAAAACTAGTTCAGGAATATGGGATTTGACAGTATGGTTTGAACAAGCCAACAAAGAGAGAAAGCTTAAAGGGAATAACAGCTATTTGAATATCTGCATGGCTGTGGTGAGTTATGATTAATCTGTGGAGCAGGGAGTTGAAAATGTGAAATTCTCTGTTTTAGGATGGGCAGTTGTGACTCCTGAGGCACTGCAAGTTCCTGGGTGCATTCCTGGTTTCTGGGGTCAATATAAGGCAGCCCTTACACATCAGCTCTTTGCCTGTGAAAATGCCATTATGCACAGAAAGCCACCTGCTCTTGACCAGATGAGCAAAATGAAGAGACTTGCTAAAAACAAGCTGTGAAGAGACCCCATCTGCCATGAAAGCATCCCTTGTTTTGCCATCATAGGGCACCCTCAGGCAGTTACCTTTTCTATGAGATGTTGTTTGTGTGAGGGCAATATTTTCTTCTCAGCTGTGATATGCACCTACCTGTGGGGATCACTTACTTTTACGAATCTCTCCAACTGACTTTTCTTGGTTGAGAGTGGAGCCTGTGTTCAGAACAAGTGGTTTACAAGTCCCTGGTCCTCAGAAGGCCAAAATCCCAAATAATCCTGTCCTGTGCTCCTGCACCCCTTCTATCTCAAGTAGACTGGATGTTGTCCTTCCATCCCTCCATCCTGAGCTGCTGTTTATGTGCTTAACTTTGCAATTCCCTCTGGAAAAAGTGACTTTCCTCAGAATTAGATAAGTCCACTATGCCCATGCACTGTTCTTTTCTGCCAAATGAAGAGACTGAGGCTTCCTGTTAGAAGTATTTATTCATGGAAGGGCAATACCTGAGTGACACTGCCTAGGTGCCGATGCCATAAAGAGGCATGGAACACAGGGAACAAATTCCAGAGCCAGTGGTTAAAATCGTATGGGCTGCTGGTGAAAAAATATCCTTGTGATCCAGTGCCTAGCTATGGACCATGCCTGTGTCCTGCCTGGAGGTGGCTGAACCATGTGCTGAGAGGACGCCCCAGCCTACACTGGCCAATTGGGATGTGCCAGGAGCTTCTGGGCCAGGACTCAGCCAGGGCTCTTGTACTGAGGATGTCTATAGGGGTCTGGTGTGGCAGCCTGCACCTGGCAGGGTTACCATTTCCCTCACCAGACTTCAAATGTTTCCCTCTGCATGCTGACAGCATTCCCTGTCTATGTTTCCTTCACACCTGGGGGAAAATCTGCCCCTCAGTGGAGGCTGGCATTCTGCACCAATTGCCCCAAAGTTGGCACTGTGGGCTTACCTGTAGCTTGCACCCACGTGGAGTGGGTGACGGAGAATCTCATGTTGGTTTCTGTAGCCTCCTAAATTTAGCTGTGAAATCTCCATTTACAGTAAATGTCCCTGGCCAGGGAGGTGATATGGCCCAGATATGAGTGTGTGCTTGAGGCCAGTGCTAGGCCCACATGTTCTCAGTGTGTGCCCTGGTCTGGTCGTGGCCTTACCCTTGCATTTGAGCACCTGGAAGTTCTGAGTTTGGTTAGGCCAACCTGCAACCCAGGCTGTGAGATACCCAATCAGTTATCTCATGTTTTGCTGCTGGAGCCATGTGCACTCATGATTTCCAGTCTCTTCCGAGCTGGTTGACAGGTGATGGCAGAGGAGAGCTGCACAGAGCTTGTACAGACAATAGCATAGATGCTGGTCTCTCCTCTTGCTCTGATCAAGCCATGCAGAGCTCTCTAATTATTTTTTTATTTTTTTTATTTTTTTTTAAGGTAAGAAAAGGCACTATTTCTGTAACAAATGAGCAGTCCTCAGAAAAAGAAGCCATGCACATCAGCATAAAGTTGAAACAGTTTTAAAATAGTAAGGATAAGTTCTCAGAGACATGATTATAAATGGCTTATGAAAACTGCAAGGGAAAACTCAGAGAAAGGGGAAAAGGACTTTTCTCAGATTTTTTTTTTTTTTTTTTCTGTAAATGTTCCTGAAGAATCCTTTTATTTTAAAGTATGCAGTATCTCCTCTTTTACTATTCTCTATTTTTATGCAGGAATGGATACCTCATAAATGCTTAATTTGAGGTATTGCAGAGTCTTTCATAGGCAGAGCTGGATTGTTTGCTTTCTGGACTGACTCTCTGGGTATGTTTTTACAGACGATAAAAATGCAACCAATTACACCATTTGTGTGCTACATCTGTGATGTGGATCCTCCGTTAGCAAGTTTTAATGGTCCAGTATAATTATTACTTGTGGCCTAACTTCATTAGAAGTTCTCCTCTTTGAAATTGTTATAATTTGGAACAGAAAGATGTAATGTGAAGGTGATTTCATTAGAGCTCACTCCAATGTGGCATCTTTTGGAAGATTTTTACTGGTTGCTGTTTATAAAATGTCAACAGCAAGAATATGTACAAGGCTGAAGTTTATCTGTTCACTGGATCACTGCTGAAATTATTTGCATGAAAAAGAGTGTATTGTTGCTAGAATAGTATAATACAGGAAATAAAGTCATTCTTTAAAAAGATTTGTCATTTTCAAGTTGCTTTTTAAGTACAAAAGTAAAATGTTAATTTGAGTAATGCTAAGTCAGCTTGCTCCAGCTGAGAATAAGCCCCATGTAGACACATTCAGAAGGTTGAGTATTAATCTATTTATTCAACTGCACAAAGTTCAGTAGAATAACTGTTTTCACTAATTGCTAATGGGCAAAATTTCTGGTGCTTATAGGGAGACATTCTGGAAACAGATAATTAAGCAACTAAATAGTTGAAAATGTCAGGAGAGAAAAATGATCTTTTCACCTCACTGAGTTCATTTCTAAAATTGTGTCAGCTGAGTTCACTCTGCTCCCAAATAGCTTGAATGCAGCTTTGCTTGGGGGCTGCACTACGGGCAGTGAGTGTGGAAATACAGGAAAATTAGGGAAAATGCCTGGTTCTTCCCTTTCTTTGGCAGCTACTGCCTAAATGTGAAGAAAAGAGCTGCACTTTGCATGATACGCACTGACTTTTATGACTGAGTCTTGACTTTCATTTGCTTTGTGGCTGAAAGAAGTTGTTCCTTCCTGCTCTGTGCTACTGCACCCAGATACTTTCCTGCAGCTCTTGGAGTTACACTGGTGCTGAAGGAAGCATGGGGACATTGTCAGCTATAATGAGGAGGACCATGGGGACATTGTCAGCTATAATGAGGAGGAGAAAGCAGAAAAACCCCTCTCAGACTTTGCAAGAAGGCTTGTCAGGTGAAGATAATCCAGCCAGTATGCTAGGACAAGGGTCACTGCATAGTATTTTGGCCTCTTCTCAAATTTTGAAATTAATTTCTCCATGTACAATGTAAAGCTGAAAATGGCTGTCTTTTCCCATACACCCTGATCAGGGCAGGGATGCTCTCTCCAGCCCTCTGGCCCAGCGAGGGCCTGACCTCTTTGCCCTTGATCAACCTCTAGGGCAACAGCATGAACTCTGGGCACAAGGAAAAGGTAGTCACAGGCAACACTTCCAAAGCTGATCTATCACGCCACAGCCCCAGCACCTTCTTCAGATCTCTTCTTGGCTGAGATGTGACATCTTCCTTCCCTCACTGCTGCAGTCCCAGGGAGAATCTGCACACAAAACACAGGCTGCCCACTGCTGTTGCAGCTTTACTGGCAGAATCAGAGTCTAACTTTCACTGTGCTTTGATAGTTATTTCCACACATCATAAGAATGCCCTCAACACTCCTGTCGTGTGAGCCCATCCCTATTGGCAGCTGTTTGCAATACTACTCAGCATCTTCTTGCAATTCCTTTTAATCCAGGTATGGAAGAATGAACAGTGTACACCACATTTTGCCCTGAGCATAAAAGGGTACTTCTCATTGTGTTTTGGTGATGGTGATTTTGTGATGAAAAACAAAGGTCCTGCCATAGAGGCCTAGCAGCACTGTTTCCCATGTGCTGTCCCTACACGTGTCATGCAAACTCACCTTCTCCTGCAGCCCTGGCTGCTCACCCCATGAGGATGGCATGCTGATGCAACATGGAACACATGTCTGGTTGAGGGTTACTTTTACAGTGAAACATAATATTGCAGCAACTTTTGCCTCCATAAATACCAGCACATCCTTGTCCAGGTGCTCAAGTTGCACTGGGCACAGAGCTGAGCCTTGTACCAGGGTATGAAAGCTGATTCCGGATACTAGACTGTGTCAGTGTTCAGCCAGAATGAATTTTTCTCAGTAGTCTGAAAGTTACAAGGCTGTAAAATGAGTAACAGATGTAGTCCATTACAGATACACTTAAATATATATCTATATCTATTTTGCTTACATATACTCTCACTGAGAGTCAAAAAGTCCCCAACTCCCATCTCCAGTAATACTACTGTAGAGCAGATGAGAGCTTGCTGTTCAAGGCTGAGACCAATAAAAATGCTGTGGTGAGCTTTCACCAGACCCACATATGTCCTTGTGTGAATAAGACACAAGGCATATGTTGTCCATAACTGATCACCAGTGACAGTGCACAAACATACTGGTTCCTCAGGATTGTGGGCAAAGCTGAAGGCTTTAAGCAAAACCAAAAACAGAATTTTGTGGTCTGATAATAAATGATGATCTGAAGTGAATGGCAAATTCATGTGTCCACCATAAGGCCTTGTACTTTCATCCTGTCCCACCACTGTTAGCCAGTCTTCTGGATGAAAAACAAACTTTCTGATTCTGTGGACAATCAAAACAAAAATGGTGAGAAAACCACCAAAAAATCAAAAGGAAAGTTTGAAGAATGTTATTGAACTAATGTCAAAATGCTAGCTGATCTTTTAAAGCTGTTTCAGTTTCATTTTGGTATTGCTTAATGTTCTCCAAAACATTTTTACCGCTTTAGGGGGGCACTTGGATAAACTTTAAAGTGGAGAATGGTGTTTCAAAATAACGAGAAGAAAAGTTTTGTTTTCAGCATCAAATGGAAATAGGTGCAGCATTCTAAAACAAATCTCTGCTCTGTCAAAAGCACAAAAATGAAATGCGAGTTTTTATAAACTTCTGCCATTTTTTTCCTTGGAAACTTATCAAGTTATACCCCATTTTTAAAAAAATTTCTACTTAACAGATCTGCTTGCTAATAAAAACTCCTTTCCCCTCTAAACCAGAGTTAAAGCTGTGAGCTGCAACCCCGTGCTTTCAGGCATTCCCACTGGGACTGTAGTAGGCTGGTGTCTTCTGCGGGCATAAATTCAGCAGTGAGATTCACAGCTCAGGGAAGAGTAAAATCAGTTGAGGAACTCAGTTGTAAAACCAGAGCCATGCAGCGGGAAATCAGGAACAGGCTTCTAATTTCACACCATCAGTGAAAAGAAAAAGGAATTTATAAAGTTAATTAAAATCAAAAGAACTCCTTTGTAAATTATGTCTGAGGATGTTGGAGTGAAAAGGACAGAAGGCAAATGAATATTTAAGATCGTGAATTTAATTAATTCTGGTAGGAGCTTTTTGCCTAGTCTTTGTTGCAGCTGAGTGGGGCTGCTTATGCAGGATCTGCTTCGCAAATGCGTGAGGGATGTGGAGCCCACTGCCTTCTGACAGCAAGAAGTCAGAGGACATGTACCCCACTGCAAGGAAGGATTTTGCGCTCTTGCTTAAACCTGCATAAAGGTGAAGTAGCTCTGCTAGAGTCCAAGAAGATAATCCAGATTTATGCCGTGCTGATTAGAAGCACAGCTTGGTCCTGTGATTTTACACAACTGCAGTTTTACTAGTCCTCTGGGTGTGGAGCAAAAGTGTTTATATTTACTTGCTCTGAATTTTAAGTGCACTTTGCTGTGCTGCCTTAACTAAAGCAGCTTTCGGAAGCATGGATCTTTCTGATCGATATATTCTCCTCTGCTGGTGAATTGTGGCCAAACATCCTGAGCCGTGCAGGACCCATAAAGCACCAGTCTGTAAAAGCGTTTCACCTTGGCTAATCTAGTGTCTTCTCCTGTGTTATATATGACATCAGAGCTTTTGGAGCACTCAGCTGCCAGTACTCCCGCCTGTCTGCAGGCTGCTCTGTTGCTGCTTCAGGTGGTGGGTAACTGCCTTCCCTTGAGTGAGTTATTACAGCACATCATTTCCTTTTCCTGTTGAAATGAATCAATGTCAGAAACATCATGAGTATATTTTTGGTGAAAATATCTGGAAACTCACCCATTTTTCCACCTCTCGTGGCTGGCTTTTTCACAAAACAGACTGGATTTTCCTGCCTGTAGGTAACAGCTTTACATCTAAGTTTGATTTACCTTGTCACAGCCAGGAAGAGCAGCAGGAGGGAAGCTTGCCACATGCATCCCTTTGGAATGATTAAGTACTAACAGCATTTGGCTCCCCAAACATAACATTTCTGCCTGTGGTGGGTGGCTGCTGGGGCTACAGAATCCTCTTAATGGACATGGAGTTTGGGATGGGGATGGCAGATGCCATATGAGGACTTGTTCTCCTCTTTAATGCTGTATTATTTGGGTGCGACAAGCTGAAAGGAAATGAAGAAAGGGAAATGTTTTTGATCCAAGCGGGAAAGCACTTTCTGACAGGATTAAATGATGTCCCATCTCCTGAATTCTGCTTGTGCCACTAATCATTCCTTTATGATGAAACAGTTGCTGTTACAATCTTTCTAGAAAACATACTTCAGCTGCAGTAGAGAGCTTTAAAGCACCAAAATGTGACAACTCATTGAAACAAATAATATAAGAAAAAATGGAGCAGAAAAATAAAGTCCTCCACTGAATAGCAGTAGTCAGTTTATAATAAGAAGGCGAATTGGAATTTAGTCATGGTTGAATGTTTCCCATTTCCACTTAGCTGTCACAGCCCACATTTCTAATTGTGCTTTTGTGGTGAAGGAGGTGTAGGGATTCTCGTGGGTTTGGGGAATCTCCTTTCTTTATCCTGAAAGCACCTGTCTGTTCTCTCCATGGCACAGCCTCTAATCCTGTCCTGGATGCAGTGAGACAAAATGGACTACTAATTTCATGGTTGAAGTCAGAAGAGATAATATCTGCTCTGTTCCTTGCACTCCTGGAATTCAGCTTTTGTGTCCTCAAACAGATCAGGATGTGTGGATCCAGCCAGGTGGGCATGATTTCTACATGTACTAAAAAACAGAATATTGAGATTGCTTGATACTAAATAAAAATTTTAATAAGAATTGAGTCACAGAAAGACTTTCATTGCATTCCCCTTTTATTCTCAATATATGCTCTAACTATGTCTGTGGAATACAGCTTGTCAATGCACGTAAGTGCAATCTGATTCATGTTGACATCTTGTAAATATTGGGGAGGTGTTATTCATGCAGCTGAAAAGGCATTGCTCAGAGAGTGGAAAGAAACAATATTATGCCCCTCTAACATGACTTTTTAAAGGCTGCCTCCTTTGTACAGCATGTTCAAAGACATCAAATCCATGATCCAGAAGGAAACAGAGTCAGGAGAGGGTTAAAGAAGGCAGTAATGCCTGATGTTAACATCTTTCCCCTTTTTCAGCTTTGTAAAAGATAAACGTTTCAGATTTCAATCTGTGGTTCCCAGCAGTGCTTTGGGAACACTGCAGTAGGCCTGCAAAAATCGCTAATGCTGGGCCAAGCCGAGATAATGCGTCTCAGCAGGAATGACATAATGCCCTAAAAGAAGACTATGATGTAATGCATATCTCAAAAAAATCAGAGCCAATTTCCGTTTCCAAGCCTTGAAGTCTAGTGCTAATGCTGCACTATGCAAAACTTTGGGAGGTAAGATCTTTTCTTCTTTCTATTTTTTTAGAAGAATAATTTTGCAAGGCTTACAGCTCTCGTGCATTCTGTAATCACTCCGCTCCATGCTTCTTGTAATTTGGGTACATGCTGAAAACCATTAAGCATTTCACCTTGGTGGAGGTGCCTGCAATCCATTAATAGGAATGCTGTAATTTATAGTGTTAACATGGCTGTTTATGCAGGTGAGACATAAAGCATATATTGCATTTTACAGTAAATCCTGCTTAATGAAGGTGTTATGTAGGGATTTATTAGAATCACTAATGTCTCGTGGAAAAGTTAAGCAGTATTTGTGCTAAGCTCAGCTTGGGCATAAGCCAGTGCAATTCCTTAGTCCTTGGTGGAGCTGATCCCCTGGGGAAGGTGAGTGAGATTTGGCTCTGTGCAGCTTATAAGCCATCCCATCAAGTTTTGCTGTCTTGTATTAATGCACATGCAGCCAGAGCAGCTAGATGCACCTGCTGTTCAGTGCTCTTATGGTACATGAGCATTCAGGACAGCATGAAAGGAAATGCTGTGGGGTTTATTTCCAAACAGGGAATCTCTGAGCGAGTCACTTGCATTCCTGCACCTGCCATCATGTTTTGGATCCCAGACAGCTCCCAACCCCACTGGGAATCCAATTGCTTGCCATGAACTGCTGCCCTGACACTGGCATTTGTTGAAATGGTGGGGTGTCCTGGAGTGTCCTTCTGCCTCCTTGGATGGTTTGCAGCAAGGAGATGGTAGTGATTCCCAGGCTCAGTGCTGCATCCTGCACCCATCATAAAATGCATACCCATGCATTGTAGGTATGCAGCCTTGACTACTTGCACAGCAGCATCACCATATTGTCATTATGTGGCAAAATGCATCCTTTTCTGAAGGCTCTGCATGCCATCACCAAGAGCACACTTTCAGTCCTCCAAAGTCAGACCTGGTCCAGGCCATACATGGAAACAGTCACCTTCAAGAGCTTCTAGCCTGGTCTTGTGGAGGAGGAAAACCATACTGAAAACTCTCAAATCATTCAGGTTTCCAGCAGGGATGGACAGCAGAGCAAGAAAAGTGTTTATCACTTATCGCTCTGATCCAGTGGATGGTGTCCCTTCTATTAGCAGGGAGTTGTAACTAGATGGTGTTTAATGTCCCTTCCAACTCGAGCCATTCTGTGATAATGTGATTCTCTGACTGTTGATCACTGCTGTTACGTGCACCTCACTTGCATACAATGGACAGTTTTTTAGCAGACACATTCTAGAGACAAGATGCGTATCTTCTGTGCAGGCATCACTCGCATCCAGGGAATTCATTGTTTCCTAAAGAAAATCTATGAACTCCAAACTTTGGTTTAGTTCAAAACATTGAGATAAGAAAATATCTTCATGCAAATAGTTTTCAAAAGTACAGAAGCCAACCTTTTCCCTCCTTCCTCTCTTCTCTGAGGAACACTTTCACATTTCCTGTTTAATGTCTTTATTGATGATCTGGATGATGGAAAATTGAGTGAATCCTCAGTAAGTTTGCAGATGACACCAAGATGGGAAGAGGTGTTGATCTGACTGAGGGGAGGAAGGGTCTACAGAGGGATCTGGACAGGCTGGATCACTGAGCTGAGGCCAATGGGATGAAGTTCAGCAAAAGCAAGTGCCAGGTTCTATGCTTTGGCCACAGCAATCCCAGGCAACACTACAGGCTTGGGGCAGAGCAGCTGGAAGACCATGTGAAGGAGTTGACCTGAGAGTGTTGGTCAGTGTTCAGCTAAAGATGAGTCAGCAGTGTCCCCAGGTAGCCAAAAAGACCAATGGCATCCTGGCTTGTATCAGAAACAGTGTTGCCAGCAGGAGCAGGAAAGTGATCATTCCCCTGTATGCAGCACTGTTGCAGCTACCCCTCAAGTACAGTGTTCACTTTTGGGCCCCTCATTACAACAAAGGCATTGTGGCCCCAGAGCATGTCCAGAAAAGGGCAATATGTGAGGGGTCTGTAACACAACTGTTATGAGGAGTGTCTGAGGGAACTGGGATTGTTTAGTCTGGAGAAGAGAAAGCTCATGGGAGATGTTATAGCTCTCTACAACTATCAGAAAGGAGGTTGTAGCAAGGAGGGGTTTGGCCTCTTCTCCCAGGTAACTAGCAATAGGATGAGAGTGTTATGGTTTTATGATTTTGGTTATTGGTATTCCACATCATAACATCATGTAGTACACTGGGAGTTAAGGAGTTAATGGCCTGAAATTGCACCCGGGGAGATTCTGTTTGGATATCGGGAAAAATTTGTTCTCAGAAAAAGTGGTCAGGTGCTGGAATGGGCTGCCCAGGCAAGTGGTTGAGCCACTGTCCCTGGAGGTGTTCAAGAAATGTTTAGATGTTGTACTAAGAGACATGGTTTAGTGAGGAAGTATTGGTAATGGAAGGACAATTGGGCAGTATGATCTTGGAGGTCTTTTCCAAATTTGGTTATTCTATGATTCTATTATCTTTTCTAGCACTCGCTGTCTTCCACAGTGCTTATCCAGCAGTAGGGAAAATTCATCTTCTGTGTTTCAAGAGGAATTCTGCAAGCTTCAGGACATGAGCCCTGGCTGTGCAACTGGAGCCACAGAAAAGCCAAATCTACACACAGCTCCAGTAGGTCCTTGCTGAGCAATGAATAGACTGGCAGTAAGAACGCGTGTGCACTGAAAAAGCCAGGTACCTTGTAAGATGGTGCTCTGCTCTCCTGTATATGTGTATAAAACAACATATTTTCCACTGCCCTCACTTTCAGAAACAAGATGTTGTTTTGGATGAAATTTAAATAAAACAGCAGCTTGAGTCAGATGCATTTGGCAGAAAGAGGAGTAACTGAACACAAACACAATGGAAAATATTGTGCAGGACTCTTAACAGGAGGTGCCACCAGCTCTGCCTGGAGCCATGAATTACTCATCTCAGCTCCTGCATCTCACAGGAGTTTCACTGGCCTGGTGGCACAATGCCTTCTTGGGACATGGCAGGTGGGAGTCTTGCTGGCTGCAGACTGGTCTGGGGTGCTTGGTGGCTTTGTGAGAACTGAACAGCCCTGTCCAAGTCATGCCTGGCTGAATTCCTTATAGCCAGAAACATCACCAGCCTGCAGCAGCACTGGGCAGCACAGCCTCTTCTCTACTGAAGTCGTTTCCAAACATGTATTTAGTCATGGACTTCTTTCTTAGAGCTGCTAAGCTCTCAGAGACTCCAGACCATGGAAGAGACTCAGAAATACATTTCAGTGTTGTACACCAGGGCTGGTGTGTTTTCTGCTGCACCTACAGCTGCTTGTGCTGCCACATTCTGTGGCTTGAGTGCTTTAATTCCCCTGAGAACCCACGAGACACATGAAGTGCTTGGAATACGTAAACCCAGAATGTTTTCACAGCTTTCAGGAAGCATGTTGAGTAGCCAGAAGCCACCACTTTTGTGGCCTACAAAAGAGAACACGCAAATGTCCCATAGGCAGCCCAACGCTGAGGGCTATCAGGTGCTCAGAACAGACTGCCCAAACCTCTCTGGTAGCCTCCATGGGGCTCTGCCCTGCAGAAAATGATGAGGATATACTGCTATTGTAGTGAGTTACATTTGGGTGCCAAGGAGTGAGCTGTACAACTGAGCATCTCAGATGGAGAAAACCCTCTTGACTGCAAGCAGCCCCACTGTCATCCAAATCTCAGCTGGTTCAAGGAGAGGCATGGGTCAGCATGGTTGCACATCCCACTTATCCTCTACTTTTTAGTCTTTCTAGAAAAGAAAATGTCTGTGCCATCACTCTACAGTGCTCTTATGATCAAACAACAGTCCAGACTGGAGGGGTGAAACAGCCACAGGAGTGCCTCAGACCTGAATTCTATCACTACAGGCAGGACAGAGTCAGTTCAAACCACATGGCATAGCTAATTCAGCTGCATGTTTAGGCATAGCTAATAAAGATAGCAGAGATTTCACCTGTGGGGTCATTGCACTGGAAGCACCGGGAAGATGTTTTCTAGGTACTTTCAAAATCATACCAGGGAACAAAGGTGACAGAAATAACTTTCCTTCTCTTTTTGATTGTGCAGATTACATGTATTACGCAGCTGCTTCTCTACCCCATTGGATTAGACCTACTGAAACATCTGGGTATTGATGTCCTACAAAATCCATTGCCAAGATACATATGTGAACATGAAATATTTGACTCCTAAATTCCCCTTAGCTCTAGCTTTATCTTTGGGCTTTCTCACTGCAAAGTCATTCCATTTGCTTCAGTCTCATGTGTTCAAAAATATTAAAAGTAAAGATTCGGAAGGGAAAAACAAACAAACAAACATGGATACACTCAGCCAGTAGTGTACTTCGCCCATGCAGGCACACACATGCCTCAGAGGTAATCTTTATAGTTTCAGCACTGCAGGGTGAAAACCAGTCCTGGATTGTTTAAATACTACATATAGTAGCCAACAGTGATTGAATTAGCCAGTGCTCTTGAAAATCCAGCTGTACATTCTTGACATTGAACATCTGCATTAGTGAAGACCACAAGCTCTCTACTCAGTGTGCAAAGCAATACCCTTTGTAATTTCTTCTAAATTTATTGTCTTTAATGTTGTGGACTCTTATTGTTCTCATGCTATGGGATGGGGTCAAGGGGGAGAAGCTGATGAGTTCTGGCTGTGCCCTTCTGAACTGGAATATCTTACTCAAATATTTTTTAACTCTGCTCCTTGCTCTGCTACAGAAAGTCTTTTCTTGCTATTGTTCTTACAATTTCTCATCCTATGGGACATTTCTAGGAAGACTAGTTCTTTATCCTTAGATAAAGTAGATCTTAGTAGATCTTGCTGTACCTTGAAATTGGGACTAATCAAGCAGGTTTCTAGGCTTTATTACCCCTCAAACTGGAGATGAGAGTCTCACACATGGACAGTTTTGAGTAGTGCACAAATGAGAAGTGCTGCAGGTATGCTAAATGTTCAGGTAGCAGAGAAGTTCAGGCAGGACATAACCCTTAATCTTTCTCCAAGCAGTGCTGCATAGGAGCACCATCATCATAAACATTGCCAGGTACCAATGCCATTGCTCATCCCAGGGGATATTAAAATGTCTAAGAAATTTCTATGCTGTAGTGAAGTGCTTCACTCCGTGCTGTTTGAGGTAGCTGTTGAGATCAAGTGGATGCACAAAACTATGGATTCACTGCAGGTTATCGGGGTGCAAGCACTAAGCTGGCTGCCGTGTAACAGCTGGCCAAGTTTATGTGGTGGCAATTTTTTTTTGTAGAAGTAGCAGTAGGTGCAAAGATGTGGGATGTAGATGAAGAAGTTAGTAGCATCACCAGATACTCACGGCTCCCAAGCACCATGAGCTGATTTGTGTTGTACAAATGCAGTTTTGTTATTCCTGACTCTATGCTGATCAGGAGAAACACAACCCATTGCATTTTGCAATTGTAGATACGTTGTAAATCTTGTCTTGTGCTTCGTCTTCCTCAGCTTCTAGCAAAATAAGTTCCACATCTGATGTAAGTAAGTTGTTTTCTGTGCAGTTTGGGACAGCCATTCTCAGCAGCAGGGCAATTTCAGAGTGTCTGGCTACCAGCTGCCATAGTCCCAAATCGCACAGTGCCCCTTTTTCCAAGGTACTCCTAGTTGCTGAATCCAAGCCATCTGAGATAAGGTGAGTCAGTATCTACCTAAGCATGCATGAAGGCAATTGGGAAATAGGTTGTGAATACTCCAGTTTTTATGCTAAAATAAATTCATAGGGCACATTGATTACTTACCTCTAGAAGTCCTAGGGCTGTCATGTTGGAAATGATGTTGGATGATGTGCCTCAACAGTCACGTACGGTAGAGGTGAGATCAGAATTAGAGAGCCAGGTCCCCATCTTACTTGTACTACTTGCAGGCCAGTAGGCCACATCGGCACTGTAATTATACATTCCACTTTTGCCTCTGGGGCATTTTACTAGAGCAAGATAATTAAGCTCTCCTTCTGGATATCCTCTTTTAATGAAATGGTGCACGTAACACAGCTTGGTATTTATTAACGATAATGAGTTTTTAAAACAATTTGAAGCAGCAGCTCACCTTTCACTTCTGTGGTTGCAGTGCATGTCCAGCATCATTCCCAATTTAATGATGCCATGCGTCTCAGGTCAGTCTCCTTTAGAAGGCAGTCTGCAACATAAAATACAGCAGCCTCCATTTGCAGTCAGGTCATTATGAAAGAACAGCAGGTCTAGGCTTGAGCTAACACAAGCAGATGCTGCCTTCCCCCTCTGTTTGAGGTGCTGATGGCGGTTTATTAATTTTTAGCACAAGGTCACAAGTTTACTTGCCCACTGAATCTGAGTTAGTGACCTCGTATCTCATAGGCAAGCAAACACAAGCCTTCAATATCTGACACTCACAATGTTTCTTAGCAAGGAAAAGCAAAAATGTAAACCTCAAATTTGCAAGAGCCACCTGAGGTTACACATTAATACCTTGGCTGCTGGAGCAGAGATGGTCTGATAAGGGCAGTGTAGCTTTCTGTCCCTAAGAGACCACAGCAGCCAAAGTCACACTGGCTGCAGCAAAGGGCTGCAATGCACTATGCAGGAAACCCTGGGGCAAGATGAATTATCTCACTGGACATTTTTTAAAAAATTTGATTTTAAATACACACTTGAAGTGATGCTGGTGGTTTAAATATCATAGAATCGTAAAATGATTTGTTGGAAAGGACCTTAAAGTCCTCCCAGTTCCAACTCCCAGTCATGGGCACCAGCTGCTGGCCATCAGATCAGGCTGACCACAACCCCATCCAACCTAGCCCTGAACATGTCCAGAGGTGGGGCATCCACAGCTTCTCTGAGCAACCTGTGCCAGGGTCTCAACACCCACTTTAGTTTAACGCCATTCACCCTTGTCCTATCACTATCAGACTAAATAAAAAATCAGTCTCCATCTTGATTATAAACTCCTTTTAAATATTTAAAGGCTGCAATAAGGTCTCCCAGGAGCCTTCTCTTCTCCAGGCTGGACAAATCCAGCTTCCTCATCCTTTTATTTGTAGGAGAGCTGTTCCAGCCCTCTGATCATCTTAGTGGCCCTCCTCTGAACTCACCCCAGTTCTGTGTCTTTCTTGTGCTGGCAGCCCCAGGCCTGGATGCAGTACTCCAGATGGGGCCTCATCAGGATAGAGCAGAGGGGTTAATCACCTTCCTTGCTCTGCTGGCCACACTTACTGACGCAGCCCAGAATACTGATTGACTTCTGGGCTGCTATGCACACTGCTATTTCATGTTGAATTTCTCATCGACCAACCCCAGTCCTTCTCCTCAGAGGTGCTCTCAGTAATTCTACTTCAGTCAGCATTCTCACACAGAAACATATGCCTCTTTTCTGTCATCCTGTAGCTCAGTTGAAGTTTCACCTGAAATCTATAGTTTGTGCATGCATGATGAAAGACAGATCCCTGGTGTCTGGAAGCACAAGATGGGGCAATGCAATTTCCCGCAGCTGGGAGTTAGGGCATATACACATGTGTTTGTGCAGCACTTACCATAGTGGTTTATGGGCTGGTTCAGCCCAGTTCTTGACTACTGGGGCAGAGGGATTTCACAAATCCATGCCTCCAAAAAAGGGAAACGGGGGGCTCCAAAATAATTAAAAGCAGAGGCAATTATCTGAGCAGAAACAAATTAATTTACTAAACACGGTATCGGAATGCAAGATAACACACTATAATACAATATAATGAGAATTGAAGCTAATAAATCTAACATAATGAGAGTGTCCGAAAGGTGGATAGGCCTCACCTAACACTGAGGCGAGATGCGCAGTCCAGCTGAGCAGCAGGGAGGAGAGCCTGACAAAGAAGAGCGCATCAGGTGACCTACCAAGGCCTTATATCTGCTCCCCCTGAGCAGAAATGATGACAACACAACAAACAGTCTTCTGGGGGAAGTAGGTACCTAGAACTGGAGCATTAACATTTTAACTCCCAGTGCACTACATGATGTTATGATGTGGAATGCCAATAACCCCAAATCATAAAACCATGACAGGTTTCCTCCAAGACTGGATTCTGAATCATTCTGAAATTCAACTAATAAAAATATTAATATTATAAAAATTAATAATTTTAGCCAAGAGTACATTTAAATCACACCTCCCATGAAAGTGATGTAAGATCCCACAAGATTGTGCACCAGATATTTCTAGACATTTTTCAGTGTCTAGAACATGTACATGCTCACATGGCTTAAAAGGCCATTAATCATCTTCTGGCAGCTGAAGGGCAATGTCAGCCTTTAAGGGAATAAATCCAGGGCTCCAGGTTTACCTGTACGTCATGGCAGTTCACACTGGGGTATCTCATGCTTGTGGGTATTTGCTTGCACTAGACATGACAGCGCCGATCTGTTTGAAGGAAAGAGTTTTCAGTGAAGGAAACTGTACACACCTATGTTTTGCTGCTTACTCAAGGTAAAAGTCTAGGCCCTGTACAGATAAAACCTTATCTACTATTTCCATGACCTGTACCATTGAGAAAATGAGACAAGAGAAATAGTGCACTCTGCTTAAGGGCAGTAATGTCAGCTTCAGTGCTGATGCTCAGGGCTTGCAGCTCCTTTCCCAGCTCAGGTTGCTGCATGGCAACTTGCTGGCCCAAGACAGGAGCATACAAGTCATACTCAACACAAGCTGGAAGCTGATCAGTACAATATGCAGATGCTTTTTGCTCCTTTCCATGCAGTTTCAGATGCTGCAAGATCTGCTGCTCTTCTCTGAACTCTGGAAACCCCATTGGACCTGCTTTTTTTCTGCATGCAAGCTGTAACCTATCATCTATTTCACCACTGTCTACAACCTTACATCTGTATTACTGTCCTGTCTGTGTTGTGGCCTGTCTTTCTCTGCAGTTACAACATCTAACATAGTTCCAAATCTATGGCTTTGGGTTTTAAAGCAGAATTTGGCCCTTCTGCTTGTTCTTGTGAACTGCAATGCCTTATGCTGACTTTGGTGGAAATATGCTAAGGAAAGTTCAACACTGAATGGCACTAGGCCATACTTCACTTTGAGATGAAGTTGGTACTCAGCAGGCAGTGGTAGAACTGTCCTTTGCAGGAGCTTCCAGAAAGGCGCTCAAGGAATTTGTTGGCTGCATTTAATCACCTATACATAAAGCATTCAGCATTTAGACAAGGGTTTGCTGGGGGAATCCTTCTCTTCCAAGGTGGAGGAACTAGGAGCCAGGAGTTGGACTTGATGGTCTGTCAAACTTGGGATATTCCCTGATTCTATAATTCTGTGCTGCTGGCATGAAACCAAAGGTTGACTCCTAATGGTTGCAGCTCAGGGGCATTTCATGGAGGAGAGCAGCAATGGCCAGGGAGAGTCTGGGTTGAGGCACTTAGCAAGAACACAGTGTGAACACTGCCCTGCACACCATGGGACTCCAGGCAATAGAATACCTTGCAAGGCATGCTAAAACCTACATACACGCTGGAATAGCAATCAAAATGAGAAGTTTTTGCTTTACAAAATTCCATAGCAGAATTGTTGGCAGTACTACAGTGTTGTGTTACAACTCCTGTGAAATTCTGTCATGAATTCTGTGAATTGTTACTGACACTACACAGGAAAACGACAGGTACCACAACAGTGCCTTTCTTTTCCTGTTATTAGTCTTTGGACAAAGATGCACAAAGAGCTGTGCTCCAGTGTCTCCTCTCTACTGCCTACGTAACTTTTTGGTAGGACTTTCTCAGTCCTTTGGAGACAGTGCACTTTCTCCTCTAGGTAAATGTTGGTCTGTTTTTCATTTAAACATTAATTTGGCCTTGCACATTATAGTCCGTAATATCACCACTCTCTGTGAGGATTAGAGTGATTAGGAGCTTCAGAATTCACTTTAATCAATCCGTTCAATAGATTTGCAGTCTACCCTCTCCCATGCAGCAGCCAGAGTCTTTCGACATGCTAACAAAATTGAAATTAGTTCCTTCATCTTAAACAAGGATAATTAATCTTCAAACACTGTTTATCTTAGCCCCCAAATCCCCAGAATTCAGAGCCAAATTAATTTAAAGTCTAAATCTGCTTTAACTAGTAATTGGTTAATCAACGGGCTCGATGTGTAATTATATTCTTTGTTCACACTCCTCACAGGCTTGAAAAGACCATCTAATTCCTATGTTGCCTTCATTCCTATAATTAGACCATGTGACATGCAATGCTGAATGTATAGTGAACAAATTATTTCCTGGAATAATTTCCCTGAGATTGTTTCCTAGAGATGAATTTGTTCTTTTTTTAAAAAAGCTTTCATACAATTTTGTGGTTATTTTGGATTTCTGTGACTCATCTAAAGAATGTGTAGCGAATTTTCAGCTTTGAATCTTTTCTCTCTGACTGCCACTGGAGAAATCTACATTGTGTTTTTATTTCCCCCATTTCCACTTGAAATAGCTTTGATAGTTAAGGGATCCTTGCTCCCTCTGAATAATGATAGGATGTGGCAAATGCAAGATATTGTCATTCCTATTATCTTTCAGAATAGACCAGCCACAAAACCTATTAGCTGGCATTACTCTTGTGGACAGGAATTATTGTTGCTATTAGGAATAGTAGGTCTGAAAATAAATCGGAGAAGGAAATTGTGGTCTTTTTAACAGAGAGTTGTGGATCTTCTTTACTTAGTGGATATTGTCATAATCCAATTGTGGTCAGTGGTCCGGTCAATGGTTTTTGTATTTCTCTTCACAGAATTCCCTATTTCCATCGTCTTCCTGAGTGTTTATATGTATATGTATTAATATCCTCTCTTCTTCAGTAGTGACTCCTTGTTTAAACCTATTAAATCCTGGCACCTGTTTAACTCTATGCATACCTATATATCCCATCTCCCCTTGTTAATGCAACATAGATTACAGCTTCAGGAAATTAGTTAAAAACTCCTTATGGTTAATGAGTTGCAGAAGAATTTGTCTGCCAATACCTTATTGATATGAGCTCTTAGATGTTAGGGAAATATCAGGTTTGAATGTGGGCTCAAAGCTCTCTGGATTCATGTGGACCAACACTGCTGTTTTACAGCGCCTTGGTAAATGGAATATCTAGGTGACATGAACCACATTTACTGCTTGCTGGCACTCTTTCCGGTCACCTACCTGGGACCAAAAAAGCCAACAACAAACAAACAAAACAACCCCAGAAAAAATGAATAGCAGAGAAGAATGACATCATCATCCAGCTGGATGTGGTGGTGAGGCAGAAGTGGAGTCTTCGCCCTTGCCATCAATGGGTGGCACATTTGTCTATGACCTCCCAGTGTGGGGCATGCAAGCTAACTGGGGTTCTGTGAGCTCCCCTGCCACGGTGCCATCAGAGGAGATGGTGGATCAGCAAGATGTATCTTGGTGAAATTTCAAACACTACTCAGCATCAAATTGAGGAATAATTGCCACTACAGCAGTGAGGTGAACTGCTACCTGGGGCTTCTCTTGTGAGTGCATTCTGCTGCCCAAAGCTATGTCTTGGGGGGCAGGGATGAGGTCTCCTGTCTCTGGCAGCCAAAGCACAAGGACAGACATACCAAAAGCACTATCAGAAAGAGCCCTTTCCTCCAGGAGACAATGATCTTTAAAATCTTTACCCCTGGAAAGATTTCCTAGAGTTAGACTTCCAAAAGCAATGTTAAGGCATGTCATGGATCAAGAAAGCAATGGCAGCATTTAGATCATCCACTGCTCAGTAGTAAATTGCTCCTGAATGCTAGTCCATGTTACAGTACAGATTTCTCTTGTCTTCACTGAGGATTATAATGGTCAGTGGATTCCTCACCTCACCTACAAAAGTGACAGTTCTGCCCCAGCACTGATCCTGACTCAAGTCTCTTGACAGTGCTTCCCTGGGCTTGCAAACAGCTACTCTTCCCATCTTCCCTCCCTGCTACATCACAGTTAGGAGCTGAGTTATGGGCAGAGAAGCCAGAACTGGCTGTGATTCCCTCCAGCCAAAGGGAGCAGCGAGCAATATCCAGAAGTCCCACATTACTCCTTGCTGGGCATGTGGCTGAGCCCATCTCAGGCTCCCTTTGAAATGCCTTCACACTACAATAGTGGGGTTGCAGGATCATTAAGCACGGTAGTAATAAGAGTTAGATGAATGTCAGTACCCATATTTGGCTAGAAAGCTCAGTATTAAAGACTGCTGCAAGAAATCTTTCCCATTCTGAGCATAGGACTGAAATTTTGCTGATGTTTATAACATACAAAAATACAGCATGGAAATCAGCATATGTTCAGAAAGTGCTGTGGCCTTTTCTACCCTTTGGGAGCCCAAAACTCAGAGCTGTACCTCAGTGAGGATCACAGGACACATGTGGCCCATGCCCTGGGCTGTGAAGCATTGCTGTGCTTGAGCCTCATCATGAAAACACGTGTCAGCCTCTCCCTCCTGTCCCACCAAGATCAGCACTGGCTTTGGGATAATGGAGCTGTAAATCTATGTTTACTTTTATTTAATTGCCAGCTTTTGAGCCTCTATGAGTCATATTTTCAAGCTTTTAATAAACACAGGAATAAAAAGCATTCTTGAAATGTTCTTAAAAAAGGCAAAACAAAGCAAAACCCAAGTAAGAAATGCACTTTTCCTGTAATTTCCTGCTTTTGGTGGAGAGAGTTGATGAACATAAAACATAGGAAGATGTGATAAGATTCTTGAAACTGGGGATTTTGGAAAAATGACACTTGATCTGGTGTTTGTGATTTGTACCATTCAACCCATTAGAATGGTAAAAGAAAAAAAATTTCAAAATTTCTTTTCTTTTCTTTTCTTTTCTTTTCTTTTCTTTTCTTTTCTTTTCTTTTCTTTTCTTTTCTT
>JAPSGF010000003.1:19619567-19660448 GCA_035772895.1 Perdix hodgsoniae
TTCTTTTTTTTCTTTTTTTTCTTTTTTTCTTTTTTTTCTTTTTTTTCCTTTTTAGTGGAGTGACAGTTGAATGACTTATAAAATTTACATATTATGTATCAACATCATTGTTTGAAAGGTCATAGATCACGTCAGTGGAAACCTTTCATTCTGGCACATAACGATTTCCTAAGTCTTTCTGTAATTATTTTATATTTAAACAGAAGAAAAAGGAGACAAATATTTCACTTAGTATTTGTAAAGAAGTGCTTCTCTCTTCTTTTTGTACTGATCAAAAACTGTTTTGAACTTAAGAACCTTTTCACCTTGAAAAATGATTTCCAGGACTCCTGCAATGATGGACTTCCATGAGGCCTGGGATTTCATTGTCCAGTTTTCACTGTACCCTTTCACAAACAACTGTGGAGTAACTGAAGAAAAGTCTTTCCATTTACCTAAACCTTACCATTAACCAGACACTGTGGAGCTGTATGTTTTAATTTGTTACCCAGAGTGGCCAAAAGAACAGAATTGCCCTCCTAATGCTTACAGGACTAGAGTGCTCAGACATTCCTGGCATGTATAGGAGGCTACATGTCATAGCTGGGCATGCTTCAGGGAATTAATTGTGCATTCATGCAGTTATTAGAGGAAGGAGAGCTGACAGTGGCTGATTTAGAAAAAGTCTTTGGTGAGGGACAGGGCATCAGAGACCTGCCAGTGCACTGCTGCTCTAGTGGATGCCAAGGCCCCTTGCTTTTCCTTGCTTTGACATACTCAGTAGTTAAAATTCTTCTTGTCAGTACAGAAACTCAAGTTACCCAGAGTTTTCCAAAGTCCCAATTCTTCCTTACCAACATAGCCTTTGCTTTAAAACTCTCACGGACACACTGTCTCTCCAAGGCTTCCTGCATTGCCTGGCTATTTCTGACCTGGGTGTTCCTCTGTCTCATCTAAACACAGTTGGGAAGCTACATGTGCACAGCACAGGTGGCATGGTGGCTTCAGTCAAGTTTCTCTTTCTCAGGGTGTTGCTTCCTGTAATTGAGTAGCTCTCACTAATCAGAAATCATCCATTCTTACCCAAAACTCATGCAGCACCTTCTGCTTCAGCCAGTCTCCACATACAGCTTGAAATCACCTTCCTTACATTATTCCCCTTCCTACTACGTGGGACCTCGCCTGGGAGGCTGTGTCTCTGTGTGTGATCTCAGCACGATTTGTGCAAGCTCCTGTGCAGCTACTGCTTTTGGGAGCACTCTATGCTCTGTAGGTTTTGGTGCTGTCCTTGGAATAGCAGACACTGCAGAACATGTACTACTGTAGTACAATGCTGCACAATGCACAATGCTGCTTGCAGCAGACAATCGACTTACTGGGAAATCTGGGCATAAAATAGCAAATTTTGTGCTAAAAAGGAATCACCACAAATTTCTATTTTGACAGCCACAGAGCATCTCTAAGGAAACATTCCTTGGACATCATTGTATTTCTTGTGTGGCTGAAATAGCAGCATACAGGCTTTTCCGGACCTCTCTGCAGAGATTCTCCTCAGAAATGCAGGATCTCTGGGGTGTTTTTGCTGCTGCTTAATTATACAAACATCCTCTGCAAAGTGTATTTCTTTCCCTTGCAAGTTCATCCTCATCATAGGTCTATACTTGCAGATGGAAGAAAATACATTATCATGGTGATGACTGATAGCTGAAGAATTCTTGGGTTCAGAGTGTTCCCTAATGTCGGTCATTTTTCATCATCTAGAGTTGTCTGATAATGATGTCATTTCCATTGCTTAAATGTTGAAGCAGCAGCCACATATCATGGAGTTAAAATGACTGTTTATAGGGCAGTTAAATTGTGTTGTTATCAATTAAGGGCAGTGTTTGTTTTGCTTCTGGGGACAAAACAACAATTCAACTTTCCTAAAACTCATCAAACTGGATGAGAATGCCAAGAATACAAATCTGCACTGTAGTCAAGTCTGGTAAAAAAAGGGAGAGAATAAAAAAAGGAAGCTATTTTTGTGTGAAGATGTGATGACCATCAGATAAAAATGACAAAGTTGTACTTGTCAGAAAATAAGTCACATTACTGATCAGTGGATAACTTTGATGTAATATTCCACAATAATTTAACTGAGATTTCATGGCAAGATTAATGGTTGAGTTTTTTAAACATGCATGAAGAAGAGCTTTCTTCTAATATCCAGCTGTCAGGCAATCCTTATCTGGGGCTTATGTTGATTGATTATGATTGGGATTGAACTAGAACATGACCTCTAAGTAAAAGAGAAAATTATGTAGATCTGAAAGTGAACCATCAAAATTTTAGGTCTTTTCTAAACATTTGAAAACATTTTAGATCCTGATATGATTTTATAAGCACGCAAACTCTGTAAGCATACACATATGTGAAGTCTCAGCCCCATCAAGATGTGAAAAATCCCCAAGAAAAATTAAAAAAAAAAACAACAGCCAAACAGGTAGTAACTATTTGTTATATCATAAAGTACTGTGAAACAAGGTTTAATACATCATATGCAGCATACAGAACTCACATTGGAATTATTTGCTTATGTGATACTGTGTGATCATAAGAAGTGCACAGATTTTGAGTGAAAGCAGAGCAATTTCCTTTGAAAAGGAGAGCTAGTTTCTAATGTATGACACTGGATGAATTGTTATACATACTTTTGAATGAATGGTGACCATAAATCTCATCTTAGACACTTCATGAAATATTTGCAGCATATTTCAAACGAGCTTAGTGATGCCAATTCCTCTTTAGTGCTTACTGTCTACCTTCATTTTTGTGGAGGAAGAACGTGGGTGGTGCTGACCAGCTACAGTGCCCACTGGGCTGCAGCCAGCTGGGGATACATTTCTGCACAAGAACCACCTTTCCTCAGCTAGACAATGAATAAAATACAACAGGACTTTCCAATTTTGCATTCCGTTACTTGCCCCTCTGATTTCCAGGAGTTACAGCACTGCTGGGTGTTTGATCTGATCAGCCACCAAAGCCAGCTTTGAAGTAGACAGGAGTACGTCTTGGAGATGCTAAGCTGAGGAGCACCTCATCCGGAGCAGGGTGATCAGGTCAAGCAGAAGGCACAACTCATCATCACATACATGGCTCCATGCAGCACAGCCATGTAACTGGCTGAGGGTGATGCTGTCTCCAGCTCACCACATGCCTATAAGCTGCTTTGTCTGCAGTATGTGTGGGCCCCAGCTCCTGCCTGTCCCCTCCAGCCCTACATTCCCATTTACCCTTCTTCAGACCTATCACATTTGAGGGAGTTCAGGTGTCCCACTCAGCATACTTGGTGCTGGGATTGACCCTGCACCATTACATCAGTCCTATAATTGAATATTGTACCGAGAGGAGAAAGACGTAAGGGCAGAAAAAAATGGGACTGCTCTGCTCTGCCACAGAGTGGCTTGGTAACCCAAGGTAGGGAAGCAAAGGTGCTCTGCTTCACATGGGGTGAATGTTCTGGTGCCTCCAAGCCCCTGGATAAGATCAGCTGGGTCACACATAGCAGATGCACTTCTGAAGGGTGGCAATGCCTTATCTGTCAGATCTGTGTTTCAAGGGCCTGTTGTGCAATGTTGCAAGAAGAACTAAAAAGAGATCTCAGCCCTCATATGGATGATATCCTCCCCCTAAAATACAGGCTGGGAGGGCAATCTAAGTGGAACATGACAGTATGTTACACTGTTTGCATTTGGTTGTGCAGTAAGGCCACTGCAACTATGTCCCATCAGGTTACATAGAATAGGACAAGAAATAAATCCTTGGAGACTGCAAGGAGGCTGACCGTGCTTCTTCCCCAACTTGTTTCATGCACCTGTGCTGAACTTGGTGGCACAAGGCAAACATTTTACAAGCAGTGTCAACCTTAAAGAAAGACTTTGCATTCCCTGAAACTCTACTCTGTTCCCCTCACCTTTCTGAGTGTGCAGAAAGGAGAGGGATTTTTCCCATGAAGAAAGCACAAGACTAAAGAAATCGTATTTCCCTGTGACACTTAAAAATTTTGTTTTTCTTCTCACGCACAGGGTATTTTGGGACACACAGTTTCATTCCTTCCCATAACAAAGGCTGAACTTCTTTAAAGATGACATTTGAAAAATACTTTGTCAGCCCAACAACATTTTTAATTTCTCCTGGACCTCATTCAGGTTTCTCATTTGTGTCCTGACATTATTTGGGCTAACTATGAAAGTGAGTATAACAATGGACTTCAGGATTGGTACTTTTGAATTAGAGGCTGAATGAGAAGCACACAGGCGGGAGATGCTGCAAAGAGCTTCATTTTCAAAATGGAGTGAAGACATAGTGAAGATGGAGCTCTGACACTTCCCTGTGCTGTTGGGGTTGGGTGCACATGTTCAGGCTGGGTTACTGATGTATAGGACACAGGTAAAGATGGCACAAGCCAGGCTGGAGTGACTGAGAATTGTAAATTATGAGGAGCGTAAATTGCTGCCATTCAATCTCAGTGTTTTTGTAAGTTGTATTTTAGGTTTTTGGAACTGTGTGAAAACATCAGGCATAAAAAATTAAGTACAGTAAACCACTGGAAATAAAATGGAAATCTGCTTCTTGTGTTTTTTTGTTTGATTGTTTGGTTAAATATCCAGAGACCAGAATCACATTATGTCTGTGATCTGAAAAAAAACATGAAAATAATAGTGCATATACAGCACTGTTCTGTACAGCAGTACCTCCAGGTTACTTTGGAATATTGTGGATGATGTTATTATAACATGGGTTTCATGTGTTTTAATGACAAGGGAAAGCATGATAGAATGGATTCATATCAAAGTCTATTATAAGGGAGAGTCTTACAACAAGGACAGAATGTATTATGTCATATTCAAAATGTCATCTCAGTAGCAGAAAAGACTGATAAGGAAAAATGATTAGATGCAGAGATTTGATTTATCTTTCTTTTCCAATGTGGAGACTTCTGACAATCTCCCTTTAGGCTGCAATGCATGGGCCACTAAAACCCAAATTTCCAGCTACAACACAAAGGAGACAAGCCTCCACCTCTATCATTTTCCATTCATTTCTTTATGCACCTGCTAGGAATCAGTAAAACTCTGCTAGTCAAGCAAAATTTTTATGTTCTCTTTTCTTGCAGTAGAAGTTGAGAAATACCTCTGTCCAAAAACCTACCGTGTTTTTTTCCATAGTTCAGCCTGAGTGTGGAAGCAAGCCCTCTTTCCCTTGGAGATTCAGTTTTTATAGGAACTTTTGGACTTTTCTGGATTCTTTTAGATGACCTTGACTCTATCTGCACCTACAACTCTAATTCTAAAGATGACTGAACCCATCTGGTCCTGAACAAATACACTCAAATTTATTTTTTAGCGACTGATAATTTTAGGCGGGGAAAAAAATCAGGCTGCAATAATTTGATTTCAAGCTTTCGCCTGTGCTAATGAACTGGTAGCATGGAAAATGCTTTCATCAATCTCCTGCCCAGCTTCTTACATTTACCTCACATCTCTTGTGCAACTTCACTAACTTCAGGTTATCACCAGAGATACTCTGTCCCATAATTCAAAGTACAAGTACACCAACGGAGTTTTACAGCAATAAAGAAAGGCCTTCTATTCAACACTCATCAATGTCTTCCTGCTGCTCAGAGACTAAACATGCACAAAAACTGTAGGAGCTTTTTATGTTCCCGTTAGTGATTACCGTACAGAAAAAGAAAATTCTGACGTGAATTGTGCAGGCTGTCATACTCATACTCAGAAATATGACATGATTCTGACAGTCCTCCTCTGAGTTAAATTCTACAGCCTTGCAGTTTAGAAGTTGAAGTCGCAACAGCAGCTCAGGAAATGAACAGGTAGACCCAAGTGTTGCCATCAACACTTCTGCATAGCACAGATGCAGTACATTCCAATATTCCTGCCTCATGCCATCTATGCACTTGGCTAAATGTCTGATACTTGCAAATCTGAGCAGGAACTTTTATGTCTGGTCATATTCTTCAGACTTCTTATTTTTTTGTTTATTTTCTGAACTGTGCATTTCTTTAAGTATTGCATGTCTTTCTTCCTGATCATTTTGCTCATATGGTCTGCCTTTCATAACAGCCCCATAAATGTGCAGATTTTCTAGAATTTCAGAGGGCAAGCCACCCTGGCATGGAAGCTGATTCTCACTGCTTTGTGGTGCAGTGCATCACAGAGCTGTGTGAAGGCACAGCAGGCTCCAGCTCACCAGCAAAAGCCAGAGCGACCTGGCCAGTGGGTTGTTTAAGGCTCCATGCCTCCATTATAGGTTCTGCACCTGTGCTACATTCAGAGTTCTCAGTCTGGCTGCATACCACTGTAGCTCTTTTTCTCCTTTCCAGGCACACAGCAGGCAACAGGAGCATGTTGGCTGGGTGGCAGCCATGTACAACTTGGACCAGTAATGGCTCAGACTCCTGTCTGGTGGCCAAGAGGGAGGAGGAGACTTGGCAAGTGCTCTCTGTGCCCCGTTACTGCCTTGGAATCACTGCTCCACCGGTATCCCAGTATTCAGACTTCTGGCATCTGCACAAACACCTTGTCTCCGGTGCCCACCAGAAAGGCAGCTTTGTGAGGAAGGTTATCATGCTTTCTGTCCTTATCATAGATACATGCAGTTCAGTGAATATGGTGTCACAGTACTGGAAGCTTTTCCAGTACGTGGTCTTAAAAAATGCACAGAGGGATACTGCACAGAGTGTGTCGTTTTCCTGATGAGCAGAGATCTTACTGCAAGTTGTGCAGGGAGGTGTAAGAAATCTCATTAGAATTTGTGGAAATGTTTTTAGTACTGCCTTTTTAGCTATGAAGGGCTTAGATATTGGTCACTATATTTTGCTGGGTTTGAGAATTTAAAAGAAAGTTAACTTTTTGTTTTCTTTCCTTTACTGTAATGAATTCAAAGCCAGTGAGACGTCGAGTTCTGTGACTGAATACTTTTTGAAACCTGCCTCTAAAAACAGAGTTAAAAATGTTTTGCTTTCACAAGGTGAACAACAATATCGGTGAAGACATGAAGCCATCCATGCCAGGCAGTTAGCATAAAAAGAACAGTAATTTCATTTCTAATTTGTATGTGCTGGTTGCTTATGTTTAAAACAAGCTGCTGCTTATCACCTCTCATCTGCCACCTCTGAACATCTGTCTCTCGCTTATCTTGACACTCCCTGGTAAATCCTCACTGTCCTGAAAATCCCCCCTAGCTTTGACAGGAAGTTAAAGTTCCCATCTTGTGTCAGCCACGTGCAACCAGCCACCATTTTGAATAAATCTGCCCATATCTTGCTGAACTGAAGGAATTTTTTCTCTGCATTTGTACTGAAGATTGATTTTTCTACAGTGAAAGAAACATTTGTGTAATACCCTATATTTTAGCAACTAATTTTGAAAAGTAAAGTATGTGGTGAAATGATATAGCAAATTATGATTTTGGTGTTTTTATCAGTGTAAAATGCACAAAAAAACTTCTGACACGTCTTCTGGCCTGTGAGCAGCAGAGAGTGTGGCAGGGCTGCAAGCTCAGTAGCTCTGTCACAGATTTTTTAAATTTTTTCTTCTTCTCAATTTCTATCTAAAGTTGCGTGTGATTTTTTTTTAAGACATACCAAAGTTAATTGGTGTAAGTCCTCCTGCCCAGTCTGACATCCAAGTGAGACAGTGTATTTTTAAACACCCAGCACATTTAGGCGCTATTTTGAGCATCTGGGTACCAGTTGGGCTGAGTTTTCAGGACATGCAATTTTCTACATTTAGTTTACTGGTTACCAGCCAGCCCAGGTTGATACAGACTGACATTTTTGTCTGGTGTCCTGTGACAGCTTATGTACACACAGCAGCTGATCTTAAGTGAGTATCAGTATCAAGGCAGTCAATCAATATTGATAATAGCGGTAGTTTTACCACCAGTCCTCTAAGAAGAGAGAGCAGCACTCAGGGAATGCACTGACTATTGAGCCCTTATCTTTTAAATGCACAGCATGGCTCAAAAAATGGGCCATGAAGGTGACCTGAGTTTGGTGTTTGATGTCAAAGCAGACACTTGAAACTTATGGCCACCAGTCCCTGGTGCTGCTTGTGGTCTGGCGACCTTCCCTATAGCAGAGCCAGACAGAAAGTGTGGCTCTACCGCCACCGTGGAGGTGACTGAGGCCATCCTCATTAAAAGAGGCAGTGACATTTATAAGGAGGTAAAGTTAAAAAAGTTCCATGTACCTGAAGTGCCAGAGTGCAGATAGCAATGATATCTGGGGGAAGATACATATGACCATATGAAATAACAATGTATTTCAAAAACCAGTACTCATTATAGACACAGGACAGTTAAAACAATTCAACGTTGAGATTACTTCAGTAATACTTACATGATTAAAGATACAGCAACTGCTATGCAAGACACCAGCTAGGAGGAAAAGATGCTTTTTGAGACAAAGACTATTGATGAGATATGGCCTTGGAACAATTTATTAAAAAGAATCAAGTGCAGGAGTTGGTGTGGATAAAGGAAACCCAAAAACTTGTTACTGTAAATCCATGATCTACAAGCTAGATCATGGAAGACCTCAGGCAAATGCAGTGGAGAACAATTACTTCAGAGTTAATAGGTGGTGTCTGAAACTATATGATATATGCTGTCTAGCAGTATTTATTGATCTAGCTTAGGAGAAATTCAGGATTCGCTAATAAGATAGAGATTTTTGTAAATGTCCATAACTGTAAAATGAAAAGCTGTAAGTTAGAGGGACTGCTAGGTGCTTATAGTCACAGACTCATAGAAGCATAGAATTGGTCATGTTGGAAAAGACCTCAAAGATCATGACGTCCAACCACAAGCTTACCATACTACCCTAACTCTAACAATGCTCCACTAAATCATGTCCCTGAGCACCACATCAAATGGTTTTTAAACACATCCAGGAATGGTGACTCAACCACCTCCCTGGGGAGCCTATTCCAGTGCTTAGCAACCCTTTCTGTAAAAAAGCTTTTCCTGATATCCAACCTAAACTTACCCTGGCATAACTTGAGGCTGCTGCCCTTGTCCTGTCACCTGTCACCAATGAGAAAAGAACATCCCCACTCTCTCTGCAATCACCTTTCAGGTATTTGAAGAGGGCAATAAGGTCTCCCCTCAGCCTCTTCTTCCACAGACTAAACAGCCCCAGATCCTTCAGTCTCTCCTCATAGGCCATATTCTCCAAGCCCTTCACGAGCCTTGCTGCCCTTCTTTGGAACTGCTCCAGCACCTCGATGTCCTTTCTGTACTGAGATGCCCAAAACCGAACACAGTACTCAAATAAATATTCTCGTTTTCTGACAGACTGTCTGCAGCTATCTTGCTTCAGTCTTCAATGGGACTTAAAAAACTAACTTTTGAATGTGATGTAAGATTTTTAAAAGGTTCCTTGAAATAATCAGATGAATGATACTATCTGCAGCATGACTTTACCTTACACATTGCAAAAAATATTTGCCTAAAAACACCTATAAATACAATAATACAAGGAGGGAAAAAAGGTAATTTGTAAATCTAATAGATTCATTTAAATATCTTTCAAACAGACATATTTTTAAATGCACAATAGAAGTATCTTCCTTTTTAACATAATATCCCTGTCTTGTACAGATTGTGCTCATCAGGACTTGAATTTAGCAGTGAAGTGAATATGAGGAAGAAAAGGGAAATTCCTGCATGTGTTACAAAGCATGCAGGCAAGCTATTTTGAGAAACAACCTCATACATTCTTGACATATGGCAAAAAATCTTAAAAAGTTGTTTAACTTTTTAAACTTTGAAAACATTACAGCTTAATTTTCTAATTTTACTATCTCATGTGATTTGTTCAGAGGGAACATTTATCTTCCAGGCAGACTTGGTAAAGAAAATGTTCTTGCATCTTCATGGGAATGTGCAATATTAATTCTGGCTTATTAAAGTGTTCCAGAGAAGAGTTTCATAGCATCACAGAGATGTGAAATGTCAATCTTCTATATACTGTATCACATCCTCCTGCTAATGCCTAATGATTCCCAGTGCTATGTGCAGACTGTTGTAACCCATTTTTATCTGACCCAAGGGACAAAGTTTGCTATTATCAACTGAGTATTTTTTTCAAGTGTGCATTCTCCACTTTCTTCTGCTTTATGATCTTGAATATAAAGTTACTGCTCCTGGATGAAATCCCTTGTCCAAATCACCTCTCTTCTGTGTCACATTATGAAAACCCATTTAATGTAAATTTTTTCCCATTTTTAAAAACCAGTACACTTGATCTGACCAAAAATAAATAAATAAAATAAAATAAATAAATAAAAATTAAATTAAGTTTCATTCTATATACCGAGTGAAGCATAGGGAAAAATGCGGGTGCTTTCCATGGGGACAACAGGGTACTTCTGGCCAGAGCTGAGGCTGAGACACCACCAACCTCCTCCTGTAGGGCAAAAAGATGAATTTTCACTTCCTATTGATTTTTAAACATTCAGATAGATCACAAAAATGACTACATGTTTAATTTCAAATTCACTGTTTTGTACAGAAGAAACCATTTTCTTTGATGTTAATTTCTGTGGAAACAAATATAAATGTACTTTGAGGAAAGCAAGATTCTGATTCTTGTCTTGCTCAGTGAATCAAAAAACTATGATTCTCCTGGTCGCACTCTAAGATATTTAGGGACTTGGTTTCCCAAGCATGGTTTCCCAATCTGTGATTGTTCTTTCTTTATTCAATACTTCACTGCCTGTGGCTGATGAAAGATGAGGCAGAAATTCTGCGGGTCAAACCCAAGATCCCCAATATTCTAATAAAATAAACAAGGCTCTCAAAAATTTAAATTTTGAAAAAATTTCAGTTTTTAGATTGAAAAATTCAATATAAAATGTTGCAGTCTGAAAAGGTGTAATTAATGTGTCAATGAGTTGGAAGAGTTTCTCTGACAGTTTTGTTTGACATTGATTGAATAATACACATCTTGGGAAGTAAAAAATTTATTTTACTAATTAATAAAAACAGTAACTAAGCTGATGCAGCTCAGAGCTTCTCAATGTATTGCTCTCTCGTCTGAGTAAATGAAGTATTTGGAGCCTGAGATACAATGAGCAAAGCTTCATTTTCTGAAGGGATGAATTTGTCCCAGACAGTGTGGAGGAGGAACATGCAGAGGTTAGCCTGTTCCCATCCTGGATGCATACTAGCATTCCTGCAGATTTCAAAGACAACAGGTTCCTCATTTGTTAAAAATAATGAAAAATAAAGAAAATGCATACCTATTTGAGGACCACTTGCCTTGGTCAGATCTTTTTAGATACTAACAACAATTGGGAATATTTGGCTAATGCTCTGAGAATGAACTCAGATGAAAACTTAAAGGCCTGTACATGAGTTGTATAGGTGTTATTTGGAAAGCGAACTTTGGGGCAAAGCTGTCAGTCTGTGCTGGGGTCACCCATGAAGATGTAGAAGGCTGCCCAGTGTCAATTTGCTGCCAATAGCTTTGTATTCCCTGCTTGCAGCAGAGAGGGGATGCTGTGACCGGGGACTGGGAAAAGGGATGATTCTGCCCTTCTCATGCTGGAGCTTCTCTGGAAGATGAAAAGAGGAGCATTTCTGCTATCCTTGTGCTGTTTTAAAGACATAATTCAGCTCTCCAAATGCCAAACAGCAAGGGAATGATTTTAGCAAAAATTGGTGAATTCTGAGGCCATTATCATTTGCTGTGGAGACTGCTATGAGATCATCAGAAATGCTGAGTGTTGTGTCTGGAGATCTGGGCTGCAGGGGACAAAAAAATAACTGATCTTATTGGAAAATCTAATAGAGGAATAGTATGTGGGAGGGGAAGAGAGAAGAGATGAAGAACCTAAGGATATTATTTTGTCATTTTAATCTCTTCTTTATTTTATTTCTTTTTTAATGCCTAGGAGCCTCCCTGTCTATGCTCTACCCAAAGACACAACATGCCCTTCCTAGATGTTTGATTTGGGGAGGGACAAGGAAAAGAGAGAACACCGATTTCCATGAACCATATTGCCTTCTAGTCATAAGACTCAACATCAATATGAAAACAGACAATGCATTCCTTCCGATTGATTGCAGGAGCACAAACACACTGCCTGGGCCTCTGGAAAGCCACCCAGCAGCCACAGACTGACTTTGGTCTCCTCCGTGAGTGCAACCTTTGCACCCTTTGCAAGGGCATATACTGGATGAAAGATACCTAGGCTATTAGCATGGTATGTAAGTGGCTGTTTCAGGGAGCTGCATATACTAGAGTGAGTTTTTGCAATATTTACACTGGCTTTCTATGTGAGAAAGTCCTCCTGTTCACCATGTGCAAATAGGCAAGGCACCATGTTTTGCTGCTTTTCAAGTTGTAGCATTGGGGTGTTGTATTGGTGTGAAGAAATAAAGAACATGAACAATAAAAATATGGATACAAAACTAACACAGCTGGAAAGAAAGCCTACCAGGGGAGATGCCCTAATAGACCTGATGTTTATGAACAGGAGCTGAAGGACTGATCGGGGATATGGTGGATGGAAGCTGTCTTAGACAGAATGACCACGATAAGAGTTTTCAATTCTTGTGATTCAGGACTACTACCTTGGACCTTGGAGAGTATAGTTTGGTCTGCCTTGGACATTAATTGGGAGAGTCTCTTGAAAGACCTCATATTCCACAAGATGAAAATCTCAAAGGCACATGAGCAGGCCATTCTTGCATGCTGTCAGATGAGCCAATGTGGAAGAAGGTCAGCCTGGCTGAACAGGCAGCTTTTGCACAGAGTCTGAGAAAAAAATACGAAGTTCCCTACTATTGAAAGAAGGGGTAGGCAACTCAAAAATAGCACAAGGATGCTGGTAAGATATGCAGAAAGAAAATAAGAGAGGCAGAACCCAGCTAAAACTTGATCTGGCCACCACTGTATAACATTTTTAGAGGGCCAAGGAGAATATCTTCTATTGAATCCAACAGGAACATTGGCATCAAGGGTAAGAAAAAGGCTGAGATAGTCAATGTCTTTCCTCCTGTCTTTAAGTCAGATCAGTTATCCTAACAGTACTCAGGTCACTCAGCTGAAAGACAAGGACTAGGTGACTGGGCCCAGAGAGTGGTGGTGAATTAAATCAAGCTGATTACCAGTCACCAGTGGTGTTTCCCAGAGTGGAGTTTGGTGTTGGGGTCAGTCCTGTTTACAATCACTATTGCTGATCTGAATGAGGAGATCAACTATACTCACAGTATGTTTGCAGATGACACTAAAACATATGCAGCATCCCATGCTGCTGCCCAAAACATCATATAAGGTTTGAAGAAACAAATCTTACGGCGACACGGCACAAAAACTGAGTCAGATAATGGAACTCATTTCAAAAATTCTTTTATAAACTTTGGCTAAAGATCATGGCATTGAGTGGATTTATCAAATTTCCTTTCATGCACCAGCTTCTGGTAAAACTGAACAACATAACAGATTGTAAAAAATTATGTTGAAAGCAATGGGTGGTGGAACATTTAAGCACTGGGAGAAGCATTTGGCAGACGACATCTGATTGATCAATACTCGAGGATCTATCAATCGTGACGGTCCTGCCCAATCCAGCTCCCTGCATACTGTAGAGGGAGATAAGGTTCCTGTCAAACATGAAATGAGCATGTTGGGAAAAGTGGTTTGGGTCTTACCAGCTTCTGGAAAGGGCAAATCTCTCCATGGTGCTGTTTTTGCTGAGGGACTGGGGTCCACTTGGTGCGTGATGCAGAAAAATGAGGATGTTCTTTGTGTATCACAAGGGAATTTGATGCTGGGGGAGTGCAGTCAGCAATTCCATGTATATATATGTGTATATATATGTGTGTGTATGTGTTTAATGCAAATTAATTATTGTTTTTTTTTGTATATACATATATATTAAGCATGATGTAGTGACGTAGAATACGGGGTGAAATGTCATGGTATTATGATTTTTTATTATTGCTATTCCACATCATAAAATCATGTAGTGCTCTGGGAGTTAAAAAGTTAATGTTCCAGTTCTGTGGATTGTTGGTAGTTCCAGGTATACATGTCTCAGAAGACAAGAACTACATATCCCAGAGGAATTTTACTGTTCTGTTTGCTATTTCCATTCAGAGGGAAAGATAAAACTGCTTGCAGGTCACCAGAGGTACCAAAGGGATACCAAAGGTATCCCGTTTCCTTTTCTGCTTATCTCTGCAGTGTGTGTGCTCCCTAGCTGTATCTCCTTCAGCATTAGAGTAAGGCCTTTGGCTTTTGGACAGTCTCTCTCTCATTTTATTTATTATCCTCAAGTCCAGTTGTATTGTACTGTATTGTATTGTGTTATCTTGCATTCCAATATCATACTTACTAAACTAACTTTCCTCCTCAGATCATTGACGTTGTTCTGTTTTTAGACCCATCTCCCTACACTTCCCCTTTTTCCCCCTCCCCTTTTCCAGGGGCGTGGGTCCATGGGTCCCCCCTACCCCATTAGTCATGGAATCGAGCTGAACCTGCCTCTAAACCACTGATAAGGGGATGATGAGAAGAGTTCCAGCCCCTCCTGCGCTTCCATCCCATGGCAGCCAATGCTTGTCCCCAGTGTGCCTTTACAAACTTCTTTATTTATTATTTTTTTATCTATCTATCTATCTATCTATCTATCTATCTATCTATCTATCATTTTATTTTATTTTATTTTATTTTATTTTATTTTATTTTATTTTATTTTATTTTATTTTATTTTATTTTATTTTATTTTATTTTCTGTCTGCATAATATATTCCTGGGTTATAATCTTCAAACAATAACTCTAAAGAAGCTGATCTGGCCTTTCCCTGACTGAGGACCGCATCTCAGGTAAAACTTTCTCAGCACATGTAAAAGGCTTTGGTGTTACATAGTCTTGTCCCAGGTTGCATACCCCATGAAAGAAATATTTCTACTAGGTACAGTAACTTGTCCCCATTTCCTGGCATTAATGGAACATCTAAAACACAATGGTGGAGCATGTGATGCAGCTGAAAATCTGCTATGCTATACATGCTGGGGCAAGATTGGCATTAACAACTTGCCATGTACTGGTTCTCTGGTTCAGAAGTGGCAGATTTCTTTACTTGTCAGTCTTTCCTAATGTGAGCTTTTTGCAACCCCACAATATCTACTTCCTTGTCACCCACACAATTCCTCTCACTCTCCATACAAAGTGCTGTTTCTAGGCCTTTGTTTTCAACTTTGTTTTTTGTTCTCCTTCAGTTCTAGGTCCATACAAGACCACTGGAAATGCAAGTTAAACAGGTGAAGGCTGCGATGAAATTAGATGTGATATGACACTTCTTTAATGAGCTCTTTTGGTGACAGGCAGACAATTTGACTGGATGTTCTTGTAGGTCTTTTCCAACCTTGGTGATTCTATGATTCTTCAATTCTATAAACCATGTTTTGATGCAGCTCCTGTGGAGAAAACACCTCCTGGCAGTCTTGTACTAGGCTGGAAGCACAGGAGTGCCAACTTTATCGTGTAGTGCTTTGCATTTTTAAGGGTTTCTAATGATACAGGAGACCTTACGTCCCTTTTTCTCTACTAAGGAGCATTGCAGAAAATAAGCTGCTTTCTGTCCTCTAAAAGGTGAAGGCAGATGAGCTCCTGCTTCCTGGGAGTGGCACCAGAAGATAACTGGTGGCTGATCAAGAAATCTTTCCATGTTGTTTTTTCTCATGGCAAAGTTTTCTGCATCCTTCTGGAATGTGTGTAGGCCTGGGTTCTGAGCACAGAACCCAGAACTCCCCAGCTGTAGAACCTCCTGTTTAGTTAAGTCTGTGGACTTGTCCACAATCTAATAAAGGCTGAAATAGTTACTGTACGACCATAAGATACTACCCTGAAGTACTGTGCTCAGTGCCACATATATTAATAAAGCTGAATACTTTTTTATGATGTTGATGGTCTTCTGTCTCCATTCTCTTGAAGCTCCAGCAGACAAGTAGGTGAAAGATCATGAAAATGTCCCTTGAACTTTCCATCCGCCCCAGCAGCCTGCCAGCAGCTGATGGGGTGGGAAGGCTGTGGGCAGCGGAGATGCGGAGTCTCACATGCCTGCCCTTGCCTTGTGGTATGCCGCAAGCCAGACCATGTCAACACCAGCTTGTAGCATGCCGCAGCCATGAAGCAGGTGCATGGGATGCCTTTCACCCCAGCAGCAAACATGCCACATGCCGTGCCCCTCGCTCCCCGCCTACAGCAACGGTACCTCCTCTGCCACTGCCTTGAGTCTCACTAGCTGCATAAAGGCATACATAGATATAAGATTTGTTAATGAGGCACATGCTATGTCAGTTCCTTACTGTGTTTTCCAATGTGTATTCAACCTGTGCAGGCCTACATTATGATTTTTCAAACTATAAAGACATTAAGCAGTAATTTTAAAATGTACTGCGTTACATTATTGCATTACTTATTCTTCTTGCTCATGAGCGCAAACTAACATTTAACTTCTAGGAAAAAAGTTGAGAGATATAAATACTCCAGTGCTTAGTACCCAGAAGCCAGAAAGAAATACACATAAATCAGTTTTTAGGTAGAGCAAACAGCAAACTGGTGTCAACAAAGGAAAACCAGAGCATCAGAGATTGTGACTTGGACTTTTCGTTCCAAATCTGGAACTGAAAATGTGGGGGCATTCTGTGGATAGTGAGAAGGGAAAAGGGAGAGATTAAAAGGTGAAAAAGATATGAAGTTGAACAAAATGTAGGGATTTTTCAGTACTGCTTTATACTCATTCCATGAAATAGAAAATAAATTTGACTCTGCAGATAATTGAGGGCACTTCTTTGTTAAAAGGGCTTTACCAAGACAATTTTTTACCTCGTAAGTAACTTTACACTGTCTATTTTAAAATGGACTTCCCTAAGAAGCATCTTGTCAAAGTTAGAGTCAAGGGGACAATTCACAATGAATAATTTATTCAGCACATTTTGTCTTATTTTCTGCTCCCAGATTACCTAAGAGGCAATTTTGATTTCTTTGACTATACTGGAGTTTACTCCCGAAAGGTTTCAACGATATTATTTTTAGACTGGATTCATGACTGAATATGATACTTGTTATTTGATCTCCATTGGCCAGTTATTATTAGAGGCAGGCAAACTATTCACAGTTGAACTAGACACAACTTATTTTAAAAATGTAGTCTAATTTCTGTTTGAAAGTTATCTGAAGTTGGATTTATGTTTCACCTATGAGACATGCATGCAAAGAGATGTAACTGGTATGGGTCTCCTAAGAAATGCAAAAGGAATATTTGACATTCACTTCTCATTTCAGATACAAGACACTGTGTCAGCTTCCTGATTAGATGGTAAATGTCACATATAGTCTGTTTACATTCATGCATTATCAGCTAATATTCATAGAAATTTAATTAATTTACAATTCAAACAATAAACAGAAGGACACTTTTGGTATGAATACTTCTGCAAACATTTACCAAAGGCCGTTCATCAACGTCTCGTGAACATGTGCATAAATATGATTCATTTGTTTACAGACCACTTCCCTCTCTGTTTCCTCCCTATGTGCAGTCTCAAATAGCACATCACTACAACACCCATCCTGGTGTTGGATGGCATTTTGATCAAGGAGCTGTAGTCTTTCTGCCTCTAAGCAGTCTGTCCTCACCTGAGACATGATTGCTACACTTCTTAGAGTGGTTCCTCATACTCCTGACCTGCCTGTCAGGATGCTGGGATAGATAGAGTTACCCTGAGACTGAAAGAAGTGATTGGCTCATTCTGAGTTGGGGAAGCAGAGGAAAAGGTTTTCTGGCAGTGGTTCAGCAGGTAGTATCACTAGTTACAAACATTTACAGAGTAAGTCGGGATTTCAGGAGTGTGTTTGGGGATCACATCTGCCAAATCACCAGTCACTGCCATTACTTGTAATGGAACACTGTTTGGGGTGTGTTTGCACTACATCTTAAGTAGCAAAGAGATGGGATGGATAGTGGTAGCTGGTATGTCCCTCATCACTTCTTCACCTGGGCTTTTTAGGCAGCAAAAAATATCAGGAAAGTGTGCAACTAACCATATTTTCATATGTCCTACTTTCCCACTAGCAACCTCCTGAAAACTGAGTGGAGTTCATCATCCTCCCCCAGATGCCTTCTACATAGTTTGCTCTGCAGGCAGAAAGGCAGAGAGGGGCTTAAAGGTGGCTTAAAGGAGATACATGATAGGGGTCTGCTATCAGCTCCCAACCAGAAATGGGCATTGCTGTTACAATCCAATCCTGAGATGGGATCAAGAGGAAAACCTCTCCTTTAGGCCAGCATAGGCCAGGACACTGGAGCACAGGGATGTGCATTGGTGGTGCTGGTCAATCACCAGTGGAACCAGACATTATAACGGGCAGGATTGGTGCTGTGCCCTGGGCAGCCTGTTTGAGTGCCCAATCATCTTGTAGTGAAGAACCTTTTCCTAAGCCTCACTCTCCCCTGGCACAGCTCCATGCCGTTCCCTCAGGCCCTGTTGCTGTCACAGATAGCAGAGCTCAGAGCTGCCCTCCGCTCCCTGTGAGGAGCTGCAACCACCATGAGGCTCCCCTGCTCTGCTCTGTGCTGAGCACACCCAGTGACTTCAGCTGCCCTTCATACACCTTCCCCTTTAGAGCCTTAACTATCTTCACAGCACTCCTTTGAATAGCTTTGTGTTCTTATTCTGTAGTGTCTAAAAGCACGCCCAGTCCTGGAGGTGAGGCTGCACAGTGCAGAGCAGAGGAGACAACTCCTTCCCTTGCTTGCTGGCAATGCTGAGTTTGATGCACTCCAGGGTATGGTTAGCTCTTTTGGCTGCAAGGGCAAAAGGCTCTACTTCCAGACAGCCAGAACACCCAGAACCCTGTCTGCAGGGTTGCTCTGCAGCTTCCTGTCCCATCTGTATATATAGCCAAGGTTCTCCCATACCAGGAGCAGTATCCGGAGCTTGCTCTAGTTAAAATTCACGTGGTTGACAATTGTCCAGCACACCAATTTGTCAGATTCTCTCTGCAAGGCCTCTCTATATTCAAAGGTACTTTCTTTTCAGGCCCACTGTCTCCTGTGTCCTGCTTCCAGCCTCTCCCTGGCACAGAACAAGGATCTGGGGTGGTGGGCAGATAGATGGGGTCAGCAGGTGCTTCTGAAGTGCTGGGTGTCCCTCTGGCTCTTGTGTCCCTGTCCTCCACCCTGAATTGCTCCAAGCCATGGTAACATCAAAATTGTTCACTAGACGACTTTGCCTCCAGGGAACTGCAAGCTTTATTTCTTTAATGATTTTAATGGTCAGAATTGTGCCAGGTCAAGTCATTTAACTATGTATTTAATTAGTCATCTGTATGCATGTAACTTGGAGGCGTTCAGCTGTGCTATTTTATAGGGATTAACTAAGTGGGTAGTAAATCACCTATGCCAGCAATAAAAATATTTAAAGCAGTACCTTTTTTAATTATTATTGCTGTATTGTTTGTGCTGGCAGAGGTCTGCAAAGGAATAATTTTGTTCTAAGAGATGGGAGAAATGCAGTTTGGGGTTTTGACTGACGCTAAATAGAAACAACAGTGGGCAACACAGAAGCAGATGAAACAGGAGGTTTCAGCCAGACAACCCACAAAGTTATTGCCAGCTGCAGGCTTGATGTGTTAAAGAAAATAAACATAAAGCAGGTTGGCCCTGTGGAAGCTCATAATTTAAAGAGGAACAGAAGAAATGTGACCTGAGCAGGTAGGTGGTGGTTTTCTGTCATGAATAAATCTGAAGAGTATTTGACTGTTAACAATTCACAAGTTTGCACTAGCAAAATACTGCCTGGAACAGTTAGCCTCCTCATTTCTCTTGTTTTGCAAATGAATGAACCATCTTCTATGCAAGTGCCATTGAAACACTGTGAAGAATTATGGGACCTTAGAGAAGAATTGTGGGTTGCAGTGACCATGCCCTGGTTGAGTTTGTGATCTCGAGGAACGTGGACCTGGCAAAGAGTGGGGTCAGGACCCTGAACTTTGGAAGAGTGAACTTTAAGCTGTTGAAAGAATTGTTGGCCAAAATCCCCTGGGATGCTGTCCTTAAAAACAAAGATGTTGAGAAGAGCTGGCTGCTCTTCTAGGATGTCTTTCTGAGAGCACAAGAGCTCTCTGTCCCTCTGAAGAAAGTGCGCAGAGGAGGTAGGAAACTGGCATGGCTCAGCAAGGACCTGCTGGACATGGTGAGGGTGAAGAAAGGTGCATGCAAGCTCTGGAAACAAGGCCATGTCACCTGGGAAGAATACAGGAATGCTGTCTGGACTTGCAAATGTGGGATCAGGAAAGCTGGGGCATAGGCATAACTGAAGGGAGGGATATGAAGCGAGGGATATGAAAAACAATAGGAAGATATTCTACAGGTACATTGGGCAGAAGAGACAGGCCAAAATGATTGTACCTCCTTTGGTAAATGTGAAAGAAGACCTGGCTTCAAAAGATGAAGAGAAGGCTGAGGTACTGAATGAATTATTTGCCTCAGTCTATACTGGCAGCCAGGATTCCAGTACTTCTCACGTCCCTGAGCCCTGCATCCCTAAACCTTTAGGTGGGGACCAGGGTGGTAAATCCAACCCCAGTGTAAGGACAGAGCAAGTCCAAGACTGCCTCATGAGACTGAATGTGTACAAGTCTATGGGGCCGGATGGCGTGCATCCCACGGTTCTGAAGGAGCTGGCTGAGGCGGTTGCCAAGCTGCTCTCCATCATATTTGAATAGTGTCTTGGGACTCATGCTCTTTAACATCTTTATCAGTGACATTGAATAAGGAATCGAGTGCACCCTCAACAAGCTTGCTGATGACATCAAGCTGAGTGGTGTGGTTGACCATGGTGGAAGGAAGGGATGCCATTCAGGGGGACCTCAACAGGCTTGAAAGGTGGACCCAGGTGAACCTAATGAGGTTCAGCACAGCAGAGTGTAAGGTTTTGCACTTGGGCTGGAGGAATCCCAGGCATCTATACGTACTGGAAGGAGTGGCCCTTGAGAGCACCCGTGCAGAGAAGGGCCTGAGGGTCTTGATGGATGAAAAGCTTAACATGAGCCAGCAGTGCGCTCTAGCAGCTCGGAAGGCAAATGGTAGCCTGGGCTCCATCAGAAGAGGGGTGGCCAGCAGGGACAGGGACGTGATTTTCCCCCCCTACTCTGCTCCTGTGAAGCCCCATCTGGAGTACTGTGTCCAGGTATGGAGTTCCCAGTAAAAAAAAGACAGGGAGCTGTTGGAGAGGTCCAGAGGAAGGCCACGAAGATGATCAGGGGACTGGAGCACCTGCCCTACAAAGACAGGCTGAGGGAGCTGGGTTTGTTCAGCCTGGAGAAAAGAAGGCTGCAGGGTGACCTCACTGCCTCAGTACCTAAAGAGAGCCTACAAACAGGAGGGGAATCAACACTTAGAAAAAGCAGATAACTGCAGGACAAGGGGAAATGGTTTTAAATTGAGGGAGGAAAGATTTTGGTTGGATGTTAGGGGGAAGTTCTTTACAGAGGGAGTGGTGAGGTGCTGGAACAGGCTGCCTAGAGAGGTTGTGGATGCCCCATCCCTAGAGGTGTTCAAGGCCAGATTGGATGGAGCCCTGGGCAGCATGGTCTAGTATTAAACGGGGAAGTTGGTGGCCCTACCTGTGGCAGGGGGGTTGGAGATCCATGATCCTTGAGGTCCCTTCCAACCCAGTCCATTCTGTGGTTCTGTTCTGTGATCCTGTGGGACCATGGTCCTGCACAGACAAAATGTATATTTGAAAGTGAGGACATTTTCCACACTTGCATCACATGGACTGTCCCTCCTAAACAGGAGCAAGGTGCTTGTTGTTAGTGTTTTACAAACTTTTTCTAAGCTGCCTTTCACAATAAATCATTTGCAAGAACAGTGACTGTTTATAATGAGCACTGACCTGTGAACAGAGGAAAATAGATATTGTTAAAAACCTTGGCTCGCTTACTGGGAGGTCATGTGGCAAGGCCAGGTAACTTTTGAAGTAGTGCGCAGGGAGTTGTTTAAGCAGTACAAGCTGCAATAACAACACAACTGACCTGAGTGTGTAGGCCTCTTTGCACTCCTTCGACAATAAATAATATCACAAGACACGCATTCCATCCCCTTGTTATTCCACCGTGATCCAGATGGTCAGCCAAAGGATCCCACGTGCTTGGTTCACCTTTGAAGAAAATGGACAATGTCTTTAAAATGTTCCTGCTGATCATATCCGTGCTACTTTTTAGCTGGGGTGGAAACAAGCACCAAGAAACATCCTTTTTGATCACAACTTATCACTTGATTCTTGGCTTCTAAATTTCTCCCCCATCTTTCAGTCAGATCTGTGCATAGACACAGTGCTTTACTTTTTTCTCTTTTTTTTTATATATTATTATTTTTTTTCTTATTTTTTTATGTTCCTGCTACAAGCAGCCTGACTTTTTATGTGTACTAACGTACTAGACACTATGCTAGCATATTATATAGCCTGAGGCAATATAATTCAGCTTCTGCTCAGACGTGACTTCCCATTTGCCCTCCTGCAAGTGCTGTCCCTTGGGGTGAGAAGGGCTCCAAAGGGCTGCACAGAGCTTCTGTTTCCTCAACTGTGGAGAGCTAAAAAGGACTGCTCAAGTCAAGCAGGAAGGAAGAGAGCTGGATTTGTACTCCTGTAGAAGACTGCTTTATCCAGAATGCATACAGGCCTAGTGGGAAGTTAGATTGGGCTGTTGTTTCAGTCATAAACTCCCTCCAAAAGTTGCTTTTTTGTAAAATAAAACACTTAGTAAATTCTGATTGTGTTTAGTAGTTATGCCCATTCGAACAGATAAGAAGAGGAGGACCAATGTACTTCACTAAGAAAAGGAAAATAGACCTTGAGCAGCAGTTTCCCCATTCTAAACCAAAAAATATATTTGTAGAATAGTGATTTTTCTGCCCTGAAATTAAATGTTTCAGTGCAGGTGGAACATGAATGAATGGTTCCTGGTTAGCACCACACAACCTCTCAGAATGGTGGGCTTCTGCCCTCAACTAATGCCTTTCTTCCACTCTCCTGCTCTCCAGCCCTCTCTTGCACCAATTTGTCCTCCCAGCCCCCAATTGAATTTTTTTTCACCATGTTTATTTTTCCCTCCCAATACATTAATGAATGAAACGTTTCTGCTGCTCTGCCAAAGATGGGCTGCCTTCTCCTTCACCAGCATCCCATGGTCTCTTTGCTCTGCTCTGCCTTGCCTTGCTCTGCTGGCAGTGTGGGTGAGGATGCCAAACTGCTAGCCACAAGTACACTGGCAACCACTTCTTTGCACCCAGGCATGGGGAAATGCTCTTTAACAAATCCACTGACTTTCTGTTCTACTGCAGGATCTTAATGTAGTTTAAGACACCTGCTTATCCTTATCCTCTGCCCAAACAGCCAGTCTTTTTGAAACACGGGGTTACTTATTCTGGCCAACACTGAGTGAACTCTTTTGTTCTCCCATACAACTGCACAGGATCAAATCAGAAAGGATAAGGGTTTTCAACGAGGGCTGCCCTGAAACTATTGCTTTCTATTTTATTATGTTGGCCCATGATGTCAGAAGTGGATGTTGGTAGAAGAAGGGGTTGAATCTTCCTGCCAACATCCAATTGCATGTTGTTGTCATGCGCAAAAAGGCACTGACAGGATGGCATCTGACATGGAAGTGCGTATGAATCAAAGGTGTCCAAGTGACTTCCTCCGTGTGGAAAAATGGCACCCATTGACATTCATTAACACTTGCTGAATAGGGACTGAACAGTGGATGTGAGCACAGTCAGGCAGTGGGTGGTCAATTCAGCAGTGGAAACAGTGAAAGCGGGTCACCTCCGCTGGTGCAAATTTTTGCAAATGGTATGCAGCCTCTTGTTCATCGCTGGCAAAAATGCATAGCTAATGGTGGTGATTATATTAAAAAAATAGTGTTTTGTACATGAGAATTTGCTATGTCAAATAGTGTTATTGTGCTCCTTGTTTCTGTCATAGTTTCCATGAAAATAAACAAGGAGGGATTACTTTTAGAGCAATTTATGTACTTTTCTGAAAGCTCTTGGAAGCTCCTGCATACTCACTGGGCTTGCTTGCAGCCAGCCCCTGCAGGAGCTCTGCTTGTTCCTCCTGTGCCTGTGCCTGCGCCTGCAATTACCAGTGCTCACTCCCCTTGGCTGCACTCCCACCCTGGTACATTCCTTTTTTGTTATGCTAATAGACTTATAACCAGCTCCAGCTCCTGGGACTATAATACACCCCTTTTGAATCACTGATCTACTTCTCTCTGTGCATTACGGCAGTGCGTGGTTTGCCAAGGGCCTGGCAGAATGTGTTGAGCTGACTGATTCTAGCTGTTCCCATTAGACCCTGGCGTGCTTCTGAGATTTGTCACATCCACACAAATCACACTCCTAATCCTAGGGTTTAACCAAGTTCGGATGGATTTGGATTCTACTACATCTTCTCTAAGGGAGATGATAATGCTCTATGATGAAAGATCTCTGAATGAAAAGTATCAGTGTTAAGTACAAGCATGAGAACATTTCTTCTGTCCAGCATTCCCTCTTTTTTTCAGGATGGTTACCCATGTCAAGATGGCAGTGTGAGCTGCAGAGCACCTCTGAACTGGCACTTGATACTTTGAGGGTGAAGACATGATTTACAGTTGCCGTAGAGGCATGTACAAACATGGACATAATTCAGATCTTGCATTCCAAAATGTGACCCTCATTAAATTGATCACTCAGATTACATTCCCAGAGAGCTGTGCTTCCTGGTGGAAACCCTTTGAAGTGTTCAAGGCTTATGGAACTGTCCTTCCACAGAACAAAAAGTGTTTTCCACTGTGTTACCTGAACCTTTGCTTCACTTTAAAAGACTGTGTGATTAAAAAAGGATCCAACCTGGTTTTTCAGCCACTGACAAGATGGATGGTACCTAAAGTGCCAGTCTTTAGCTTTTGTACTGTGGCACCATTTCATGATAACTTTTCTCATCTGCAGGATGAGGAGGATGCAGGAGGAGCACTTGGATTTATGGCACTGTGTCTGAAAGGTAGCACCCTTCATAGCAGCCACCTCACTGTATATGTGATGTGAATGTGGTGTGAAAGATGCTCTGAGCTTCCATATCTAAGCAAAACATATATCCTGCAGTAAACACCTGTAAAAGGGGAGAAATGTAGCCTGGCATGCAAAGCAGGCAGGGGATTCTGGTGTAAGACACAACAAGAGCACTTCCACTGACAAACACAGAGGGGTAAAGCAGATGTTTAGATACAACTATTATTACATTTTAATTCTGAAATAAAGCCATCACCCTTCTTTATAAGAAGATTGTTGACAGGGCAGAGGTTTGAACATCACTATTGAAAAATTGCTGCCGTTTGGGAGAGGAGAGCTATCGGGGAGGTTTCTGCACAGTGCCTAACTTTGAAGGCATGGGCATCAAGGAAAATCTGTGTGCAATTAATTTTTTGTATGTAGATGTCAATAGTCAGGTCTATGATGGTTGATTTAAGCAGCTGCACAGCAGGGCATCACATATGGACACAGGAGGGAAGTGAGGTGGTTTTTAGTAACATGAACAAAATAACACGGATGGCATGGGAGGAAGGATTGCTGATGCATGTGCTCAGATTTCCAGCATTTCCCTTGAGTTTAGTTTGACTGTTTAATCTCTTTCAGAAGGTAAAAACAATTTGGAGGAGCTTCAAGTTCTGGGATAACACCAGCTTTGACTTGCGATGAAGTGGGACACTTTACAAATATGTTAGGATGGAGCAGAAAACTGGCTGAAAATGCACAAAGCAGATCTTCCCTGCCACCGTTCTGGATATGAGCATTGATGTTCAGCTTATTTGATTCATGGGGAGCATGAAATGTTTTTTGCTTGTTGGAAATCCTTTCTTTGTCAAGAAGAAAAGCATAGGCAGTGTTGCCCCAGGTACAGTACCCATGGCTTCAGCCTCCTGCTACCCCACTGGGCAGGCAAGAAGCCTTTTTCCTGCCTCACCAATGTCTCTGTAGCTCCCTAGTATAATTTCCTAAGAATCAGATTTAGCATGCTTGGTGGCTTAAAGGAGAAACTATTTCCCTTGTTAATGCAAGGGAATTAGATGCATTTCATTGTTGTGCTGGTCCCAGCTGTTCCCTGAGAAGGCAGCTCCCTGCTCCTGTTTGTAACACTGCCAAGGGCTGTCTGCCCCTCTCTGGGCTTTCCAACACTGAAGTATGAAGCTTCAGAAGCACGCTGGGCACTAAGTCTCCTGACTCCCCCTGCCTGCTCAAGGCCTCATGGCCCTCAGCAGTGCTATTTTGTTTTGTTGATGATGCGGAATCCCTGTGATGATCATCCATATGATTTGGGTGTGCAGATTGTCTCTTCATTTGGGTGGAAGGAGGTCTGTGTGTATATGCAAGGGGTACAATCATTGTGCGGATTGCTGATTGCTATGGCTTTTCAGCATCATGCTGTTGCATCAAACCTTGCATTTTTTTTTCCTTTTTTTTTCCTTTTATGAGCAATTCTATCTTTAAAAAAAACCAAAACTATTAACAATCCCCAAACTGTTAAGGTGGTAATTGCATCAGAGATTGGTGTCTAAGACAGGATAGCCAGAAAATAAACAGCAACAACGAAATACAAACCGCACTATTAAATGATTTTCTAGGCTGGCCAACTCCCATTTAGCCCAATTTAAAGCTGCTTTGATGGATGCATACTTCTTGGTAGTTCTGGCTGGACTATTTTCAGCATGAGGGAGTGGTGGTCAGAAGAGAAAGCACCCTTCCACAGTTTGTTTTTAAGACACTGTGGGGAGCATCAGAAACCCAACACCTGATAGCACAAGAACTAAGGGAATAGAGGTTAATTTTATTTCTCTGTCATTCAAATGTTGTTAGTACAGGAAAAATGCATGACTGTAATTACAAAACAAGAAAAAAAAATAATAATAAAAAAATCTGCTCATTAGCCACTTTTCTTTTACGGTAAACTATCTCTTCAAGGAGGACAAAAATGGAGAACATAACATAAACTGTGATGATCTCATAAACCATTACAGCTGAGGAGTATGCTTCATTCCCTTTTGTGATAAATTGGAACAGATTTTCCATTTATGTCTTCTTTTTAACAACATCAGCATTATTACAGGTTCAAGGCCATTAAGCAAATGCTGTATGGACAGTAATTTTGCTGTTGTTTTGGGTTTGTCCTGACATTCCTCTTTCTCCTCTCCTAGCATTCTAACCTGTGTGCTGAGTGCTGATGCAGGACAGGTGGCTGCCATGCCTTGCCTGGTGGAGCCGTCTGTTACCCCCTGGCAATTAAACATGAGAGTGGGATATGGTGCAAGTGTCTGAGTCTTTCAAGGAGGAGAGGGCTTCAGGATTTCATCTGTGGAAGCAGACAGAGCATTCAAAATCCAGGCATGGAGCAGGACTGCATCGTGCCATGCAGCATCCAAGCGCATATGAGACCCCAGACTGACTGCAAGCAGAGTAGGAACCCACAGGGGAGTGCAGCCAACCCACACTGCTGGGATGGGAGGGAACAGCAGGATGGTATGCTCAGCTGGCACCACTGCAGTGGTGGGGCCAAAGTGCAAAAGGAAAACATTCCTGATGACTTAAAGAAGGACAGTATGTGAGCTCTGGAAACACTTAAGAGAGCTCCTGCCAGGGTTAAGAGCAGCAGGTGAATGCAAGATAAGCATTCCTGACATGGCATTGATTGTTGCGCCTGGACCAAGTGGGTGAGAGCACCAAGAACAGCAGATAGCCACTGTCCCCTTTTAAACCAGTCTCTAGACTGATGCAGTGGGAGCTATTTCAGCCATTACTGCTCTTGCAAACTTCGCATGGCTGGTGCGAGCTCTTCTTGCTGATTGTCACAAGACTTCTTACTGTCTTTCAGTATGGTGTTAGGAGAGCCTGAGAAAATGCTGCAGATCAAAAAAGAGACAACTGCTTTAACAGTATTTTCACAGGCAATGTACTATTTCATTGGGTAACAAAAATCTAACAGATGAAAAATTTTATGAGTGTGCCTGGCTAAAGACAAAGCTCAGCTTTCATCCTATGCATTTGATATAAATGATTAGACGGGCAGTATTACAAATCAAAAGGGAAGGCCCAGGTACACTTGAATTATAATGCTGGAGCAAAATTTAATCACAGTTGCAGTCACGTCATGCACTGACTATATAGAGGTAGGGGTTTTTGCATGCTCTCTAGTGAATAAATGAGACAAAGGCAGTTTTCAACCATTCCTCAGACTGACATGAGTCATTTACAAATTCCAGTGGCTCTTCTGAAGCATGCTTAGTTGGAGGTCAGACAAATAAAGTGCTGATGTAGCCAATTAATGGAAAAGCCTTACTTTTACTTGTGGGCTGAAATCAGTGCAATCAGTAACCTGTTTGAAGTACTTTGCTGAGTTAGGAGCTAAGACTTTGTAAGAAGATGAATGCAGACTGAACTCCAATACTATTTTGCATAAACCTGATAAAGCTTGGAAAAACTGCTTTGCTAATTGTAAAATGCAAATCTGTGGAACAGAGGTGTCCCTTGGAATATCAGCATAAGCTACCCATGAGCGTTGGGAAGGCATATGTTATGTGTTTTTTCTCCTTAAGCCATGCAGGCACTTCTGGGATGAAATCTAGGAAGCAGCTGAATAGTGCACATCAACAAAACTTGGTAATTCAGGAGAGAAAAATAAAAATGATAAACTGTGGGGAACTCTAAACATCTACTGAATATAACAGTCATGATATGGATTTTGTACCGGACACCTTCGTTAATACTTCCTCCTCTAGAATAAGGTGCCACGGGACCTTTCAAAGAGCACTTTTTTCTATAGAAGAAGCTCTTTCTAATCATCTGCTGGAGAAGGATTTCAGTATTGACTTGGAAGAACACTATACACTGAACCACCAAAACTGTTTTTTGGAACAGCTTGCCTTTATTTTGGTGATCGTCTATCCAAGTAATTGCACAAGCCAAGATTTTATGACAATGGCCTGATTTCTTTTCTCTGTTCAGTTTTGTTCTTAATACGCTTGTAGTTTTACCATCAAAGTAAAACTACAGATTCATTTTCAACCCTTGTTCACTGGTGGAGGCATCCCATTACACCACACATAAAACTCTGTGTTTCTGTGGGAGGGCATGTGTGAGAGAGTGCACAGTCTACCTATTATGGATTTGGCTTACTTGTCTAAGTTTTAACAAAAATAACTATCCTAAACTTGCTCTTGGTTTCTCCTTCGAGCTGATGTGAAAGCTAAGATAACAGCTGCTTTTTGGACTGAAAGCCTTCCATGCCTACCTTTGATGTTCTTCTATGAACATCAGGCTGTTCCTGGTGCTGCTGATGTCCCACCTCACACTGCAGCTTCTGTCCCATGGCAAGGCCATGAGACGACGTAGCAGAAGTGCGGAGAAACAGAATTTTTCAGCAGAAGCTGTATTCTGAGATGAGCTAGCAATACAGCTACCACTATATAACAGGATAACAACAAAGAAACTAGACCAGAGAGGTGCTGTTCCTTTGTAACAGTTCTCCATTTTGGTAAATGATTAGAACATTAAAGTCGTAGAGGATAAAAGCAATGAAAGTTAGAAACAAAATTGCTCAATTTACCATGCATCCAAAAATTGGCAATATTAGGCTTCAAATCTTAATTCTTATCTTTTATTCTCTATTCTGACTGGGTAAGAGAAATCTGATTTCTCCTTTTCCTGAATTTAGATACTTATATATGTTATTTATAGTGGATTAACCCCGTTCTCCATCTGAAAGCTTGGGACTTTTCTTTCATAGTCAGCTGGACAGCCTCCAGCTCTGAAAGGAGCTGTATGCCCTTGGCTTTGACATTGGGTTTCTGGTCTCTGGTAGTAATCAGGGTTAATTTCTTTGCTTGCCATAATGATCGCTGGTCTTTGAATTGCCTTAATTTATAAAATGCTTCTGCCACTGCACTAGTCCTCATATTCTTTGGCTAGCACTCCCGTAGCATCTTGCTCTGTGTTGGGAATGTGAGAAGTGCATCCTAAAATAGGTATCTCCCTGCTCTGTTTTTCTCTCCCATAGAAAGGACGACTGTTTGCATTGCATGGCTGCACCAGTTACCAAGCTCAGTCTCTGTCATGTATCTTCTCAAAGTGGATCTTGGTTTTCCCATGAAAACAAAAGAGATACATTGGCATTGTCTTCCATTGTTTATATGGCTTCCTTCATACAGTCTGGGTGATCGAAAAAGTAAAATTTGCGTGATCAAGCAGAAATGCGAAGACCTTTTGCTCCCCCAGTAATCTCCTTCCTATGTAAAATGAAACACCCATCCAAGCATAACAAGTACCTTGGAATGGAGCAGACATTGCTACATTGGGCACAAAGATGAAATCAAAAGGTTAAACAGTATGAGTGTTAGGGAGCCAAAGATATTAGGGTAAATAATAGCTATAAATTACGCTAGTCTCTCAGGAGCAAGAGACAGCATGCGTTGCTCTGGTTCCTGCCAAGAAGACCATTTAAGAAGAGTAGGACACAGAGAAGGAAGCTGTATCATGGTGAACTGAGAAAGATGATATGGAAAGTCATCTTTCAAGGCTCTTTTACAAGAGATCAGATGACTGATACCAGCTGATGTGTCACAGAACTACTTGAAAAATTCTGTGGGTAGTAGATCCTCCAGATCCCCCTCTAGGGGCTCCCGCTGGGACAAGACATTACTCATTCACCAACCCTGAAATAAATGAAATAGATGATATGTTCAAAGTCAGAAATATAAATTCTCATTTTCCCTGTCCCTACTTTGTTTCTGTAACAGGACCCTGGAATGGCTGTAAATTATTTTTAAATCCTTTTATCCTAGCAGCACCCTGTGAGGATATGTTGTTGTAAATGGGAATCAGGTGTGTGGCTTTCTTCTGAAGCAGGAGCAGTGGGGCATGTCAGGCAGTCTGTATCAAAAGCATTACCGGTTGCTCAGCTTTTGATAAGACCCTCAATATAAGATACATGAAAGAAAATAACGGAGTGGGACATGAAGGGGAAAGTCCAATTAGTGTCTGGATAAGCAATGGGAAAACATGAGATCCCACGCCTTTGGAGCTGTTTGTGTTGAAATATTTCTGTTGAAAGATGGACAAAGGGTGTTATGGATTTTTGGATCTTATGACATTTAACATACTTATATTGAAAAATAGGTGACTTCTAATATGTCTTACTTCAGTGACCGATCTTACATGTTACAGAAGCCAGTAGATACCTTGCAAAGGATTAAATGAGGGAACAGGTCAATGCCTCCTGTTACACGGCAGTCGAGCTCATAGGTGCTACCAACAAAATAGAGGGAGTATCCAATGAAGGAAAAGTTCAAAGTCAGTACGGTTTTCAAGCACTTTTGGCTGGAGGACATTTATTGTTGCTGTGTAACAAAAATCAGACTGTGATGGAGAAAAGTCTTGACTAAAATGCTAATTTCACCTTCAGGAGAAGCAATTTGCACACCCAGAATTGAGGTTAAGCATTTGGGCTAATCACTTTATCAAATCCTACTGAGCTGGGAGAATTAAAAATGGTGATCAGGGGAAGCTTGCTAGGACATCAGCTTGCTTTAAACAATAACAGTGCTATACTACAGTATTCTTTTTTCATCTTTATTTCCCCTTCACATCCAGATTCTGAGCAGTTCTGGTCTGGAATAGCCTTTCAACAGGAATACAGAGGGAAAATCCTAATAGCACTTCAGTTTATGGAAGATCTTATGCACTACTGTTGCTTCTGATATTGGAGAACTTAAAGCCGGGTCATTGTTCCTATGTAAAAATCACTAGAATTATATATTTTGGGAAAGTGGTCAATGAGTAAAAAAAAATTACTTAAATGGGAAACAGCAGATCAATTTATCTTTCTGATGCCCATGTCTGTCCCCAGTTACTCCCGAGAAGTGGATCAACACACACTGACAGCCGCATGCTGTGTTGCAAAGACTAGCTCTGGCGTCCCAAGAACAGCAAGTGAGCTTTGCACAGCCTCGAGGAGCACTATCAGCAGCTACAGCAGCGTACATCAGTCAGCCCCTGGTTGTGGCTCTTTACTGAGAGAAAGAGGGAGAGAGAAAATGACAGGAGAGGCATAAACTTCCCCAGTGACCAGCAAATGACTGATCAGTGAGCATGTACTGCTTGGTGGAAGGGAACTGGAGAAGCAAAGGTGTTCTGCCCAAAGGCAAACATTTCTTCTTCTTTTTTTTTCCTCCCACCATTTGCAGTGGCTTTATGTGACTGATTATTTGGCTGTTTCATAAATAATGGAGCTACTGCCTCATGCAATGTGCAGTACTTACGCAACTGCCTCAGTGCCAGGCAGAAGCTGCTGGGAGACCTGGGGCAGTTTTAAAAACTTTGCATGCCCTTTCATTCAGACATCCCTTTCCTCCAGTGATTCATCTTGAAAAGAGCAGAATTTATCCCTGGGGACACAGCCTGCTTTTCCTCATCTTTCTTCTGATTTAGATATCATAATCTTAGAATCAACAGATGAAAAGGGAGTGGTTGCAGCGTAACTGAGTGTTGGCGAATTGGCTGCATAGAGCACACAGGCTATCTGCACTGTTTTGGGTTATATTTAGCCATGGAAGAACTGGCTTTTCTAAAGAAAAAGAGAACTTTTGGCTGAAGTTCAAAGTGTTTTTGAGTGCAACTGTGAAACAGTTTATCTGATTTTCTTCTCCTGTTTGGTGTTGGTGGTACTCCAAGCTTTCATACCGTTCTAGATACCAAACTATCTATTTCTACCACTTCATGAATTAAACTCCCCAAGTGTCTCAAGAATAGCCTCAGAATTGTTCAGATTTACTGTCTTTCTTTGTCATCAGGTATTTAGGACTTTCCCTCTTATGAGCTGGAGTCCAAGTTCCTGGCAAGTGCAAGGAAGAAAAGGCAGCAAGAAACAGAAAGCAGCAACAGCCCTGTCAAAGAGCTGATGTTTCTGAGCCTTCTTACTTATTTTCTGGTCCTCAGTTACATGCTGAAGGCCTTGGTTTTATTAGACCAACCCAACAATACATGAAAGCTGCTTAAGCAATGCTGTAACTTTTAACCTTGTTCAATGCTAGTGCTTAATACCATAGATTATAAATAGCATCTTGCTCTGTGATCAGCCTAACATACAGCTGGGAACTCCCCTGGAGCTTATAGTTAAGATCTCTAAAAACCTCTGCTACGGAAAATCTAAATTACTTCCTCTTCAGTCTGGGGGAGAGGAGTTCAACGAGTTGCCATAGCTATTGCTGAAGGGGCTCCACGCAAAGCAAACTGTAGTAGTGTTTCTGACTGGGGTTAGCTGGCTAAAATCTGGAGCAGGGCATTCTAGCCAGATATTTATCTATCTGGCTGGGATATAGCATGGGTCTCTGAACTTACCCTTCCCTCCAGCCTCCCTTGCCCCTTGGTGCTGGAGGACTCTGGGTAGGAATGTAGGTAGGCATCCCTCAGCAGTCCTGGCCTTTTCCCAGACCCATGCTCCCCTCCTGGACAGGAATAGGGATGCTTTCCTCAGGGCAGAGCCTGGGCTGGGGATAGAACCCAATAATAAAATCCCTTGTGCTAACTTTGTGTTTGCTTTAGGTCCAGACACATCCTTGTCACAAGAGCTTGTTACCTTTGTTTTCTACCTCTCCTTACTTTGCTTTACATCCCCACAGAAAATCCCTATGGCGAGACAAGAAAATGTTGCATGTCAGGGGGGCACTCCTTCAGCGCTTCCTTACTTATGGACCCTCAATTGCATCCAAGGACTGAAGTCTGCACAAGGGCAATTTCCAGATGATAGGTTCTTTACCTTGTTGGCAGTGCCCTCAGTATGCCTGCCTGTGGGCAGCTGACCAGCTACTTGCCATCAGATGTTGCTCTGCATGCACCAGAAAGCCCAGGAAAGCTCAGCAGTGCCCCCACTTCCTGAGTGGGGGCACTGCCCCCACTGACTCCCTCCCATGACTCTGTTCCCCAGAGTCCTGTTTCCCCACTGTCCTGGGCCATGACCCAGGTAAGGCCTGGCTTCCAGAGAGGGCTTGGATGATTTGCAGAAAAGGACATCTGTGAGCTGCTCTGTGAGGGCTGGAGAGCAACCAGTTTTATTTATTCATTTTTATCTATTTATTTATTATTCATTAATTTTATTTATTAATATGGGCATAGCTACAGAGACCAGAAAAACCCCACAAAGTATTTTGAAAAAAGCTGCATTCAATAACTTGGGCCAGCAAAAAGGGAGTCTTTGTAAACTACAGGTCTTGGGAGTTTTGTGGTGGGAGAGATGGAGGGAGGCAAAGCCCACTGCTTTTGCTGTGGGAGTAAGGAGAGCAGTGTGGCTGGAATACTGGGAGGAGACCGCCTGGAATTTTCCTATGATTTAGGCAGCATAACATGCTGGGACTGCAAATGACTGGAGGTAAATGATTCATTGTGCTAAGTACCATACAGTCAAGAAAACAGATGTCCTGGCTGGACTGTGGACAGAACACCACATTGTATTTGGTTGATTTATCAATAGGATAGTAAGCATTTTGTTCATATTGTTGAAAGTTTTTTTTTTTTTTTAAATATCCTAAGACTTTATGACTAGATAGAGCATGAAGTAATGGTTGCCAAAGTTCCTACCAACCTGAAACTTCAACAACATGAAAAAGAAGACTAAATCTGAATACGCTGAGATTATTACTCGGTCCTGTATGGCTGATTCATACCGCATTGATACCAGTGGGATTGAGTGGACCTGAGTAAATTGAATATACAACCCAGTGATTTTTGTATTGACGTAGAAAGCAAAGGACTAAATTTAAAGTTAATATTGGCTGGAACAAGAGCTTGTTTTCCGATGTTATATGTATAAAAAGTACCATATACCTAGGGGAATATTTGTGCTAACTTCTTTATTCCAAAGCTTGTACACATGAACCTAGTTTGGTCTGTCAAGCTTACAACTCCACTAAATACCGTGAGATGGTACTGCCCCCTGATAAACACTGCTTCTTTTGTACCAAAGGTTTTAGTTACCTTATGGAGGGGTAGTTGAGTGTCTTCTCCAGCCTGCACCAAGCAAGGTGGGTGTTCACATAGGCAAACAAAGGTGTCTAGGTCTTGTGTAGATTGCTTAGAAATGAATCACAGTATCATAGAAAAGCTTGAGTTTGAATGGACCTTAAAGTTCATCAAGTTCCAACCCCTTGCTGTGGGCAGGGAGGTTTGACAGCCACCAGACCAGGCCATTCAGGGCCCCATTCCATTTGGCTTTGAATGCCTCCAGGGATGGGGTGCCCGCAGTTGCTCTGAGCAGCATGTTCTAGCACCTCACCCTGAGAAAATAATTCTCTTAACATCTAGTCTAGATCTCCCCTCTTTTAGTTTAAAGCTCTTCTCCTTGTCCTACCACCATTAGACTGTAAAAAGTTGATTTCCATCTTGTTTAGAAGTTGTCTTTAAATATCAGCATGGCTTCCACCACAGGAAGAGTCTGTAAGTCTTCATGAGGACATTCAGATACGCTTTCTTCTGAGAAGTGTCAGGACAAATCCAGATGTTAGTAACAAGCCAAATGCCCTGTAAACTAGAGTAAATGTGCTTAAGTAGGTGCTTTTCCAAAGAACTCTCTATTGACAAGTTATGAAATGCCTGGAATGCTGCATCTTGCAGTAGCGTTGCATGCTTATGGCCTTCCTTTCAAAACCCTCTCTGCCCAACTCCCAGTTTGGCATGCAGATCTCTCTTGGATGGGCCACATTTTGGAACTGTCAGGTATTTGGTTGTACATGTGAAGTTCTGTAGGAAGTTACATAAGCAAAATGCCTTTAGAGGTCAAGAAATAAAACCCTCTAAATAAAAGCCATTGTAAAGTGTCCCGTGGAATCCACTTGTAAGTGGTACACTTATTTCTCATGATCCAAAAAAAGAGAAGACTTAACCTAAGGAAAGGCTTCTGCAGCACAACATAAAAAAATAAAATAACTAGCAGACACAAAGCTCCCTGCTTCATGAGCATAATTACTGCCACATGTTCTAATGAGAGCATCCAGTACAAAGAGCAAGTGAAAGTCTGTGAAGCCTAGTCTTATGCTGAGTAGATGGTGACTTCAATTGCACAGCATGTCCCAGCACCAGTCCCCTTGTCCTCACTCACACTGATTGACCCCTTGCTGCATAACTGGTAGGTTGGTCAGTGCAGAGGCATGATGGCTGTGCTCTTGCTCTCTGTGCTCAGAATCTGGAGTCAAGGCAGTATGGAGATAGCTATCTTAAAATAATAAAAATCAAGGAAGAAATGCAGATAATCATGTTTTGAGGGGGGTCACTGAAGGAGGTAAGAGCGACTAGAGAAGACTGCACATTAATCATTCTGCATGATATTCTTGAATGTATGTGACCAAGACATTATTTTTAATTTTTATGAGTTGAACAATTGCTGCAGGGTGCATTTAACTTTTCACCTCTGGTGGAGCAGCCCACTCCCACAGTTAAAGATCTTCCTGTTTATGATTTCAAAGGAATCTAGCTATATTTCATCTGAGCAGTGCACTGAGCAGGATTAGCTCTGCTGACATAAATAAGAAACAAAAAGAGGAGGAGAAAAAGTCACTTTTAATAGCATGAGTTTATTTTTCCACTTGAAAGGGAATCTTTGCCCCTTTCATGACTCAATGTGTTTCATACATCCCACCCCCTTGACAGCATTCATGTTCCAACAAAGGAGCTGAAATTCTATTTCATCCTCACCAAACAAGGACAACTTGTTTAAATGCTTTCCCCATCCCAGAGAAGGTTGTCGCTCGTGACTGTCTAAAGACATGTTAAATTGGGTTAACTGCTGTCTTGTTATAAGCGTAAACTACACTGTCTGATTATCAGAGTGCTTGAGATAAATCAGTCTGTTGAGCAGGCAAAACACTGGGAAATCCCACTCCAGGACAGATTATAGCAGAACAGGACATTGTTTCCAATGTGAATCTCCAGATGGGATATTTGCACCTGCCAGGGATGTGACTTCCCAAGGTCTGATTGTCAGCGTCATAACATACCGTTTTCTGCCTGTCTCAAGGGTTCCCAAAAGTCACAAAGAATCCCACTCTGACAAGCAAATGGTTGCCACAGGTATTGGGAAGATTAGGATCTGCCAATGGAGAAGCCACTTTAATTCTCTTGCAGACAGATCAAAGCACAGAGATCCTGCAGCAGCCCAAGTTCCAAAGGCCTGAAAAAGCGCACTGATTTTGGGTTAGGATAAGCATCACTCAGCCTGCTCATTACAGCTATTTGGAGACATTTGGAGAGCTGACCCCTTTTTTCTCATTTCTCCCTCTTCCAGGAATATTCATAGCTGCTGTGCTCCACTTGAGATGCTCAGTGAAGGGACTGGGTTTCCAGGAGAGCTCCTCTGGGGCTGAATAGTGCCTGCCACAAGCTTTTGGAAAATGTGACCCACAAAACACAAGGCAGCATGTATGGAGAGCTGTAATTTGGGAAAATGAAGACCTGGACCTACTTCTTCTACCCCTCCTTGAAAGTTATTCTGTTGACTGTGAGACTGGACACTGCTTCTAGAAAAATAAAGCTTCAAAAATGGCAACCAAAGAAAAAAGGCATCTACAAATAGGTGACAACAGAACCATCAATTTCTTTGTACTTAGGGATGAAAAAATTTTCCCTAATAGCACCCACCACAGCAATATGGAAACTGTTTCTGTCAGCTGGAGCACCTTTTCATATGTCTTCTATAGGGAGTGGGGGAGAAACGGAGAGCATCAGCAGACCCTTAGAGCAGACTCTTCTTCTGTCCTTTCTGTGCCCACTATGCAACTACTCAGCTACAGTCTGACATCTATAGTCACAAAGACCCAGGCTGCCTGCCTGTTTAGTGCTACATAAGCACTGCTGAAATACCTGTGGACTGGCTGTCAAGGAGAAAACTTCCAGATGGTAGTAAAGAGCCTCTTTCCATGCAAGACATTACTGTAAAAGATTAAATTCCCACCAATACTATTAAGCAGGAGGTTCCAGCTATTTGCATTTCTTACAATTCAAAACCAGTATGAACCTAGAATATTTTGGTGTTCTCTCTGCACAGGAATGTTCGCATGGCTTACTGGGACTAATTACTTGGCAAGGTATGAATTCAGACTAATGTCCCTAGGGAGCAAGGGATTTTCCTCTATTGCCTTTATTTAGAAAGAAGCATAGAAAAATGTCGAAGATGCATGCAGTAATAAACCACAGAGTAAACAAGAGATAGAAAGAGAGACACCAGGAGAAAACTGCATGGCTGGAGCAATGGAGTAAATCAGAAGACAGTAAGAGGCGGTATTGTGGTTGGTTGTGAATGTTGGTGCACGTGCTTGAGAGAGAACCTGTAATTTCTCTGCTTCCTCACCTCTCATCCAAAATCAAAGATTTTGCTTGTGCTTTTTGCAGGAATAATGCTCCACACCTCCTGCTCTCCATGAGAGAACTGGTGCAGGAGTTAGCCCTTGCTTTTGTCACATGCACATGGGTGGTCCAAACCCATCCTTCATCATGTCTGCATCCTTTGTCTCTCCAGACTTCACCTGTAGCACCTGGCAGAAACATATTGAGCACAATGCAGACAGTGCCTTGCAAGCATGGAAAAGCAGTTAGAAACATTAAATGGATAAACTGAAACTCTTCTGATCTAGTCATGAGGAGGTATATTACTTCTTTGTGTGAAAGTACTGCTTGCATAATGTGAATAAGCATTGCGCATGTTTGCACCAAGAGAATAATATACCCCTAAGGAAACTACAAATGGGCCTTAAACTTTTCATTGCTGCACCACTGTTACTTCCAGAAGTCTAATTATCCTCTAAAGCTTAGAAGTTCTTTAATGCTTAGGTGCAATTGAGCAGGATGTACTTACGCAGGATGTACCTAATACTTAGGTAAACTGTAACAGCAGGACTGGGTAAGTGGCTCAAAATTCAGTACGGAAGAGATTTTGTCTCTGTGTGATGCTTGTGTGTGATGGTCAAAGCTCAGGCCTATGACAGGCTGCTTTCACAGCTTGTCTGAAAGTTCACAGGACAAAAATATGGACACTTCAACCCTCGAAAGGTGTGAATTCAGTAGCTGTTTGACTAGAAATTGTGGAAATGCCATGTCATTTAGTAACAATACTATTTCTAGAATAGGAACATCCAGAGGGTTTTAAATTAATTTGCCTTGACTTCATCAGTAGATAATACTTGGTCTGTAAGAGTGATTCCTTACCCAGGAGTGAGAGTCATAGTATGAATTTCCTAACCAGACTAAATGATAGTTAACACAGGAGCCTTTGTATTCTGTATTCTCTTTCTGCTGACGTCACTCCCTGTCTCTGCAGTAAGGCTGGCCAATCACGCCCAGGACCTACAGCTGAATACAGCACTACAAAAAAGGTAACACATACCAAAAGTCATACAAAAGGCAAAAGAAAGTGTTTGGTTAGCCATTTTACCCCTAGGTACTAGTTTTGCCCTCTCCTCCATGTCAAGCAATGGTGGGACCCCTCCTATTTCCATATAGTACCTTTTCCCCATTTAGATTAGGCTATTCTTGAACATGACCTTTTTTTTTTTTTTTTTTCTTTTAATCTCCTGAAACCTCTTTGTATGTGCAATGAGTGTACCTCCCATATTTGTTACACAAACATTTATTGGCCTTATGGTGCCTGCAGAAATTGCAAACTAGAAGTTCACTGACTGTAAGGAAAAACATCAAATTTATGAGAATTTTCAAGTTGGCCTCATGATTCTGCCTCATCAGTACTTGAAATTTGGGGCTGGAAATGCAAGCAAGCCTCACTCTGAGCCCACCACTCCTTGCCTTTCACTCTATCTCTGGCCCCAGCTTAACAGCTGCAACAGGAATTTGCCACTTGGGCTCACTGCAATAATGGTTAGCTGATTTTGAAGGGAGGTAGTGGCTTGGGTACAAATTTCCATGGCTATTTTTAAACTGTATGAATTGCCAATAAAATAATAGCTGGTAATTTCTGAGTTGCTGATTTGTCTGCATGTTCATAAGGAGGAATGCAAACTGACTCCATTTTTCCAATTCAATTTTGCATGCTCTTATCCTCTGATGTGGACTAGGGGCCCTGCTATAACTCAATTTAATTTGAAACAGCCAGCCCATTAGGGCTGGAAAGACGACTACTGACTCACTTATGTTCAGAACATTTTAAAACAGCACTCTGTCCGGGTACTAACCTTGTGATGGCTTCGTGCCACCCACTGGCAAGGTGCATCAGCCAGTGCAAATAAACAAAATGCATTTTTCCAACATGAGATGTGCTTCCCGGGGAAATTTAGGTCAGTTTTGGACCTTTGCAGAATCTGCTTTAATTCAGTAGATTTTCATGGTATCATACAGAATGATATGTGTGCAATGAAAAAGAAAAATGTCATTCTGGAGATGGACTTCAAGCCCTCCTTGTTGAAAAAAGGTGTAACTTGTCCCTGTATCAGAAGCCCGTGCAGCCGGGCTGGGCAGGGAGAGCAGCTCAAGAGGCAGTAGGCTAGCCACCTTTCTGTGCACAAAGAGTTAAACAGGAAATGAACTGAGAAAGTAACTAAGAAAGTCTTTTTTGAATTCACAAATATCCAAACCACTTTATGTGAGTGTATTCTAATTTAGTTCAACCAGCCTTTGATGTCTCTAAGGATCCCTAATAAACGTTACCAGGTAAAATTTTTGAATGTCTTGAAAAGACAACAATGAAATTAACACAAAAAAAGGAAGGAAGGAAGGAAGGAAGGAAGGAAGGAAGGA
>JAPSGF010000003.1:19660848-19696673 GCA_035772895.1 Perdix hodgsoniae
AAGGAGGGAGGGAGGGAGGGAGGGAGGGAGGGAGGGAGGGAGGAAGGGAGGAAGGGAGGGAGGGAGGGAGGGAAGGAGGGAGGGAGGGAGAGAAGGAGGGAGGAAGGAAGAAAGGGAGGAAGGGAGGAGGGGAGGCACTGTTTTTCCACTCAGTCAATGATTAGACTGCAAAAATCATTGCCATAGTATAAGGCTCACAAGTACAAAAATAGAGATAACAAAAAATGAATAACTATATAATGTTGGAAGAGGTCCCAGCAAGAGGTTTTGAGCCTACTGTACTAGCTGTGGCTCAGGAAATCAACGAAGCATCAGTGGTAGACCTGTGGGTGAAAAAACAAGCAAGTTTTTCCTCAGTAGCTCCCAACAGTCATAGGCAGAGACAGGATAGTAGGGTAGATGGATTTCTATCGTAAAGGTGGATGCATCATGTTTTCCTGAGAAGATGATGGAGACTCAGATGGAAGAATGGTTATCCTTTACGCCATGTGGTGTCCTTTCTTAGCATCAGAGCTAAGTAGCAAATCTTCTAACTACTACGTTTATTTTTGAATACTTTAAATTAGATTTCAGAATAAAAGTTTTGGATGCTTTGAAATTGTGCAAAAATCTTCTCAACTTGGACAGAAAATTGCAGGAGCACACTCATGGTATATTTTATAAGCAATCTGGAACATATATATGTATTCTGTCAAACAGTGTGTTTTAAATAAAGATTTTTTAAGATCAAACTTTGGAAAATTTTTCTCTCTGACTGGAGAGCCGCTAGGTGCCAGGTAGCTCTACTCAATAGTTCTAGCATGCCATAATGTCTTTGGAGACGGCTCCTGAAGATCAGTGGGAGTGAATCTAAATATTAGTCCAAAGCCTGTGTTATTGTAATTAACACCATAAAGAGGAGTATTCTTTTTCTCTCCCCCTCATGCCTATCTGGACAAATCTTAATGGACTCAAAATGGAACCCTCCTATTTGGCTTGGATGAGAGTTAGAGCAAAGCTAACTGGTTAATTATACCATAGTTTCATTGGCAAATGAATAAAAGAGAGTTAGATTGGCATCCTTTTCTGTTTTTCAATAATCTTTGCTGAACTTAATTACTTGTAAATTATACAACCCCAGGGCATGTTGTACAATAGAGAGGAAACCAAGTTAATATATATACACTTCTCTGTTAGCAGTCACAATAGTGATCAAGGATTCTGATTAATTTTGACTTGGCATTAGGTGGCAGCTGGCATTTTAAATTCTCCAGCTCATTTTCATCACGTCTCTGTGACTCAGCCCTGCTGCACAGCCTGCCCATTCAGCTGCTGACAATGAGAAGGAAGAATCACTCCTCAGAGCCAGGGAGGACAAGGAACGAGTGGTGCACATTGTGCAGGGCTAAGAAGAGCTGGGGAAGGGCTGGTGGGGTGCTGATGGGAGCAGGGTGCATCTCTGACAGCAGTCAAGAAGCCCGCGCCTTCTCACTGCCCAAATACCAGCTGAGCCTCTTCCCCACATGAGCTCCCCCAGATGCTAGCAGGGGAATTCGCACCTATAATAAATTTCCTCTATTCTGCCTCTTCTCTTTTCACACTGACTCTGACTCATGAGATTTGGCACAGTATTTCCTTTTACTGTAAAGCATGAAAAAGTGCATTGATCTGGTCTCTGGGTCTGAAATAATCAGCAAGGGACAGAGCATTACACATTCACAGAGACCATCAGGACTGGAAGCCTTGCTGGGGAGCTGGGAGCCCTACTCTGTTCTCTCCTAATTAATGTTAAGCAATTGTTCTGTGTCCTGGCTGGGTGTAGGCCATGCACTCACTCTACTCTGGCTTGTGACTGGTAGATATCACTTTTAGAACTCTCAGATTTTCCCAGATCTCTCTCCTCCCTCATGCCTCGGTGAGGAATCCCTTGGTACTGAAGCATTATGCTCTGGGTGAATACAAATACGCATGGAGAATATTTATATTGACATATCACTCTTCCCAAAGGTGTGGCATGGTCACAGCCTGTGCCTTGCCACGATGGTGTGACTGTAGTTCTAGCTGTCATTTGGCTGTGGCATTCTGTCACCTGACAGCTCTACCCTACTGCCCTTCACTCTTCCCCAAGCACCCTCTGCTGGCAGGTCTGCCTGTTCCCATTCAGTGCTTCTCTGAAATGAGCCTCCTACCCAGCCTTGAGCCTTGTCTCATTGCTGTGGAAATGCATTGAGCATGGGGCAGGTCTTGGGGGAAACAGATTATTAAAAAAATAAAAATGAAAAAATCTCTGCTTTGAGGCAGGCAGTGATGGGTGAGTGCTTGGCTCTGCCAGCCCAGTGATTTGCAGCTGGAAAGTGAGTCCCTGCCTCTTCCCACCTTCCTGCTCCTGCCAAGAGCAGTGGTGCCGGAGCTTACAGCTGCACATCTACAGTCTACATTGCCTCCTTTGTCAGAGTTTGCACTCAGGTGCAAACTTGCATTTCAGAGCTATGAGGCAGCCATCTGTAGCTCATGGAGCATCCTCTTGCATTTCTTTTTACAGCGTCTTTCAAAATTAGCACTCCGGGTTCTTCTTCACAGGTTAAGGGAAAGGTGGTATGCGGGAACAGCCGAGGATGTCACCCTGAAGAATGCACTGGCTTTCCTCCCACCTTGTTTGAAAAGCAATGAGATGACTGGGGGTGTGCAGGGGATGGAAGGATTCCTTTTCCTGCCTGCCTGCCCTTCAGCCCATGACAGATCCAGGCAGGAGCACCACAAAGAAGGCTGGTAGCACACCCACCTGTCATGGGGTTATCCCTAAATATAAGTCCGTGACAGAGGGGCACAGGCCCTGGGAAAAAAGGAAAAAAAGAAAAAAATGGAGAGAAGTTAAAAAAAAAGAAAGGGGACTAACAGTTTGCTACGTGTCCCAGCCAGCCCTGGGCTGTATGCTCTGGGAGAGGGAAAGGACAGAGAGCTAGCAGTTTTAACAAAGAGAAAACACGATGGCAACTCTTTAACTGCTACTGGTCCACATGATGTTCTGATGTGGAATACTGACAGCAAAAAATCACCAAACCACTACACCATCCACCATGACACAGCCGATGGCCAGAACCAGCTCCAAGCATGACCAGCAACCCACCTAGTGCTGCTTCCCTCTGCTTTGACAGCCATGTGCATCTGCAGCAGGCTGGCACTGGCTGTGCTGCCTGCAGCAGCCAGGGCCAAGGGAGCAGAAGGCTGTACACAGTCCCCCTGCACCTACAGAACCTAGGCAGGTGGCTGTCCTTGGCCAGCAGATGTGGCATTCTCAAATATCTGGTTTCCTCCCACGGTAGGCCCCTTTCCATTGACACGAGGACACTGTGCCCTTGACAATCATGTATTGTAAAATGCATTTAAACAAAGGGGCCCTGCAAAGTCCTCCATGGCTAGCTAGCTCCTGGCTCCTTGCCAACACACATGGTGGGATGAAAGCAGTGTTGACGGGCTCCTTCCTTTCAGCCCCTAGAGATCTTGTCCCTTTGACAAATGAGCTCTTTGCAGCAGATGGTGGAGGAAAGGACTGTGACACAGCACAGGGAGGGTGCAGTGCAGAGCCAGAGATGGAAATGGAGTACTGGGGAAAAATACACGTGCACAATTGAAATTTATGGAAAAGTGCTATGGAAACTCAGCATGGACATAGAGAGACAGATGCTCAGCCTGCCACTGCTACGCACCAGCCTGGGAGCAGAGGACAGCTGGAGACCAGTGCCAATGGGAGCTTTCTGGGTCTTGCAGCTCAGCACGCACAGACTGTGCAAACCACTTTCACCCTCCAATTACTGATCACAGCTTGCCCCCAGCAAGACATCCTGAATCACTGCATAGCACTGCCTTGCCACTGGCAACTTTATCTGTGTGGTTTATAGGAGGTGGCATCATGAATGCTGATTAAGTTGATACCAAGTTGACTTCAGTGGTCCTCATTTTTCTATGGACGTAGATATGTTGATAGTTCTGATTAGGAGGGGATGGGACTGTGAGGCCTGCATCTCTAAACAGTGAATGGCATGGCTTCAAGATATGCAAGACAAAGACTGGTCCTGTTTTTTACCTCTCCTGTAGTGTGACAGACCACAGTAGTCACAAACACAACTAAGAGATGCCAAAGATTTCTCTGAAATTACCTGAACAGAAAATTATTCTGTATCTTTATTTACATTTTGGAAATTCTCGCTTATTTCTCTTTAAACTTCAGTCACTCTAAGAGTATGCTAGATACCTTTCCTATTCTCTCTCTTCCTTTTATTTCTAATAAAAATAACTACAGTTATTTTTAATTCTGAGTACAGAATCTTGTTAGCAAAATACTGTAGAGACCCGTGGCCAGACTGGGACGTGGAAATTTTCTTATGCTGTGCTTTAAGAGGAATGACCAAGGGTCCTTAAGACTAGATAAATCGTGCTTCTAGGACGTGACCTGAAAGCCTGACGTTATTTTCAGCCAGGAACCAGTGTCCAAAGCATGTACAAAGCTACTCTAAGATGTGAAGAAACCTACAGTTGGGAGGATACCTGGGTATCACCCTATCTAAGATGGGTATGAGCAAATAAGCTAGAGGGGAGGTTGCAGTAAATGTGCCTGCGGTCCCAGTGACCTAGCACTGAAAGAAGAGCAGAGAAGATCAGTTTGTTCAACGCATGCTCTTCCTGCTGGAGTTCAGGCACAGTGACCTTAGCAGACTCAGTGGAGACGTGGTGGTGTGGGGTGACAGTAGGAATCCCTTCCTGGAAGTGGGTTTGAGGACGGCTGTAAAATATATGCTGCAGCACCTCAATTCAAAATAAACCTAGACCATGTGTAAAGTTACAGGGAGGTGCTGAAAAGCAAATGCCAACATCTGTGTCGTAAAGAAACCGTGTCTTGTTGGTAGAGACCCTGTAAACTATCCAAGTATGTGTGATTGCTGAGCTGGGATCTGGAGTCAATGCAAGATGATATACACTAGAGTAATAAAATAACTCACCTCTCAGTGCCATCAGCAACTTTGAAAGAGAGGTGTTCTGCCCATGCACCACCTAAATATGCTCCCTCCCACAGGGAAATGGCTGGGATTCTCACTGCTGGCCACTTCTTTTCTCTGAGCTATGTTGCATTTACCTTCCCCAAACCCCACTTTTGTTGTTTCCATCCTGTGAGTGCCTGAAGCCTAAGGGCAGAAATGACGGGAAAATTCTGTTGAAGTTCAATGGCACCTTCCCTTCCAAGCTCAGCTTTTAAACTTTTGTTAGCAAGACTGGGGCTAGGGCTAAGCATGCCCTCCTGATTTGGGGATTTCTGAAGCCATAGTTTCATTAGCCACAAGAGGAAAAACATGCTATCTCCTCAAATAACACAAAGCAATTGGATTAATTTGAAAAATGTTTAAGCCTCTATCTTATCTTATCTTGCAGCTCCTTCTGCACATATTTTATTGTCTGCTTCATGGCCAAGCGATTAAAAGAGAAAAATAATTGATTAGTGTAATAGCATGAAGCTTGCTTAAATCCAGATGACTGAGAGCTAAGGATGAAACTCTATCAATTAAGTGTTTGCGATTTTGAAAGAAAAAAATGGCATGGAAAAAATGGCAGAGGGGCCACTTTGGATCACACAGGCCCAGGCCTTTATCACAGTGCAAGTCACGGTACAGATCAGTTTTGTTCAGTTTATTCCTCTATGCAGTACCAACTGGAGATCTTGTCCATTGTCCTCAGAGATGGAGCAAAGAAAGAGAAAGAGAGAGAAAGGAAGAGAAGAGAGAGAAAAAAAGAGAAAAAGAACAGGCAAAGGCATAGATGCACAGAAGTCAAGCTGCAGTGTGCCTGGTCTTGCTCTCAACACAACCAGAGTTGTGGCCATTGTTGTGTAGCCATGAGGAAAGGATGGCCAGAATGACCACAGAGACTGGGTTTCAGCTCCAGCTCAAGTACTGTGTAATGTCAGCTGGGTGCCACCAATGTAGACAATTCTAGTAGAAAAGACAAATTAGCAGTTAATGTAGTCTAAGTGGATATTAATCCACAAGTTTCTGATTAGGTTGAGAATTAACCATGCCACAAACACAGAGAAAAGTCTGTGCTGCTTCAGAAGATGTCTGGGTTCTTGAGGCAGTGGAGTGCCTTGGTAATATTTGCAGAACTGGATCAAATACCAGCAGGGAGTTGAAGCTGGCTTACATCAGTGCAACTGAACCAGTCTGGGCCCAGGCAGGATCCAGAAAAGACACAACATTGTTGATTCCAGAACACTGGCTAAAAAAAGAAACCAAAAACCAAAAATTGTTGAGATGTGGGTCAGTTTTAAACACCTAAGCATTTTTGTCTGTGTCCTTTCAAGGAAAGACAATGAGTCTTCCGGAATTAGAGCTTTTTTATTTATTTTTTTTTTTTTTTGTGTGTGTGTCTGAGCAATTGGAACTTGAACGCCTTCAGTGCCTATATCACTCTGCACATTAATTGTAATCATCTCAAGCATTTGACCAAAAGATAGATATTGCTTTCAGTTGAATGCCTATGTGGGAGTGTTCAATGTTTTCACATCTCCAAAGAATGAATGAACCATCAGGTTCTCAAACTGAAAAAGAAAAAAGTCATTGAAGGGAAGTAATGCCTAAATTTCCTTCAAATATTTTTTATTTCAGTGGTTCTTCGCATTTTCCAAAGCAACTGGAAACTATTTCAGAATTCCTCATTCTCACAAAGCTGGATTCTACAGTTGGCTAAGTTGTATTTTTTCACAAAACAAAGAATTATGGGAAAAGTTTTAAGGTTTTAGTGGACAAGAGGAAACTAGGTCAGTGTGAGACTGCTGCTCCATTTTACACTGAACTTTGAAGTGCTCCTATGATAGTTGGGCATTAGTACAATGAAAACCTTTTGTACAAACAGAGACACTGCACCCCCCGAAGGATTTAATTATAACCTGTCATTTAGATAGTGAAACAAGATGTTTTAGGTAGCCATTTTGTACCCATGACCCCTGTACTCTTAACCTTCTTGGGAAATCCCTAGTCATCTTCTTTGCAAAATCTTTACTGTTTTTTTTTTGTTTGTTTGTTTGTTCCACAGCTGTGTTGCATTACATGGATTAGAATCAGTCTAGAAGCAAAACCTTTACCCTAGGAGGACTTTCAGCACCTTCGTCCTACCTGTTATCCTTTCTCAACAACAAAATTCAAAAAACAGAACAAATTTTTCTTCAGACATTTAATTTTAGAAATGCCAAGACTGTCTTTAAGGGATATATTCCATTTCAGAAAGGCCTTATTTTGTTTAGGCTAAGTCATTTGGGTCTGGCTTTTTTTTTTTTTTAGCCTTTCAGTAAAGACATAACACAGTATAAACCACACAGGCCAGTCCTGTAAAAAGCATCACTAGTTTTTCACTGAAAACTATGAACAAGTCATTTCCTTGCTGGCTTTTAAAATCAGATCAGTGTTTTCTGAAGGAAAACAAATCACCTGGAAATTTTCCAGCCAGTGTTACTGGAAACAATATTCCTGCTGCCATGTCCATCTCCTCTGAGGCTGACAGGCTGGTTATTTATCTGCAGGGCTGTATGACAACGAATATGCTCTTATGTAAGTTAGCAGTTCTAGCTATTTTAAAAGCAGCAAAGTTTAATTAACAGACAAAACCCAAAGCTAACAGAATCTAAGTAGAATATTACCCTACACAGGCAGTGATGACTGTGGTAAACTTTGCTGTCCTCTCCAGTCTTCACATCCTGTGTGGGGGATCACTTGGCCACCTCCAACCAGAGCAGGCATCCAACATCTGTACATCCCTGTGAGATCTTTCTGGAGCTCCCTCTCTGTTGTAACAGAAGATGAGACACATGTGTTCTCCATTGCTCAGTGCTGAAGTGTCAACACTCTTCATTAGCTCCATATCTTAATGTACAAAGTGATAGATAACCAGATTGCACTGTAGCAGTTAACTGGTTCATCTGCCCTCTTGCCGGGGAATACTGCTGCTGACTGCTCTGTTTAAAATGAAGTATAATTTGTACCTGCAAAGTATTCTGCAAAAAGTACATTTTGATCAATATAAATTAAAGTGTTTAAGTAACAGGCAAATAATATTGTGTTTGCATCACAGCTTCAACGCAGGAGGAAAAAACTAAAAGAGGCAGGAGAAATGCTCACTCCAAGAGAAGTATCATACGTTTTGTGGAATCCTACCCTCACTCCTTGTTAATCTGTTCCACAAACACAGTGACATTGCACAGCCATACCAATCCCTGCCTGTGCAGCACCAGAGCTGACAGCAGCTTGAGGCCAAGAGCCATAGGGCAGGCAGCTTTTGGGACACCAGCTTATGGACATCACTGGCAGTACCTCGGAGGGCAATGGATACAATTGCTGGGTCTGTGCCCCAGCAAATCATCTGCAAAAAGCATCTCATGCAATTCAGGAGTGGGAATGCAAAGCATGTTTCTACTGCTTTGACCTGAGGCAGAGTACCATAGTGATACTACTCACATGGCCTGCACTGACCTTGTGTGGCCTATGGGGCTGATCAGTCTTCAACTGGTCTGAGAATTAAGGACAAGCTATTATTTCACAGGTTTTTGAGGTTGTAGTGAGGTTGTAGTGAGCTGGGGGTCAGCCTCTTCTGTCATGTAACTAGTGATAGGACTAGAGTGAATGGCTTCAAGCTGTGCCAGGGGAGATTTAGGCTGAACGTTAGGAAATACTACTTTTCTGAAAGAGTGGTCAGGCACTGGAATGGGCTGCCCAGGGAGGTGGTGGAGTCAGCCCATGGCTTGCCAGTATACCAGTATATAAGTTTCTCTGTCTGAGAGAGACAATTTTTCTTAGGAATGCTAAAGAAATATGGAACATGCTGTGTACAGAGAGCTACAGAAGAAAGATGATGTGAAGAGCAGGAATGCTTTCGTATGCTAATGCTCCAACCTTCTGTTGACAGCTGTATACCCAGGCCTGGTGTCTCACTTGTTTGCACAGGACTGTGTAGTCTTTTCCTTGTTCTTTTTGCCAGTCTAATTAATGTCTGTAGGATGAAAACCCTCCTCCTAAATCTGCATGCCGACTGAATATATAATCAATTACAGTGCATGTTACACTAACTTTTGTGCAATTACATCTGCACATCATGAGTGAGTATGGAAGGAAGGCACAGTCCATGGCTCTTTGAAGTCAATAATCCAGAACTCCTGTCAGGTTCAGTCTTATGATGAGAGTAATTGTGACGGCCTACTTGTAACTGGGATAGAGTCATTCTTGAGATCCTCAGTGGTATTGCAGTTTAATGAACTCATTTGCACTTGTTGCTCTATGTCTCAAGTTGCTTCCCTCAAAATTTATGTATGGGAGATATGTCATCCAAAACAAGTGCTCCCTACTCTCCAAATAAACATTCTTTTGTAATTTCCAGAACAATTTAAAGAGAAGTGGAAAGCTAAAATATGCCACTTTGTCCTTCTTCAAATGTTTCTCATTAAAATCCAGATAATCAGAACAAATCTCCACTGTAACTGAACATGCAGAATATATACATAGAAACTCCTTGTAATAGGCATACATACCTACATACAAATATTCCAGCTGCAATCTCAGCTTTTATCTGCATTTCATTTGTGTGAGAACCATTCTGAGTTTGCTTGTTTGTTTGTTTGCTTTTTTTTATTTGTATCTATGCTTTCTCCTTTCTTTACTAAGGTATGCGGTTATGAGTCTTATAATTACCTTCATTGCCAAGTCACCAGCTTCTAGGTAATCTTTGAAAATCTCCCTCGATTCACATATCAAGGCAGCAACACTACCATCACCATTTGTATCTTGGTCTTTAATCTAGGCTCCTGCCATCATAGAACTTGCTTAGATTCATAGTTGCCGATGTTTTTGGGGGAGATCTGTGGATAAAAGCAATTGTGTTTTCCAGAGATCTGGAAACTGAAAGCATTTATTTGAAGTAGTTACCAGCTTGAACAGAGCATTTCCATACCCATTCTAGGTTTAGGCATGGCTGATGCGTTTCCATGAGAATGATCAGAGGGAATGATCTCCAGTGTGCATGTCATTGGCAATAACACAGAACAAGACAGTATAAATCTATTATTTCTTTGTTCTGAACCCTTTGATTCATGTGACTAGAGCCAAGAAATTACTTTCTTCTGAAACAATACTTTCTTCTTGCTTTTCCATGAAAACCTTATATCTGAGTGAATCAGAAGAAATCTCTGAGACTTACACTGCTAGATCACGAAACATTCAACTCACAGGTGGGAGTTCCTCATATCAGAGAACAACTCCTCTTCCCTGGAATATCAAAACCTATCTAAACACAACATTAAAAAAGCCTTCCTATTCTCTCTGTCTCCCAACACAAGTTTGTAACTAGCAGCAGAAATAGTGCAGTTAGTACAGTTACATGTAACATACAAACAAAATTGAGAAACCACGAAACTTCTTATTACTTTGAACTCTGTCTCAAGGTAAGAAAGAAATGATGTGCATTTCTCAAAATAAAATAAAATAAAAAAATCCAAGAGACCATAGATAGACAGGTGGTCTTGAAATATCTTTAAGAATCCAAGGAGACCCTCAGAAGAAGAGAGGTGGGCCGCTGAGAATGAGACTGGCACTGAGATAAGTGTGTAAAAGGTCAATAAAATTTCCTCTAGGAAAAGGTCAGGTAGAAATTAACACAGTACAAGAGTTTCAGAAATAGCACAGTTTGTGGTTTACCCTTCATGCCTTTCTCTGAGGTTTTCTCACAGTAATAAGGTGGCAAAGCCCATGCTGACCTTGCTTCAAAATATTTTAGAGATGTAAACATATGCTGACGTCACAGCACAAGCTTTCCCTGTATGATGGAAATACTCCTATGGTTAGGGTCGACACATACCCTTTGCTATTTTAGTCTTATGAGCTGGTTTTCACTTCATTAGGTATACATACTGTCAATGTCAGAACTGATGGGAGGTTCTTTTTTAGGTTATAGGATTTGTTATCTTTTCATTAGTACCTCTTGTATTTGAAGTAAATAGCTGAATGCATCAGCAAGTTGAAAGCAAGCAAGTACCTTTACGATTTTTACACTGAAAGCACATTGCCACAGATAAATGTGAGTCAGAGAAGTTGGCTTCTTATTTTCTTATCTAAATCTATTACATTAAGTTCTGTATACTGTGTATGTTTCTATGTCCAAAGATGGGGATCACACCAGTTTTCTATAGCATGCTCCACTCTGTAAAGATGCAGAGGAAGGCACACATTTATTCAAGGAACTTAAAAAATCCCATATCCTTCTGTGTCCTCTTCTTCATCTCCTGCCCTTCTTGTTCCCCATCTTTTGCTCGTTGTGCATTTCTGTCATAGCAGAGGAAAACTCTTTGAACTCAGCCTAAGGGAAGGGAAACTCACACTGTATTACCCAAGAGACTGATGGTATCACACTGAATGACTAGATGTTTCCTGAGATGCCTCATTGTTGTCTAGCCCATGGTACCACATAGTAGGTCTTCCTGATGCTAGAGTCCCTCTGGATAGTTGCCCTTTGCAGTCTGGGAGAACTGAATATAGCCAGGGGAAGGATGCAGTGCAGAAGGGTTGCAGGAGATTCACTTTGGGCTGACACAAAGTTAAAGTGCTCCCACAGTGGGGAGCAACACATAGGTCTTGCACTTGTCTCATGCATAGCCAGGAACAAGAATGATAGAGGTCTTGCTATTGCCTACCTGTAAAGAAGCAACTGAATGGAGAAAACTCCCTGTGCAGTGCTAGGTAAGGTGGGATCACATCTAATTGCTCTGTGATCTGATGTTTTCTGCACATGTCTCATGGAGAAGACTCAACACATCCATTCAACATTTGAAGACTATGCCTATGATAATAATTTCTCTTGCTGATGGTACTTCACTGAACTTTTGAACTGGAGAGACGGAAGGACTTCAGAGTATAGGGACAACTACAGAAGAACAAGACAATAGGAGTTTCTCTAGGACTAATAGAAGGAAGAGCTTGTAGGAGGAGTACCAAGGAGAAGAATAAAGGCAAAATCTGTGTAGGAAGACAAGATATCACCAGGAAAAATCTATCACTATTTGGTTATATTGGAGGAGACATAATAACACTTTACAAATGGGGAAGGAGCTGGTAGTGAATAGAAAAGTTATAGAAATACTGGACATTTTCCCTTTAGAGTCAGATGATTCAGGCTTAACCACCATAGATAAAAGTGAGACTTGCACAGGGAAGGTTTACTATAGTGAGCAAGATTTTTGTCCTGCACTTCTGATCTCTGACTCACTAGAAATTGTGTAGAAATACCCTTGTCATTAATGAGGAGTTCATGGAAAATTAGTTTATAAGGACATTAAAAGAACAGCTCCTTCTCTTGCTTTGTGTTAAGTATGATGCGTAAGGCTAAAGACCTCAAGAGAGAGGTTTCCAAGTAGCCTTAGTTGTGACTTAGTACTTTCTATATTCTTGTAAGTCAACATAGAAACTCAGTAAGTGGATGGTATGCGCTTTAAGAAAAGAAAAATACTTTTTAAAATGAGATGCAGAACACTTGCACTTAGGAATCTAGGTAAAACAAGCAAAAATTGTGAAACTTTTCCATAGTTTAAGGGATTAATGATAGTAGATACTGGAGTTCTTCAAAATCTGCCTGGACATGGTCCTGAGCAACCTGCTCTGAGTGTCCCTGCTGGAGTGGGAGCATTGGACTAGGTAACTTTCAGAAGTCCCTTCCAATCTCAGCCATTCTGTGATTCTGTGATTCCCAAAATCTTGAAGAATCAAGCACTATCTTTTGTGACTATCTTTTGTGATCATTTGTGTCATTTGTTCTGGGAAGAAATCTGATGGCTCAGCTGTTTGATTCTAGGACAAGAAAGGCTGAGAAATCTGTGAGAACAGCACCAACAAGTGCATAATAAATAGCTCTACCTTGCAATGTTTTTAAAAACTAAATTTCCTGCTGCCCACAGAGCCAGAATGTTTTATGTGTCCGGGGTAAACACAAGAAAAACAGTTCCTCATGAGAAAGATTCATCACTGTCTTCACCCAGAGCTCTCACACAGACCTTGCATTGAACACTGCTTCTACCCTGCAATTGTACCGCTGCTGCACGAGAGGAAACCAATAAAGCATCATCTCAGCTATTTAGACACTTTGAGGTTGTACATTTGCCCACTCAGGATTCAGGGACTGGTTTCAGTTCTTGGGAGGAGCAAGTTCATGTGCGTCAGCTGAGCCACAATAACAAATTATGTTTTGTGTTAGCCTGAAGCAAGAGTAAAAGGTGCTAATTTAAGCTTGAGTGGAAAATGTCTGACTTTGCATTTGAAGCTATGAGAGTGCATGACCAGACTGTGCTTTAGCTGGTACATGAAAACTTGTCCAGCGCAGAAGCTCAGCTGTACCTGAAGTCTCTCCTGCTGAGCAGATAATCTCATGACAGCAGCAGCCATAAATGTACTATGAGTTACCAGGACGTCATGCTGTTGCTGTTATGTCTCCACATGACACCATACACTGGACAGCAGAGAAAGCAGAGAAGTTGGCTTTTGGGGCCACTGAGGGAAGATGCAATGAAAGTGAGGTTCCCTGCTGAGGCTGGGAAGCAGAGAGAAGCCAGGGACATTTGCCACATTTGCAACATTGCAGCATTGCCCATTTGACAAAGACCTGCCTCTGCCTGCCCACAGAGAGATCAGCCTGCATCCCCGGATATCTACAGACAGGCTGCAGAAGTCCCAGATACCAGCCTATGTCCCCATGACTTCTCTTCTTTGGGGCTGAAGGGAAAGTCAGAGGGCCTTGATGATCATGGCTCTTATGAAATTCTTGCCTGCTACTCACTGGACATCTACCCGAGGAAGTCCAGCTAAACAGAGCAGTAGCTATGGTATCCACACATAAAAGTGATTTTGTATTTGAGAGTTACCTTTCAAATTGACATAGCTCTTCCTTCCTTTCATTAAAAATATTTGTTACTGGTGACTGTACCACAGGACAACAAAAACTCTGGAAAGCACATCATGTTATCTCAGGATATACTGCAAAACGCAAGAGTGAATACAGGAGGCATAACACATTATGATCCTTTCTTTTCTGTTCTTTTTTTTTATATTTTTTCTCTGCTTTTTTATTTTTATTTTTTTATTTTTAAATACAGGAGCATAAATTTGGCAATATTACCAACTTCATTCCTTCTACATATTATATTATTGAAAGAAGGGCTCTGCAATGTGTGTTACATAGAACCTTCAAAATTCACAGGAAAGAAATCCACATACCTGCATTTGGGGTGCAGGTCTATTCCAGCCAGTGCAGGCATAGTGTAGAGAGAGCAGTCCTCTCAAAATAATGTGATTATGCTGCTCAGCTAGAAATAGAAATGTGTAAGTGCCTCAAAGGTTGTCCAGGGATGCCTTAGGCAGATCCATTCATTTTTTGAAGGTCCAATAGGCATTAGATATGTTTGTTCTGTACTAATATTATGTTCCTCTCTGAATCGCCCCAGAAGAACAATGACGGATTAAGAACTGTTTATTACCTTTGACTCTGGGATTACCTTTGACCATCTTGGGATGGTCATGATATTTAGAGAGGAACACTGCTATTGGAACCATCTTCTTCTTTGTCACCTCCTGTGTGTGATGCATTGTCTGGCTAGCAACCTCACTGAGGTACCTCAACACACTGCAGGTTTAGGCCCTATACAGAGTGAACAGGATGTGGTCCTTCTTTCACAAATCTCGAAGTCTAATAGAGTGGAAAATATTTAAAAAACCAAAACAAATTTTCCACTAAGTGGGATTTTTTTTTTTTACATGTGTATGAAGTCGCAAAATCAAGAGCCATTCTGATCTGCTGGGGCTTCTTAACTGCAAAATCTCACATCCTTTGTAGAGCAGGTTATTGCTAGATTTTATAAAAGGAGGGATAATGAGTCAGTAACGGTCACTATAACTTTTTTCATTGGACCATTTACTTGATTTTTTTTTCTTTGTAGTTCAATTAATTTCTGTTTTCATTAATTCCATAGATCAAGTTTTGCGCTAGTCACCATTTATTTTCTTACTATTCCTTTTGTCAACGTATCAGTTGTTCATTAATCTTTCTTAATAGAAATCCTTGAATCCATCACACTACTTTTTTGTACTAAAATTATTCTCACCTAGCAATTGAAATTCTATTATTCCTCTGGGGAATGGCAAGTTATGCTACTGTGGCTCTTCAGTAAACATGATGCTAGTCCCTCAGACAAGTGATTTTCCTGAATGGCTTCGCTACAGTTTCTTCCTATATGGTGAACTGAAAAGCAAAACTAATTCTTAATAGGATTTCATCTCAAATTCTACTTGCAGTATAAAGCTCAGTTAGAACAAAATACATTTATAAAGAGATTTCATAGCTATTAAAACTTCTTGTAACTTGTCATGAAGATTAAGGCTTAAAGTCTGTGGCTGCAAATGAAACAAGTTTCTAACAATAGATTTGAGGTGTTTTTGGTCTCTCCTTTACTTTTATGAAGCAGAATTAATCTGTACAGGCTTGCATACTGCACCTGAGCTTTCTTGATTTTCCTCTCAGCTCATTTCTAACCCTGCTCTTGAATTTTCACACTTCACTGCTGAGGCTTGATGAAAATTTGAACATCTCTATTATTTTCTTCTGCATGTAGTATGAACTGTTCTCAATATCTGATAAGGTTTTACTTTAGGTTTTTAGCCAAGGACTTGCAAACATTGTAGTAAAACACTGACAATGTGTTAAGCTGACATCTAAATACAACTGTATATGAGGTCTGTCAGAAAGAAAAGAAAAACTGGTGATTCTTTTATTACAGTGCTGTATGTAGTTTTACTACAATGCTTTAAAATTACTCCAAAAGTAATGCCTCATATTTATTTCCATGAAAATCACAACAGACATACAAAGAGCACAATAACACTATTACATAGTGCAGATTTGCAGCCAAATCACTCTTCAGCATAGTCACCAGCGTAAGCTATGCATTTTCACCAGTGATGAACAAGAGCCTGTATGCTGCACTGATCAAAATCTGCACCAGCAGAGGTGACCCACTGTCACGGTCACCACCACTGAAATGCACCACCCACCCCTCCCTGTGCTCACATCCACTGTTTATTCTCCAGAAATGTTCAGCAAATGTCAGTGAATGTCAGTGGTGCAATTTTTTTGCATGGAGACATTCAGTGACACACCTTTACTCCATATATTCAACAAAACACAATGGAATATTGGTAGGAAGGTTCAAGCTCTACTACCACCTATGTCCACCTCTGAGATCAAGGACCAACATCATAAAATAGGAGGCATTAGTTTTGGAGCAACACTCTTAATAAGCATTTACATTTGAAAATTGAAATTTCTCTCATTTTAGAGGATGAAAGCAAGATCTCTTTCCTAGACGCAATATGTTATTAATGAAAATGTTAAATGTTGTAACAAACTAAACACAGGTATGCACCACAGAATAAACTGAATGAAAGATAAAGTATGTTTGTAAAAAAAAGTTAGAATAACCCTAGCAGTCAAAACTCGATCAGTGACTACGAGTCTGTGTCAAGAAACAGTGAGCGCTAAAATTTCAGCTTTACATTACATCTTGTAACCTGAGAAAGCATTTCTTATGAGATACACATTGCAGTTAGCCTCTTCCTGTTGTGCCATATGGGGCCTTCCTCAGGCTGGAGGAAAAAACATGAACAAGATATTTCTTAAGGTTTCTCTGGAACACCTTGCTCATGGTTTCCATGTTCGTGTGTGAGAGACTGTTTAAGAAAAAGCAGGTAGATGCAGGTAGATAGTTCTGTGGCCTTTTGTAATTCATGTGGGTGCAATTTCCACAGATATTTTAGTGCTGCATTGAACTCTACAACAATATTAGTAAGCTGTACTTGTCCAGTCTGTCAGTATGTCAGATTACAACATGGAAGAGCACCATGGAACAGGTTCACAGATTACAGAAACACATAACCACAGTATCATAGAGGTTAAAAGAGAGATCTGGGAATCATCAAATCCATATAGGCAAAAGAAAGAGAGGGAAGTGATATAGGATAATAATCATAGCTTCACCAAGGACAGCTCCTGCCTAGCAGTCTGTGACTCCAACCTAGTGGTCATCTATGATTGTGTAACTCCATCAGTTGACGAGGGAAGAGCCACTAATGTCACCTATCTGGATTTCAGTAAGGCCTCTGGTGCTGTTTATGATGATGTACCAATGGACCAATGCACCAGTGGACAACAGAAAAGCCACTATGTCACCTATCTGGATTCCCTTAAGACTTCTGACACTGTCCTCCACAACAACCTGCACACTGAATTGGAAAGGTACGGATTTGACAACTAGACTGTTTGATGGATGAGGAACTGGTTGTGAGATCATACCCAGACAGTGGTGGTCAGTGGGTCAATGTCCAGATGGAAATCAATGATGAGTGGTGTCCCTCAGGGGTCAGTACTAGGACCGGTGCTCTTCAGTATCTTCATCAGTGACAATGCCAGTGGGAACACGTGTGCCCTCAGCAAGTTTGCCAATGACACCAAGCTGTGTGGTGAAGTTGACACACGTGAGGAAGAACAGGATGCCATGCAGAGAGACCTAGATAGGCTTGAGGAGTGGATCCAGGAGAGTCTCATGAGGTTGAACAAATCCAAGTGCGAAGCCTTTCACCTGGGCTAAGGCAACCTCCACTATCGATACAAGCTGGGAGATGTAAGGATGGAGCACAGTCCTGCCAAAAACATTCTGGGGGTAATGGTGGGTAGGAATAAGCCAGCAATATGCCCTCACAGCCCAGAATGCCAAATAGATCCTGGGTTGCATCAAAAGAAGTGTGGCCAGCACTCTACTCTGTGCTGGTGAGAACTTACCTAGAATACTGCATCTACATATGGAATCCCAAGTACAAGAGAGACCTAGACCTGTTGGAGTATGTCCTGAGAAGGTCTACAAAAATAATCCATGGGATCCTCCCCTTTGAGGACAGGCTGAGAGAGCTGGGGTTGTTCAACCTAGAGAAGAGAAGGATCCGGTGAGACCTGAGAGCGGCCTTTTGGTGTTTAAATGGAGGCTGAAAGAAAGAAGGGGACAGATTCTTTCGTAGGATCTGTGGTGATAGAACAAGGGAAAATGTTCTCAAACTAAAAGAGGGAAGATTTAAATTGAATATAAGGAAAGGGATTTTTATTATAAGGTTGGTGAGTCACTGGAACAAGTTTTTCAGAGATATGGTGGATGCCCTGACTCTGGAGACAGTCAAGGTCTGGACCAGGCTCTGTGCAGTGTGATCTAGCTGTGAGTGTCCCCACTCACTGTAAGGGAGTTGAACTAGATGACCTTAAAGGTCCCTTCCAACTCAAATGATTCTAGGAGTCTGGAAAAACATCATTTGTCTGATGTCTGTATTTCATACCATGTTATACTTGCCAGGAGATGTGATGTTTTTACACTAGAGTTTATTAAGTCCTTTCTGTAGGGCTGCTGTAGTAGGTGGAGACCCTTCTCTGTTGCAAGGTATCTATCAGCCAAAATGCCAGATAAATTTACTTAATCACATGCTGTTGAATAATTGCATGAATTCCAAGGAATGCTCCATTTTAAGAAATTGCTTTTTAATCTAGCAATTTTAAAGAGAGCCTAACATACAAGTATATAGCAAGACAAGATTGCTCCAGTTGTGAATTTTGTATTCCAGTTAAAATATTCCCTCCCTGTGGTAGTTACTATGCTCTTTGGATGCTTTTCAGATTTTTCCTGCCCATACATACAAATCAAATGAGTTTGACAATTACTTATTTCTTATTATTAAACATGAATTACTAAAGATCTCCCTGACACTATTAGACATGCACCAAACATCCCTGCAGGGATTTGCTGTCTGTCACCCCCACACATTCATCTCACTCCATCCAGCCCTGTCACTGCCCAGGAAAACCACAGGTCTCCTGTGAGGAGCTGACTACTGACAAAACATTGCCAACTGGATAATAGTGATACAAGAAAGATACTTCCAAATCCTAAGAAATATAGCTTCTCAGAATATTTTCCTATTTACAAGTAGTTCAGTTGCAACTTCGTATTTCTAACATCTATAGAGATGTGAGAGATTCTAAGGGTAACTTTTCGCTTCCCTGGGGTGTTCACAACACTAACACTCAAAATGTGCAAACGTCTTTGGAAAGTGAGTACAAAAGTCAAAGGTGACTGAATATACATTAGTTTTCAAACATGAACAAATTTTTAGACATTGCTCTTTTCCTTTGTGTGGGTTTGTGATGCTGACAGAGGATTCAGAAAATGTGCTGACTTTTGATAGCTGCAGGATCAGCTTAAACAAGAGTAATGGACATCCAGCTTCCTCATTTTAGAACTTATACATTTTCATTTCTGTTTCTTTGGAAATGTGAATATAATTTTGGGTGTTTTCGTTACAGTGTGTTGGTGTTTTTTCTGAAATACATATTTTTTGCATTTATTTAGATATGCGCTTTGTTATATACTATTACATACAATTGCTGACTTGCAAGGAAATACAGAAAAGAAACGATTAAAAAAATTACTAGTTAACAAGATAATTTCGTTGCAAACATATTCTGGCTCGATAATGTTGTGTGGAAGATTTTCAAGATTTTATCTCAAAAGCATTTAATGTACTAGGTTTTGCTATGCTCTAAGTGTATTTTAGAAGAAGGTAATTTCATCTGGACAAATTTTGATAAAAAATGCTCTGATCTGAAAGTACCTCATAATTTTGCCAGATGGTACGAAAGCGATCTTTACTAATTTTTACAATTATCCTCTGGTTATGGGTTAATTCAGGTTGGTTTCTTCTCACACAAAATTTAATGAAATGTTTGCTCTCCTTGACACTCAGAGAATCACTGGCATTTGGCAGGCAAGTTCTGTATTTTAACTATTACTTTTATTGTAACAGCTGCTTACCTCTTATGAGCAGGAAATGAAATACACGTGCAGTCTGTAGGTGGGGAAGGAGTAACTTGGCAAAGCACAGCTGCATTTTCAGCTCGCACTGTGTAAAGCTGAACAAGACAGCAGCTTTTGGACGACAATGAAAATAGTTTACATGAGAGTGCATTTTAATCACATTGTATCAGTGAATTCCAGTGAAAGAAAAATAGCTAAAATTAATTTTTTGAGGGAATTTGAGGGTTTAATTTCTTCTTCCAATAGTTTAATCACCGTTGCACTTGAAATTAATTCACAGGTATTTTTCATATACCAGCTTCATTATTCATTTCTAAATTTTCACTGTAACTATTGCATATCACTTACATAATCTTTTTAAAAGTTTTCATATTAAAAAGATGGAGAAGCTCTTTCAAATGCTTAGCTGGATTCTGTTGCTTTGTAACTCAGAACTACAGAGCAAGATTTTGGTTGCACAGATTGTAGGTATTGCTACTGATTTATTTACCTACCAGGGAAGTGAAGGACAATACCTACTGAGTTCTCTACATTGTTGTGATTTCAAATCAGTGAACATTCAGAAAACAAAGAACAGTACTATAGTTATGAAATTATTATTTCTGTAAAATCCCATGTTTCCAACATAATTGCACATTCTCAAAAACCCACAATATTTGTATACTGCAGCTTTTGTGACTGAGAACTTTTTGTTGCTGTCTTGTCGTCTTTCTTTCCATTGGGTCTGGTAGTATTATTCATTTTTTTTAGCTCAACTGCAAGCTTTTGAAATAAAAGGTCATAAAATTTTGATACCATCTCTCAATGTTAAGCTTGCAATTGCATGCACCACCTTGCTACCTGCCCTCTTTCAACAAAATGCTGTCCATTCTCAGCTCAAATTTACCTCCCCATCACAGAATCCAGCAGCTCCCTAGCAACAGCAAAATGTCTAGTGGCAAATGAAGGACTCCTACAAATGTTACCTTTTGATGAAGAGTTGGCATGCCAAGCATTACATGACAATCATTTGATGAGAGATTCCACTCTGCAAGAATAACTTTATTGGCACTGAAAAAGTTATTTTTTCTCAGCTTAATGTCCATGAAATTATGAAAAAAAATCAGTACGATTTGGTCATGACCTTAATAATTTTAGTGTAAACCCAAGGCCAGTTTAATGAGCTACTTCTAATCTAACCTATGTAATGAACACTGAAATGCAGGTCCTGACCTGAAGATTACTTTTGTCTGTTTATTCATATGAGAGGATTAGTGGTGAAGGTTTGTCTTTCTTCTGCTACATTAGAATGCTTTTCCAGCTTTGAACATGACGTAGCACAGTCTTCAGAGTGCTTCCAGTCATTTCATTGTGTTCTGAACAGATATATGTAAAGATGTTGTTAATAATTATTTTCCAGAAATGCGTGTTCATTTGCCTGTTGATTTCCTGCCTTTTCTTGACAACATGCCTGACCAAAGCAATTTCCCATGAGGCAGCAAACTGGTGAAGCATTGCCTTTCAGTTATAAGAACAAGACTGTATTATAGACTACTGATCTTCACACGAGGTGAAAAATCTGTGGAGTCCTTAGGGAAAAGGTCAGACAAAAAGTGATGTTAGAACTGCTAAAATGATGGTGACAAATTGCAAGAGCATCTCACAGCAGGAAAGAGCATGGTATCTTCTACAAACAAGTCCTCACTCTTCAGCAGTGATCATAAACCAAGGTCAGTAGCAGGTTCCTGCAGGATACCTTGTCATTCTCCTGGATAGAGCAAGCCTATTTTTGTGGGTCCCTGGGTGGCATTCATATGGATGTTAACTAATATTTTCCTCACTACAGAAATCCTAGATAGCTCAGTGGCAAGAAATGCCACTAGAGTGAGGTGAAAAAACTGAAAAGATCAAGAAGAACTAAAACAGATAGACATCTGCAAAAACAACACTGCTCTTAAGGATATATTCTGTAAAAATTAATATACAGGTCAGAAACAATCCCATCTTAACCCACAACATAGCTCTCTCTTCTCTGGACAGAGCAGGGGCAGCTGATCAGCGTGTAGCCTGTGCATGTTCTGGATGTAAGTATAATGCCTGCTCTGAGATGAAGGAACAAAAATGTACTCTTATTCTCAAAAGTCCCTAATACAAGAGATCCTCTCCAGGCTCAAATAGTGGAGGGTTTTTGCAAGTAAAACTGAAGATGTGAGAGAAACATAAGGCTTGAGTCAAGATTTCAGAAAAAAATAGTCAATTCATAGGAATGTAAAGCTATAAATGGAACAATGGTTTTCTGATATCACGGTTACTTAATTGCAAAATGCACAAGTGCAATAAAGAACACCATTGAATGTTAGCTCACACAGTGCTAAGAGTCTAAGATGATGCTATATCTGCAAACAGGACATTAGGTAGATTAGCACAATACAGAGCAATTCAATTAGAGACAGAGTGACCTTTTACTGCTTATGCTAAAAAGCAGCAGAAGGAACCTTGAGTATAATGAATATTTAGCTATCTCCATTTCATTGCTGTTTTCTAACATTACCTAAATGAATGTATCTTTTCTGTAGTGCAGATGAATTTGGAAGTCTGTAGCATTTCATCAGGGAGATTTCCCTTTTTCAACTCAATGTTCTTAGTATTGTCTATGAAGTCATATATATGTTCTCAGTAATATAGCAGTAGTTTCATTTTAGCCATCAAGATATTGATTTGACCCTTGGGAAACTACTAGGGTGTCATTAAAATAACATTTGCCACTTTGCAGTAATTGCAGTTATGTGGTATCTTCTCTGGTGCACCAGCAAACAGAATTCTCCACTTCCTGCAGTGAAAGTTGTGCATTAAGTGGTGACTGCTGCAGGTAACAGCAGTATTGGACAAACTACCTCAACTTTCAACTTTCAACTTTCTATGTTTAAAATCAGAGTTATAACTTAGGCTGAGATGTAGTTTCTACCAGAAACAAAGGTAAAGTCATTAAAAAATCTACCGAGTACATCCAAGAAAATAACTATCATTTATACTTCAAAACTAATGAGTATCATGTGATCAGGATATCAGTTTTATCCCTCTTCTATGTGATAAAGTGCGATGACCCCTTCACATCATGCTGGGAAATTGGCTCAATAATGACTCAGAAAATGCCACCTGCACTTCCCAACCAGCAGCTGAATTTTACTACAAGTCCTTTAATTGGAAGAACAGCTCCAGCCAGGCTTTCTTTTTTAACAAAGGTTATTGTTCTTACATTTGAATACCTTGTACTTGCTTTTTTAAAAAATGTAATGATTGGCATACACCATGTGGTTTTGAATAATAACTTCCAATATAACAAATACAGCCGAGCATACAGAGTCAGGAAACAATTTATTAAGTGCAGGGTCTGGCTTTAGCTGACATGGGAGAAAAGCACCTCACCGTGCAGTGCTGGAGAGTCTTCAGGTACAGATACTAGACTCTAGAGCAGCTCTCACTGCTGTGAGTGAAACAGTAAGAAATTAGATGGGAAATGTGATAATAGAAAATTCAGCATCAGGGGACACGAAGCAGCCTTGGTGAGGGTCTGTGGTTCACATAGTCTATTATAGCCACCTAGGCTTCTGGGAGGTTAATCAACTGCTGGAAAGTGAGTTAGCTCAGGAGCACAGCTACTGAGCCACTGCAGCTGCACCAGGAGATGCAGAGGGGGCTAATGAATGTCCCAAGGTCCAGTCAGGAGCGTGGCAGGAATGCAGATTGAATCATGGGGAAACTGTGACATCATTGGGTGGACTCATAACAGAGACCGAAAGGAAAAGTCTTAGTTCTCCTGGAAATCCCCAGCTGAATACTGTGCAGGGAGGGGGATAATACTTCTACTAGCTCTTCAGGAGAAGGACACCATATATGTACATAGTCTTGGGTCACAGTTAAAAGGAATATTTCCATATTACTTCTTGTGCAAGAATGTTCAAAGCAGGAATGGCTAAGATATTTTTCCAGTTATAGTATTGCTTGCTTTTAAGAGACTGGAAACTCCAGATTTTCCAAGGGGTGATGGGTATTAAAGAAGGCATGTCTGCATGAATTGCTCTGGAACTAGCCCTGCCCTTATGACTGCCCACCCAGTGTACAAGCTAATTTGCACCTAATCATCTTTTTCTCGTGAACCAACTAGTTTATCCCAAGTGAAAACTCAAAAGTGGCTGATGAGAAAGACTTCAGTCCCCACACTGTCCACACAGTCAGTGTGGGTGTGAGCTATGCAAGGTTTCACCATTCTGTTCAACAATCTTTCAACATTATCTCTAGAGTCTTGTGCTCCTCCACATTCAGTGTGTTCATGACACAGTGCTACCTTCCTGAGATAAAACTATCACGCTTGTGGGTTATTGTCAGGCCTCCCTTGCTAAATAATCTTTTTTCTCTTGGTTTGATATGCTAAGAACAGCTAGCACTACTGCAGTGGCACAGAAGGATGAGTTGAGAATGAAGAGGCTGAAGACAGCTCAGATTCTCTCCAGATTCCACTCTTCCAGTGTCTCTCCCCAGATAACATGGCAGTTTGGAGCAATATGGAAGTGCTGCAGTGAGCTATGGCATACTGCTTGTCCAAAGCTGAATACCAAAAATTCTGGTGCAACTTCATATAAATGTGCAAGCAGCATTCTTTCTTTGCTGAGAAGGTCTTCACTGGCTCACCTCTCCTACAGTAAGTTCAACGTTCCTCTGGTGTGGGACTGGCCCTGTGACTTCAGCTCAGTAGACCTAGGAGTCCAGCTATATCTTTGTCCTCAACTCTTAAAGCTAAAGACTGGGAATTGAGGAAACAGTCACCTCACCATCGGATCTTCATTTTCCCGTAACCCTACTGAGAGAGTGCTCCAGAGGGAGAGCAAAACTTTCTGAGCATGTGGGAGCTCAGGTGGGTGAGTCAGGTGAGTCAGTTTGTCGCTAGGGCAGAGTTACAGGTAGCAACCAGACAGAGCTGTCTTTCTGTGGCCAACTGTTTGGAGCATGGGCATGAAGCCGATCAGTGAAACATAATGAAAAAAAAAAAGAACTGTGGTTCTTTGATATAGTCTATCTAATGTGAACTGTGTGAGCACATAGCCTCTGCAGAGCAGCATTGCAAATAACAAATATCTACAAATATTTTCTGATCTTAAACAAATGTTCTAATTAAATCTGACACCTCCAGAAGGGAGGTGTTTATGTGTGGTGATGTGAGACCCAAGGGACTCTTAAGCTTCAAAACAGGCACCACAGAGGTGGCTATACAGCCTTCTAAATTTTGCATCAAGGCTAGCTAATTCATATATTCGCTATCAACAATGAGAGATGCTAAGTTCCAGAACCTTAAACCTCCCTCATGTGAGGAAAGGACTGTCTTGGTTGCAGTCACAGGACAGGGTGTTTAGCAAATCAGAAGGTGCTGGGAAAAAACTAAAAGCAGAAGTGATCTAGGAGCCAGAATTGCCCCCTCTCAGGTAGTGACTCTCACCCAGGACTGTCCTATCACAGGGGACCATCAAGGTGAAATCATCCCCATGAAGGTCTTCCACCATCATGTGCCAAGAACTGCAGGTGCAGATGAGATACAATAGGCTGGTGATAGGTTCTACAGGGAGTATAGGGCCATTTTTTTAAGTGCTCTGTCACAGTTCTGTGCAGAGTGCGGTAACGATGATGAGGAATTGGTGCTTCAGGGACATGAAGATGACTAAATACAAGGGGCTCTGGGATTGAGACCAAGACAAGGTTTGTTTTAAGTACTGCTGCAGCCAGTCTGCTCTGGTCTTGAGGAGTGGCGTGAGTCACTCTTCAACAGCTGATCAGAGGCCGCAGGCTCCATTTATGAATCCCTAAAGGCTCTACAGATCTATCCAAAATGTGTCCGTAAGCATCAGATCTCAACTGGTAGGAAGAGCTATTACTCTCAACTTATCATTTGAGAAGACCAGTTCTTTTGAATCTGATTTTCCAGCTCTAAGTCTGTGCTTTTCTTTTTGCTGGCAGGTAGACATCCAAATGACAGTGCTGCTCAGGGAGAAACTTATGACTCAGTCTTCCTGGAATTTACAAAATTTACATCCTCCTACTTACTCCACATTGCAGCTTTTTGTCACGTTTATTCTTAGCATCCTGAATACAAAATGTATGTGGAAAAAAGGGAGAGAAGATGATTGTCACATTACCTCCTTTCACCTGTTAGTTAGTACTTCCTCAAAAAGGATTAAGAAAAAGGCATTCTTACAGCTGGAAAACCCCAGGGCCCCGTTTGGAGCACTCATCACAGTCAAGAGCTTGTAGCTTGTTAGATTAGATGCTGCCCAAATACCGTCACTCTGGATGTTCTGAAAAAAAGGCTTTTCCACTGAAATCTTTTATTGCCTCCTTGCAAAATGAGAATGACGCATTTTCTCCACACTACTTATTTGAATGAATACTCTACTAAGCTCAGGACAGTGTCCACGAGACAATAAATCATCCATTTTGCTCAAAAAACTAATCAAAAAACCCTCTCTGCCAACTCTAATATAGATCAACATTAGGTCAATACTGTAAAACAATTCATTTCAATTCATGTTTCTGTATTAAACATGGGTTCAGCTCGTTCCCATTTTGCAACAAAAAATCCAAACCAAGGCTGCTTTAGATAGCATCTATTTGATTTATATAGGTCTAAACTGCCTATAAATTTCAAGGGAAAGACCTTAACGTAGCATTGCTATAGGCAAGAAAAGAGGGAGAAGAGGTAGGGGGTAGCTTAAAAAGGGTCTGTAGATTTACTGTACTAAAAACACTGGGAGCTGTGTTTTGACTGCTGGGATAGCTGGAGCAGAAGGGGAAGTCTCAGGAATGTTCAGTGGTTGGAGAATGAATGAAGGCTGAGGATCTTTATGAAGTAGTTTCCCTATTTCACCTGTTTATAAATAATTGAAGTTACATAGGTACTACTAAAAGCAAAGAGCAAAAGGAAAATAAAACAAAATCCCAAGAAAAGCAAAACCAAAACTCCCCAAAACAAAGAGCTTTGAATAAACCATTCTAAAATCTTGTCATTCTCACCTGTTCCTATGAGCTCCTTCTACCCTTTGTAACCTCACTGCTAGCTCTTCACTCAGCATGGTCTTCAGCCCTCAAGGGCTTTCTAGTCTGTCTTTCTGATGAGAAAGAAATATGAATTTCTAGAAAAGACAGACATTTTACTATTCCTTAGCACAGAGCCTTGCTCAGCCATTGGGATCTTGATCTAGAAACAGGACCTGCAGCTCTCACCCCACTGGCAGTGACATGAAGGATGAGCACCGCTGCATGTCTGTGATGCTGCAAGAACTCAAAGCAGGTAGTATAATAGTGAAGTCATCCTCTCCCAATAGCTCCATATATATGCAAGAGTCATTTCTTAATGGAAGCCTAAAAAAGGTCCTTCTTACTTTACAGACATGGGTCTGAGGAGCTGTGTGACAGGGATCATTCACATGTGAGGGCTTTGCAAAAATGCCACTGCAATCTAAAGCAAAGGAAATTTTGCTATTCTCTGCAAAGTCAAGCCTGTTGACATGCAAGGCAAAGACAAATGACTTGTTAATTACTGTTTTATTTAATTTAACTTTTACTGGAAATCTTCTTTCAGTAGTATATTTTTACTCTTAAAAATGTTTGGCTCAGTAGAGCAAACAAAGGCAATGGCAGAGCCTGTATTTGAGAAACATATATATATTTTATATAGGAAAAGATATCCAAGAGGAATTAATTCACCCCTCCTGGTAACAGTTGGGAGAAAGGAACCAGCTGAGGAAGATGGCCTTCCCCCATTCATACTGTCGCACCGCAGCAGAGAAGAGGGAGGGAAAAGGGAACCCGCGCAGACTCAGATGACACAGGAAGTAATGTGAAGACAGAAGGGGCGGCTGTAGATCTCCCTGCCTGCTCCAGGCACTCATGTTCTCATGTAGCTCACCCACTGGTTCAGGCTGCGACCTTGGAATTCCACTACACTCCACCCCTTCACAGCATGAACCAGTGGGTGAGCAAATGTACATCGTGACGTGTGTACAATACCCGCCGCAATGTGGAATGTTAAGACAGTAAAGGCAATTTTTGGCAGTCTTTTCCAAAGTTATGTTTGGCCAGTACTTGATGTTCTTTCTCGAGGCATATCTTCTTCAAGGATCTGTAGCAGTTCTGATTCGTGCTCGCCGGTTCCTGAAAGTTCAGCCATTCCACAACAGGGTTTCACAATGTTTCCTCATGGACACTGGAGCATGCTGGAATGATGTTGCTCCTGCCATCTATCCTGTGAATTTATAACCTCAGGGGGAGTAAAACAGATGTTTAAAAGGTACGAGGAGGGGTAAGTCTGCCCTCCATACAGTCCAACCCATACAGGTTGTATTTTGGTCTTGAGTCAACACTACCTATATCGGGGCACATCCTGGTCTTTGACACCCTTTGGCCTGATTTCTGAATCACTATATCAGGTACCAAAGAGGGGGTTCTAATTTGCAACATGGACGTAATTAATGTCCCCTTTGCAATGAAAACAGGTGTGCCAGCTACTGGTGCTGACATTGGCCATGCACCAATTACTGAAGGGTTTACTGATCCCCCAGACTCTGATAATCTCCCCCAAGGTGCAAGGAGACCATATCATTTTGGTCCTGCTTGCACCTTCCAAGGCCAGTTTACCTTGAGTCTCCTAGGCTCTAGGTCCTCAGAGACAGGGAGCAGAAGATTATTCATGGTACCAACTTGTGGCTTGAGCAAAGTGTCCTTGCCTGTAATTTGTATCCTAAGTGAGGAAGCCCAAGTTGTCTGCAACATTCTTAAAGCACTGGGTCTGCCATCTCTTGGTTTCTCATTCAAGTCTCTTAGGGTTTCATAAAGCTTCTTGGTCCACCCCTGTAAGGACTATGAGTCTGCCTTCAGAGCAGCCTTCAGGATCCTTTCTGTTAGGCCTGCTCCTGTTGGATTATAGGGCAGGTGAAACTGCCATTTAATATTGTTGTCTTCAGCCCACTTCTGCACAGTTACACCTGTGAAATGTGTACCTAGGTCACTCTCAATGACCTCAGAAGTCCCATATGACACCATCAAACTAGTTAAAGCTTTGATGGTATAGGCTTGGTTTGCCGTTGCTACAGGATGGGCTTGCTGCATCAAAACAATTTAGGCATATCTGCCCCCCTCAGATTGAGGAAGAGGATCAGTAAAATTGATCTGCCATTGCTGTAATGGATTGTGTCCTCTAATGAGATGGGCCATAGTTCCGGCAGAGGTCTTGGTCTCATTTGTGAGCAAGCATCATGCCTGACATGCTTGGACAATATCTGGTAACTATGTGGGCAGCCCCCCTGCTTTAGCTGCTGCCCACATGGTTTTCTGTCCTGCATGTCATAATTTGCGATGCAGCCAGTGGGCTGTGTCTTCTGCTGATGTACTTCCTAACCATCAGACCGGAGTAACTCTATCAGCTTCATCATTGCCTGGTGACTTGCAAGGGTTGATGTCCAGAGACATGGTATGCTCATACAGTTCTGTGCCTAACCACATTCCATATATCAACCCACATATCTTTGTCCCAGATAGGTTGGGCATGGATTGCCTAACCTGAGTGGCCCACTGTGATATCCAGAGTGTGAGCCCTCAGTAGACTGCCTAATTATCCATACAGATGTTCAGTGCACTGTTGCCAGGCTCTTGAGTTATCACCATCCACACAGCTCATACCTCAGCCCACTGACTACTTTGTCCATCCCCTTCTTCGATCCATATCATTTCAGTTGAGGGGTGTTATGGGACAGCTTGCCACCTGCTTGGGTTCCCTCTGCTGGATCTGTCTGTGTACCAGGCATCTTCTGGAATAGGGTATTTCCCCTACTGCTCCTCCCCTCTTCTCTGGACATGTAACCACTATTCCCTCAGGTGTCTCACTGTGATATGTTACCGGCCAAAGTATCTTTTGCAGTTCTTCCTTCAGTGGAGAAGATGATAGGCGGCTTCTCTGACTAAGACAGGTGACCCAGTGTGCCACTGTTTGTGATTGGGCCACCCCAGTCTTAGGAATGTGGATTAGATCTTTTATCTACCCCTGAATTGGTAAAGTTGTTTTAACAATAACCACAGTCTGAGTTATTGGTTCTACTGCCTGCAATGCAGAATAGGTAGCCAATAACTGCGTTTCAACCATGCTGTATCTCTCTTCTGCTCCATGCCAAATCTATGACTAGAACCCAATTGGGTTTCAAGCAGAACTCTGGCACTGTCACAGCCCCCAGCCAAACCGTTCTTGGGTTACATGCACAACTAGTTTGGCTGGAAGGGTTGGATCAAATATACCCAGCACCTGGGCATGTTTAACAGCTATTTTTGCTTGCTGGAAGGCTTCTTGTTCCATTCTACCCCAATCCCATACTTGGCCTTTTTTTGTTAATTGGTATAAAGGTTTTAGCAGTTGTGCTAAGTGGGGCATAAAGGATCGCCAGTATCCCAATAAACCCCAAAATTCCTGCAACTGCTTCGGTTTTATGGGAATTGGGAATGCTTAGAACTTATCTATGATTGCACTGGGTAACACCTTAGTCTTACCTGACCAGACAACACCCAGGAATTTAACCAATAGCCCTGGTCCTTGTACTTTTTGTGGATTTATAGCCCATCCTTTTTTCTCTAAATAAGTAATTAGTGATGGTACTGTCTTCTCTAATCCCTTGATTGAATCAGACATTAGCAACAAATCATCGATGTAGTAGTACATTTTGACAGTAGATGGTTTGTGCCAATTTGCCAAGTCACATGCTATCAAGTTATGACAAAAAGTAGGTGAATGCATGTATCCCTGAGGTAGGACTTGAAAAGTCCACTGCCTGCCCTCCCATGTGAATGTGAACTGGTCCTGAGATTTCTTAGCAATTGGAATGCTGAAAAATGCATTTGCTAGAATGCAGAGGTATGTTTCTATTTCTCTACTTAATGTGTCCATGAGGGAGGTGATGTTTGGTATGGCTGCATGGATTGGCGGCGTGATTTATTTAGTTCTCTGTAGTCTACTGTCATTCACCAGGTACCATCTGACTTCCTGACTTGGCCATAAAAGGGAGTTGAATGAGCTGTGTGCAGGTGTAATGATCCCTACTCTCTCCAGCTCCTGCACAGTCTTGGCAATTTCTTCTTGTCCACCTGAGAGTCTATACTGTTTTGTATTTGTGATCTGGTGTGGTTGTGGCAAACAGGTTCAATTTTTGCATGACTCCGTATAATTGCCTGCATTGCCAGAATACTAATACATCTTTCCCTTAATATGAACTCTCCCACAGTGGTTTGGAGAGTCAGACCTGACAGGAAGTCTATTCCCAATATATACCCTGGAACTGGGGCAATAGACATCCTGTACTCCTGAAGGGGTAGACTCCCAACCCCCAGTTTCAACCATGTTTGGGTTGTGGGGATCATCTACCCCCTGAACCCACCTATCATTGCCTTAGTGCCTGAAAATTGTTTGGGTAACCATATATAATTAATGTTTTTGCCCCGGTATCTACTATTGCCATAACCCAGTGCACATTTTTTTGGGACCAATGAATAGTTAGTTCAATGTAGGGTCTCCAATCCCCTCTAGAGACCCTAGTCTTGGGGAGTTTTGGCTCCTCTGTCATGTCATCAGCTCTGCAGTCCCTATGTCTTTTTCCTCTGATAGCTCGACTGTGGCTGCCCAGGCCACTTGAGGTGGTTTACTTTTTTTCAATGGGACTATGAAGTCTTCTAGATTCCATGTGTTTTGTGGAATTCACTCTGAGTCTAACTCCTTCCCTTCTGGGGGAGCACTGGAATCTCTGATTGTTTGGTAGCTTCCATAATTGTAATAAGACCTGATTAGGCTGTCCATCAATCTTTTGAAACTGAACTCCTGCTCTAGTCAGGCCACTGAACATTTGTTTTCTTGAGACTCTGATGGGTACAGATTGAATTACCTTAGGGGCAGGTCTCCTAGGTCGTGGTGGTGGTTGGATCTCCAACTTTTCCACTACCATTCGGACATAGTGCCTGGCCTGTAGGCACTCTGTCTTCCCCAGATCTGCCACCAATTGGGCAGCCTGTTGTATTATGGCCTCTGAGGTCACTAGCGGTTTCAGTATGGATACCAAAGTACCATACTGATGTGGTGGAGTTTGCTGCAGGATGAAGTCCCCCATTCCTGCTTCATCATGTCCGGGCTCTCAAAATCCTCCTCATCGATTGCCTCCTTCATACCTAATTCTAAATGTAGTTTTGCAAGTCCTCCATAGAGGACCATAGGCCTGTATTTAATGGTATATCACTCTTATTTGTCCATGTTGCATGGCATGCGGCCATTAGCCCCGTAATCAATGAATGATTTTCTTCATTATGTTGAACAGCTGCATATAGTCTTTGCCTGAGGGCAGGGTGAGTGGTAATGGATGCCAGCTTTGAAATTTCTGGTCTACTCACCACAGCGCTTTCTGCCCCCATGTCATATAACAGAGCAGCCATGCTGGCACACTCTCTCTTGGTTTTTGTCTAAACCGCTGTATGAGATCCATTAATTCAGTTGCCGTGTATGGGTGAGCTGTTACATGTAGCGTGCTCTGGGCAGGGGGATACTAGTCAGGGGACACGCCTGCTTGCCTATCCTGTGTTTTATCTGTATTTTTAAAGTTACAATTGGCTGGATCTCAAAGGGATCTAGCTCTAATGGACTCTCAAGATCCGACCTTTTAGTGCTTTCATTTACAGAGTCCAGTTTTCTGTGAGTTCACTTGTATGGGGTCCCGAGTAATTTCTAGAGAGATATTCCATATTTTTTTGCAGGGGAATGATATGATTAGGTTTATTCCCCCTCAAAATTGCAACGCATCTTTCCAGTTCTTCAGTATGGTCAGGCAATAGTTGATTTTCATCAGTGAGAGCCGCTTCAGTTATATTTAGTTGATTCAAGGCCATCAGCAGTAGCCACACCACCTGTCATTCTTGAGTAGTAAGTATATTTTTGTTAAGACTATTGAAATACTCAGCCAGGCAGGACTCCTGGACATTTCCTCTGTCCCACAGAGGGCCCCATTTTTCAATGATACAAGCAAATCCGTCACATGGGGATTGTAGCAATCCCAGGATGTGCTCTGGCAAAACTTCACTCATAGGGCTAGTCTTTCCTCATGCAAACCATCCCATGATATTGTTCAAAAATGCCAAGGTAATTACTTTAGGAGGATTATAATTGGGTATCTTTAAAGATATTTGGCTTCCTGGCTTGTCAAAATGTAGAGCAAACGAAAGCAATGACAGAGCCTGTATTTGAGAAACAGTTGCTATAGGAAAAGATATCCAAGAGAAATTAACTCACCCCTGCTGGTAACAGTTAGGGGAAAGGAACCAGCTGAGGAAGATGGCCCTCCCCCATTCATACCGTCGTGCCGCAGCAGAGAAGGGCGGGGGAAAAGGGAACCCGTGCAGACTCAGATGGCACAGGAAGTAATGTGGAGACAGAAGGGGTGCTGTAGACCCCCCTGCCTGCTCCAGGCACTCGTGTTCTCACGTGGCTCACCCATTGGTTCAGGCTGCGACCTTGGAATTCCACTACAGTTTCATATCTGATATGGATTCATGATATAACTTGTATAATTCATCTTTCTTCAGACAGTGACATTAATATTTACCCTCTTCATTACAATAGAACATGTCAGCTTGCATTTACAAATGCTTAAATGTCCTCTTTCTTTCTTTAGACTTGAAAAATCTCTTCTAAGTGAGCCCAGAGCTTTAGCTGTGATGTTAACTTCCTGACTAATCTGCTGTCCAACATCAGAAATGTCCTTTTAACATCATTCAGCCCCTCTTTTTCCAGATAAACTCCACTCTGAATCTTTTTGGTCTCCACAGTGAAAAAATGCTGAGTGAATAAAACTGTCTGAGACAGGTCACATTCCCAGCCCCTCAACAGTTAAGTAAAGGTAATTCTTCAGTCGTGCTGACTTCATCCCTTTGGGGTTTTTCCATCCCCTAAGACACGTGGTACGCTGTCTCTCCTTTTTCTGATGCAATGCAGCCTACATTATTGAAACACTCCATTTCTGATTTACTAATTAGCCTATATTACCAGAATTGGTCTGACCTTATCTACCTTCAGTACTGTTCTTTCTGGCTCTGTTCCTCCAGAGTGTTCTCTTCTATTCCATGCACAATGCACATTCAGGAGCTTGTTTGGGTTATGAGTCAGAATATAAGCCTGTTTCCCAATCGGCTGCTGTAGCTAGAAGGCTCCTGAGGTTTAGCTGTAATCTCCAATATTCTTTACGGTAATTGTTATTTTCTTTACAGGGTAGATTAAAGGATCAATATCTAAAAGTAGTAGAGATATTATTTGGCATTTGTAATCCAGACTGTAGACTGTTGAGAACAAATTTTACAGGCATAGAATTGCATGCTCTAAGTATCCCAACGTTTTTTTTTTTTCCCTGCTGTTAAGCAGAAGGTGAATGCTGATAGTCTCCAGTGCATGAGAAATAGTCTTAGAAGGCAGAGTAAAGTTTGTTCTACCATGGACTTCTGCTCTGACAAGGATGCTAGATTTTGGTGGGAAGATGTTCCAACTGCTCCTTCCTGTGCAGCTGAAACAACAGTGTCATGACATAAATAATCAAAATAACATTAACTTAAACCAAAAATGAACCAACCAGAAAACCTCTCTGCTGCACTAAGCAACCATACACTGCAGTCTCACACAAATGTGCTTATCTGCTCACTGGGCTTAGGTGGTGTGTAGAGAGCATGCCTGGTGGGCTGATTCATGAGCAGCCAGCAAGACTGCACCAGGTTACAGTCATGCTTAGCAAGAAAAATAGGGCTTCTGTAAGGAGATGAGTTTAGCCTAGCAAGAAAACACATGCTTTCAGAAGTCAAAAGGGGCTGATGCTATTTAGAGTTTCATATAGGCAAACAAGAGAGTGTTTCCTTGAGATGTTCTGCTGTGTTGATGACTCCTTAGAGAATGGCTGATTTCACTGGACTTCAATAGCACAGCAGTACCTTACACAAGTTCAGGGTTTAAGCACTAGGAATTATGTATTACTGAATGCCAGCCCATGTTCTCCTGTTCTTCAGGTTTGTGATGCTGAAAACATTTGGCCCCCTGGCCTCTCTTAATGTTTTTCTATCCAGTAGAAATGTAGGAGAAATTCTGTGCATTATGTGAATGTATCTACATCAGTCTAATCACAACATGATTTGTTAGAGATTTGGAAGATAGTTTATGTAAAACATATTTGCCCTGGAAGTGGAAAAAATTTCCACAAAGTGGGAAGAACTTCTTTTGGAAAGCTTGCCTCTTGCTTCACTTTGTATCAGACAGATACATTTTATACTGTTTTATTATTATACTCAGCGTATTTCTAGCTACATTTCTTAGTACTTCAAGGAGAGCACAGTCAATAAAATTGTTATGTAATGTTGTCTCCTGCATTTGTGATACAGCCTATAGACAGCTATACATGTAGTATACTTTAGGCAAAGGGGCAAAACAAATTCCATGTAAGATACTGTAAATTACTGATAAAACATAAGCATAAAACAACCCGTCCTAATTAAGTTGGAGCATACTGGAGTGTTTTGAATAAGACGTATAATTTTTCCTCTATGCTTTGTCCTAAGAGAAGATGGTGCAGTCATTATTCATTTGCTTTATAAAGATGTAGCAATTTGGCACTCGGTCACTCACTTGAGGGAGAAGAAGGGGACTGCGGTCTTTACTCAAGCATAGCCATTTTTGAAGAAAATATAGCTGAAGAAGAGAGAAGACATCCCAATACAGGAAACAAATCAGAGACTAAGAAGATAGAGAAAAAAGAAAAGAAAAGAAAAGAAAAGAAAAGAAAAGAAAAGAAAAGAA
>JAPSGF010000003.1:19696683-19748554 GCA_035772895.1 Perdix hodgsoniae
AAGAAAAGAAAAGAAAAGAAAAGAAAAGAAAAGAAAAGAAAAGAAAAATTTTCCCAACAATTCAAGCAGTCCTCTTCAAACAAAGACAGTATTTATTGTGGTAATGGCCAATTCTGTGTTCCCAAACAGATGCTTTTGAAAAGGTATGAATTCACCAGTTCTGTCAGAATAATTATTTTCCTTTGATTGTCCTGGGACAACCAAATGATTACCAGAGGATGAGTAAAACAAAAAACAAAACAAAACAAACAAACAAACAAACAAAGGAAAATAAAGAACCAGTTCTAATATTAGTGTGATGGGAAAGGCCGTCATCTGCATCAGTGGCATGCAGGAGTGGCAGTCAAGGAAGCTCTGTCCTAAATCCAAGAAATACTCAAAAAACATACTCACCAAAGACATAAAACAAATATCTATCTTTTTAACTGCAGCATTCACAGAGAGAGGGAACAAGGAACTGATGAAATTGTAGAGCATGCAAAATGTCTGATTTGACCAAGAAGCAGCTCATAAGAGGTGAAGGAGTTTGGGCTAGATTCGTAGCCAGGATGAGAGGCAATAGTAGGAGAGTGACACAAACAGACATATATTTCAACTACTTCTTATAATCTTGAGAAGGCTAGTGGGCAGTCTTACATCCAAAGACAGAACAAAGATAAGGTAAGGAAAGAGACTGCCAGAAAATGAATAGTGGAATGAATATGGGAGGAAAAAGTCCAAAACAATGGAGACAGTATGGAGAAAAGCATCCCAAATACCATGATGAAGAAAAACAAACAAAGTAAGTGAAGGAATGAGATCAATAAAGCAAGAGGGCATCCAAGAGGTGGGGTTTTACACTTAAACAAGCTCCATACAACACAAAATGCAAACTCTTCCAGCTGCTCAAGGAACTGCTGGATGGGACCTCTCAAGAAACTGTCCTTTAGGGCATAGGAACAGAACAGAGCTGTCAGCTCTTTAAGGACACCCTCCTGTGTGCAGAAGAGCTCTCCATCCCCCAGCAGAAGAAATCAAGCAGAGAAGGCAGGTAACCGGCATGGCTAATTAAGGACCTGCAGCTTAAACTGAGGGAAAAGAGAGCAATGTACAGGAAGTGTATAGTGTCCCATTGTATAGCCTGGGAAGAATGCAGGAATGTTGTCTGCATGAGCAGAGATAAGGTCAGGATAGCCGAGTCACAGATGGAGCTGAGTTTGGAGAGGGGTGTGAAAAATAACAAGAAGGGGTTCTTCAGGTACGTAGGCAGAAGGAGACAGACCAAGGAGTGTGTTCTCCCTCTGATAAATGAGAAGGGAGAATTGGCTTCCTCAGACATGGAAAAAACTGAGGTGCTGGTTACCATGCTAAGGCACACACGACATGAAGAGGTGATCTGAGACAGCCAGCATAACTTCACCAATGGCAGATCATGCCTGACCAATCTGGCAGCCTTCTATGATGAAGTGATGTTTTTGGTGGACAGGAGAAGGGTGATGGATGTCATCTACCTGGACTTCTGCTAGGTCTTTGATATCGTCCCTCACCACATCCTTCTCTCTAAATTGGTGAGGTATGGATTTGAAAGATGGACTGTTTGGTGGATTAAGATCTGGTAGGCTCCTTGCAACCAAAGGGTCGTGGTCAGTGGCTCTGTGTGTTTGGGTGGAGGCAAGTCACAAGCTGTGTTCCCCAAGGATTGGTCTTAGGACCAGTGCTCTTCAACATCTTTATCAATGACACAGACGATGGCATTGAGTGCGCCCTCAGCAAGTTTGCAGATGACACCAAGCTGAGTGGTGCAGTTGATATGCTGGAGAGAAGGGAAGTCATCCAGACAGACCTGTCTGGAGAAGTGGGCCCATGTGAAACTAATGGGAAACCTGGGAACTAATCCCAGGTATTTATACAAATGGGAAAGATCTCCTTGAGAGCAGCCCTGCGGAGAAGGACTTGAAGGTCCTGGTGGATGAGAAGCTGGACATGAGCCAGCAGTGTGCACTTGCAGCCCAGAAGGCCAACTGTGTTCTGGGCTGCATTAAAAAAGGGGTGGCCAGCAGGGAGAGGGAGGTGATTGTCCCCCTCTACTCGGCTCTTGTGAGGCCCCATCTGGAGTAATGCATCCAGGCCTGGGGCACCCAGTACAGGAAGGTTGTGGAGCTCTTGGAGTGGGTCCAGAGGAGGGCCACTAAGATGATCAGAGGGCTGGAGCACCTCTCATATGAGGAAAGGCTGTTTTGGTTGGAGAAGAGAAGGCTCTGAGGAGACCTCATTGTGGCCTTCCAGTACTTGAAGGGAGCATATAAACAGGAGGGAGAATAACTGTTTATGAGGGTTTATAGTAATAGGACAAGGGGGGGGGAGTGGTTTCAAACTGAGACGGGGAAGTTTTGGTTAGATAATAGGAGGAAGATTTTGATACAGAGGGTGGTGACACATGAAACAGGTTGCCCAAGTAGGTTGCGGATGCACCTTCCCTGGAGGCATTCAAGGCCAGGCTGGATGTGGCTCTGGGCAGCCTGGTCTAGTGGTTGGCGACCCTGCACATAGCAGGGGGGTTGAAACCAGGTGATCATTGTGGTCCTTTTCAAGCTAGGTCATTGTATGTTTCTATGATTCTATAAAAATGGAGAAGGAAACTCTCAACCATAAAACCCACAAATGAAAAGAAGATGTCTGTAAAAATTGGTAGAGTGCCAGATACAAGAGAAGCGTAGGATTCATGAATAGACTTGAAACCAGACACTGGGACGTGGCTCAATATGTTATTTCACAAAGGGCATCCTATGCCTTTTGCAAGGAAAGAAAGTGAAATTGTAGCAAGACAAAGCAAATCAAAATCATATGATGGGATGCTCACAAAACCAAGTGTAACTTAAACGCAGAATACTGAAGAGAAAGAGATGAGCTGAAATTTCAGGTCAAGAACAAGAACAAAGGAGTCTCTGCTTTTATTAAAATGTATTGCCCTAACAACTTCTGAAGCCAAAAGAAATACTTCTCTTGTAGACAACTGGCAAACAGAAGATGTAGCAGGAGGAACTAAATCTTCTGTTCCATCCAGGCAGCAAAAAGGCTAGTAAATTACCATAATTTTTTATTTATTATTATTATTTTTTTTTTCATGGACTGGGATATCTTCCAGAGTTGTTACATGCAATAATAGATAAAACAATTTGGCTGTTATAGGGTCTGACTCTGAGAAAATAATTTTCCTGACATGAACAAAACAGCTAACAATGGGAACCACATGGAGAATGGAAAAGGAGACAGTATTGTCAAAGAAGCCAAGAGCTGGACGAGTAGCATGGTACTCACTGAGAGACTGAGTGAGCTATTTACAAGAGACTCAGTTGCTTCAAACAAAACACTAAAAAGAGCTCAGCATCAGAGGCCAGCAAAAGGAGAAATATAAACTTACTTGACACAACAAAACACATTGTCAACCAGAGCCAACTGTGGATATTAATAAATGTCACGGGAGCTACTTCACCATATTTGGGATGTCATCAGGTTGAGAGAAATGGCAAAGAATGACATCTGGGGTAAAAACTGAGGGTAAGACTTTCAGTGTTACCAGAAAGAGGTACAAACTTAAAAAGTTGCATCACAGTGGATGATGTGCTGGTGACACAGGTGCAATGACAGCTAGGTGAAGACTACTGTGAGAGACCATCCAGGGCAGCAGAACTGCAGTTTGGAGTGGTGTCACATGCAGAAGTCTTCTGATTACGCATGGTCTGTGACCTGACATTGGGAAGACAAAAGTATTAAAATGAATATCCAAACAAAAGGGATTTGGTAGTTTAGGGCTTAGCATTTGTAAATCAGATACGTTCACCTCCCCTTTCCTCAAAACTCTGTGTAACAAATCTTTCATACTGTTATTCAGTTTTGATGTATGTTAATCTCCACATGATATAGCTACCTCATACTTCAGATATGGTTCACCCAACTCAAATTACTGACGTGTGTACAGAAATATGTGACAGATGCTGCAGAAGTGACAGAAAGTGGTTTCTGTACTGGAGGTCAAACTTGAACAAGAGCTGGCAAGTATGCCTGTGTGTGGAAGCTACCTGACAAGTACCTCCAGTGTGTTCATGTGTGGGAAGCCTTCAAGGAGGTGACCAAGAACGATTCACTAGATTTTTTAAAAGCCATTGTTATCAGCTTCTGAGAGATTTCAGCACTTGCTATTTGTACTGAAAGGCTGGAATTTAAACATATACTTCAGAGGACTGAGATGCTCATAGCTGGCTTCTTTTCTGAAGGAACGTTGTAACAGGAAGCATGGCAGCTCACCAAAAATATGACATCATAAAATTGAAAGAAACACAGGCAACTGAATGACATAGAAAACATCTATCAAAATAGTTATGAGGCAGTTTCAAGATAGAGGTTATAAGGAGTCTTAGAATAAGTTACATAAAACAACTAATTGCCAGTGCTTGTGTCATTCATTCTGTTGAAAGTGAACGCTCAGAATGAGATATAGTCTGCCTCTGGATACTGGCAATATGACATGAATGGACTATGAGAACATCACAGGTAAAAGCAGCCGTATCACTGCAAAAGTAATCTTAATTACACATGCTGGTCAAACTGGAGGACAAGAAAGAAATGCAGGCAGAGGAAGTAAGGACAGGTACTGTGGGAGGAGTATGGGAATGCTGCTAGGTAGTGTAGGGAGGGGATCAGGGAGGCCAAAGCCCAACTGGAAGTGGACTTGACAAGGGATACAAAGAGGAAAAAGAAAGGCTTCTACAGGTACATCAAACAAAAAATGAAGGTCCAGGAAAGAATATCCCCACTGGTGAATGCACTGGTAACAGTGGTCAAGGAAAAGGCTGAGGTACTCAACAACTTTTTTGTATCAGCTTTCACTGGCAACTGCTTTTTATACAGCCTTCCAGTGGATGAGTTGGAAGGTGGGGATTGAGGGAACGGTGTCTTTCTCATTGTAAGTGAATATCAGGTATGCAACCACATGAGGAAGTCAAGTGAAGACCCATTTTTAAGAAGGGTAGAAAGGATGATCCAGGAAACTAATTACTGACCTGTCAGCCTCACGGCTGTGTCAAGGAAGATCATAGACCAGGTCCTGGAAGCTATGCTAAAGAATGTGGAAGAAAGGGAGGATATGCTAGACAATCGGCAAGATTTCAACATGGGCAAGTCCTTCCTGACCAATCTGGTGATTGTTTATGATGATGTACCAATGGACCAATGTACCAATGGACAACAGAAAAGCCACTATGTCGCCTATCTGGATTCCCTTAAGACTTCTGACACTGTCCTCCACAACAACCTGCACACTGAATTGGAAAGGTACGGATTTGACAACTAGACTGTTTGATGGATGAGGAACTGGTTGTGAGATCATACCCAGACAGTGGTGGTCAGTGGGTCAATGTCCAGATGGAAATCAATGATGAGTGGTGTCCCTCAGGGGTCAGTACTAGGACCAGTGCTCTTCAGTATCTTCATCAGTGACAATGCCAGTGGGAACACGTGTGCCCTCAGCAAGTTTGCCAATGACACCAAGCTGTGTGGTGAAGTTGACACACGTGAGAAAGAACAGGATGCCATGCAGAGAGACCTAGATAGGCTTGAGCAGTGGGTCCAGGAGAGTCTCATGAGGTTGAACAAATCCAAGTGCGAGGCCTTTCACCTGGGCTAAGGCAACCCCCACTATCAATACAAGCTGGGAGATGTAAGGATGGAGCACAGTCCTGCCAAAAACATTCTGGGGGTAATGGTGGGTAGGAAGCTGGACATGAGCCAGCAATGTGCCCTTTGCAGCCAGCCAAACAGATCCTGGTGGAAAGAAGTGATTCTTTTTCTCCACTCTGTGCTGATATGACAGCACCTGGAATAACCCATCCAAATGTGGAGTCTTCAGTACAAGAGAGACATGGACCTGTTGGAGCACATCCAGAGGAGAGCCACAAAAATGACCCAAGGAATGGAACTTCTCCCCTTTGAGGACAGGCTGAGAGAGCTGGGGTTGTTCAGCCTGGAACAGGGGACATGGATTAATAGTGATGGACAAGGGAGAATGGTTTTAAGCAGGGGAGATTTAGGTTAGATACTAGGAGGAAGATTTTCATTCAGAGGATGGTGACACACTGGAACAGGTTGCCCAAGGAGGTTGTGGATGCACCATCCCTGGAGGCATGCAAGGCCAGGCTGGATGTGGCTCTGGGCAGCCTGCTCTAGTGACTGGCAACCCTACCCATGTCAAGGAGGTTGAAATGAGATGATAATTGTGGTCCTTTTCAAGTTAGGTCATTGTACGTTTCTATGATTTTATGAAAATGGAGAAGAGAAAGCTCCTGGAAGACCTGAGAGCAGTCTTTGAGTATTTAAAGGGGGTCTGTAAGAAATAAGGGCTCTTGAGCAGGGTCTGGATATAAGGAAAATGCTTTTTATAATCCTTGAAGTGGCTCACAGTGCATGTTCTGTAGATGCATTAATTCATAGAAAATATTTGCTGAAGACATGAAAAATAAAATACTCTCAATTTTTCATTTTATCAGATTGTTATACCAGCAGCATCACTTCAGGTTTTGATCCTATCCTTATTAAATAAAGATTTAAAACTGTATATAGTGAACAAATTATATTCAAGAGGATGTATAAACAATTTTTTTTTTTTATTGTCTTGAGGGAGATCATGCGGCATGTGCGGGATGGCCGGGGGATCAGGCCTAGCCAGCATGGGTTCATGAAGGGCAGGTCCTGTTTGACCAACCTGATCTCCTTTTATGATCTAGTGACCCATCTGCTGGATGAGGGAAAGGCTGTTGATGTGGTCTACCTAGACTTCAGCAAAGCCTTTGACACTGTCTCCCACGGTATTCTCCTGCAGAAGCTGGCAGCCTGTGGCTTGGACGGGTACATTGTTGGATGGGTAAGGAACTGGCTGGAGGGCCGGGCTCAGAGAGTGGTGGTGAATGGAGTTAAATCCAGCTGGTGACCGGTCACGAGTGGTGTTCCCCAAGGGTCGGTGCTGGGGCCTGTCCTCTTCAATATCTTTATTGATGACTTGGATGAGAGCATTGAGTGCACCCTTGGTAAGTTCGCAGATGACACCAAATTGGCTGGGAGTGTGGATCTGCCTGGGGGTAGCGAGGCCCTGCAGAGGGATCTGGACAGGCTGGAGAGCTGGGCTGAAGCTAAGGGGATGAGGTTCAACAAGACCAAATGCCGAATCCTGCACTTTGGCCACAACAACCCCAGGCAGCGCTATAGGCTTGGGGCGGAGTGGCTGGAGGACTGTGTGGAGGAAACGGACCTGGGGGTGTTGATTGATGCTCGGCTGAACATGAGCCGACAGTGTGCCCGGGTGGCCAAGAAGGCTAACGGCATCCTGGCTTGCATCAAGAACAGTGTTACTAGCAGGAATAGGGAGGTAATTGTCCCCCTGTACTTGGCACTGGTGAGGCCGCACCTCGAGTACTGAGTTCAGTTTTGGGCCCCTCACTGCAAGAAAGACATTGAGGCCCTGGAACGTGTTCAGAGGAGGGCTACGAAGCTGGTGAGGGGCCTGGAGCACAGGCCTTATGAGGAACGGCTGAAGGAGCTGGGATTGTTCAGCCTGGAGAAGAGGAGGCTCAGGGGAGACCTTATAGCTCTCTATAACTTCCTGAAGGGAGGTTGTGGTGAGCTAGGGGTCGGCCTTTTCTCTCGTGTAGACTGTGATAGAACTAGAGGCAATGGTTTCAAACTGCGCCAGGGGAGATTCAGGCTGGACATTAGGAAATATTACTTCTCAGAAAGGGTGGTCAGGCACTGGAATGCACTGCCCAAGGAGGTGGTGGAGTCACCGAACATGGATGTGTTCAAGAGACGTTTGGATGTTGTGTTGAGGGATATGATTTAGCTGGGGAGTATTGGTGATGGTTGGACTGGATGATCTTTTAGGTCTTATCCAACCTTGATAAGTCTGTGATTCTGTGAAATGACATTAGTAGTTTTTAAAGAATTTCTCCAGTGCTTCTGATCATGCGCTCCATACCACATCTTCCTGGGAAGTCCTGAATGCTATCAGTTTGGAAGGGCTTGTTTACACTGACACCACTCACCAAATACTGGCACATGAACCCTTCCCTAAATTTGCCTGAAGGAAGGCCTAATGCTTCCATCACTGCTCTGCAGGGGGAAGTGATGCCACATTTCCTTGGAGCTGACAGTGGGAGACATTACTCCTGCCGTCTCACAGGCCAGCCCCAAGGGCACAGGGATCAGATTTTGCCAAGGGATACAGGCCTGACTCAAAAACTTAAAATGCCATAACCAGCTGCTATCATAGATAAGTAGCACTGGTCTGAGGTCACGACACAGAGGTACTGAAAACCATGTTTTCATCCCGATCTCTGGGAATTTGTAAGTCTACACAGTTTTTCTCTTTCATTCAAGGCAGAAAGAAGAAATATTCAAAGCCTAACCGAAAGCCATTTCACTTCTTTCTAGACCATGTTTCCTGAAGTGATTTTCAATTTTCAGTGTGTTTTTAATTTTTTCATTGACGCTTTGAAAAGAAACCCCATGTCTCTCACATGCTATCTTTGATCTGCCCTCTCCTCCCCACTGTCCTGCAGAAGCATCCCCTTGGCAGTAAATGCTTGCAGCTGGGGATGGACCTTTTAGCCACCACCCTGTGAACATTGATGCCTCGCTGGTGTGGGCCTCTCAGCACCTTGCCTCTAACTGCTACCATAGCATCCACTCAGCATGACACAGCAAATGGTTAACTCTTTTAATTAAAAAAAAATAATAAAAATTGAATGACAAGTCTGTGCAATATAAAAAGGCTTCTCCAAACATTTCTAGGCAAGTAACTCTATTTACAAATGAAGAGATGGGAGCAATTGAGTATAGATGTGCTGGACAGCTTGTCACTGTGAACTGTGCTCAGCCTTGGTCCAGAATTTCACACCCTAATGCCGTGTAGAATAAATGCACATAGATGGAGTCAGCCCACTTTTGTTTCAGACAAAGCAGCATTTATCCATTTCCCATGGCCTGGTTCTGTCTGGCATGACAAGTCCAACTAACTGATCCAGAAGCAAGATGTGATTTTTGTGAATTGACATGGGCAAGTTTTTAATCCAGCTCCATTCCTGCAACACTCTGTGAGATAAGAAAAAAAGGATGGCAGCAAAATAAAATGACATTAACAGGAGATGAGGTGAAATCCTGTTAGACTCGAAATGGCCTTATGCCGTGCTTCTGATGCCTTGGCTGTGTTCTGTGGCTTAGTGGCTGGGGTGAGAAAGCACTTGGTCTTGCTGCCCTGGCTACCTGCAGTAGTACACATTTGTCTCCAAAGGCACTCACCTCCAACTTCAGCGGAGTTTTAATTTGTTTGCTCAGAACTATTTATCTACATTTTTTTTAACCTTACACACACAAGGCGTCAGCAATTTAAAGCATTTTAAGCCATTTCCATCTTCATGTTTCATCTTGAAGTTGAAAGAAGAAATATCTCATATGCATTATTGAACATCAAAGACAGGGATAGAATTGAAATCAGCCAAATTAGAGCTACACAAAGTATACTTGACAGTGTATCTGTTATGCTCTTGCTCAGCTCAGAAGGGCCTGGCCAAAATTGTCCTGAGATGCGTGCTATGTATCATGTAGAAATCACAGCCTAAAGAAGATCTTTGGCAATGTTTTGTCAGCAGATAAGCTGGCTAAACATTAACCTCTTTTTTTTGCAATCCCTAATCAGAGGTTTCCATTCATACGGCTGCTCTGTACTCTGAACCTTGAGTTAATGTGTCTCTGTTTTACAGGAAAGCTTTGCTCACGTCGCTTTTGGGTTCCGCAGACCTCTGCAGACTCAATGTGACCTGCTGCTGCCAGCTCTGGAGGGAACACAATGCCACCCCCACTTAGGTCACATTAGTTAATGAGTTCACATCAGGTCTGATGTTTAGCTTGTTAAGCACGACTTGTGGTTTCCAAATGAAGAGGACCATACTAGAATGAGAATTTTACAGACTGAGGCAATTCTGAAAAATGCATGAGATGGACAAAAGTATTTCCAATTTCCTATACAGGAATGAAGAAAGAATGAAACAGATTGCTTGCCTGAGAAAACAGACTCTGTCCTCAGTGTACCTACATGCCCTCAGTAGCAGCCTTCTTCCATAAAATAATCAAGTGGGAAAGTAGACATTACGCACTGTAGAGTTTCTAGATAGTATGTTAATGTGATTTGTTTTTAAAGATATAAATAAGAGAAATACATTAGCTCAATGTTATCATTTATTGGTACTAAATATTAAAAATGGAATAGAGATAGGAGGCATAGTAGCACCTGATATGCTAGATTTGTGTAGAAAATATCAAATTGTTATTTCAGTAATTTAGAATTGTTTTGTGATTTCTTGGTCATGCCACACTGATGAGGTGTGGAGCTGGCTGCTGGGCTGACACCAAGTGCAAGGTTATGAAATGTCCCTGTAGAGCAGCCCCCTGGCTCTCTGGTCTGTTACAGAGCCTGGTCATCAGCATGGGGTGAGAAAGAGGCCTGAAGACTGAAAACCGTCTAATAACATCAGTGGTCAGTGGTCAGTGGTCACTGTCCCTCCCAAAATCTGCAGCCAGAACTTGGGTCGATCTCTCCACTAATGCTACTGCCAGTACTGGGATTCTAAGCCTCTGTGTTTAAGCGTGCCGCTGCAGGGTAAGCCTACTCCTTTGGTGGAAGCTAGCTTAGAAATTCTTTTCCTCCTTGCGGCCAGTTTGTTCCTAGATGAGAAAAACAGCTGTGTCGCAATTCAGTGAGCCACCCCTATCCCACACAGCACATTACTACATACTTAACCATAACTCTAGCACTGACCTAAAGGAGCTGTGAGCACAGACTCAACTTGCAGTTCACACTGAGTTATTTTCCCAAACAAGGATTGGCAGAAGAATCAATCCTGAGCTGAACTGGGGCTATGCCAGCTTTTATTTTTAAGAGCTCAGCTATTTTTTGCTGTTCTTTAGGTAAAAAACACACACACAGAAACACCAAAAAAACAAACAAGCAAACAAACAAAACCCAATAGCATTGCAAGCATTTACTTCGCAACCAAAGACATATTTTTTCTACTTTTCCATAATTCAATAAGAATGGAAGGGATGAAGCTCACCAAATAAATTTGTTTGTGGCTAGAAAGCAGAGATGAAAATTTTCGTCTCAAAAAGCGAATGTTTTTTAGACTCAGAAAAGGTGAGAGCTTAGGGTGATAACTGTGTTGCCTTGTGATCTCTCTGCAGCCCCACTGGCTGTTTTCAGCCTCCTAGGTAAACAAGCTCTTCTTACATACGGTTTCTGGCAGTAAGGATTTTGTGAAGGTCCTGTGAATGTAAAATCATCGCCTCAGGGATTACGTTTATTTTTCCAGTTGCAGAGCTCCAATTCAAGCATGTTTTTGAAACTAAATAAGTAACGGATAGCAGTGGAGGACAGGGTCAAACTGCTCTCCACATTAAAAATGCAGCACTGGTGATTGCATTAGCTTTGGCTTGGAACAAAAAAAGATAGCATTTTCTGGTTGCATAACATCTGCGGTCAGGATGGGCTCTCTACCAGCTCTCAGCAACCACAGTGCTTGCATAGGGATGCGAATTCAAGCCCTGCACCAAACAGCAGTGACGCAGAAGCCTCCTGCTCTCTCCACATCTTTTGTGCACACACTGTGCTGCTGAGGTGCAGCATGTGCTGCAGCACTGATGGCAGCAAGCTGCTGGCAGGGCTTCAGGCCCTGTTCCCCTTTCTGACCACAATCCTGACCCAGTTGGCTGGGTCTCCCAGCACAGAGCCGTGCGGCTTCTCAGCTGTGGTCCCTAGTGTGCTGCCTGCACTGAGGCAATCCTAGGGAGACCCAGCTTCTGCAAGGTCCCTCCTGGCATGACCCTGTGACATCTCAGCATCCTTCCCTTCCAGACATTCAGAAAGGCTATCTACAGCCCATCATCCCACTGAGTGGATCTGCTTCTTTCTAGGCTCCCTTTGTCCTCCTTTAAGAGGAGACAATTTCCTCCTTAGAAAGTGTCTACAGCTTTTCTTCTAAACCTCTGTGACTCATTGCCATCATGAGCAGATTTCTTTTAGCATTTTTGATGTCAGATACAATCTATATTATATATACATGTGTCCTACACATCTGCTATGTAAAGGATTTCCAACATACTGAAGCAAAGCCTGATAACTGGTTAGGACTAAGCAGTATTATCTGATTTTTTTAGTGTCTCAAGAATAGTAATCATATATTACTCTGCAGTAAAGCCATTATATAATGATCCATCTGTGGAGGAAGAATTCCCATGAACCCAGTGGTAACAAGATGACCCATTTTAGCTGCCAGTCAGTTCCATGTGAAGTGAAAGCACATGGCTATGCTGCACAGAATTGCCTCTCCAGAAACACTGGTGAGAAGAAGGACCATGTGAATGGAGAATGATTTGCTTCAGTAAGATTGAGAATAGATAGGCTGCAATATTATCAATATCTGTATCTACTTAGATTTACTTTTGTGGTCACTGAGGAATCACAGAAGCATATAGTGTCACGTACAATTACAGGCTCCGTCCTTTTCTGTGTGAGAAGAGGCAGTGCAGTTTTGACTGAACATCCTTTTATCCCAAGACAAGAATTGTACACAGCTGATCAATAACCCAGAAAGTAAAATACATCTTTTATTCAAATTAATAAAAACTTGAAACAAAATATGAGCACAAAGGGTCAGACTGTGATGTTCTTACAGGCAGGGAACAGCAACAAATGGTTCAGTGAAAGTGAATAGTGGACACAAAGGAGTAAGTGGTTAGCCAGTGTCTGTAAGGCACCACAGTCAGATGAAATCACTAGAAAAATAAAGAGAGAGAAAGGACAAGTGAAGGGGAGACATCTGATATAGCATTGCCAGGGTTCTGTGTAACTGGGTAGGTTTTCCTTGGCAGAGTTCAATGAGGCACATTTCCAAGTACTATGACCCCCATCTCTCACGGAATCATAGAGGTTGGAAGGGATTTCTGGAGATCTTCTTGTCTAACTCCTGCTAAAACAGGTTCCCTATGATAGGGAAAGCATCCAGGTGGGTTTTGAGTATCTCCAAAGAAGGAAACTCTGGGCAGCATGTTACAGTGCTTTCTTTGTCACCCTCACAGAACAATTTATTCTCATGTTCGTATGGAACTTTCTGTCTTCCAGTTTGTGCCCATTATACCTTGTTCTGAACAACGGACTTGTTCTCTCAACAAACTTTCATGAAGACATACCATTTTAAATGAAGCAATCTGAAGTGAAATGTTATGTTGCTCTATGTAGTATGTTTGTTCGCCACATGAATGTTAAACATATACCTAAGAAGCATGTAGTAGAGAGTATATCTGTATGTTCCTTGCTTTTCAGGGGCTAAAATAACATGTAGAAAAAAAAGAGCCGTGATCCTTTAAATCCTCCAGTCGGGTGAATAAGCCAATAAAAGACAATTTATTCTTCCTGCCCTTGCAGCACATAAAGAAAGGGGGCAACTTCTCAAGGTCAAAGTAGCTCTGCAACCTTCTCGTACTGCCTACATTTCTATGGGCAGATTGGCTTACTTCTTACCTGTGACTCTCGCTAGACAGCTGATGGTCATGACGTGAAGAATTCTTGCATCTGCTTGACGAGGTGCTCTTTGAGTTGACTGCACTTCCAGGTGATTGTAAGATTTTGGTTTGTTTGTTCTGGGGGGTATTTTGTTCTGCAAATTCTCTTGCTTGGCTTGTAGGTATGATTTATAGCTCACTTTGTTTTTATGCAAGAGCAATTATTCATTTCCTTTCCGCATGAAAACTTTCATCTGCTCTTTTGTGCCTGCATTTCTCTTCTGAATTGCTACTGCAGCTTCAAGAGGTCCTAGCAAGAACAGTTAAACTAGTCAGTTGCTGATGGGCAGTTAGGAGACACAGGCCAAGGGGGCTAGATACAAACTGCAGTACTAAAGGAGAACAAGCAGCTTAACAAACAATGCTCACGGTCCCCTCCCTGCTGCTCTGGGAACCAGACTTATGTGGGAAGAGCAGGTTATCTGATGTACCTCTCCTGGATGTACATCCTCCTACCACAAGGCATTAGAGGGATTACTTTCAGGGCCTGATAAGCCTTGATCTGTTTGAGTATCTATTCTCTTTAACCAAGAGAAGATGTTATGGCAGGCCTTAGTACATAAGCAGTAAATTATGTTATTCTAACTTGTGTTTACTTTATACCAGACTGTCTTCCTTCATTTTGCATGTCAAACATCCATGCGCCACCCACAACTGCCAGCATTGCCCCAGAAGTAACTGATGCATTGAGAATCCTTTTGAAACTGAGTCCCAATAAGTGTAAGTCAAGGGTGTTCAACCTTTTGGCTTGCTTGAGGCACACTTAGTGAGGAGAAATTGTATTGGGCCACACATAAACATATGATACAGTTCAACTGAAGTAGGTTGCCACTCTTAGTGATGTCTTAAAATGTCGGTCAGAGATTTTTGATGAAATTTTACTCTTCCTGTGCTTCATCCTTGAAAACAGTATTTTATAAATGTACATACTGCCAAAAAGTGGTGACATGAATGAGGAGTGATTGTGAAGTGAGGGATATTTCTCTCTGGCAAGAGGGATTATAGAAATCTGATAAAGAGATAAGATAATATTTTTGAGTTGAATATCTGCAACTCTGTACATTCAGTTTGAAATTGTGCATGCAGTGTATTTACATCGAATAAAACAGAGTTACAAATATACCCTCTTTTTTTCTTCTTGCCAGTTTTGAAACCTATTGTCAAATTCCTTTATCAGAATAGGAAGCAAGACTGTACATTTTTTGCTGTTCACAGGACTATGTTTAGCTAGTGTTTAGAATAATTTGCCCTAACTTGAGTTGGCACTGCAATGTGACCTTCATGTGTCCTGATTTGAGCCCAGGTAATGCTGATCACATTGCTGTTCAGCTGTTGTGAGCAATGGGGCTGGGCTGGGCTGCTTGGCAGGGCAGAACTACAGCCATGATAGTATGGGGCAGGGGCTGGCTGAAGGATGGGCTGGGTGAGCCACTGATACTTGTAGCTGCACTACTAAAGGATGGGTGTGGAGGTCAGTGCATCCATCTGGGCTACAGCATATGCAGCCTAGCAGGGAAGAGCATTTTACCTTTCTCTAGGAATGATTCCAATTTAAAATAGCTAGTAAGAGACCTAAAAAGATAGATCTAGGACATGCAATTGAAGGTGAGCTTGTCTCTTCTTCCTTCGGAAGCATGTCCCAAGCTTATTTTCATAAGGACATGCTTACAGTAGTTTTGGTATGATCAATTTCAGAACTTGGCAGATAAGGTTGCTAGTGGTAAGGTAACAGAATGAATCTTTATAGAAATGCATTGATGAAAGCAGCTTTCCATTCTGCTACTTTGCTCTTTGCAAAATGTACATCTGTACTGTCTGTCCCTCCACAAACAGGTTCCAAAAAGTTCTGCCTTTTCCACAGCTGAGAAAATCAGATCACAGGGAGGCTGAGTGGTTTTCCTTCAGTCACACAAGGATAGAAACAGACTGCAGGAACATCTGATTCATCTTCCTGGCTCATCAGCCATCAGATGACAGTTTCTTGTGATAAAGAAAATATGCAGCTTTTTTCAATAATAGGTTCTTGTTGCTTCAGCACTGGGTAGATTGTAAGGCTGCTAGTAACTAGTGTTTATAAACCATTAAGAAGGTCATTTTAAGAAGCTAACTGTATGTGACTTATCATCATAAAACGATTGTTCCTGTCGCTGTTCTTCTTGGTATTGTCTTCACCACTGTGATCCTCTATGCCCTTCTGAAACTCCAACATTTTTCTCTCTAAGGATTTTTACCACATGCTCTGTAGGTAGATTTCTTATTTTAAATAAAATTTAATTTTTTCAGGGTTGTAAAGAATAAATGCTCTGATTAGCTCTTACTCTCTCTCTATGTGCTTCTGACTGCCTACAGAACCTGTCGTATGTCAGCACGATGGGGCGTGCTCTCCTCATGAAGACCAAGATTTGGCTAGCCAAATCCTTTGATAAAATCTGATAGACTGCATAGAATCTGCTGTCATCTTTCATCCCTAAATGCTCAATTTGAGTCAGATTAAAACAAAGAAGGCTGAGGGAGATAAAAAAGAATCCCAAACCATTGACCTAAATAAGGAAGTGAAGACAAATAAGGAGTGTAAGGAATGTTTTTAATAATGCAGGGATCCAGTTCTTCAAGCAGAAAGAAGCTTAATCGATTTTTAAATATTTAAACTAGGAAATCTACTGTAGGAAACATTTCATATAATTTATTCCATTATAAAAACAACATTACCAGAGTTGTGAGTTCAGTGGAAACTTGGAATGATTTAAACCCAGGATGGTGAAGGATTCAAAGTAGGCTCCTGGCTCCTTCTGGGACCCTCCCACATTTCCTGGATCCCACTTCTAGTTCTGTTGCCAGCTGTCCTTTTAGCATTAGCAGTGATCATGTTGGGTCACGAAAGCTACTGAGGTGGCAGAGGCAGGCTGTCAGCCTTGGGGAGCTGTCAGCTTTCAGCTTTGGGGAGCTGCTGCCATCCTAGACAGAATAGACAGATTACATCAGGGACAGTATTGCTTTTCTTGGATGAGCTAGCCAGACCTGTGCTTTGTATATAGATGGTAATAGATATCTGATTTTCACAGCAAAGAAAAATGATTTTGGTTTGTAAGATGAACCCTGCCTTTTATCTGGTCTTTGGGATTTCTCTTCTCTCTCTCTCTCTCTCTCTCTCTCTCCCTCTTTTTAACTTCCCCTTCTATGTTATCTCCTTGCAGGAAGAGGGCAGTGTTCTTCAGAAACTTAAGTCTTCAAAACCCATTGTACTTCCCAAGAGCTCCTAAGAGAAGATGATTAGAACTGTTACCTTGTCCTCAGTGGGAACAGATCCTGGAATTGAATAATGACCTGAGAAGCTGTCTTTATGCAATAAGTACAGCTGACTATGCCATGGGTGCTGTGGAAATCTCTGCACATTTAGCTGTTCAGATAAGAAGTAGGCAAGGAACAAGAGGATGAGACTTTCACAGATAGTTCACAAAATGGACGTTTATGCCAAGGTGTATTAGGTGCCCCTGAGAATGGAGTCACCTTGCAGAAGAGGTTATAGCAGCAGTTGTTGGGACCACGTTGATGATGAGAGGTCATACACTGAAGATGCACTGCCACAAGAAGTAAGGGCAAAGGAACTTTCCACTTTGGGCACACTGTCTTCTTCATGGTTTGTTTTCATTTCTCATTCTGAAAACATGAACACTATTTGATTTCAGAAAATGCCTTTTATTCACACATACACATGTGTTCTGAGAAGAATTTTTATTATTATTATTTTTGCAGCTTAAGAAAGAGAAATTCAGATGTGATCCCAAGCTAGTAAAAGGAGTGCAATGTCGTATCTTTGTACCGTCAGAATAATCATCCCAAGAAAGTATAACTTTCCTAGAAGAATAGTTCTCATTCTTGTGTGTTCTTCTGTGTTAGCCTTTATGCTGTAAGATAAAAGGTTTTAAGGAAGCAGAAATGACATAACCTATATATTTAATATAATGCCATTTGTCATATAATCACCGTATTCAGGAACATTCCTTACTTGCTAAAAATATTTGCTATGGCTGGTTATTTTGGGGGATGAAGTCATCTACATTAGATATATGCAAAATGATGAAGTCATCCATATTTCCCTGAACTTTTTTCTTTACCACCCTTTGGAACATCCACTGCACAGTGAGACGGCAAGGAACAGTTGGCACCATTGGAAGAAAAGTCTTGTCTGTGCTGCAGTAGGAATACTTCTGTTCATCCAGAAGGCTCTTTTTCCTTTGCCTGCTTTCAGATAGGAGATGTTAAATGCATTTTGGGGCTGCCATTATAGAAGCTAAGCATTCAGCACTTGCAGCTCTTTGGCTGAACCTCCTCCTTATCTAACGCTCAGTATTTAGGAAAACAAAGTGGCCTTGAGGAATCAGACATCCTGCTGAATTGTAATTTATTCTGATGCTGCTGGAGTAAACTCTGTTGATGAACAGGCAGGTGGTATGGTTGTTTTCTATGTCACTTAGATATTTTTTATTACTTCTACTTAGCCTTTGTTCAGATCACCTATTTCCCATCATTTCTTTCAAAAGTTTCATCTTCCACCCTTTGAACAGTTCCTGAATCATGGTGAGTATTAAATCCCACAAGAAAGTATGGCTTCTGGACTATATGCAGATGCTAACCTGTAATTGCTACCGAAAGTGTCATAACACCACAAGTTAGCCTCAGGGGCTTGTCTAGTTGTCAAAAGATGTAAAATAAAGTATTTCTCTGGTTGCTTCATAGTCATGATACTCAGAAGTGCTTTGGATCCAAGTGTGATTTGCAGGGTCGGTCAGGTCCAAAAAGTACTGCCAGGAAGTGTCAAGCTTCTGTTGAGAAGTAAGTCATGGCAGTGTTGACAAACTCTGTCAGTAATGGTGCTTGTAGGTATTTTTTATCGGCTATGGCTGGAATGGGTTTAATTTACATGTGGCAACTCTACTTTCTTTCAGCACTTGTATGATGCTGTTCTCTGTTAATGTGCTGAAGCCCAGGAGAAGGAAAAACATCTTTGGTGTGCTTTCTGGGTGGTTGCTGCTATGTGGAGAGGGCTTCTGTGATGCCAGGGGTGCCTGGTGTATTTCCTTAACAATACATGATAGTGCAAAGCTGATTTCCAGAAAGAATGGGGAAAGCTATGGAATGAATGTGGAGGTCTTGATAGTCTGGAGTGTAGGAATGAATTTAACTGCTGCAAAGGCAGAACAGAGACATCTTTCATTCAACATATCCACCATGGAGGATTTGGAGAACATTTGAAGGATGTTGATCCTGGTAATCTTTTCCATGCCCTCTGTTCTATTTTCCTTTTTTGTGATTAAGCCTGATATTTCTTTCTGCAGGAATGGTTTTAGTATAGCTCTACAGTGATAGCAATCCTGGTATTTGTCTATAATTCCTTATCTACTTTTAGGTGCCATGGTCCAAAGAGGAACGTGACATTCCCAGAGGGTGCACTTCAGCTGTGCAATGGTGAAGGCATTTGTGTTAGGTTGAAGAAGGATGAAGAGGTTAAAATATGGAAAAGATATGTTGCTATGCTTAGTTTTAGGGCAATGAAGGTGATAGTACTACATCATAAAATGAATTTAGATCCCCTCAGTCATTCTCTACATATATACATACACCATAGTATAAAATGCCCTGAATGTCTCTGTGCTTCTCTTCTTATTAGCAAGTATATAAAGAAGAACAGCAAATGATTATAAGAGCCCTGGTGCACTACATAAATAACCATATGTATATATATATATATATATAAAAATATGTAGCACTTGTTAGAATTTTTTGTGAGAAAACAAATAATTGTTTAGTGTGATGTATTGATGTGTGATGTTCTTACCTATTTGATGTTAGGAGACTTAATGTCTGCCACAGTGTTACAAATATCAGTCCTTTTTGAGCACACAGAGAAATGCTGGGTACCTACCTGTTTGAGTATCTACACAATAGCAAGATTATGGCTTTGGCTAGACATCTAGGGTGCTTCAGGTTTCCATTTGTAGCCTGAAATGGTCCATACATAGACGACAAGAGTTTAATGGAAGGATAAAGTGTGTGTGAGAGAGGCATATTATAAATGAGATTTGGAGCTTACTTAGGTTTGAGAGTACCCAAACAGAAAAGCTGAACAAACACACTGATTGCAATTAATGAGTTTGTGTTTCTCCCATTAAACGCAACCTTTAATACACAGCAGCTTTCACAGTAATGCTTCCCGTCCTGCTATTCCAGTGCTCTTGTAGTAGAGGCTCTAGACAGACAATGTAATGCTGTAATTTGTGATTTGTATCTCCTGAGTCTGATCAAGCCTTCAGTATATGACTAGAGTCTCCAAGAAGCTATTCCTACCTTCAAGTTGGCCCAAATATAATCCTTTCTTGTATGATCGGAAAGATTAGGATAGTTCTCCTTTACCAGATTTGCCTTTGGGCTGTGCTGTTCATTGTATATCTTCTCTGCAACTTCTCTTTGCTTACCATAATGCAGATGAGTTAAAGGTTCCATATCTCAGGGACCCAGAAGAATTAGGGCTAAATGCCTTCCTCAGTGTAACCAATAACTGCCAATGAAGTGATGCACATGTGAACTGCTGCCTTGTGAGCTGCAACATGTTGTGTTGCATGTCATATATTTTACATGGGAGGCAATATTTATAATTAACAAATTAAATTGTAATGATTCAATCGTGTGTTTTCATTCAGAAATAGCTGTGTGGTTATAAGACATGCAGCTTCTAACCAGACTGGGTGACAACAAAGAAAATTCAGACATCTTCAATGGTAAAGAAGATGAGCGATTAGGGAATTCATTGGAAAGGTAGAGCAGCCTAAGTATTATCAGGCAGAGAGATTTAAAGATGAAACATCCATAACACTGAGTCCGAGATTATATAATTACCCTGTATACAGTAAGCCTAATTGTTTTTAAGGGAAGGAACAGTTTGATCATGAACTTCCAAGAAAAACAAATTTGAAGGAGGAATGTATCTCTCAAGAGTTATTGGGCAGACAGGAGAGGGTTTAGCATATGAGTACTCAAAAAGTACTGCCTCCTGTTTTATTACATCAGCCTTGATGTAGGAGGCAGCTGTTGTTGGTACGGCAATAGAGGTTGAACCTTACCAGCAACATCTCATTATACTTTGTTGTTGTGTGACAGATGGCTGCAGAGGCATTGTCTGACAAAATTATGTCTGATATGGAAGTGCGTATGGAGCAAAGGTGTGGAAAAAATGTTATCTGCTGACATTCACTGGTGCTCAATGCTGATGGAGACCAAACAGTGGATGTGAGCACAATGAGGTGGGTGGTGGTGTTTTTCAGCAGTGGTGATAGCAATGAGAAAGACAAGCCATGTTCTGGACAGCCATGCACAGCTGCCATACCATGAAATGAAAAGTCTCAATCAGCTCATCTGCATGAACTGGTTAATGATTATACTGAAAAAACAGTCATCTGGGAATTTCCACGTTCAAGTAGTGTTACTGTGCTCTTTGTCTCTGTTGTAGTTTCCATGAAAATAAATAGGGGCTCAAATTCAAGAGACCTACATACAATGGGAAGAGGAAAATATGGCTCTTTTGCACTGGGTTTAATGGAGCTGATTTTGACTTTGACACTAGCTTGCGTATGTGACTACAGACAAATCATTTTCCTTTTCTGTGCTTTTTGCTGCTTTACATTATGGAAACGTAAAGCATTCTCCAAGTTTGCGTAGTTCCTTGTATAGGAGAGCCTCTAGTTTTCTGGGGCCGTGAAGCACCATGGCAACAAAATATTGCCTAATTATAACAGAAATAATAGAAAACAGGAGAACAGACACAGGCTGCTTTTTGAAAGGCCTGGAAAATGAAGATGGTAATGGAGAGGGAAAACACAGTGCTAGTGGCCTACATTAGAAGGAGTTCTCAAGTGCTTTGAAAAAAAATATCTCTAGTTCTCCTTCCCTTTGTCCATTCTTTTTCCTCTTTCTCTTGCATTGTGTCTTGATTTTTACAGCTATCAGCTGACATCCAGCAGCTAAAATCTACGTGTCATTTCCAAATACAGCTTGCACGTTGCTACAAAATGTCTCTCTAGCCCTGTTTCCATGGAAATGGAAGCTAGCAGCATGACTGTAAAATAAGAAAAAATAATTAAAAAAAGCAGTATAACACCTTTATCTTCTGCTTAATATTAGCAAAAGGTAAATGCTTTCTATTTTGAGCTATTTCCAGTTGGTGGGCCTTGGAGTGCTTTCCAAGTGTAACTGTAGTCTTATCTTAAAAAACTATAAGATAAATATTACTCCTAATTTACAGTGGGCAAGTAGACTTCCTAGGCTTGAATCTCCTTTTCCAGGTACATACATAATCTTTGTTCTAGACTGATTTTTATGCTCTGCACAGTAGTGATGTACATGTGACAAGACAGACCATGTTTAGGAGTGGACCCTAGGGCTTCATGTCACATAGCTTTCCTTCAAGAGCTATGTTCTTTCCACACATAAAAGGAAGCAAAAGGACTTGGCTTTCTGAAATTACTGATTTAAATTGAATATCACCAAAAATAACAAAAACTGAGTGTCTGGCTTTCATTCCCACTTCCATTTTGAGAAAAATGAGATCAGGGAATAGCAAAGCCTTTCAGGCACCTTTTAAAACAATTGCCCATACCATATGTCTGACCTCCTCCTTCTCATTTCCATGGAAACAGTAGGAAAAAAATACAGTAGAATGAGATAGAGGATAGTTAGGCAAGAATATTTTATAATTCTCACAAACAGCGCCAGCTTCAGGCTAGGGGCATTTTCAGCAGGGAAATCTGAAATCAGATAAATATCTGAAGGTGGATCTCCCCCCAGTCTGAATCTTCACCAGCTGGTCACATCTCACAACATTCATATCACGGTAAACTTTATCCATTTATAGGTTTCCTCAGCTAAGTTCTTGGTCACAGCTTGAGTCTGTATGGAACAAATGCAATGGAACTGGTGCTTATGAGCATCAAAGTATTAAAAGAAGTCTCAGGCACGCTCTCCATCCACTTTTGCATCATAGGTGCAGTTCTGTATTTGCAGTGGACCAAGCATGTTGCACTCATTTTGTATGCTAGCTCCCATATGATTTTTCTTTGCTTTCTGGGTTGATGCAAGCACTGTAGTGAATGACATTATGCGTTCTCAGTAGTACCACAGCTCAGTAGCATTTTTCCTATGGGTATTTGTTATATTTACCCTTAGGAATCCTCCTCAGAACCTTCTGGAAGCTATGCTAAGGCACATGGAAGACAGCAAGGTGATACTGGAGAACCAACATAGTTTCACCAATGGCAAATCCTCCTTAACCAACTTAGTGGCCTTCTATGATGATGTCACTGCATCAGTGGACAAGAGAAGAGCCACTGATGTCATCTGTCTGGACTTCATTAAGGCCTTTAACACAGCATCCCAAAACATCCTTCTCTCCAAATTGGAAATATACAGATTTGATCAGTGGACTGTTCAAAGGAAGAACTGGCTGCAGGATTGAGTCCAGAGAGTGGTGGTCAATGGCTCAGTGTCTGGATGGAGATCAGTGACAAGTGGTGTCCCAGAGGGATTAGTGCTGGGACCAATACTCTTTAATATCTTCATCAGTGACATTGACAGTGGGGTCAAGTGCAACCTCAGCAAGTTTGTGGATGACACCAAACTGTGGGGTGTGGTTGACACACCAGAGGGACGCAGTGGCGTCCAGAAGGACCTAGACAGGCATGAGCAATGGGCCCAGGTGAACCTCATGAGGTTGAACATGCTGGGGGGTCAAAGCAGTTCTCACTACCAATAGAAGCTGGGGATGAAAGGATTGAGTACAGCCCTGCTGAAAAAGACCGGGGAGTACTGGTGGATGGGAAGCTGGACGTGAGCCAGCAATGTGTCCTTGTAGAGCAGAAAGCCAACCAGATCCTGGGCTGCATCAGAAGAAGGGTGGCCAGCAGGGCGAGGGAGCTGACCCTGCCCCTCTACTCCGTGCTGGCGAGGCCTCACCTGGAGTACTGCATCCAGATGTGGAGTCCTCAGTACAGGAGAGACTTGGACCTGTTGGAGCGTGTCTGGAGAAGAGCCGCAAAAACAATCCAAGGAATAGAACACCTCTCCTCTGAGGACAGCCTGAGAGAGCTGGGGCTGTTCAGCCCGGAGAAGAGAAAGCTCCGCGGTGACCTGAGAGCAGCCTTTCAGTATCTAAAGGGAGGCTACAGGACAGAAGGGGGCAGAGTCTTTAGCAGGGTCTGTGGTGATAGAAGAAGGAGATATGGCTTCAAGCTGAAAGAGAGTGTATTTAGATTGGATATAAGGAAAAAATCTTTTACAGTGAGGGTGGTGAGGAAGAGGATGCCCAGAGATGTGATTGATGCTCTTTCCCTGGAGACTTTCAAGGTGAGGCTGGATCAGGCCCTGGGCAACCTGATCTAGCTGTTGATTTCCCATTTCATTGCAGGAGGGGTGGACTAGTTGACTTTTAAATTTAGAGTCCCTTCCAACTCTAAGGATTCTATGATTAGATGAAAATTTGTTTGAGTTTCAACACATTCTCGTAAGGAAGCAGACTTGAGATATAGGTTCCCCAAGTTGTATGTTTCCATCTTCCCCTCTTCTTTGACAGAGAGATGATACAAAGTGTGTTCACACACACCATGCACACACTCAGACACATATGTCTGAGTCAGAAACAGGAGTAATGACAGAACATTCCAGAACAATCTGTAATATTGCAGCTGGAAATTTTTTAATGGATTCAACTAAAACTTGGGAAAAGGAAGGAAAATGTATTTAGAGGTATTAGCTGCCATCACAGTATGGTGGTGCCCCTACAAATCTATGTGCATGAGGGGACGTGAATGCACAGACTGACAGTTATAGAGGTCTGCGTGGGACTGGACATTTGCCTGTGGATATCATATTGCAGGGCAAATCAATCAGGAAACTTCAAATGGCATCCTCCTAAATGAAGTGCATCCTCCAGACAAGCATCTAGGTATATACAGAAGCAAAAGGGCGATGCTGACTACTAGGGCCTCGCCTAGTTCACTCATAGATAAATCTCCTTGAGCAAGAAGCCTCCACAGAAACTTTATAAGATGCTATAATTCTTCATTACAGCTGCTTCAGAGCTACTTCAGACTCTTCTGTGCCCTCACTACGGACCAGGGAGTCAGAGAAGCGAAAAATGCCCTGCAGCCAGCAGTAGCCAGCTACTGAAAGCTCCACATAAAATACCAGAAGTAGCACAGAAAAGGAGACCGAAGGATTTCAGTGTGCAGAGTCGTGTGCTGCTGACAGGAGAGGGGAGACACTTCTGGAGAAACAAGAACTTACAGGAGTCCTGTAGGCAGGATGGTGCCAGGGAAGCAGTTCACAGAATATTGCAACACACTAATTAGTAAAATGCAAATAAAGGGTAAATGAGGGATAATTGTGGTCTTCTTATGGATAGTCTGGAAGCAGACACATAGGCTGATTTAACTGGAAAGTTATTAACTGGGAATTTATTCATTCCTCCTGGATGATTATCAAGTCTATTTATTCCCGTAGCCCATTTTGTATTTCTTTACAGATCTTGCAGGTAAATGAAGGATCGGTTACTTCGGTAAGGCATTTTGATAAAGGAACAAGGTAAACAACTAGTCAGCTTGCTTACAATGGCTTCCTGCCCAAGGGCACTTGACACAGATTGTATTACACAAAGACATAATTCAGATGTGACTCCGAAACAATCACATGACTCCCACTGAACTTTTATTAGAAAACCCTGTTAATTGTTTACAGGTGCAATTGAAAAGTCTCTACTTCATTAGTAGAATTAGTATGTTCTCTTTGAACTTGGAGAAGTCTGAGTTTGGACTAAAGTAAAGTAACTTTGTCCATAGGGTAAATGTTTTGGCAGACTGCAAAAAACTGAAATGATACTGTTCTTATACTCCAGCAAAGGAACACAAGAACTACCTTACTCACTGCCTAATTTATTTTTCTGCAGTTATTGCATGGAAAGAGAATTGCTGTTCTGGGAGAACCCACCTTTCTGGCACTACAGAACAGCTGGGGCAAGTCTGGTAAGAATAAGTTCACTTCCTGCTTGAAGTATTTTTAAAAGTTCTGCTTTCTGCCCCATCTAACTTTTCAGTAGAGCAAGATCACAGCAATCCTGACAGACTTTTTCCTTGTCTGATGGAAACAGACCCTATAAGCCAGGGCATCTGCTCTGGGCCTGCGTGACCACTACTGCCTCTGTGAAGGTGTGACTCACATGGAATTGCACCTTGTGGTCAAGGATGTGCTTGTAGATCTCGATACTACTCTGCTCCAGGTGTGTTTCCTTTGTCCCTGTAACTCACATAGCACATCTCTGCTATACGTAAATCCTGTCAACAGCAACAGGACTCTTAATTTGTTTATCAGTATAATTTCAGTCTGGAACCAAAAAGCCTTCATATATGATGGATGAGGGTAGGTAACTGCTAGTAGCTTCTCTTTCTTCCCAGCCTAACCATTCTTCACTCTGTCCATAGAAGCCAAGAATCATGGAATCACAGAATAGCTGGGGTTGGAAGGAACGCTGAAGGCCCCCAGATCCAGCATCCTGCCATGCGCGGGGTGGCCACCCACTGGCTCAGTCTGCCCAGGACCCATCCAGTCTGGTCTTGAGTGTCTCCAGGGATGAAGCATTCACAGCTTCTCTGGGCAGCCTGTGCCAGTGCCTCACCACCCTCTGAGTAAAGAATTTCTTCCTAATAGCTAAACTAAGTCTCCCGTCTCTTAGTTTAAAGTAATTCCTCCCTTTTCCTATCACTACCAGATCATGGAAGTGTTTATAAACTCCCTTTAAATACTGGAGGTCTCTCTGGTGTATTCTCTTTTCCAGGTGGAATAAGCACAACTCCTTCTGCCTTTCTTCATAGGAAAGGTGCTGCAGTGCTCTCATCATCTTCATGGCCTTCTTATGGACCTGCTCCAACATTCCACGTCTTTCTTGTGCTGGATGCAGTACTGCAGGTGTGAGGCAATCCCATTCCCATTGCATCTCCTCCCATTACCTGATGGTCACTCTTTTTTTTCCTGCAGTCCAGGGTACAATTGGCTTTCTGGGGCTGCTGGTGCACACTGCTAGCTCACGTGCAGCTTTTCATTCATCATGACCCCCATCTTCCTGTTAAAACCCTACCTTCATGTTAAACCCTTCTCTGCTTTGCAGACCAGTGGTTCTTTTGACTTGCACTCTGTCTGCCTTAGAAGTGGGCAAAAAGAGGCAGATTATATAAGGAGAAAGGCTGATGTCCTCTATTAAGAGACCACTTCCCCTTCAGGCTAGTTTAATGAACAGAAGTTTATGTCCAGATCTGGACACTAATGCCTCTACTCTGTTTCAGGGAAGCATGAACTATTTTTTCCACTGACAGTTCAGAGACAGTCCTGCAGGAAATATAGGAAGAGCAACTGGTATCATCTACATGGACATGTGCAGAGCATTTGACACTGTCCATCATGACATCCCGATTGCCAAATTAGAGAAAAATGGACTTGATGGATGGATCACTCACTGGATAAGGAATTGGCTGGATGGTCACACTCAGAGATCTGTGGTCAACAGCTCAGTGTCCAAACGAAGACCAGTGATGAGTGGCTTTCCTCTGGGATTGGTGCTGGGGCTGGAGTTATTTAACATCTCTGTAGGCAACAAGGACAGTGGGATTGAGTGCACTGTCAGAAAGTTTGCAGACAACACCAAGCTGAGTAGTGCAGTTGATATGCTAGAGGGAAGGGATGGCATCCAGAGGAACATGGACAGGGTTGAGAGGTGAGCCCATACCAGTCTCATGAAGTTCAACAAGGCCAAGTACAAGGTCCTGCAACTGGGTTGGAACAATCTCAAGCACAGATGCAGGTTGGGTGGAGAATGGCTTGAGAGCAGCCCTGAGGAGAAGGATTTGGGGATGTTGGTTGATGAAAGATTCAACATGAGCCGGCAATGCGTGCTTGCAGCCCAGAAGGCAAATTGTATCCTGGTTTGCATCAAGAGAACTGTGACCAGCAGGTCGAGGGAAGTGATTCCACCCTTCTACTCTGCTCTCATGAGACCCCACCTGGAGTACTGCATTCAGTTCTGGGGTTCCCAACACAAGAAGGACATGGAGCTGTTGGAGCGGGTCCAGAGGAGAGCCACAAAGATGATGAGAGGGCTGGAGCACCTCCACTATGAGGACAGGCTGAGAGAGCTGGGACTGTTCATCCTGGAGAAGAGAAAGCTACAAGGAGAACTTATAGCAGCCTTCCAGTATCTGAAGGGGGCCTACAGGAAAGCTGGGGATGGACTTTTTGTAAGGGCATGTAGGACAGGATGAGGAGAAATGTTTTAACCTGGAAGAGGATAGATTTAGACTAGATATTGGGAAGAAATTATTTACTGTGAGGGTGGTGAGACACTAGGAATTATCCACTTATTGTGACAGTCCTGTTTAACCCTGGGTTTCATGAGCTACTTTTATAGCTGTCTCTCTCTCATATGCTGCAGCTAACTCCACTGTATCACAATGCCTCCAGGATGCTGTGGTACACGTGGTGTGCTATTGCTGGGATACAGCTTTCAGGAACCACTGGTTATGACCTGCTATCAGATGCTAGGGAGAATGCAGGTGTGGGATATCTGGCTCCTTAAAGAGATAACAGCAACCTGCATGCTTTGCCTTTCCTGCTGATGTGGTGGGGAATGTAACCTTGAAAATATACTTAATTTTTGCAAATATTACCTTATGCTTCCAAACATTCTTCAACAAACTTATCAGCAATGCTGAACAGTTTTTGTGTTGAGTTAAATTGCCAAAGTAGCTATTTAGTTGGGTTGTGACTCAAAAGATCTGGCATCTGTTCAGTGCTCTGCTACTAAGTCAATTTGCAGGCATGAGAAGATTCCTTTTTCTGCCTGTAATGCAGAGGGGTAAACAAACAGTGAAGTGTGGAGTTTTTTAAGTAATGCTTTGTTTGTTTAGATGCCATAATCCCTGAGCATTCTGAGAAGAAAAGGAGCCAGTGGAAAACACTGGCTCTACAGCCAGGTCTGCGCACACTCAACATATCACACTAGAGCTGAGAGAAGGAAGAAATTAACTTCTAAAAAGTTGTAGCCAGCTCTGCAGCCACCTGAAGGCTCTGGAAACACTTGCATTTATCCGATCAGAACAGTTAATTAGGCTAATAGTAGAGCTTATACAAAAATAATCAAGTGTATGTGTATGTGTTGGCATATTTAGCTATACATAGTTTTAATGGGCTTTATATATAATTTCATATGTAGGCGACAGATTAATTATTACAATACATTCTGTTGCTGTGTGACAGATGGCAGCAGGGGGGCAGTCTGAGAAAATGGTGTCTGACATAGAAGTGTGTATGAAGCAAAGGGGTGGAATTGAATTCCTCCATGCAGAAAAAATAGCACCTTGTAACATTCATTGATGTTTTCTGAATGTTGATGGAGACCAAACAGTGCATGTGAGCACATAGTAATTTCCGTGGAAATAAATAGGAGGCTCTACTTTATAGAATCATAGAATGGTTTGGGTTGGAAGGGACATTTAAGATCACCTAGTTCCAAACCCCCACTATAGGCAGGGACACCTCCCTCTAGACCAGGCTGCTCAAGGCCTCATCCAACCTGGTCTTGAGTGATTCCAGGGAGGAGAGCATCCGCAGCCTCACTGGATTCTGTACATTCAGCTGTACAGCTGGACATGAGCCATTTGTCACTGGTCTCCACTTGGACATCGAGCTGTTGACTACAATGCTCTGAGTGTGACCATCCAGCCAATTCCTTTTCCAGTATGCTGTAAGAAACCTTTTTCAGAGAAATATATGTATTTTTTCTGGTTTAAAGAGAAAGCAAAGATAAGTCCCACTACAAAAGAAAAGAAAACCAAAAAAACTGCACAAATTCAGCTCATGGTTATCTACCCTTCCAAATCTGATAGAAATCAAACAATTTATTCAAAAGCCATTGATGATACAGAGTTTTAACAGTATTTTCTTCATTGCCTTAGAAAACCAGGCTGAAAATGAAGCTTAGATTTCCATAGTGCTCATATGGTAATTAACATAAATAATTTTCAAATGTCTTTATTTGTATTAATGTCCTTTTGTATTAGTGTACTTACCTATTTACAGTCTAATTTTAATTAATTATTTATTGGGTTTTTCAGGCTGCTTCTTTCCCTTTTCTTGTTGAAAGCAACTTATGAAAGAGACAGACAGAAGTCTGCATAGTCTCAGACTCAGGTTAGCAGTATCTTGATTCAGCTTTTCACTACTAGTCAACTTCATCATCTGTGAGTACCTTCCATATTGGCTCTCTCCAGCTGGCTGGTTGCTGATTGCTAGCTGATGATGTCTGATTTCAAAGTGACTTCATGTGTTTTCTAGTGTTTCAGTGGATGGCTGTGTCCTGAGACTCTGAGCTGTAGTCGCATCCATACTCACGTCCTGAGTATCTAAGCATTTGGAGTATTCCGTTGTTGCATTCAGCCTATACATCCGCAGCATTACACCAAAACCAGCATTTCAGTTTTGGTAAGATTGGCTGATACAAGACTCAGTTTTAGATAGACACCTTCTCAGTTATCCTTCAGTTCAGCACACATACCTTTGTTCTTTTCCTCTCTTTACCACAGAAGCCCACTGATTACTAGAGAGCCTGGCAATACCATCAACTGCTAATAATACCCACTCTTTAATTTTGACCTAGAGTGCTTATTCTTTCTAATTAGTCATACCTACATAGATGTTTTGCATTATCATCTACATGGGACATGAAGCTTGTTCTGCAAACTGTAGACGTTCATTTTCTTCATGGAAGCTCCTCCTAAATTTTTCTCAGACTCTTTGTGAAGGGAATCGAAGTTGTTTTCTCACCTTTCCGACCTCAGACTGCTAACAAATCCTATACAAGCAGTTTCAGCATTGTAATTCTCCACTCTGTAGAAGATCTAACAAACAAGACTCTCAAATGTGAGAGTGCAGAGGTGCTGGACCGAACTTCTACAAACAAGCTGCTTGTGATCCTCAGATACTCCTGAGCATTATCCTTCCAAGTGCTCCAGCCTGACTCCAGCAGTGACTCCAGAAATATTAGAGAAAACAGAAGGAATGCAGAGCTAAATAATCAGGACTTGGCCCAAGGAATCAAGAAGTCTTTGTTTGCACTTGGATAGACCAGTTAACTCTGAGTGCTTTAAGGGGATGAAAGACACCCTCTAAACAGACTCCTGAAGATGGTGCAACTGATACTAATGCTCCAAAAGAATATTATCATTTAAAACAGCCTCCTAAAAGTTTACATATTCCTCAAATTGATTTTATTTTCTCAGACATTTCAGTTTTGTATAACCTTTCTGAGGTTTTGATTAAGAGTGGAAGGTACATGTAGCCATTTTTAACAGGTTCCCTTTTCTTGTGAGCTCTGAACCAAGCTAACCAGTGCAGATACAACCTACCCAGACAACCATTCCCTTCCTTCCAATTCTACATTCCACCTCCATGAGACTCACGGTCAAACAAACACAGTTGTAGTTGTCTACACACTTATCTTCAGCAGCCCAGCCTTCAGGCTGGGCTTCCTTAGCTCACCATTTTCTAAACCCTGTGCTCTGGAATTGCTTTTTCCTCCAGAAGGTTGCTTACATGCTATGAAGGCTGCTGGTCACCACCATATCCTGTATTAACCTTTATACTTCCTGCCTTGCTTATTTCTCTCCTGTCCTCCTCCACTAGCTTGCCTCAGCTCCGGAAAACACAGTTCTAATGACATAAAACATAGTAGATATAAATATTCACATGAAAGCACAATCTATAGTGGAAATAAAACAGTATGGCAACTGCAAAGTGCAAGTACTTTACTTTTTTTTCCTATATCAAGTTTCTTTAGTTCTCTCTACTTCTTCAATTACTTTTGTGAGCTTACAGGGATCAAGGTGGCTTTTTCCTTCTGTATTTTTTTCATCATGTTTATCACAGCAGGCTGTGTTAAATAGTAACAGCTAATAACAATGACATGGCAATGGATTTTTACATAATAGGACACAAAAAAAATTAAACCATGAAATAAGCATAATGATTTTTATAAACTTGCTGGTAGTCTCCTACTCTACTCTTTAATCGATTAGAGCCATCAGAATAATTGTATTATTAAATTTTGTGCACTTTTTGGTGCTTCAGTAGATGTCCTGTCACTTGCAGAAAATATATTTTTGCCTGAAGGTATTCAGTTGCATAAATAACCTATTATCCCATCAAGCATGCAGACTGTGCCAAGGTGAAATATCCATATGACTCCTCATTATTGAGGGCATATCTTTCTTCCATTCTTCTTGGCTGTACTACTAGTCCCACATCTATTATTTTTTTTCTTCAATCCAGTGACAAGTAGAAAAGCAAGCAAGGATATTCATCTCTTCCATGAAATTCAATGAATTACCTTCTTATAACCCTGCTTCTCCTTTATGTAAGAAACCAGCTGCTCTGTTTCTTGTGAGTATACATGAAGTCAGGAAAAAAACAGCGGTCTCCACATTCAATTGTGGCCTCTCTGATTATGTTCTAATGCAGTTAGAGCATAGTTCAGCCTCCCTTCTCTCTAACAAGGAGCCCAGTTGGTGAATAATCTCTATGAAAGACAAGTTTAAAATTTGCATGTCCTTAGATGGATTTTATCCACAATGTTTCATAAAATCAAGATTATCAAATGAGATTATATTGATAGATTATGAGGAAGGAGAGGTAAGTGTGGTTTAACGTAGTGAAACACGTAAGTCACTGGGTACGATAATACTCAATGGACTCAGCATGATGCTGGAGGTTATTTTTTTTTCAGCTCAACCTAGACCCTGCTGCTGTAATCTGTATTAGTTGGCTACAGATTTTTCAAAGAAGATGAAACACTCTTCGCACTTGAATTTCATGTTTATTAAAAGATTTCATCTTCTCCTTTGTAATGTTTGCATCACAACACAAATCATCAGCTTGCTTTGACCCTGACACCATTTTATAGGCTTAATAATAATAAATCTATGTCCTGAAATAGTTTCTGCAGATTACAGCAATCAATCAAAATTCAGGGAGCCTTAAACCATTAATGTCATCCGCAATGATCCAGCACCCTGGGAATCCATCTAAATCAGCCATCATTACTGAAAATGCTCCTTAAGAGCCTTAAGATAAAGGTAGTATTTGGGAGCATAAATTGCAGTTCTATTTTTATCAGCCATTGAGGGATGATTTTCATAGGGATTTTTTGGTATCTGTTTTGAGCAAGAGAAAACCAGAACGGTTCTTGCTTTTGCATCATGTAGCTCTTTCGGTTATTGTAACAGAAGAAATAGAAGTCAATATATTGTGGATTGCTTTACTGTGGGGAAATGGAAGCATTTGTTATGTAAAAGACTTTCTGGATTTTTTTTTTCTGGATTTTTTAAAGGGAAAAGAAAGATTTGATCTGCCATCTTAAGCTCTTCATGCACTTGAACTTCCTTGTTCAAGACAGCGCTCTTTAAGGAAGCTGGGCCCAGTTTATGTGACTACAGATATCTACAAATTTGGTAATTTCACACTCTGGATTAGTGATATAGAGAAGCAATGCAAGAGGAAAAAGCAGTTCCTTCGCTGAGAGATACATGTACCTTTGTCTTGGGATTTTCTGTAGTCATATATTAAAAGAGTACCTGAAAGCACGTCAGGTAAAATGAATGGTAATAGTAAAATCTTGCAGCACTCAGATACTTTTCTCTTTTGTGGGTAAAATTCTGTTTGCTTTGTGGTTTGTGTGAGTTTTTTAAAATGACTTTTTTTTTAACTCTTTTAACTGCACTTGTGTGTCTGGCTTCTTTAAATTTATTATTATTTTTGCTTATCTGGCTGTCTTGAAATAGGCTAGTAAGATAGAAGGAGCACATTCTTTAGGGGAGGGTCTTTTGAAAGCACATAAACTACACCCTACCAGTTATCATGCCTACTGTGCTCTGGCAGCTTGTTCCCACTCAACTGCAAGCACGCAACACATCTCAAGCACATCTGTATAGGCCGTGTGATCAGCATCCTGAAAACAACCCTCACAGCATAAAGGTCAGAGCTCTGTGGGCATGGTTTCAAGATGCTGTTGAAGATTAGGTCTGGACTCTCTATTTGCTAGAAGCTAACTGAGGTAACAGCCTTAACCGTACTGGAAGGTGCTGAGAAGCAACTGAGGCAGTTCAGTAGGCTCAATCTTCAGCAGTCTGTATGTCAGCAGAGATTGAGCCAGATAGCTATAAAACATACTAGCAAACTCAAAGTCAGAGGAAGAATTTTTAAGTCATGTTGCTGAAGATAGGAATCAGCTAATTGGTCTGTCCCTGTCAGAACACATTTCTAAAAAGGAAACAACTTTTTTTTTTTTTTTTCCCCAGCAGTCTAATTTATCCGCAGGTGTAGCTAACATTCTGTTGTTCATGCCATTATTTTCTCCCAAAATAGAGCAAACAGGAAGTTACTGCATGGATGATTTTGAACTAGTCTCGAAAAGAAAAGAACACAGAGCTCTGCCTCAGAAAGCTTGCTGTGTGTTTCACTGAAAAGCAGCTTGTTTTTGAGCTAATTCAAAGGAAATGTATCTCCAGACAGACTCTCAGCCTCTTGTTTCGTACTGAAAAGCGGACTATGTAAGAAATTAATCTTCTCATTCCCCACTTGTGAGAAGCGCTCCAGTCTCACTTGGTGGCTCCTTGTTTTTGCAACTGCTATAATTCCTCGATAAGGGATTAACTGCTGTTCTGCACTTGAAATATGGCATTGGCATTGTTCTCTGATAATGGTTCAAACAAAGCTTTTCGTGTCTAGGGAAAAAGATTTTCACGGCTGACTCACTCCTAGTGAGAACCTTCTAAACTTTGCTCCCCTTCACCATAGAGGCCTATAAAATTTTGGTCTCACCAGCAGTATGCGAGGTTTGTTTTCCTGAAGCTTGATTATAGCCTGCAGTGTGTGTGCAGTAGAGGAAGCCACTTGTAAGGGGAAAACAAACAAGCACTGTTATTTCTTGCCTGTTTTGTGAGTTACTGCTAGAATAATCTATGAAAATCATAATATAAGTAGCACACAGCTAAATCACCTTCTCTTGTTCTCCCCCTAACCTTGTGTTTCCTAAAAAGATACAGTTGACCTTTTAAGTCTTTTAAATTTGATAGCAATATCTTTCAAAAACAGACAGGCAACTGTGACCTCGACAATGTCAAATAATTTTATCTACCATTAGATGCAGTCCTTCTCATTTAACTGATTTGCATTCGGGACTGCAGCTCTCCCTGAGCTAGGTGGCTGTTAATGGGGCCTGCTGCTGTGGCTGGTGATGCAATGAGCTATAAATGCAACCTTTTATTTTAGCTTTTACTATGCAAGTAAAACCAGTTACTGTAAAAGCTGCTTGGGAAATCAGTGATGAAGACCATCAATTGAATAATGTGGCCTATCCTATACCTGAAACTTTGCTACAGAAATTGCAATTGAAGACTTAGGATGGGGACAAAAAAGCCCCAAGGCTAAGACTATGGAGGTAGATAACTAATACTTTCTTTGAGCAGAAGAACAAGCAACAAAGTTTTATGAGGTTATTTTCGCGGACTACTTAACTGGGATGATGAGGAAAAGCACACGAGAGGGAGTCAGCTAATTTATTAGGGTTCATGAAATTCATCAGTGCAATGACTTTGGGATGTTTTAGGCTCTGTCTGTAACATTGCTGCCCTTGTAGTAGGCAGGACAAATGCAGATTATTCTTCTTCAGAACTTCTGTGTGTCACATCTATTAAGCTTGCTTCCATCTCTGCTCCATGACTTTAACAAAATGATCACAAAATCAACATGTGAAGTGGTGTTATGGTGTAGGAATGTGCCATAACTGACCCCCAGACAATGATGGAACTGAATCCCAGAATGGCTGAGGTGGGAAAGGACTTCTGCGTTCACCTGGCCCAATCCCATCTCCATCAGGGACACCCAGAGCAAGGTGCCCAGACCCATGTTGAAGAAGATCTCTAAGGAGGGGACTCCACAGCCTCTGGAAAACCTGCGCCAACGCTCTGTCACCCATACATCACAGAAGAGCTGTCTGATATTCAGAGGGAACCTCCCATGTTCCAATTTGTGCCTGCTGCCTCTTGTACTGGCACAGGGCACAGTGTACTGTCTGTATGAGCTGCTGGAGATGTACAGATGAAGGATTTAGGAATACTGAGGCACTGAGGTACACAGCCTCTGTGTACCTCAGCATACAGTCTGTCTGCAAGAGCAAAGCCCTTCAAATCTATATGAGCTGCAAGATACAAATTAAAACAACAACAAACAAAACCGACACACAAAAAACATGGACCTGGGCAGTAAGAAATCTTAGGGATGTGCCTACTCCTCAAACAAAGGTAGAACCAGCTTCTTTCTGAGTTGTGCATTTTCTTCAGCAGAACAAGCAAAGATTAATCAAATACCTATATTTTCCAGACAGATTTGGAAAGATCTGAATTCCTGGAACCCTTTGGAAAGAATATTTGGACTCTGAGCAGCTAAATGTTGACATAGTATCCATGCTCTTAAAGGAGATTTGTCTTAGCAGAGAGAGCTGCTAATTTGCCTCGAGTTGCATTTCTATGCAATCTAAACAGGAAGAAAGTATTTCAGAACTGAGATGACTGGTGTGTGGATTCTCTATACTTACAAACATTTTGCTTAACCTTTGACCTCCCAGTTCTGACTGTCTGGAGGGTTTTGATCTGTGAGCTCTTATCTAACAACTAACCTGGAAATTGAGATGTTGATGTCAGCACAGAAAAGTGGAATAGACCATCCTTCTGGCAATTAACTCTATCCCAGAGATTTCTAACTCTCTCTTGGATCCTTAAAGGAGAAGCCCAGATTCTGTCCCATTGCACTCTCGCAAAATTACTTTAGATTAGTAATGTCGGTGACAATATGTATGCTGCAGTACATAAATTAGACCATAATTTTACAGATCTACATCTGATCTTTACAAATATTTAAATGCATTCTATTAAATTCATTGCATTTAGTATGCCACATACATAAAATGTCTCAAAGAGCATAACCTTAATACTTAGTCCTGTTCTACTACTGTGATTTGCAATAGTGTAACCTCCTTGGAGATTAATGAAACCAAATGAGTATAGAAAGACCTGTCTTATGAGTACATATGTATTCCTAAACAAACTAGACCTGATCTTTCTAAGTTTGAATTAATTTAACCTCGGCAGATTAGTTTCCAAATTTCAAAATTCAACAGCCCAGAAGATCATTCAAATAGTTCTGGTCCAAGCAGCTCTGGGAGGGTCCACATCTGCTGGTCCCTCTACCATTGTGAACCTGTGCCATAAGAAACATCTTCACTATGAGTTCATGGCATAGCCCTGTCTACTGAAGGTAAACCAACCCCTCAAGAATATCAAGTATCCTCTGAATGAGCTGCTAGAGGTGAGGTCCTAGGGGCTTGAAATAAAGAATACAGTTCTGAAATGGCATTGGGGTACACAACCAAAAGACACTAAGCTCTCCAAATCTTCTAACGCTGTGAGATAAAGCAAATTGGCAAGGTGCGTTGATAAGAAAAAAATGGAAAGTGGTCTAAAAGATAAGCAGAGTCATGAAAAAATATGCATGGAAACATTATTTGAAGTTTTTATAGGCATTTCTCCTTCGTACTTGAAGACCCAAATCTCATCTTCATCTTTGGGAGCTGATATTCCCAAAACATGGATCAATTCTTCTGAACATTTCCTTACATGATGAGGACCAGAACAAAAAAGAAGTAGGTGACAGTAGATTGATGACTTGGATGAGATCCAAGTTACAACACTGGTTTTACTGAGAATATAACTTAAGACTCTTACTGCTTATGAGTCTATTGCAGGAATTAGAGGAAAGGATTACTACTTCAATTAATGCTGGACATTTCTGAATGGAGACGACTGATAAGTAGTGTTCCACAGAGGTCAATACTAGGACCAATACTCTTTAATATCTTCATCAGTGACATTGACAGTGGGGTCAAGTGCAACCTCAGCAAGTTTGTGGATGACACCAAACTGTGGGGTGTGGTTGACACACCAGAGGGACGCAGTGGCGTCCAGAAGGACCTAGACAGGCATGAGCAATGGGCCCAGGTGAACCTCATGAGGTTGAACATGCTGGGGGGTCAAAGCAGTTCTCACTACCAATAGAAGCTGGGGATGAAAGGATTGAGTACAGCCCTGCTGAAAAAGACCGGGGAGTACTGGTAGATGGGAAGCTGGACGTGAGCCAGCAATGTGTCCTTGTAGCCCAGAAAGCCAACCAGATCCTGGGCTGCATCAGAAGAAGGGTGGCCAGCAGGGCGAGGGAGCTGACCCTGCCCCTCTACTCCGTGCTGGCGAGGCCTCACCTGGAGTACTGCATCCAGATGTGGAGTCCTCAGTACAGGAGAGACTTGGACCTGTTGGAGCGTGTCTGGAGAAGGGCCGCAAAAACAATCCAAGGAATAGAACACCTCTCCTCTGAGGACAGCCTGAGAGAGCTGGGGCTGTTCAGCCCGGAGAAGAGAAAGCTCCGCGGTGACCTGAGAGCAGCCTTTCAGTATCTAAAGGGAGGCTACAGGACAGAAGGGGCCAGAGTCTTTAGCAGGGTCTGTGGTGATAGAAGAAGGAGATATGGCTTCAAGCTGAAAGAGAGTGTATTTAGATTGGATATAAGGAAAAAATCTTTTACAGTGAGGGTGGTGAGGAAGAGGATGCCCAGAGATGTGATTGATGCTCTTTCCCTGGAGACTTTCAAGGTGAGGCTGGATCAGGCCCTGGGCAACCTGATCTAGCTGTTGATTTCCCAATTCATTGCAGGGGAGTTGAGTGATATGTTCAAATGTCCCTTCCAACTCTAAGGATTCTATGACTCTATGGTCTGAGAGGTGTATTTAAGAAAGTCTACACTGTCCAAGAAGAAATAGTTGGTTTTTCCTGGATTTTCAGGAGATTAAGCACACTATCAGGTGTTTGATACTCCACAAAACAAAGGAGGAAAGTTAAGCATTGTAATGAGCAGTAGGAATTTCTTCTTTTCTAGACAACATAAATCAGGTTTTGCTTTAAAGATAGTTAAAAGTATCTCTGTCTTTCTTTTCTACCCAGATACGTGCTGTCATCCTCATGTAGCTGAGGTGGAGTAGGAGTAGGTGCAGAGAAATTTGAGAGTACAATGCAGTGTTGTCTCTACAGTTATAAAGTAATGGTCCACATTCAGAAAATATTTCAAGCATTTGATGCTGTGATGAGTATCAGTGTACCCAAGGACTAATGAGGCCTACGGAACTGATTAGGCGTAACAGAGGAACAACTTTCTTCACCTCTTTTTTTACCTACATTATTCTAGATATAATGGGGAAAAACCTCAAAGAAGCTCTGAAGTGTCTAATAAATTTTTTTAGTCAGACAGTTTGAAATGCAGAACTTTTCCTCCTTCAAGATGAAATGTTAAGTGGAAGCGTTGTCTGTATTGTGGATGATGAATTCTGAGTGCAGAGAGGGAGCAGAGAGCTGACAACTGTATACTGGAAAGTTTCTAAAAACTAGCCGTGGTTTTCAGTCTCTAATTGTACAGCAAACTTGTTCTTGGCCTGACATTATGCATAGCTATTAGCAGAGATGTAATAGAAATATGTCCATTCAAAGTTTTGTCTTTTAGGACTTGGCAAATGTGTATAGTTCCCAGTGGAGATAAATGTTTTTGAATCTCAAGAACTCAGCAGGATCAGAAGGTGCTTAGCGTGTCTCTTCTGGGGAAGCTGAGCCAATAGGCTCAGTGCAAATCGAGTCCCAAAACAGCACAAGTAGAGAAGTGCATATTTGATGCTGGGCATAGGTTGAAAGGTCTACAGTGTGAAAAACATCATCCCAGGCAGGCTTATTTGCAGTGTTGAGATAATGCTCCAGTTTGGCCTTCTACAACAGAGAGCTAGGCTTGGCTAGACAAGAAGTTCCCACTGGAAGTACCATCCATCTGTAGTGGTCCTGTAAATGTCAGACACAAAACAGCAGGTTTCTATGCTTTCCTGCACTGCAATACTACAAAGGCTGTTGTGCTTCAGTGGTTGTTTATGGTGAGTGCTGAGTGCTGGGCTAGAACCTCCACTGGGGAGAGCAAGAAGCTTTTGCACCATGTTTGTACCACAACTATGGCAACATTCACAGCCATTCAGAAATGTGCTTGATTATTTTATTGGGCAGAAAAAATGGAAACAAAACAAAACAAAACAACTCAACACAAACTTCTCCTTTCATTTTGAACTCAGTTCATGCTTCCTTAGAGATCTTGTCTCAATAGGTTAAAAAGCATCATTTCTCACTAACATTTGCTCAAGCAGTGCACTTCATACAGTTCAGAAACTATGTTAGTCTTCAGACTAATGCACTCAAAAACTTGTTGGCTGCCTATACTTAGTCCAGAGAAATTTAGGCTACAAGCACAAATACACCTTCAAACTTTGTTTTGCTCTTCACATACTGTTATCAGTGACAGGAAACCACAGGCATAATTGGATTCCTAACAGACATTTCCATCACTGATATGTACGCAGAGAGATATTCATACAGCTTCACTCTCTAGCTTCTTGAGATGGTTTGCAGTGGCATTCACACCAGTGAAATAAAGGCCTAATTGACAACTACTCAACATTTTGTAAGATGTTAGCTGCGTATTTACTGTACTGTGCTTTTCAGTCATCTTAAGTTATCATGGTTGCACCTTTTATGCTCCTAAAGAAGAATCAAAAGTACATGATCAAAGACATATTTTCTGAATCTCTGACTTCCAGTGAATGAGATTTTTCTGAGTAGTCAAACTGAATAGGAATAATATTTCTGTTTTACTTGAATAAATTTGTACAAGAAATACACATTCCTAATGTGTGTGGCATCTTGATACAGATAAATGAATGCAAATTTTGCTTCTGGGTGATCATTTCAAACTCAGACTAAAAAACTAAGCCTCAGTTTTTTCATGTATTCAGATTCAGTTCAAGAAAGAAACAGTGGTATAGTAGACTGTTACTGATTCAATCCAGAGTTTCTAAACATACAGGTGGACTGAGGTGTTGTTGCTGTAAGACCATCCCAACTATACAGCAGTGATACTGCAGCTACAGCCTTCTGTTTGTTGCTACAGTGGTTCAGTTTGAAGTAATCAGCCGTCAGTAACACAATATTCATGCTAAGAAAACAATTTCTTGAATTACACCCCATGTGCACAGGGCAGTTACTTCTGCTCCATGCTCACTCACACAGATTCCTCCTCCACACAGTTTCTACTGCTGGAGAATCTTCTTCAAATCTTTCTTTGAAAATCTAACAAAAAGTGTACAGAACAAAGACGGTCCCAGTCATTCCTCTTCCTCATAGCTTTAAAATATCTAAGCAGTTTATTTTAAGCTGCCCCTTGATCTAATTCCATGTCTCTAATCAAATTATCCTGCTGTTAGCTGTTCCATCAGTAATCCTCACAAAATTATTACTTAGCTAAGCTGATTGGTAACAAATTTTCCTTCACAGGCTCAATTCTGGGGCCAGAGCTCTTCGTTCCTCCCCCCTGACCCTGAGCTTTTAAAATCATAAACATTTTCTCTCTTTTGTTCTTTTTTTGCCTTAGTTAGATAAGACAAGGTGATGCCACACTGCTGAATAGTTAGTTCCCCAAATGTTGCCTGTGCATGTCTCATGTGACTTCAAATTCCCTGAGGCAGTTTTTGGCTTCCCTACACCCCAGAGATCACTGGAGAGGTATGCATTGAGTCAAGGTAACCTCCCAGCTGGGATGTAGCTTGTTTTGCTACATAAGGGACAAGCAACATCTTCCTTCTTTCATGAAAGTAAACAAAATATGAATTATGTTCCTGTTTTTTGATAGGAAAAAACTGGAGGGGAAGAGAGACCAATCTTCTGATAATAGAATATCTAATTGCTAATGAGCTTCTTTCACCAAGTCATTTTAAGAATAAAAAGCATCTTTTTAACAATGTCGCAATATACTCTTACGATGATGCTAATAGATATTTGGAACAGGACTTTTTTTCAAGTGAGATTCTTGTTAGTGCTATTTAAATAGACAAATACTGTCTTTTAGGGTATATAAATAATTAAATACAGAGTAGGATCTTGAACTTTGTTCTCCTATATCCCTGGTGAGCGTTCTAGCCACTGGGCCATCGTATATTTCCTAATTGCCTGTGCTTGCTCTGGACCTGTGAATGTTGGTGATACTGGTTTGCTGAACTAATAGTACAGTGACAATATTAGAATATTCTTTCAGAAACATCCTTGATCATTTCTCCCAGATACTAAAAGGAGATGCTTGCTGATTATAGAGCCTATAGAAATGTTGTTGTTAACACTCAGAGGTTTTCTTTTCATTTTTTCTTCTCTCTCTCTCTCTCTCTCTCTTTTTTTTTTAATGCCTGTATTTATAGTTTTTCACTTTTAATTTTGTATAGATTGAGTGTTGGACACTTGCAATCACAAGCTTGCACTGGGTAGTTTAGAACACACACAGAGGAATTCATGCTTGCCTAGTATACTGCATTGGTCAATTGTACTACTCACATAGCCAGAAGGAAAGACTCTGGTCTGAAAATTCGTTCCTATTAACTCTCAAGGCCAAAAATGAAGTAAAATGTCTGCAAGGCTACTGAGCGAAAGTGAAGGATCAGGCAGGACAAAGTTGATCAAACATTGTTATGTTGTCTCTCCTATTACAGTTTCAGCTAGTGACATTGATGAGTTCTAGATGTTTTCATGTTCAACTGAATAGGAAGAATTTACTTTGAAAACAGATGGGAATTACATAACTGCAGCTAAAAGCTGGAGGAAAAACTGATTTATTACGATCTTGATTTGAGATAGTTTTGTTTGGTTTTTTTTCAGTGTTTGGAAACAAAGAGATTCCATTCTACTTCTAACTGTTCAAGTAATACAGAATGATGAAATAGGCAAATGGCAAGAGGTAATACAAATTTTGAAATGCATCAGATGGAAATGTAATGACCTACCTATGGTAATATGTGGATGAACAGATTGAATCTGGCATGATAGTAGGGCTTTTGCATTCCCTGTTTCACTTCAAGATGAAACTCGTCCTTATGATTGAACAGTGGACAATGATGGAAAAAAATCCTCATTTTTTCATTCTTTTCAGAGTGAATTCTCCAAAATGGAAAGGAGGAGAAAGCTTATTTGAGTGACTGGAAATTAGAAGCACTCAATGATCAGGAAAATATTTCTAAAAATGTGGATGTTATTTTCATGCAAGATGAATTCTGAATATATGGGTAGGCAATTACCAATCTATTACAGGCCTCTGCATTTGGATGGCAGCTACAGAACTCTTGGCTTCAACATGTTTGGATAGAACAGTACCTCAATTCTTCTTCCCCTTTCTGTTAATTGGAAAGAACAGCAGCTGGGAGGAACATTTGCTGTGGGCAGAGTGTAGACTGTATTAAGGATCAAACATTAACAGAACATTTCAACAGGGATGCAGAACCCATTTAGATTTCAGCTGTGAACATGTTTAATCTTGTTTAAAACTGAGCCTCCTAGAATGTCTCTGCAAAAGCTGAGAAATACTAGAAATTAAGCTTCAATTTACCTCTAAAGCAAAAGATCAAAAAAGATTTGTGTTGACAACTACTTGGTATAATTTTAGTATATGTAACTATGGTGCTGCTCACTCCAGAATTTAAATGTGAGTCTCACATACTCCTATGGAGATGGAATTCTGCCAGATTGTCCAGAACTTTTGCTAGACCAGTCACGAGCTCCTGCAGACTTCCAAATAAAACCAGTAAAGTAACATTCATGAAATATGAGTTAGAATCAAAATTCTGGAAAAAAGCAAGAGAATACACTGTCCTCCCCACGCACACATTTTTTTCAAGGTAGGAATCCAAGTAAACAAGTGGAGCTAAAGCAGTACTGAAACTAACCCCCAAATCCTCAACAATCCATATCTGCATTATTTCAATAACTTTTTTTTTTTTTTCCAGATGCTCTTCTAGTTCTCTTAACAATATATTTCTTGATAAAACATTGCTTTTGTTCTCAAAAAGCATAGAGATACACAACATAAGAACAGAGCTGTATATGATTGAATTATTGGTCAATGTGTCTTAGTATCTATAACTATGACTAGTAGCAGACTACTTGAAAAATGGGTATAAATATTGTGTACACTAACACTTGTCTGGATTGTATTCCACCTTCCTCCAGTTTAAGAATTTCACTGTCTGCTTGTAGCAGCATTTTTGAGCTCAGTAGCCCGCATGGATTTGACTGCCATGGATTGGTATTTACTATTCTCTAGGTCTTAGAATTTCATGGCTCAGCAATGTATTATTTGCATTCACTTGTATCAGTCACCTGTTAAGTTGGTGGACTTGTGTTTTGAGAAGCAATAACAAAGTTCTGTTTGCTGGCTTATGTCCAGCTTCTCATCCACCAAGACCCCCAAGTCCTTTTGTGCAGGGCTGCTCTCAAGGAGATCTTCTCCCTGTTTGTATAAATACCCAAGCGCAGCACCGACCCAAGTGCAGCACCCTGCACTTGGCCTTAATGAACCTCATTATGTTCATATGGGCCCACTTCTCAAGCCTCTTCTGGTCCCTCTGAATGGCTTCCCTTCCCTCCAGTGTATTGACTGCCCCGCTCAGCTTGGTGTCGCCTACAGACCTGCTGGGGGTGCACTCGATGCCATCTTCTGTGTCATTGATGAAGATGTTGAAGAGCACTGGTCCCAAGACTGACCTTCTGAGGACTTGTGACTGGCCTCCACCCAAACACACAGAGCCATTGACCACAACCCTTTGGCAACCAGCCTACCAGTTCTTAATCCACCAGACAGTCCGTCTTTCAAATCCATACCTCACCAGCTTAGAGAGAAGGATGTGAGTGCCAATGTCAAAGGTTCCCTTTCTAGGTGAGTGGAAACCACAACCAAACATAGCTGTGATTTCCACTGTCTTTGAAACAGTTATGTTACTTATCAATTTCTGAACTGATCTTCTTTGGGTTGGGTACTATAAGCGGGCTTCCTCACAATTATTGTGTGATAAAGTAACAGACTGAGCTGTGAATTTCTACTGCCAGCATGAGAAAAATAAGTAGGTGCAGGACTTCTGCTGTTGTGCTTGTGGTGCAGGCTCATGCAGCAGCACTGACAGTAAATTAATGGATTGTCCTTGATGACTGTCTACAATAATAGTGTTAATATTTATATAATATTATATTGTATTATATTAAATACAATATTAATAATATCAATAATATTGTTGTTATTATGAATAATAATAAAATTAAGTATTTATACGCTGCCCTTTCACAAGAGGAAATGTATACCTCCCTCTGCCCTTACCACTAACAAAAAAGCTGCCTCCTCCAACTTTCAGATGTCTCTGCAGCAAAACAGAGACAGAAATAGAGAAACCTTCCTGATGCAGGTAGCCATCACAAGAGTTTGTTTTCACCAGACTCTGTGACTCTGCTCTCCTATCAACATTTTGTCTCAGCCTGAAGGTGAATGCTAACAACAAGGTAAGCCAAGAAGCTGATCAGACTGACAATTTGCACCAGGTCTCCCTCCAAGAGAATATTTAGGCAAGGAGGTGAATATGCAGAAGAATGTTTAAATTAAAAAAAAAAAAAAAAATTCCTTAAGCTCAAAAGCTGAGAACACTGTGATGGGAACCATATTCCAAGTTGATAGCCCAGATTCAGTGTACAAAGAGATCCAGAAACCCAGGCATCTGTAAGAATTGTCAAGTCCTCTAACTGTCAGAGGAAAGTTCTATTTTTCACTGCAACAGATATATTGGGTACTTGCAATTAGGTACACAAGGGAAACAGGTTTCCATGACACTAGTATGGAGGTTCTCCATGGAAGCTAGTGGTAGCAAAATTAAATGAAGCTGATAATTTACACTCTGTCACCTACACAGAATCACAGAATGGATAGGGTTGAAAGGGATCTCAAGGATCATGAATCTCCAACCCCCCTGCTGCATGCAGGGCCACCAACCTCCGCATTTGATACTAGACCAAATTCACACAATTTTAAATGCAATATCATCAGTGCTAGATAAATTATTGAAAAAGTTGCCAAATAAGTTGCCTCATAGGTATGATCGCCATTTTGCTAGTTGAACAGCATTTCAACAGCTGTTCCTTCGGTGCTTTCTGAAATGATTGCTTGAGAGAAGTTTTAATGTGACTCCTCTTCCAGCAGACATTCTTTAATGTATACCCTTGGTGTAATTCTGTCACTCACTTAGGATTTTTGAGCTTTTACTGAGACATGTATGTCTTCAAGTCAAGAGGTTCAGAGCAATGTTTTATGTTCATTCATCTCTTAAAATTTTGGTAAACTAAGCAGAAACAATTTTTAAATATTTTAGCTTAGCAAGTAGGCAGGGCTACTCACTGAGCAGCAAAACTGAATTGCAGCCAAACCTATCTATAGAAACTGGAGATAATTCTGGGGAGATTCCTGTGCAGGGATTAAATGGAGTCAGTGAACCTAGAGAGATTTTAAGCACACACAGCCCCTGTGTGTCCATTTCTACTTCACATGAATCTGTGCTGCAGTTGGAGTGATCTAGAGAGAGGAAGTTTGAAACAGGAGACCCAAGGGTCTTTCCTGTTTTTCAGCTTCTAATCAGTTAACAGTCGGTTAAGCTGTGGTACCTCTTTAGAGCCATAAAAACTTCTAACACATTCACTGGCATTTTCACTGCTGCTGTTAAGTGTTCATTTCTGATCCCAAAGGCTAAGTACTATTGAGCTTTTCATTAACAATGAGCCAAACCAAAAACCAAAGATCTAAAATACCTTTGATTTCTGGGTATACAAAGTACAGTTATGAAAACACCAGTCCAGTCTGTTTTCTGTGTCGCAGACAGATCTGGTTTGGCTTCCTGTTCTATCTTTAAGTTGTATCTGTTCAAAGCAGAACATCTGTAATCCTTGCAAATGCACAAGATGGTTTTTCATGGCTGAAAAAATTCCCAAACTTTGGTCTGTTAGAATCCAAAGCCAGATCCACATCACAGGCCTCGAAATGTGAATATTAACCAAAAAGTAGTTTTGGCCTAGATGTCAATTCTTAAGCTGTCATAGTCAGTGAAGGGCCAGGAAATTGAACTGCTGAGAGCAAACAACACTACCTTTGTAGCCACAATGACCTATCTCAGCCTTAGTCTGCTTGGTTTTCAAGAAGCTTGATACATGAATTAACCATTAAATCAAGGATGTGAATTTCGTCTTCTCTTGTCTCTGGTGAGTGCCAGAATGACCGGGCACATTAATTAGTTTTCTTTATCTCGACAAATACATTTATTCATACTGAGTAAAACCACCAATGGATTGAAGTTAATCCTTTAGCCAGGCAGGGAAAGAATTCACATAGGATGCCTGACATCTGACTTACTGCTCACAGGAGACTTTTCTACAACTCAAACATGCTAAGTGACAACCTGAGTGATCGCTGTTGGCTAACAGGCTGTATTAGATGGAAAGTGGAGTCCTGTTTCTTATTTCAAACACTGAAAACCTTCTGCTGAAACTGTAGATCCTTGCAGAGATTTCATAACAAACAGGACAGGGTTTTTAAAGAGAATTGTCCTTGGAGAACTATCCTATGGAGATCAATCATGTGTATGCTGAGCCTTACATTCCTGGCCTCTTTCAAGGTTCACGATTAGATTATTTGCTAAGAATGGATGGAAAATGACAGTATTCCATTGCAGAGTGGACCATTTATCTGACATGGGAAGGTAGCTATGTAATATCCGATGCATCAGTACTAATAAATACACTAATAACTTCAAACTGATAAAGATGCTGGGCTGGGAAATAAGGTTCTTAATGCTCTCTAAATAAAAATTTAAAAAGATAAATAAATCCAGTGTTTCTCACTGGGAACCAGTTTGCTAAGCTTCAAAGCCAGGTTTGCTTTGGAAGCTACACAGGTGAAAGCTTGCAAACGGATGCCAGATTCAAACATGCAGGGATTGATAGGTACAAGCATCTGTAATTTTTTGGTGAGGAGCCTACTGGTCCAATTTGAAGATTGTACAGAGCAGAGCTGAGATTTAAAGAGATCAGAGAAAACCAACTGCCTAAATTCTGATAATGTTTTTTTTGTGAGCTAGGAAGATTTTAATGTGGCTGCTCAAAGAAGAGAATATGCATTTTCATGGACTTAGATGCACAGAAACCAAGGTATGTATTACCAAGTATGGAAGCACATTCTTTGAGATTCTGAAGTCAGGCATGTTCCTGATGTGTTACAAGGCATAAGACCACCTCCTCTTGCAGACTCACTGCCACAGAATGAGCTGGATTATGAGTAGGGCAGCTTTGGCAAGCTTCAGCTAGCTCCCCTGTAAGTAACTGGAATATGAAGATTTGAATACAGTCAGAAAAGCTTCACTCTTTGTTTTTGACTGGAGATGAACCAAGAAAACCTGATCTGGGAATTCCAGTTACATGCAATGATGATGGCACACAGTGATAAAGTCCAGATAGATTCACTTTAAAAGCTCCAGTACATCTTTTCTGGGAAACTCCTACATCAGTCTGTTTCACTTGTGCAGCTTGTTACTTCTTTACTGAATCATTGACATGGACTTTCCAGGCTTCCTAAGAAGCCTGTGGCAGTTGTTGTTTTTCAATGTATTGTTTTTATTACCATTTTCAAGGGACAAATTAATGCTTAAAATATGGGGAGGGAGCATTTGGAAACAAGGACTATCAGTGGTATAGCCTGCCTTAGTAGTCAGCTTATCTTCAGAGCTGAGGCCATGTCACAGCTAAATGATGGCAGGTGAGCCCAGATGTGCCACGAACACATGCTAACACAGACATGCTGAGGGTGCTGTAAATATTATGAAAGTAAGGGAAAACAACAAGTTTTTGAATTGCCACAAGCTCATTGTCTTCTCTAAGAAAAAACAATGCAAGGAGGTCTCTAGAAGGACTTTGTCAGAGAATGTATTCTTCCATATGTGACAGCAAAAGGAAAATTCTTGTGAAAACAAGTTCTTAGCAAGGCATTAATAGAATCCCCCCCCCTCCTACATCGTCAGCTGTTTTGAATCTCCATTACACAGGAGCCATCACACAGAGCTGAACAACACAGTGTACATATACCACAATGACTTGTCCTGGATAAAGATGAAGTGAACCCAGGACATGGCCGCACCGTACTGGAAGCCCTTGTGGGAAGAAGCAGACTATGGCAAGGTTTTGGTTTTAGAAATACTGTTATTAGTAAGACACATTTTGAAACTGATGGTCATTTAGTTGTGTATCTTTGTGTACCAGCTGGCATTTTTAAAAATCAGTTTATCCTCTTCTCCCCTCTGAAATACACACAACCCTGCAGGAGGGCAGCTGTGCACAGGTATTCACCTGCCATCCACAGTCTGTCCTCACCTAGGAGGACTGTTTTCTTGTTCAGAAGCCTCCAGCACTTACCATAAGTACGTATAATACTGTGAACCCATTCTGTGGGTCTTATTCACAAGCCTTGAGGACTCCTGGTGCTCATGGGTTGTTTGACAGTTTGGGGATTTCTTGTTTACATTGCCTGTTATCAGTACAGCAACAGCATTTTGCGTAACAGCTTCTCCTCTTTCATCTCAAGTTTCCTGAAGCTTCTCCCCAGAATGTTGTTCCTGGCCTTGACCCTAATCCCACATGTCACTGCAACTGCTGAAACCATTGGAGCTGATCTGACACACTTGAGGCCAGGTCTTCCATTTCACTGAACAGGGAGACTCTCTATGCTAGGCTTTTCTCTACTGAAAGGCTTGGTTTAACTGGGGTCTGCAAGCTGTACCCAAAAATAACCATAGGGCCTGACACCTCCTTAAGTTTTCCATATAGCTGGAGAAATGGAGAATCTGCCCCAGCTCTCCTGGCCTGTGTCTTAGAAGGAATTTGACTGAAAGTCCTTTGTCTTTTAGTTTTTTTCATCAAAATACCAGAGCCCATGATCCCAACTATGGATCAACTGGGAGGAAAGAAAGTTAAGTTCCGTAAGTCAGTAAGTTTCCCCTGGATAAGAAAGGAAATGCAAGCACAGTGACTAGAAAGTGATCTCACTTGGAAATACCTGCAGTATCTTCACCCATGTCTTTTCAGCTGACCACATAGCTGGCAAGAGATCAAATGATTCACCAGGAGATAGGTCTGCAGCTGTCACACACAGGCTGTGGGTAGGCACTAGGATGCCAGTGGCAGGTGCTGATAAGCCAGGCCTGAGGCAGTGTCAGGACTTTCTCTGGAGATGGCAGAGAAGTCAGCAGGGCAGTATCCTTCCTCTGCATGGAGCCCAGCATTACATGTCCAGGGAGGATATGGCCTGGCACGTTTTTGAACTTGTCACTTTCACAGTTATTGTAAAAGACCAAAATTCTAGGAACCAGTTGATCTTCCCACGCCTGATTATGCCTTATCATCGTGCCTAGGAGCAGAAGATACCACAGATGGTACTGGAAAGATACAAACTGAACCTCCTATCAGTGGGGAAGAGACTGTGTTCATCGAACTTCAGCTGCCTTCAAGTTGCATGTGTGCCATCAACCATTTCATGGGCTCCCCCTCCAGTCAATGGAGTGACTCCAGAGCATGATTCACCACATCCTAAGAATAGAGCTGGAGATAGGTGGGGTGAATCACCCTGGGGAATTGCCTGTCTCTCCCTGTGATGAGAGCTTTTCCAGATGACTTTGATGACAAGCCTTTCTTTCAGGCACTTAAAATTAGAAATGAATTCCACCTCAAAATATTCAGCCTCACTGCTTTCCTGAAACAGGGAAGAGCCAGAGCGAGTGCTGCAAGCTGCACAAGCATGCAAATTGCCACCATGTTTAACTGGCAGCCTTTACCAAACAGAAAAATAACCCTGCATGGACAGAGAAGGTGAAAGGCACTTGTGCCCTTATTTCAGTACAGTGCAGCCAGTGTCCTGCCCAGAGGACACAATGAGAGGGAGAAGGCCATTCTCTGTCTGGCCACAGCTGCTGGAGTTGCATTCCTGTCATATTTTCATCTCATCTCTCTCTGGTCTTTACTCCCATTCAGCCTTGCAACATAAAAGCTGCTCAAACTTTCTTTACCTGTCTTTCAGATCAGCAAAGCAAGAGGCCCAAAGCCAGCAACAGTGCAAAGCGCTGCTATTGGTGCTCAACAGGCTGGAGTGGTGTACCACTCTGCCATGCAAACCAGACACAGGTTTCCCTTCACATGGGTCTCATAATGTTCACTTTTAGTGTTTTCCTCCACCCAGCACCCTATGGAGAAACCTGCTGAAGTACTCAGGTTTCTTGATAGGTGAAGAAGGATTAATCCAGCAACCTTCACAAAACATTTGTTTTACAACAAGCACAACATTTGTGGGAAAATAAAGTGCACCGTGTAAGGAAATAAACACTCATAGAGGAACAAATCTTCTCTTATGTGAATTCATTTTCTTCTGAACCTACAGTCTTCTAAGGATTTAGGAAAACCAGACACATGAAAGTGAAATCATTATCTGACTTAACTATATTCATGTCTGGTGTTGTCAATACTGTTTGCTTAAGGTCATGAGAACAGCAGGTTTTAGATTCTTTTGTGTGCTACCTGTTAAATTTTTCTTCTGTCAATATTTGCACATATCTAAATTGATGGCCTGTACTCCTCCTTTCTTAATATGCAAGAAAGAGTGGAGCGATGAGATTTGTTTGTGCGATAGAGTTCTGGCAGGGACTGACAGAGCCATGGATAAAACCCTGTTTTTTCAAAGAATTATCAGGATGTTTCTGATTATCTGATTGCTGTACAGAGGTTAAAGTGCTGGTCCCTACAAAGATTATCAGTGTTTGAATAGCTGCTGATTGACTAATACTTGTTTACCCAAAAAGCCCCTACAGAGTTTCTATTTTTGGCAGTCTATATATTTGAGGACATTGGTCCTCCAAGTTTGAAAGAGACGGACATGAAGAGAGACAGACAGTCAGACAGTCAGGAAAGGAAGAAAGAGAAAGAGAGAGAGAGAGAGAAAGAAAGAAAAAGAAAGAAAAAGAAGGAAGGAAGGAAGGAAGGAAGGAAGGAAGGAAGGAAGGAAGGAAGGAAGGAAGGATTGA
>JAPSGF010000003.1:19748654-19788494 GCA_035772895.1 Perdix hodgsoniae
GAAGGAAGGAAGGAAGGAAGGAAGGAAGGAAGGAAGGAAGGAAGGAAGGAAGGAAGGAAGGAAGGAAGGAAGGAAGGAAGGGAAAGAGAGAGAGAGAGAGAAAGAAAGAAAGAAAAAGAAAGAAAAGGAAGAACAGGAAGGGAAAGAAAAAAATGAAAGAAAGAAAAAATAAAAGGAAGACAGGTCAGAGCCACATCCTCTGCTGAGCTCCCATAGTTAATGCTGCTTTTTTCAGCTGCATTAAAGACAGGTGCAGTGACTTCTGTACAACCTTGCTATGGCTGGAAGCATGTCTGACCCCACATCCCAGCAGGCAAAGCAGAACTAGTGATTTTCTTCCTCATTTCCAACCAGGGATGCTGGGAGGACCCTCAGCATTTAGTTTCCTTAGTTTCCACCTTGTAACTGAGGGCAATTTCCATGGGACTGGCATACCCCATGGTAGCTAGTGCCAGCCTTGGGCACTCAAGACATGGGAGGAAGGTGAAGGGAGTCAACTTGTTTCCCAGGTAGAAGCAGATGCAGCCCTGTTTGGAATTGTACAGGACAGCGTAGGCCACTGTAAACATGAGCTGTCTCCTCAACTCTCCAGAGATGTCAGAGTCCCTCTGAGCACCCATGCAAAACAAGAGGTGCCCTGTGGAGATGTAAAGGAAGGCTGCAAATGCAGCTGGGCCTCATGGCACACGGAGCTGTGCCACTGAACTTTGCTCATCCCTGCCATTTTGTGCCTGAATCCCCACAGACAGCTGTGAGGGTCTTCATTTGTCCTGTGTTCCTTCTGAGAGGGGAGGCGGCATCACCTATTCCTTCACAGGACAGCAAGAAGTCTAAAATCCCCTCTTCTCACTTTGATTCAAAGGGATGTGTGAGAAGTTACCTATGCTTGGGACTTCATGTGAGTCAAGTGGCTTGGGGACAGACAGAAGTTGGAAAGTATTCCCAATATTTTTAAAAATTTACACCAACTTGTAGCCGCACAAAGATAAATTCAAGCAGTTTTTCACATTCCTTAAGACAAAAATGACTATCAAGCCCTAGGAAGAAAACAGAGAGAAGTGGCAGTGTTTTTGTCTGCAGAAAACAAAAATAGAATGACATTTTTGAGAACTATTCTTTTCAGTCTGCCAAGTGTGATTTCTATACAGCATATGACAGAGGCCAGAAAGCCACTGGTCTGTACATTTCTGCAGATTATGATCAACCAATCATAACGTCTTTGAGGAGCTGATGATTGGAGATGTGTGATTCACAACCATAACCTTATTTTTAGATGTGGATCTCTCTGGCTTATGGAAGAGCTTGTGTTGCTTAATATATGCTTTGTGAGCAGGAAAAAGATAAGTGTGGTGTCTATTTAAAAGAATCAGCTTACTAATTGACAAAGACTTCAACGCACGTTTGTCAGAGATCTAACCCCACTCTGTATTGCATGAATTGAAAATGCAGTACGGCCTTTTATGTTTCTTTTAAGAAACTTTAAGGGCCAGTGATTATGTTCTAAAAATTTCTAATTTCTACCCATGGTACCCGAGTACCTCAGTTGGCTGGTATTATTGTGACTACAGTGAGCAACAAGTGAGCAGATTTTGGAATGGAAAACTTGGGAACAGGAATCTCCTTATTCTTCCAGAGGGATTGGCTGGCTTCCTTAGGGAATTTCTAAAGGCAAAATGTGGATGTGCTTGAAAAATTCTAACACATATTTCACCCTCTAACTTCTCCCTTTTCTTCACTATCACCTTAGTTTTCACAGGCAGGGGAAGGCAGACATGGTGAGTTACCTCTAGCTACTGGGGTTGTTAGACTAATTTGATGGATATCAATAACCACTCTCATTCAAATTTCCAAAGAAACAGAACTTCACTTTCAGTGTAAAAGGCAGATGCACTGCTCTTGCAAGAGTATGAAACTAGTAGAACCATCATTTTGGCACAAGACTATTTTGGAGCCAGTCAGCTACGTTATTCAGTTCTGGTAAACATCTCAGACATCTCAGTCTTTACTGAAGCCTCAACAACTGAAATGCTTTTTCAAAACAACTTTTATTCTGCTTGAAGACTTATTACAATTTTTAAAGCAACTTAAAAACAAGACACAGCTCCATCAACTCTATAGCTTGAACAGAATTTCAAGGAGGCATGTTTTCACTGTTGCCTTGTGAAGGCAATTTACAACCCACTTTACCCTCCACCTCCTTGAAGACCATTTTAAAACAAAGCAATCTTAATGTTTTAAAGACATTTAACAGAACAGAGCTTTATTTTTAAAAACAAGAATAATAATAAAAAAAAAATAGCAGCATCTTGGGCAGCTAATGCAGTCTCATTAGGACAAGCGCAATGTAACATAACCAACTCCCCCAGTCCAGTTCAGCCTTTCACTCAGCAAATAGAACACGATTCTACATAAAATGTAGCACTTCGGAACCCCGTCCTATGGGAGGCATTGTGTTTTGAGCTGCCCATTTCTAAAAGTGACCCTGAAAAAAATACTACCAGGATTCACTTTCCCAAATTAATACCATGCATAGCAAAAGCACTGTGTGAAAATCGGCATAAGTTTTCCCCATTAGAAGCATCTGCATGTTTTCCCAAGCATTATTATTTCATTGCCAATTACAAGACAAAGCCATTTCTTTACTACAGAACAGCTGACACCAAATAGAAAATTTGAAGATTTGGTTTTACAGATTTTTTGACAAGATTTTTTAGATAACTGAACTATACAGACAAGCTTTTTTTTTTAGAAAAAAACAACAACACAGAAACTGCATTTGGAAACATGCTGCACCCACGAAGGTCTAGTGCGTTTGTGTCTTACACAAAATTAATGATATCACTTACTGAATTCAGCAAAATGATCACATTTGGTGAAAATGCACCTATACTGAGATCTATTCATATATAAACACAGCAAGTGTGTGCGCATATGCACAAGATGCACACATGCAATATCCCCAAACAGAAACTCCTAATTTTGCTTGTGGGTGTTGGTTCTCTGTGTTTTGCCTCATACCTTTCAAAAGCCTTGCACAACCGCTGCTGCAGTGCAGCATAATTCAGGGATTTAAAATGAAATTAAAAATTCCCCGAACAACCGGAAAAAAAAAGAACCAAAACAATTCCCACCTTTAGTCACATCAGGTGGAAAATGTACACGTCAATAGAAACACAGAAGCAACGTGTTTCTTCAGTTATATCCACATGCTTTTTTTTTTTTCTTCAGTTTATTAGTCTGAGATCAAAACTGGAGTGAACAGTATGGTATATTAAGGACAAACTCTGCAGTGAATAGGGCCTTTGGCAGGATGCAGCTCCATGCATTAAGGAGGGAGGGAAATACAGAGGCCACACAATACCTAGGTACCAAAGTAATCCCACTCATGCCCAGTTCGAGGGCGCAAGTGATCCTTGTGAATTGCACAGACCCTGTGTAGGCAGAACTTCCCTTAACGAAGCCCTAAGCATTTATCCCCACAACATAGTGCTTATTTCTCATTGTTGCTTGTGCAATAAAAGCAAGTGCCAAATTTGCACGCACACTATTTTTTCTCTGCTAGAACCACAGATGAAGTGAAGTAGTACAGCACAACAGGAACAAATGACATCCCTTACTGGGCTGGGCATGCTAAGGATATGGCCCACTGACACAGCAGAGGTTTACTTAATATGAGGAAAATCAGATCCAAATGCCTTAACTCCCATGAAATTTCTTGAGAAATACAAAGTGAAACATCCATTCAGATTACATATATTTTGCTTATAGAGAAAAAAAATACAATTTTACTCGTAAAATACTTAACATTCAAAAATTAATATATGTCTGAAGAATACCTTGGATTGCTACAAGTGTTGTGTATTGAGCTAATCTGTAACTTCAAACCCAGTAGTATGACTGTCATGCTAGAGCAATTGTTGGTGTTTTTCATAGTAAAAAACAGTTATTAGAATACCAAATTTACATGGTTCTATTCTGAGAGGCCTGAAAAGAGAGTGGAATGCAGAAGGGAAGGCATGGAGACTAAAATTCTATTCAGAAAAAAAAAAAAAAAATCAGAATAATTTTACAAGTGGTAACTATCCCTACACATGAATGTTGGTTGATTCTTGTTTCCCGATATAGATTCTTGCAAGAAAATACATCTACAGGAAAGCAAAGACAACCTACCAAAAAAAAAAAGCACAAAATCCAAATAAAATTAAAAGATTTATAGCCTCATAAATGAAGGGATAATGTAAAAAATAGAAGACAAAATAAAAACTACTGGAGACCTGGAAATTTCTTATTATTTCCAATAGCTTAAGAAGCACTGCATACTTGGAATCAAACCACATGTATCTCTAAAGCAGAGCTATCATGAGACAACTCGATGGCAAAACATAGCCATCGCAAACCATCCACAGTGAATTGCCCCAGAACTACTAACAAATTTACTTTAGTGGAATTTTTAAAATTTCCTTTAACTGAACCATAGCTCTGAACATCTCTGGAGCTTGAAATTATGAAAGTGTTCACTTTGATATTCCCTCAGTCTACAAAGTTATGAAAACAAATCCGAAGTGTTAATTAGGAAAGCCTTATCATTTTCAAAACATAGGTTTTCCAGTTGTAATTCGCTCAATGTTGTATCCGATTGTTCTACCTAAAGATGGGAACTTTTTTCAGAATATTAATACGAAAAAACAAACTTCAGCAACAGTTTAGAGAAACTTCCTTCATATGAAATGAAAATAGCTTGACATGCTGACAAGAATTCTGCCGCAGTAGATCAAGATGTCATTTATTTACTACGATGTCATTTATTTACTACTATGTGATTGCATTCTGAAATCCAACCTATCTAACCCAGTAGCCAAATTTTCCTGTTTTTCTGCAGTCATTATCAGAGAAAGATACACAATTTTTTTATCTTCTAAATACAAAGACAATCATGACAGAAGTTCAAAATGCTTCAAAAAGCAAACATAGCATGGTACCGTATTCTAAAGATGTCTCTGAAACAATATTGTTGGAGTCCATGATATTTTGTAAGGTTCTTATCTTTTTTATTGAATAAAGCAGCTTTGAAGCTTATCAGGCACTGCCCAACAAAATATTTAGTCAAAAAAAAAAAAAATTACAAACTTCTAAAACGTGGAGCTAGTAGCTCAATATTCTGTACAAAGAAAAATGTAAAATATTTCATAGTTTTAATTATGAAGCCAACTCTTGGTGGCTTCCTGTACATTAAAAAAAATATATATCAGGCAAAAAAAGAAAGTAAAAAGAAAGCAAGGAAAGAAGAAAGAAAAACAAGCTTAAACTGTAGACATGCTCAAGAGAAGACTACAGCCTAAAGAAAATTCAGTATTGCATAGCATGGTCTAAGAATTCAGCTTTCAGCAAACAGAAAGGGAAAAAGAGAAGCAGTTTGGTATTGATAGTTTCCATCAATGATAGTTAGCCATCCAATACTATGTACACTATTATAGACTATATGCCATTGAAAGACCTGTTTTCTTAAAACAGGATTTTTAAATGTCTACGCAAAACACTTTCTGGCACTTCACTATCACGATTTCTCTTAACAGCATACTGTAACTGAAGTCCTTTAAAGTGTCCCTTATAAATGAAAGTGCCATTCTGCTACATGTCATTCACCAGAAACCAAAAAATCCACAATGCTGTGTGTCTGGATCCACTGAGTGCGGCAACACCAAATCCCAGCCAGGTCATGACCAAGAAATTCCAATAAGTGAATGAAAAGACCTCTTAAATCTTGTGTTTGCAGAATCCAATGTTCTAGCTGGTAAAGCTTCAGAAGTGGTCGTAAACAAGCACCATGGGTAAAGGCCTCTATGTCCCTGCAGGGAGATCAGGTTAGGATTTCTCACTCTTGTGTTTTCCATTTCTCAATTGGGAAGGAAAAAAAAAAAAAAAGCACTTCAGATTAGAAACATACATTCACAGCTTAATACTGTGATCTCTCCCACTGCAGTTGTGAAGGAAAGCTTTAGTTCCATCTGAAGACAGACAGCTTTGACACTGCAGCTCAAATTCTTGAGTAAGGCTGGAAGGAGCCTTCTCTCTCCAGAGGCCTCAATGTTGTCAAATCTCTTCTTTAGAAAAAAACCAAACAACCCAGAGTATTAAGATCTTCATCGCCTCTGCTGTGCGTATACTGGGTAGGCTAGTGTGACATTGAGAGAGTCATTGTGCTGCACGAGGGATGTGTGTTGATAATGTAGCACCAGTTCTTTGAGAGAGTTGTACAAGTTATATGGCTCTGCAAATCCATACCCAGTAGGTGTTTTGTTTATCACACAGTGCTTCACTTCTCCATCCACCCTAAAGAGGAAAAGAAACAACCAGTTTTTAGTTTCCCAATACCGAAAAACTAAGCTGGAAACTAAGGTGTTGACAAGAAACCTTGAAATGCTCATCACTACACAGCACTCTTGTCTTCTATGGTAGGATACCAGTAAAAGGCTAGGTTTAACCTGAATTTCCATGTGCTGTGCTACTCTAGAGACACGAGAGATTGGCAGAATTTAGTAGGTGCAGATAAATGAGTTATTCTGTGCCCTATGTTCCTTTCTTCATGGCCTCAAGACTTGCTGATCTGTTTCTAAGCCTAAAGATCCAATGGAAACCATGCATATGCAAATATATATATGCACCCCGTGCTCAAGGCTCAGCATTTGAGCTGCATCAAAGGTTGTTCAAGTCATTCACAAGTACATACACAACAGAGCAGGCATAGCAGCCTTGTTTGCTGCTTTCTCGAACAAGGAATGTTCCATCTCGCTTTCCCCGCAGGAGATTTTCAGCTTGGCTTCTATTGATATTTCCCACATTCCATGTTCTCTCATCGTGATGCGGCAAGTCTTCATCATCATCCACCATAGAGTATTGGCTGTCAAAATACGACAAAATACGTTTGTGAAACATGTTGTAGGGCTACATGCAATGTGCTGCAGGAATAAGGTAGACCGCCTTTCATATTACTAAGTTGCTGGTTAGTAGGTCACCTCCCAGACAGAACTAGGGATGTAAATCATGAAATACATTTCTCTTGCTGAATAAAAATAAAACGTATGGACCTTGTTTCTTTTAAAAATACTCATATGTATCTGAAGAGGGACATAAAAAGGATGCTGTCTTATCTTTCAGAATATGCTGCGAGCACTTCAGTACTTCTACCATTGCCCCATGTTTTGGTAAACAGCAAGCCCAGTGAAATCAATATTCATTGAGTCAGCTTTATTTCCAAAGATCAGAACACTTGGTCAGCAGTGAAAAATCATGCAATGTATTGATTACATCTGCTGCTTGTGAAAGCTACGGGCAGCAGTACAGGTAGATATTTTATTCATATGAAAGATGGCTTTGTAGAAAGGGTTAAATAGTAGAAAATTCTCTTTTCTTATAACCAGATTATGAAGACGACATGTAATAATATATAATAAGACATTCTCTACCAAAACAGTCACCTCTACAAAGCTGAATCAGACTTTTAAAGAATTCTCTAAGCTAAACCCATTGTGAAAGAAGATGCCTCTGCATTCAGCTATGTGGAAACCACCACTTCAATATTCTACAGTTTAAGAGCTGCCTATTTGCCAGCAGCCTGCAGTGGTGGGTACTACCTCTCCCACTCTGTTTACAATCAGTCTTTCTGAAGAATCTCCAAGTAGTCCACCAAGATAAGCAATCTCACGTGAATACAATTCATTGAGAAAAAAGGGTTCCCTTTGTTTTTTGTCCCTCTGATTTTTACAGCTGCTTATTACACTCATTTTCTCTGCTTTGCAACTTCAGAAAAAAAGTCAAGTTCTATAAATTTAATTTGTCAGCAGAAATCTAAGTACTTAACAGATTCACTGACAAGGACAGTCTCGGAGACAAAGGAAATGAAGATTTTCTTTAAACAATTTCACTTACTATTATGATGTTACCTAGCATAGGATAAACACCATAATACCAGCAACTGCAATTTGGAAACTGTCTGTCTGCACCTAAAAGACCTTCTGAACAATTTATCCATTCAAACGACAACTCTCTAAGATACTAACACCTTATCATCTTCACTTCATTCACAAGAAAAAAGACACAGGTTAAGTTCTTGTGCTTTGCCATGGTAACCTGATTCACACTTCCCTGAGTAATGGCCAAGTAGGGTCTGACAGAGTGTCCTTCTGAATACTTGCATTATGGCTGCTGCCATGCGTTAACTGTGTGCACAAGAGATCTAAGCTTGAGATTCCCTTTTTGTGGTCCTGGAATCAAATATATTCTACCTCACTTCTGTGCAAGATGATTTGAAACACCAGGAATTTAAATCTCAGAATACTCACTCTTCTGTATTTTCATTTCCAAGCCATTCATTTAGCTTCTTTTGCCGAACACCTTTTTGAGTCAGCCACCTGGACAACAATTGCAAATGAAATTAATTATTAGCCACAGAAGTTGGATGCCAATTAAAAAAAAAAAAAAAAAATCAAAGAAAGAACTTGTTAATTCATAATGATACTTACATCAAGTACTGGTCTCTTGTCTTCCTCAGCTGTATGAGGTCTGGCTTAATGCTGTTCATCCGCTTGTCTATCTCTCTATATTCAGCTGCTTGCTTCTTTAAGTCCTCTTCTAGCCTACGCCTGCTGTCCACAATTTCACTTATTCGAGACTTCAGTTTTTCATAGTTGTGCATAATTCTGAATAGAACAATGTGATAGGTTATATTCTCATTGTGTTTTATTTTGACCTTTATACCTCTTGTTTTCTCATCAAGACAACTAAAAGAACATATCATTTCTCTAAATGTATCTTCATGCTTTGCAGTTCAGATCTACCTCTTTGGAAGTCTTCTTTCCTTACAACTGATCTACTTTAATTTTGCAGTCTTACTTTAGTTTTGCAAATACAAATACTGACCTTTGTATTTCTTTTTCATTTCCTTCTCGTTTAAATTTTTCAATGTATTCCTTACTGTATCTCTCTTGCGTCTGGCACTGCTCTTCAAATATTTTTATTGTTTCATTAAATGCTTCAATAGCTGTTCTTTTCATTTGAATTTCCTGAAAATAAAATAGTTGTTTAAATTATAGTGGTTATCAAACAGAGGGATAATTTACTGGCTTGTATCATGGAAACACTTGAGCATGTTTTAACAATGACTTTAATATCCAATTACCAGAATGTATGCTGTCTGAAATACAAAATAGAGAAATCAGACCTGTGCAAGAGGCTAGCATGATGAGGTTTTCCAGGAAAGAAAAACGGCTAGACAAAGAGTTAGATGCAATCTCTGTTTTATATAAATAAGTTTTATTTCTGCGGATTAAAGCCCTGTGGCAATACCTTTTTCCCTTTGTATCAAGCCAAAGTCCTTAGAAGTACAGCTGACTTTCTGAAATAAAAAAAATTACATGCCAGTGGAATAGACAGATCGTCAGAAGTCATGAAGTCCATCCTCCTGCCTCTACATAGCTAGTCAATAGCTAAGTCTTTGAAGTGATAGAATGAAAGTCGCCTGCATACGTCCATCTCTCCTCTATTACTTTCAGTCTTATTTTCTGCTAACTTTAAGGAGCAGTCTGGATTCCACTGGTGTAAAACAGCACTAATTCACTGATGCTTCAAGACTTGGCTAGTAATTGTTCAAAATGAAAGGAGGATAGAAGAAGCTTTTCATTCTATCAATGTATCTATACGCCATCTCTCCAGCCTGCAAAGGTGAAAGCAGATGTTTTCGAAACTGGTGATAAAACAGAATGCGTTCTTGCCATATGCGTCTTGAAAACCATAACTTGGACAGAAAAGGAAAGTATGCAGAAGTGCTAGAAAATCAAAGTAGCGTTGTGATTGCTTTGGATGCATGTGTCAGTCTTGAGCATAGTATTAGGTTGCAGGTGGTGACTGTTCAGTACAGCTCCAATGCACTGAGCCAGCACATCAAGTTCACTGTTTTCCTGCTTTTGGGCAATAGTAAAGGTAGTGAAAGGGAGGAGGAGGAAGGAAAAAGATGGCAGTACGAATTTACAGTAACATTCTTCTCAACACACATTAGTCTTTTGGTTTCAAATGCCTTACCTGAGATGTTCGTGTGTAGTCTTCATAGAGTCTGTCATATTCTCGGCTTTTTTCTTGGAACTGGGTATTATACTCATGTAATTTCTTACCCACTGCTTCAATGCTATCCTCTTTTACAACTTGATCCTGGGAACAGAAGAAAAGGCATTTCATAAATCAACAATACACTGCACAGATTTTCAGAACTGCTTAAAAAAGTCCAAATTTTTACATGTAAATGTGACACCTCTTTTATCAATATAGAAGTAAGATGTACTATACGCACAAACTGCAAATACAAATGAAATTAATGACAAAAAGCAGTTTTGTGTAACAAGTGTGCAGTTTATACTAGAAATGATATATTTCATCTGCAATGAGTGGGCTATTTATTATTTATATAAGTTTATTTCTTAATAATGTATTTGCAGTATTTAAAGTTTTAATTATTTATAAACAGCTTCTGGAGTTAGTTTTAAACAAAAATACCTACTTTCATACTCATTTTATTTTTTAAAATATTAACAGAACTGAAATTCTTTGTAACAGTCCACGATAATTTCTCTGTATCTAAGTGGAACACAAAGAAAATAGAGCAAATTACCTGCTGGTACTTAGACACTGGATACAGCAATTTTACATCAAGTTTGGGATTGTACTGAGCTAGAGATTCGTTCCGGTAGTGGTTTATTAGCTCAACCACAGAGTTGAAAGTCAATGGATCAGAAAAGCCGTATTTCCCATCTCGGTGAAATATTTTGATTAATTTGTTATTTCCTCCTTTCCTGCAAATAAAGTTTGTTAAAAAGTCAGGCATACTTGGATTACTATTTCCTAAACAACATTGTATTTTCAGTGCAGTACTGCATTTTGCTGTCATGTATTACAGACCTAACAGCTTACCTAAGAGTAAGTGTGTAGTCCCCATGCATTTTGGTTGAAGCATCTCGTACCAAAAAGGTACCATCAGCAGTGTCTCGAAGTTTCTCATTTACTTCTTCCCTAAAATGAAAGCAAAAGTAACTAATGATTTCAGTTACTTCTCACTCCATTATCATCTGTGCTCTAAATTCTTGTTCTAAAATAACTATTTTATAAGCCTCCTTGATCTCCATATAAATACAGACAGTTATTTAATAGCTTATTTACTATTACTAAAGAACAACTGGGATACAAAAACAGTATATTCTATGTCCTCTCACTGCTGAAACAAAATGATATTCTTGCAGAGTTCTTCTGCTTGTTCGTACAAGCCTGCGCAATTGGAGCAGCCAGTTCTGGTCTAATGTACCTATATATAGTACAGTTAAAAATGTTGCTAATACATAGCACTTGTTAGTCTGGCTTGTTAAGTACTGTGCCTACAGTTGTGGTTCTGGATGAAAAACAGGATAAAAAATACTTATTTCTCAGTGTTGTCCTTTCATGCTAGTATTTCATACAGCTATCTTAAAATAACAGAACAACCACCAAATCATTTCATGCATTACATTCTAATGGACTGCCAGTAACTTTTTAGTCATGTCTGGAATAAAACCAAGTGTGATATGATTGTGTTGGAAAATATCCTAAAAATAACTCTTATTACTGTAATTTTTCTGTACTTATGCAGAGTACATACACAAAGAATAACACAGCAAGAACATAAAGTCAAACATGAGAACTACATGTCTTGAGTTGTTTTACCTTGATATATCTCCCCAGTACCATTCAGCATCTTGTAATGACATGTTGTTATTCATGCCGTTGTTAGTTACAGTATTAGGTTTCGGTGGCTTAGGAGGCAGTGCTACAAATAAAGGGGGGAAAAGTTCATTATAACTCATTGAAAACATGACCAGATATCCCTTGAAATTACAGATTATCACATGAACGAGAAAAGAAATAGTTATAGAGTGTTCCACCTCCAGCAGTATTTAAAAGTAACCAAAGGAAAGAAGATATTTTTCTGAAAACAATACAATTCAACAAGATAGATGTACTGTTTCAAAAAAAAAGTACATCAGTCTTCCAATAACATATTTTAAGCAAAATATAACATCTTATCTCTCCCTCCTCTGATAAAAGCATTTGAAAAAAAAATATTCTGAAGTTTGCTTTTACCTTCTTCCACTATCTCTGCTAACCATAAATAATAAAACATGAAAAAATTAATTTTCTTTTCTCCTGCATAGTGGTCTTACAGTAATGTTGCTGTTTTCTCACCTAGAAGCTGAGTAATAGAAGATGCAAACCCACAGCAGTACTGTACGTTTTAATATTATGATCTGGATTTCCATGATCCTCTGCATTCTGTGCAATGATTTGCCAAAAAAAACGTTTAAGAAACCCATCTGTGACCCAAATATCCCTTGTGTTAATCTTAGAATTCTTCAGAATAAATTGTCTTCCAAATGCCAGGGCTGATTAAAAACCACATCCCCTTTCCTCAATGTCAAAGATGCATACGTATACCAGTGGCTTCCAGAGGAAGACACTGCAGCACTCCTGACTTACTAGCAAGGGGGACTATATTGGGGTCAGGAATAAAAAAATCATCCCAGCTCATTTAGTTTCTTAGTAAGTACAACACTTCTTATGAACATCCCTGTATGTATATTATTCTGGCTATGAAAGATGATGCAATGAAAATAAAGAGAGCACAGTATTTTTATATGATATGAAAAGATGATGTGATATCAAACATTCAATTAATATTATTAGATTTTAAAGATCAGTTCTTCTTAAAACAATACAAACCAACAGTTTGTAATCACTGCTTCAGAAAACAGAAGTGTTATTATAGCAGCTCTTTTTAGCCACAGCGTTGAAGAAATATAGCAAAAAATAATTACAAAAGAAATGAAATTTTTCACGACAGACAGAAAAAAAATATCAAAACAGAAACAGGTCAATTCAGAAAAAAATCAATTAAGTAAGCAGGCAGGTATTTCTACAGGTTATTATACTAGTTACTATAATACTAGTTAATATAACCAAGCACTGAAACACAATTCTTATTAAGGAAAAAAAGGAAGTAGTATTATTTGTATCAATGACAATGTAAATAAATCCTACATACCCACTAAGAATTTTTCAGCATCTACCATATAGATAAAAAAGAATTAACTCTTCCATAATAAGACTGCAGTTTTACCTGGTGGATCCATTTCTATGTAAAACATCAAGTCTGTGCCACAGTTTATATCTGTCTTAGGATATTCTATATCCAGTTCTTCCATATTCCAAACAGTATTGTACATTTGTATGAGTTTCACTGAGTAAGCTCAGATACAAGGAAAGAGTCAGGCTCTCTTTGTAATGGTGTCTTGGAATTCATTTTAAAACCTATAAGGGGCTGCACTGTAACCTATTACATCATAATCCTCAGCCAATCATGTCAAAATAATGTCACCAGACCACTCCTGTTTCATCATTTTGTTCTACATTAATCTTAAAACAATTTCAGTTTCAGAAGGAACCCACATTTAGCAGAACCGCAATATAAACCTGGTATTACAAGCAAAAAGGCAGAGCGGGCTCTCCTCACACACCCTTCTTTCCATTTCATTTTCCTGACTTTGCAGCATGGTACGGTCCAAGGCAGGCAGGATGACAAAAGGCTGATATGCTGCAGCACGTAGCTCTCACACACCACACGCACACAACACACACATGCTCACACACAGCACAGCTCCGTTCATGCATAGGTAGGTCACCTCTCAGATTCATTTTCCTACTCGGATGCCTGGAGTTTATCGCTGAAAAGGCTTTGAAGGGTTTCTGTACACGTTAAGGATGGGAAAGGGAATAAGAGCATGACTCTGCATGCGTGTTTGTGTGTGTCAGTATCCGTTATGTGCCTATCACACACACACATACTTAAGCATGCACGTATCCACATAATGAAATACGGATTACGTTTTCAAACTGTACAGATTTCTGTATTTTAACGGGCACACAGATCTGATGCTCCTAGATTTACTATATAAAGTGGACACACTGCAACAGATGCCTCCCCCCAGTATCACTTTATAACAAAATACAATTCCAACTATTCTGGACTAACTCATTTCGAAACCTAAACATCAAATATGTAACCTTACGTTCACCAGGCTGTCCAACACTGTGGAATAAAGTAAAAAAACTGAGTCAAGATTTTGAAAAATGATTCTGCTGAATACAGAACGCCAGTCTGTCAGGATATAGCAGGATTTAGTTTACCTTTTCATACTGTTTCTTTACGCTGTTCTCACTGAGATACCAAGTTAACTGTTTTTAAAAGCAAGAGTCCTTGTCAGCATCTTCTTCCAAACTTGACTTTACACCTCCTGTGTACTCCTGGTGCTCAGAAATATTCTTTCTAACCCCCCATGATGGACTGCCGCTCTGTCAGACCTCTTTGGGAAACACGCGCAGAACAGACTATTGATTCCAGAGCTGAGTGCTGTGGAAAGCAATCCGAGTGCTTCATCCTCACTATCCTCTATGGCAGCAGAAAATCAGATACCAAAAATAACCACAACAAAGGGTAACTGTAGCAACTATCTGTGCCTCATCATAAGGAATCCTGCTGCAGCTGAAACGCGCTCTATCTCACAAATACTCATTAAAAAATTAAGACAATTTCTACCCTTTCCAAGCATTGCACACATCTCCCCTCCCTCTGCTCCCCTCACCAGCCCACCGCCTTCACACAAGCGTTAACACATCAGAACATGTCGGGAGTACCAACAGTTACAAAAAAACACATGCTGCTTTGCTTTATATGTTAACGAGCTTAAATTCATTGTGAAGCAGACTCCCCTCCCTGCTTAGGTAGACATGCTCCAAAGATTCCTTCCATTTTCAAAGTGAAACAGGATACTTGAACTCATCCCATGCACAAGTCCTGACACCGTGCTCTGAGGTTTGCCCACCTGCTACCTAAACACTGAGTTGCCAAGGTAATTATTTAAATTAGGTTACAAAGAGCTCCTGCAAAGACTACATGGCTGCACTTAGGTCAAATGTAGGATCAGCAATGTTTTTTGTTCTGTTGAATGAAGCCTTTCAGGAGAAATTACTTCTCCTGGGATTCAGCTCTGGCTGAATTGAGTCTGCCGTGCTGCACAAGTGAGCTGCTGCTCAGCCCAAGGCAGGCTCGCTCGCGGGCATGGAAAGACAGGAGGCAGACAGGCGTTTCCCTGCCTAACGCACAGGTACCTGACCTTCACTCCCGTATTTTAAGACTATTAAATCCCTACTTGGTAATCAGTTACAGTAAAATAGTTCCATACGGTGATGAAGAAAACACAAAGAAATTCAGAATCACTTACTTTGTAAATTATGCATCGCAAATGCTTGCCCTTATTATACAGTCTGAAAAGATAATCCGACAACCTGAAAAACTGGCTTCCTCTTACAAAAATCTTCCTTAAAAAAAAAAAGGCAAAACAAAAAACTTCTTTGAGGAAACTTCTCTGAAGCAGAAGGTAATTCTGAAAAAGAAGACTCTGCTTTCCAACCACTGTTCCACCAAAATCTCTGCAAGATGCAATGACAAAATCCCAGCCTTCTGCTTCTTCTCAACTGTTTACGGCTCTGTGTTCTGCAGAAGGTATCCTCTTACTCTGGTTCATCATTAAAAAGTGAACCTGACTTTAGTACTGTTAAAAAAAAAAAAAAGAAAGAAACCACCACCCTCAGTAGCTTGCATGTCTCTCAGAGATAAAGATCTCAGTTTCATGATTAACTTGGGCAGGTTCAAATATTTGCTGAGCCAGGGATTTCAGGTGGGGGAGGGGAGCCAAATTCAAAGTAAAAGTTGTCATCAGCCAACAAGTGGTCAATGCAGGGCTAACTTTCTCATTTTAGCTAAGTAAGTGAGAAGTCCATTGTAAGAGGCTCTCAATAGGCTCTGCAACTTGCTGCTGACTGCAGTATTGAGGAGCCACTCTAAGAACAAACTAACTACAGGAAGTGGCTCGCTTTCTGCAGCAAAATAAAACAGAAGCAAAATCCTCCTTGAAAAGAGCTGCATTTCACAGGTCAGCCCTGTGCAAGCTATACAGCCTGCTTGCAACCGCAGCATCACCTCCTGCTCTGGATCACAAATACAGGTGTTGCACGAAAACCCTCAGAACGAAGCTTGTGAGGTATTTTACCCAGTTCTTGTTAAGTGAAAATAGCAGAGAAAACACCTCTCCATATCCATGTTGTCTGCCAACATGTCAGGGTTGCACTTCATGCAGGCAAGTGGGAAAAGGGACTGTCCAGAGAGGGAGCAGTCCAGGTCAAATCTATCTTCCTTGCCTTACTGTTTGGTGAGATCTGTCCTCTTAATGAATGAAGCAGTGATTGAAGAGCCTGCTCTGTTTGTGCATGAAAGTTAACTTCTTTGCCAGCTATACCTTTATAAAGAAATAAATTCAAAGTGAGAGGAAAAGCAGAAGACAACAGGGTTTAATTCAGAGAGAGGAGGAAGGGGATGAGAATGGGTATTTTCCTCTCACTTTTTGGAAACAATTGAGAACTTCTTGTAGCGGGGTCCCGTGAGATCTGCTTGCAGTCTTTCTGGCAAATAGCACTGAAACTGTCACCCCACAAACACTCCCCCTATCCAAATCCCTCTATGCTACAAAATACTATAGCTACCAAAATTTGCTTCTACTTCATTATACTGTTAAATCCCAAAAATCTTCAGTACAATTTTAATGTTTTACAGCTCACAGATAAACTTCACCTATAAAAATCACTCAACTTTTCAAATTTTAGTCTTTATCTACTTGAATAATTATCAGTTACATATATGATTTAAAGCAACGCCATCATAAAAGGACAGCCTACTGCAAATGAAGACAGTTAAAGCATGGTACTACACATCTGCAGCACAAGAATAGTGTAGCTCCTGCTGGTAACTGATTTGCCTCCTATATATTGCTAAAAATTTAAAAAAAAAAAGCTTTATAACACTTTTTATAGGGTCAAGATACAGATGCACATTTTCAAACAAGATAAGAAAATCTGAAGTTGGTTCATTTAACTGATTATCATTTTAAAAAGCATGGGTACACAGGTAGAGATGAAAGATAAGACTCTGTTCCTAAGTCCAGGCTTTTTTTTTTTATTATTATTCTTTTGCCTTGTGCAAAAATGAACATCTAATCATCCTGCAGAAGGAACCACATACATTTTCAAAAAAATAAATTATCCCATGCACCCTACAGCATTTTCACACAACTGACCCTTCTTAACTTTTATTCAAATTAAAATTTCAACACACTGAGTGGTGCTCACTGAATCAGTAGATGTGCATTTTCAGAAAGCGACACCACACTTCTTTCTGTAGTCATAAGCACGGTGCTCACATATCAATATAAATAACCAATTTGTTTCTACAGAATGATGCATAAAGCAGAAAAGTGTGACAGGTTTGCATACGTTTATATATGAATATAAATTAACACGCATTAATCTGTAAACAATTCTTACAAAGCCACATATTTCAGTTTTACCAAATGCATTCAACTTGGTATCAAGAAATACAAAGTATGTCCTACTGTCAAAATCTAATGCAAGAAATCAGCAATGCTAGGGCTGACATTATCAGTGCATTGTGCTTTTTGCTATACCAGTTATGAAGCCTGACTTCCATTAGCTTAGAAGGAGAGCCCTCTGCTGGCTGAGAGGCCAATGCACAGCAGCAGGTACGAAGCTCTCCCAGGGGATGTACTGCCCCTGCTCACACACAAACCACGTACTGCATAGAGGACAGTCCAGCAAAACCTGTGACATGATGATGAAAAGTCCAGGCAAGGGACAGCATTCATACATTCCCCATTGTGCCCTCGGACCCTACAGACAGAACTGAGCCGAATCTGACCAGCATAGTTCAGAGCAGCCTTGAGACAGATTTCCATTACAAAAAAAGGAAGAGCCTATATAACCTCCCCTGCATTGATCTGCTAATCTTGCTGATCTTTTGTACAGCTAAAAGAAAAGTGCCTGCACCTTGGTGATACATGTGCATTTAGGTTGGTTAGGCGTAAGGCACTCTCATTATCTCACTTCTTAACTATGGCCTCATGAATAGTAAAACCCACTTCTACATGCTTGTTTTACAACAGTAAAAGGGGACAGGTGGACTCAAGGTGGCTGCCACATGGCAGCTCCTTCCAGCCCCTGCCCACAGTGCCACCACTGGCTCTCCATGTTCCTCTTTCTGTCCTCTTCCTCCTTTCCCCTCACTGCCCTGCCCTAGGATACACCTTCCTCTTGGACACCCAAAGCCACTCTACACTCTTCCACTTCAGAAGGACCGTGACTCTCCACGTTCTCCCCCCAAACCTACTCCTAACCTCCCACTGCCCTTTGTCAAATAGAGGGTTGCTTGTCTTGTCAGCAACACTTCTGTGTCTTCATTTACTACAAACATAGGCATAAGAGGTATTCTAGGTTCACTGTAACTTTGCAGAGGGCTAAACATTAATCTAACAACAACAACAAAATACAGAGTTTGCTGCAGTTACAGGGAAAAAGAAATTCAGACCATAGTCACTGTTTCATAAAAAATAATCCAGTAATGGCCTAGCAGCAATGACTGTTTTTGTGCTACTTTTGCTGCATTTTACTGCATCACTTTTGCTACAGGATGCCCGATATACGATAGCATTCCAATTAGAATGCTTTTTAATGTGCTGAAGCTAGAACCACAATTAGTGGGTGAAGTGGTATGAAAAAGACCAACAGTTTTGTGAAGGTCTCCCCCCTATTCTGATCAGTCATCTCCAGGTCAAGATTTTCTGTGTCTATTCACTGCCTAAGATACAACTAGAATTTTATGTGCAATTCATTTTAGATGGAATGTTTTCATCCATACTTTAGAGTAACAGAAAGAAAAAAGAAAGGAGAATGCTAACCCTTCAGCCTGTGAAAAAGAAAACAGGCAGCTTGTAATTGCTTAACTGTCAGTATGCTATTTTCAACAAGGAAGATTCTTTCTGTTTAAAACTTCCAAAATTTTAAAATTCTATTATAGATGGTCATTTTCTGAACACTTAGGTGACAAATAAATTCTGTTTGCTAAAGATCCTCCTTTATTACAATGCTTCTAAACATTTTTATGGAAATTCAAGCCACTACAATCAATTATCTTGAGGTTCACAATTTGTAAAAATGCATCTTACAGAGTTCTGTGAGAACAATAAAAACACAGAACTGCAAACAATCAGGTCACCAAATGATTTTGGTGCTGAGCACAGACTTATGTCCTAATGCTGGAGACTTATTTAGCATTCAGTAAAGATTCAACTTTCAGAACTTATTCAAGTGCTTTACGTGCCTAAGAGCAGAGTAGCTAACCACAGATGGCAAAGTTCAAAAACTTGTACCTGAGCTTTTTTTCAGCATATTAATAGATGTGCAAATGTTTTACTGAAAATATTCCATTGTTCTAGATGAACTGTCACACAGAAAGATAAGGTGGTCTATTTTTGTCCTATGAGAAATCCCAGAAGGATCCTCAAAATAAACAACCACATTACAAAATATTAATTAACCCAAAAACAATATTAAAAACAAATGTTTTCATTGACTATTAATGACTATGATTATTAGTATAGCGTCAAACTCTAAATCTGATGAACACAGCCAATTTCTTCAAGTGCTCTAATATTACTTTCAGGATGACTGTTTCCTCATTAGTAGTTCTAACACTAACGCCTTTCACTTCTATATGTTCCTCATATGAAGCAACTCAGGACTATATGCAACTAAGTGATCTCTTAAGTGCAACTTCAGTAACTCTCACTTTGCAACTTAAGAAACAATACCACCATCCCACACATCACTGTCTCGAGCCATGTAAACCTAAACCTATCCTAAGGTATCTGCAAACACGATTTCAAAAACTGCCATTATCAAATTCTGTCAAGCAGAGAGGATTCAATAATGCATTTTCCTTCTTAATACTTTAAACACGTGGCAAAGAAAAATAAATTTGCAGATTTTTAATAAGGAAATACAAGCAGTCATTAGAAGTTTGAACTCTCCTGGCTTAATGAAACATTAGGAGCAGGAATGGTTTCAGAGTGAAACAGAGTGGTTCTGGAAATGCCCGCTACACTACTTTGAGGAAAGTGAACAAAAAACAAGGAACTATAAATTACCTGAAAATACATTTACACTAGCTGTTAGGGAAATGCTAGAAATTAATAGAGCTGGCAAGGTTGGAAAAACCTTCCAATCAAAGCAGTAGGAACAAAAACCTTTGCTTTAGACATTTTTAAATTAATCATTTATTGATGGAGGGGATTACAGAATGTGCATACATGTAATACTAGCAATAGGGTAAGTTTTGGCCATTCTTTTTCTGCTGATGTGTTTCAGCTCTTTGAAACTTGAAGCAGCCCTATAAATCCAACTGTTATGAACTTTACATTGTACTGTGAATAGAGGTGGGAGAGCTATATCATGCCCAATGTTCTATACACTGTGACCCTATCCTTTGCTCAGATACTCTTTGTTAATAAGCTGTAAAAGGAATTACTTCAGTCTAAATACAGTGTCCCTATGTTAATAATTTCTTTGTACAGAGTACGCAACTCTGCCTTGCTTCTACCAAGTATTTGACTTTAAAAGAGGGATTTCTGCATAAGTGAGAAAGGTTTTTTAATTTATTGACTAAATTAGATGCTAACTCACAGCACCAAAACAATTATAATCTAATTTTCTTGAATGTGTTTTTAATATTTTCTGCAGTTTATTGATAAATGAATCTTTTATGTCTCTGTATTATAAAACGCAAACAAAAAGGGAAAACCTTGACTTCTTCAGATGATCCCTGAGCTACTGCAGTTCTGAGAAAGTTTTCTGACAATTAAATAAAATCTCTATAATTTAGTCCTCCCACCTCCACTGTATGATACACATTTTATTGGTTTACATGTCTTAAAATTACAAAATTAATGTTCTCTCTTTAATGAAAAAGAAATGAAAATCCTAAGGCTGTAGAAACTATTGAACTAGGCTGATTTAATGAAATAGATAATTTCTTATAAAACAGATGTTACACATCACTGTGAAAAATATAAACAACTTAGTTCTGTAACTATGCATTTTACATTATTTGAACAGACAGAAAAGCAACCAACATTTATTGTCCTTAAGCTGAATTTTACTATTAAAAAATGACACTGTATAAGTTTTAAAATTAGAAATAACTTTTACCTGGTACAGGCTGTCTCTCATTCCATTCACTTGTAATTAAAGTCTCTAGAATCTTTATGTGGTGTTCAGTATTATCAGAGCTGTAGGAGATGGATTAGTCAGTAAGAAACAGGAAAAATACAAATGTTTTACCCTAGTATTATTCAATAGAATCGGAAAAATTTACTAGAATACTCTCCCCACTGCAAGTCAGGTCACAAAATTAATTCATTACAATTACTTTTGTATACAGTTAACCCAAGTTATAGTACAGAATATAATAACGATGTCCTACGTACCTTGCTATCTGGTACTTAAAAAGGAGAGGGCTGAAAATTTCAGCTAGAGACCTTGCATTCAAGAGATTTTTGCTGGAGGCTTGACAAAGTCTGAGGAAATGTTTGAGCAAATACTGGAGTGTAAGCCAGTATTGGTGAGGTATATTTGGAGATCTAATGAGTTTCTTCAGCAACTGTGCGTATTCTTCTGAGCTCTGCACATCTGCAAGTAAACAGATAAAAGGATCTCGATATCAGCAAGGGAATATTCAGCAAGTAAAATGTAAAATTTAGTCCCTCCTTTGGAAGCATCAATTTTGCAAAAGAATAATAAAAATTTAGTCCTTCATTAGTGCTGTAAGATTTGTTTCTTCTCTGGAAAAGAAGTAAATTGCTTGGGGAAAAGTAAAGAAGAAGTATTCAGAAGTCAAATGGAAACAGATATGCATTTTGGTAAAAACCACAATGTGTTCAGAGCGTACTGGTAGAAGTCTGTCTTGTGTTTAGCGTCACACATGATTGGGTAATTCTGAGATGCACTAGATAAGCCTCACAGGTGCTGTTCTAACTTTGAAGGTTACCAGTAACAATATCCTGTCCTGAGACATAGAACAGAATACTTCACCGATGAGCTGAAAGCCTGTAAGCTGTTTGTTTGAAATCAGCACCGCAGATGATGAATCTTACATGCATGTATTTGTCACTTCATAATCTTTAACTCCCAACATACTGCAGAACACCACGACCTCTAATACGTTTACTTTGTCAGCACTGATAAAAAGTTAAAAATTAGCTTTCTGCACACAGATAAGTCCTTGATTTTTCCCCCCAGTTTTTCTATAGTCATTCTACCTACTAAAATGCAAAGAATTACATTATCTCATATACTTCCTTTTATGCTTACTTAAACACATCAGTAAATAATGCAGATCTAGATCTGAACTGAAACAGCTCCCATCAAAAACAGTAAAGGTGTCAATTCTTTTATGAGATACTGCCAGGTTGTGCAGAATCTTCCTTATTCTATGGGTTACGTACCAGATCACTGAGAAATCAAAATCCTAAAAAAAGCTTTCTGTTTGATATTTGAAATAATCTCGTATTCATACCTTGAGCAACAGAAATTATATCACTGTAAACAGTTGCTGGAATTACGGGATTTGGCAGATCTAGGAGATACCTCTTGAGAGCATCAGATAAAGTGTGTACATCGAAAGTTTCTAAATCCAATGAAGAGGCATCTGGAAGGAAGGAACAACATAGTTCTAAGACATTAGTAATTAGAAGAAAAATGTAGACTTATGATATTACCTCCTCATAACAAGCAAGAACTGCTAATTAATATCTGGTTTATAACTAACAACTCAAAAGAAATAATCAATCTAAAACATCAAAACACATCGTTAAGACTTGGATATATAGTGCTCAACACTATGCCCAGACTTTTCACATCTGATGAAACAACTTCCACTGCTGCGTGGCCTTCAGTCACACACAGCTAGGCTAAACTCATCATAATAATTTCCTTTATGTTGGTAATGACATGGAATATCAGAATATTTTTAACAGATCTCTGTTTTACCTATAAATATTTTGTGTAAGAAGTAAGTATTAATCAAGGCTTCGCCCATATGCAGGCTCTCTGCTGACAACTAGTGCTATTCTGACTAATTAACAACCCGGGCTTCATGTCTGTAAATATTTATGTGAGTAAGTGGAAACAAATACACATGTTTAGAACTAGGTGCTGAGTGTTTTGTCTAGCAGATGGGATTTATCTTGTAAAACCTAGTATCTTTCCAGTATTGTTATGACTCAAACTAAGGTCTGAGAGTACCACTACTTCTTAGTGCTGGAGCAAGGCAGCAATCAGCAGCAAAATTAAAAATAGGAAAACACAGAAACAGTGCAAGCAAGTTTGATTTTCCTCTTAAAACATGAAAGTCTGGTGCAGTATAGTCTCAAAAGTTTACAGAAAGACACATCTGGGACAAGAATCTAGAGATACCAATGCTGAACAACTTTCTAGGCTAGTCAAGTCTCCTCTAAAACAACTCCAGAAAATACTTAGCCAGCTTGAAACAAATTCTGCTGGGAAGTAGAGAACTCAGTTATATGGTGTGCCTACACATTCTGTGAAAAAGAGATGTTAATGAGACACTCAGTGCTCTTCCTCCTTCTTCCTGTTTTCCCCAAAGGAAAGCTTGCAGCAGAGTTTAATCCCAAACAATCCTTTCAAGAAAATAATGAAAAAACTTGCAGTGTGGCTATGAGTTCTATGAAAGCAAGCAAGCATCGAGAAATCTAACCAACTACAAATTCATAATAGTTTTCAACAGTTCTGTTGCTCCCAGAATGTTTATTTCATAATTTAAGCCCTGATTTTCTCAGCGTTGACCCATTCCTACACATGAATGTGTGAGTAAGAGTTAACTTGAGCTATTCTGCAGCTTTTTGAGTGTAAAGTCATAAATAGACCTAAACTATTCTGTCTGCTGAGCTGGCCAGCTGCAAGACAGCTTTGATTTTGGAGCTAAACAGCACTGTGTTGAAACTAACAGGCAGTTATCCAAATTAAAATGCAGAGTACTTTAGCCATAAGCACATGAATGCTCTTCACAGCTTGGTGAATAAAGCTGACATGCACACTGTTAAATCAAGACAATAGGCAGCAATGATCCAATCTCTCTGTATCCATGTGTCTGGACACCCACCGCCCAGGATCTGTCCTGGAAGACCCTAATAATAGCTTAAAGAGAAGAGAGTAAGAGACTCAGATACTAACAACTAAAGTCCTGATTTCCTTTCGTCAAACCTAATTACATTTTAAGTAAGAGTAAATGTAAACCACAAATTCTTGATCTTAGGAAATAAACATATCTTTCATAAAAATATACACCAGTTTAAAGACTTAACATGGAATTTCAATAAATTAAGATCTGCACTCACACTGAGCTGTAAAAATGTGCATTTATACTGAAATATAATTACAGTGCTAAAAATAAGGCTTAGGCTGTTAGCACCACATGTGTATATTCTCTCTGCTTTCATGCATGTACTCTTCGCTCCCTCCAGAGTTAACACAGGAGCAGATGCTCTTTTGATTTGAAGGAACAGTCAACTCATAGCATCACTTCTTGTTTATTTTGCTAATACTTATAATTACTGAAAATGAAGAAAGGAGTATGAGTTGCTTCCTTAGTTCATTTGGCATCACGGCGTGTAACCAGTTTCATTTTCTACCTCTCGTATTTTTGTGCCTCTTCATGCAAGAAGCAAGCTCACACTGCACACCAGTTTGCAAAAGCACAGTGAAGCACTGCTGCTACAACAGCTCCTCATCTCTCATAGTGCAGCTAAGTGTTGCCAAACCTATACATTCTGGCATAAGGTATAAAGACCATAATACCAAAAGAGAACGAAGCACATGTCAGAGAAGCTGAATGTGTATGTGGTGTTAGCAGTGTAGCTGCATCTTCAGTGCCCAAAGCCTGAGAACCCAAACTTCTGCAGTAACATTGGCTCAAATCTTTTTCTTTCCCTTCCATCATCATCTCTGTGCCAGACAGGGAATGTTCATCTATTGCTTCTCCTGCCACAGATATGTATGCACAGAACTGTACGTAAACAATTGGTTATTTGCTTACAAAATATTAACCAGTAGCGCAGTGCTATAGGAATGATGTATCTTTCCCTTGCTTCAAAAAGAAGAAAACCCAACACATAGCCTCCTTTTTCTTTTTATTTTTCTTCCCCTGTGCAGCTGAACTTTTAGCCCTTGAAAAAGCAGGTGGCCAGCAAATGACTAAAATATTATTCATGGAAGAGGAACTGATGCAGTGAATAAAAAGATAACCTCCAGGAGTAAAAAAAAAACAACCCAACTTTTCCATATTAAGCGTAAACTTTACAAATCTTTTTTATTTATATTTGTCTTACTATATTATTCAGAACCAAGTTATACATAAGCTGAGCAGGGGAGCAAAGAAAACAGGATCAGTGTGACCCTAAAATCCACCTAGTTTTTCAGGAAAGAGAGCTGTACTTACCACACTCAAGAATTTGTCTTAATTCTGCTGAGCTGCTTGAGCTTTGAGTTACATACAAAGTTGAGCACTCCAGACCTTCAAAACAAAATTGATGGCATGTATTAATATTCCAGTGACTGCTACCATGTAACAACATACTTCTGTATTCTTCAAATAAGTATATATATAGAATAAATTAGCAACATTTTACCATCACTATCCTCCTACTAAATACAACTGATTTTTAAGGCTGTAATATATTTCTTTGTACATACAAACTGTAAGTTCTGCAAATAGAACTGGCCATGGAAGATCCAAGATCCCAGCAGACCCCCTCACTCAGTACAGCACTCCATGTGATGACCACAGAAACTCAGGATTTGGCAGCAGACACAGCAAAGAGAACAACCCGCAGGAGCAACACTGGAGACAGATCTTCCTTTACTAGGCCTATTTAATAATAAGCCTGAGATATACTACCTCAGGAATGGGACAGGACAGAAATTCTGACACATCTTAATTAGCGTTAAGCCTAAGCAGACCTAAATGAGTTACAAGCAAGCTCACCCCTTGGTACTCTACGCAGTTAACACAGACATATAACCTCTTCTAAGGAACAGGCAAGTCTTGGGTTACCACCAACAATCTGTAGAGCCCAAAACCTCAGTGTGTAAACAGGGTGTGTCACATCACTTCCGCAAGAGAGCACATATGCATCATATAGTATGCCTCAGAATGCACCTGAATAAAGGACATCAATGCAATGCTTGCACATGAAAGATTCTGCTTACAATTTCGCTAATTCAGGGAAAATACAGACGACACAAGAAATGAGACAGCACCCAAGGATGCAGAACACCAGCAATCTAATATTATCACCGGTGCTTCCTGGAAGCAGTCATTGTTTATGCAAACTGTTGCTGAACACTGGTCCTTCTTACTGATATTAGCAAAATCTTCCTCATTCAGTAAAAGGCTACAGTCTTCTAGGGTCACAGCACTAAGCGAGAACTCATATTCCCAGGGACAGCAGTCTGTATTGGTAAGAATACCACGTATCTCCTCACTTCCAAGGCCACTGAAGGGAGCAAGACTGCTCCTAATCACACCAGCACTATGAAGGAAGTATCACAGAGAAGCCAGGAAAAGAGTGAGAGGGTAAGAGAAGTAGAGACATAAAAGTGAAAGCCTCTAAGGGACAGAGAAACAACACAAAAAATTGGAGAGCAAAAAAACCCATAAAAATTATCACTGACTGTCTCAGAACACAGCAGTAATAAAGATCTGCCTCCTGAAATATAAAAACAGTTCTAACCTTTTCATATTCAGTTGGTTTTTTTTTCTGATTTGCTTATTTGGTCTTGTATCCAATGAAATGTCATAATGCTTCTTCCACAATCAACTTTGGAGTTTAGCAGGTTAGGGGAAAAAAAAAAAGATAAATCTAATCCCTTCTTCTATCTTTGCTCAGGTCTGAATAGCCTCTCAGCAGAAACCAATGCAACAAACCTTAAATGAGGTTATTTTCCTAGCAGTTGAATAATGTGATGCCTATAAGCTCTAGGAAGGGAAATGTCTATTCTGGATTTAATTCTGCAGTCCTGGCTCACACAAGAAATAAAAAGCTTGTGGTAGATAACTCTTCAGCCTACCTTTCTTTTCAATTGTCTCTGTTATCTTGATGAGGATTGGTGGAGCAACATCAGGAGGTGAAAACTGCTCTGTAAGATCTGGAAGTGAAAAAGCTGTAAAAGAAAAAAAATAAAAATAAGCCAATCTACACTTGAATTCAACCATCAGTTATGAAAATTGTGACATAAAATGAAACCAGTTCATTTTTAAGTAGTAAACAGTTCATCTTATCAGCTGTAAAAGGCTGTGCAAACATCTCACTTGTCAGGCCTAAGTACGAATGCTTCAAAACTTACCAGAAAGCTGTAAAAAATTATGAGGACTGTATTTTTACAGCATTTTCTTTCAGAAAATTCCATCAGTCCTAAAATCACCTTCCATTTAACACAGGAAGAAAAAATACAATAAAGTCTGCCACCTATGAGAGGACAGAAACACAATGCAACAAAGGAAAGAAAAAAATATTCCTAAAATATTTACAACTAGTGCATACCAGGTCAGGGAGCTAAACACATCACCATATGGGAGCTGCGGATCCACTAGGTAAAAAAGTTGGGAACAGCAGTAGAAACAGGTTCATATTCACAGAAAAAGCTCAATTATATAGATCAAAAGACACAGATATTCTCACTCTTCAAGCCTAGCAGTGCACATGTTTTTGAAGCAGTAATTTTCTTTTCTACAATTACTGGTTAAGAATAAATGGTGAGCTAATCAGAAAGGAATATTTCGCAGATCCAAATAAACCCACATCACATCTCCGTACAGCTTTAGTGCAGTAGTTTCTTTGCTAAGAGAACATACCATATAAACGAATGTTCTAACATGGTAACGTGAAAGATGATCAATCTCTCAATGCACTGTTTTTTGCCAAAAGAATAATTTAAAAAGTTTTAAAGAAATCTTGTTGAATTCCTAGAACACAAGAACGTTTACATAAAGATATTATTAAACAGCTGCCAGAAACATCCGGTATACTTTGATGGCTTTTGACTGATAAACAGAGCTTAACCATTGAGGTAAAATTTGTCAGTTGCCTAAGCAATGGTGATCTCTGCTCAACTGAATTCATCAAAAACAAACGGTGCACTTCTTAAATGCACGTATCCATTTGCATGTGTGCACATGATTCAATAGAACTATTACGATAACTAAGTAGGAGGGAAAAAAAGAAACAACAGTGAAATACGAATATAAGGATTTAAGTTAGTATCTTTTAGATAAGCAAAAATTAAACTATTAGAACTGAAACAGCAGGCAATTTTCACTGAGAACTAACCCTATTTTGTAACAGTAATTACGTATCTTCCTAAAAATGTGAACAAATTCCAAGTGGAAAAGACAGAAATTACTGAAGAACTTTGAAAGTGAAAAAAACTGAAGAATGAAAGACAAATTATTTACAAATTTATAGCAGAAGGTGGCAGCCCTTGCAACATACAACAGAATGCCTGAATAACAACCATGAATTACTTTCCAGTCCACTCATAACTGAGAAGGACACGAGAAAAACATCTGTTAATCATAACATTTTTAACTTAGAAGGCCGAGAAAATGAGAACTCAGGAGTCTCAAAAGGATTGCCTATGGAGATCCCGGGCCTGCTGATGTTACTTTTCAATCACTCATGGAAAATCAGAGCAGACCCTGTGGATCAAAGGAGTTTTGGTCTGCTCGTAGCCTGAAAGACAAGCGAAACGACCCTGATGACTACATGCTATTTACATTAAGAATCTTGAGCAAAATGAAAGAAAAGCTGATACTAGATTCCTATGATAAAACAATAAAAGGCAGCAGTGTAGCTAAGGACTGACTGCATACCTTGTAGAGAATAGGTTCTGTTAAAAACCACACTACTTCCTTCCTTATGATGCTACAGTTATTTTATACATGCAAATGAGTTGACAAACTCTCAAGGTCTGTCAGATAGCTGAGTTAGTATAACCTTACAATTAAAACCTACACAAAAATAAAGCATGTGTTATATAAGTGTAGCTGACAAGAAGACCTCCAAATGTAGTAATTAATATAGAACAAGCTACTCAGGGAAGGAGATGGTGTATATATCTCTTCACATCTTCAAACCACTTTCAGGTGCCTTCCTTTAGCATAGCATGTTATCTTCTTCATCAAAGAAGAAGATGGTCTCAATTGCAAGACTCTGCAATCCAAGCAGCCTCTCCTGAAGCATACTGTAGTACAGAAAGACCATTTGATCAGATCACAGAATTCTTTTCAACCCCAAACTATGTGTCAACCTCATAGTAAGGGCAAATCTACTGAAATAATACTGAAAGATCAGATCAGAATCATATCAAAGGGTATTCTAAGAAAATACTTGAAGTATGACACATATTAATATACTGCAGAATGCTAAGGGCATAAAATACATCCTTACATGGCAGCAAAGCAAGAATAGGGTTTAAGAACAATCTGCATACTTTTACTTAACTTTCTGCTCCCCTAGGTAGCCAGTAAGTACTCTACTCCTTCTTAAGTAACAGCAAAGAAATTGCATCATCTCTGAACAAAGATGCACATCTCGTAATTCCAGGAGGCAGTGTTTCAGTCTAAACTGAAACTGCAACAAGAAAGGAGAGAAAAATAAGGAGAAAGAGCGACTTGCACTGATTGGAAGTCAGGCTGACAGACACTTGAGACCCTTCAGGTGACAGCATGGCAATTCAAGAACGGTCTGTGCTGCCTATTCAGCCGCTGTCCTTCCTTTCATGCAGCAGAGAGAACTATGTTTTCACACCTTGAAAAGATGGCAAGGGATACTCTGCAAGTAGCTATAAACAAGATGTATTTTAAAAGATAATTCCATGTGCCACTAGATTTAAGGTGTTTTTGTGTTTTTTTTGTTTTGTTTTGTTTTTTTACTATGACTGATAAATGAAGTTTAATCACTGAAGGAAACCAAAAGGAGGATCTAATCTCAGGTGAAGACTTCATGGGAGAAAGACACTGTGGAGTGAAGAAAGGTGCCACACAATACTGTGTGTCCGTCCCCACAGGATTTAAAGAATAGGTGTGAATACAGATCTTAGTGTGCCTCTGCATCCTTGTGTTTTCATCGACATCATCTGCTAGTGAATCCCTCTATTGCACAGTATTCTTAAATAATTTTCTTAGATGACAATGAAAAGCTTCCGGAAACATTTACCTTCATTTTCACATAAATTCTACACTTTGTTTACTAAGACATGATTATGGAGCAAACACATCGGTTAAAATTAAGAATTTCCTACTGCCACCCTAAAATACACACCTATCAAAATATTAAAGTAGCAGTAAAATTTTAAAATAGAAATCAAGATTTCTGATTTATTCTGTTCTTTCCTGTATCCCCCTATCTCTATCTCCCTATTTGGAGAAAGTGAATATTTCTCCAAAACTGGAAATTTTTATCCATCAGGGATGTTGCTGAAATTTTATACATTAAGAGAGCCTTTAAAATAAAGAAAATATATTCCATAAATAAATGAAGCATAAAATATTTACATATTTTACTAGAAATCCAGGATATTCACCTCCCTGCAATACTAAGCTGATGAGTAAAAGCTCAGTAGCAAAAGTACACAAACACATTCACATAAACAAACCTCAGTCTAGTCACCTTCAGCACAGTAATGTCAAAACAATACATCTAAAGATACAGTCACACCGCTCAACAGCAATGAATAAGCTTTCACTTTATAAGCATGTAGGCTATTAATGAATGAATACTACTTAATCTCCTACCTACTCTAGGATTTCCTACTCATTACTGTCATTGCCCATATAACTAAGTTACTGCATCACACTGACTGGTACTTTAAACTCCTCAACTTATGCAGAAAATGGAAAATGATGTTCAAGTTGGAAGAACCCCCGAAACACACATCTGACAGGAAAAAAAAAAGACCTAGAATTTGTAGAACTGAAGCCAATTTAAAACATCTCCATAAAATACAGCCAAATTTGGGAAATGCCTTTCATTTTCAAAATGTCAACAGGAAATGGCAGAGATTAAAGTGAAGAAAACTACACTAGTTTTGTAAAAACAATTTGAATCTTGTAGCCAGAATACAAGATATTCTTAAAGCAGCCTATACGAAGAAAATACAGCATATTTGAAGAATTTATAGCTGGAAAAGAAGTTTTTCACTTATGTCACTCTTAGTAAAAGGCAAAGAAATAAATCCAACGTGAAACCTGCATTCAGTACCTGATTTCAAAAGTATCTTCTGCTTTGAAGCATTCTGTAGCACAGCGCAGAGGTTTGGAGAACCAAATCCACTCTTAAGAATCTGAGCAACTTTGTAGATCCCCTTACTACAATCCAGTATCAGTTTTTCACTTAAAGCAATCATTGTGACTTTTTTTTCTCCTCGAATCCTGTAATCAGCTACTTTATTTTTTTTTCTTCAAAATATTAAGGTTCTGAAAAGCTGTCATACACTCTTTACGTCTTCCTTCTAGTTACAAGTCCAGCAGTATGCCTCCAGATAGTAAGGAAGCTTCTGATGACACATGATAAAAGCTGGATTTTCCACTTGCTCTATTTTTACCTTCCCATAGTGAGAACCAATGAGAGGAACCACAAGCCAAGGTTCTCTCCAATCTGTGAACTCTACACTCTCCCTGATACAGACAGGCTTGAACAGCAATAAGGCTATCGCAGTGTGTGGGAGATGAGAACATACCTAACGTTCAAGGGTTGCCAACACAGCTACAAAGTGCAAGATGAAACCAGCCCACAGCTGCACCTTTTGGAAGGGTTCTCAGTAAAAAGAGATATTTTAGCACTAGTACCTGGCAATGGCAAGTGGAAATTTAAACTGGAATTTGGCTTCAGAAGTTTCTGAGCCAAATCCTTCATTACTGCTGAAAGAAAAATGAAAATGAATACATTTAAAAATATATATGGCTTAAAGTACAACCATACAAACACCACAGAAATGATAGCTTAAAACGTAACAATATAAATACCATGAAAAAGAGCTGGAGTTCAATTTCTGGATATTTTATAGGAACTATATATTAACACATTTGAATTTAGTGCTGACTCAAGATTACTCCATGTATGTTATTTTTCAAGAGATGGCAGTTAAAGCCATTTGTAGACCTTGCGTTCAATGACAGCACAGCTGTACATAAAAGTCTAACATTTCAGAACATAAGCCTTAAGATGATCATAACCAGCTCACGTGTGTGCAACTGTATCCACTAACAAACTGAAGTATACACTCATACGATTTTCACATCCATGTTTGCAAATCACAGATTTGTCCAAACATGAATGCTTTGACCAGCACTAAAATGAACTGGGATAAAAAGAACTGCATAATTAGCATAGAATAAGAAATGCAAAAGTAATGGCCATCATCAACAAGTTGTGACCATGTCCTTCAATGAGATCAATCAACAAACAAGGAAAAAATGGCTTATTTGAAAACATGAAATACCTTTTCTCGTGGCTTATTATGACTATGGCATAACATACAGCAAGATGAGGATAGTCTGTACTTATACTCACTACTGAAATTTCTGGAGTAGGTAACGAGCTTACTTTCTTGACTGAAAAGCTGTTATTTCAGGAAACAACCACGAAGATCCCGTAGTCCTGGGAAGCACCAGGAAGTGCCTCTGAAGGGCTGATGGAGCAGATCGATGCTCCACGCAGACGTCCAACAGAGGACTACAGTGTGTTCTACCCCTTCCTCAGCACCTGCCTTCACCAGCACAGGAAGCACAGACATGGCTTCCTGTGGGAAGATTCCAGGAGGGAATGAAATAAAGTTCAGGGATACAGAACACTTAATGTTTAGCATGGGGGCATTTCACAGTCCACTGTGTGTCTGGTTATAGTGTTAGGAAACAGCTACCTCCGCAGAAATTTTTGCTAGAACATGTATGAGGAAAAAAAAAAACTACCAATCTAGATGCTACAGAGAAAGTTTTCATATGGATCTGAGCTTTGGGTTCAACCACGACAGGAAAAGACAAGTCTGGCATTACAAACATCACAAAGAAATTCACTCTGAGATTTGATGACTATAATCTAGATTTGGTACCTATAATTTTGAAATCTGTCAAAAGAGCAAGCAGATACAGTATTTAGAACTGTCTACTTGCTACTAGCAAAAAGTTTTCTGGTGAAGAAGGATGAAAAAGTGAGAAAGTGAGAGTGAAGACACAAAGTTTATGTCACCATGTGTCACAGATAAGTCAAGCACTGTAATAGACAGTAAGTAAATTCAGCCACAACTGTTGGAAGAAAAAAAGACCTGACTTCATGCTCCATGTGTCCTGGGATAATTCAAGTTTGACTACAGTTAAATTCCTCTAGGTACTGAACACATGACTGAAAATGGCAGGAGTGCTCAGCCATCTCTTCCAGTACTTATACAATTAGATACATTTTTAAAAAATAACAATAATCAGAGGAAAATATGAAATAAAGTTTTAGGCTTCAGTGAATTTTACATGTCATATAAGTACCTTAGTAAGCCTGCCTACTATTACTTGTCTTTTCTTTTTATCGGATGCCATCAACCAGGCAGGCTCTGTGGACTCAACAGAATACCACAGAAGCCAACACTGCTAGAGGAGACTAGATCCTGGAGAAACGCAGAGAGATGAAGACTATCCCAGCACTAGAAAAAGAAAAGCTCTGACCCAATAGAACTACTAGGCCACAGGCTCACAAGAAGCCCATTTTTTACACGGACAAAAATGTCTGTGAGTCAAGATTTATTACTATAAAAATGATCAGAAAGCTGTGAAACAAATGGAAAAAGTGTCTGCTACTGACCTTACATTACTGGAGTACAAGTAGGAAAAGTGATAAAAATACTGATTCTAAAAGCTTGTCAGAAAATTCTTCCAACAGATGTTGCCTGCCCAGTTCTGTTCTTCCATTGGTCAGCAAGCATTCCTTATGAGCCAGAAGATGGAGTGACAACTTAATTCAGATGTTCTGTGCTAATGGTATACTGAAGATTTTAGCCACTGCAAAAAAACACAGATTGGTACTGGAAAAAGAGTTTATCGTATTTGTCGTCAGTCCTCTTTTTCTTTCATCTGCAAAGAATACCTAAAAAAGCAGAATATATTTTCTGGGCATCTCAATGATAACAACAAACTCTTATGGAGAAACAATACTCATAAATATGCTTCTGGATATTTTATTTTAAATCACTTTTGAAAACATTCCTATTCCCTCTGTGATCCTACATGACTAACATACAGGCACAAGATGTTTCTGAAAGGTTTTATTTCAAAAGGTAACAGCAGGAATTCTTCCTAACTTGACTCTGAACTTCAGCCAATCCCAGTATACTGATCAAAACACAAATCCAGCACCTGCAGAATTGTGTGTGTGAAGAAGGTACTGAAAACACAATTTACAAGCCTGAAAAAGAACATTTCAAACCAATTCTTGTAGAAAAATGGGTGTAATTTGTTACAAAATACTTAGCACTTAACAGAATGAGGCAGTCATTTCTCCAGGAAGACAAATGTACGTATACTGCGATCAGGCCTTATAATTCAACACACTGAATCTACAAATGCTGAAATAAAAACTGAATGTTACTTCACTTCACACAAAGTATGTGGAAAAATACACAGTCAGTAGTATAAATCAGTGCATTAACCTAGACAAGTCACACAGATATCTTCTAGGTTTATCAGCACGTACATACAAGCAGTGATCTGACTGATAAAAATACCACGTGCACAATGATTATGCAAGAAGTCTGGGGAACTGGAAGAATAAATTTATCTCCTCATTCCTTTCTTATAATGTCAAACCAACTACACTCTTAGGGTAAGGAGAACAAGGGGAAACTACTGGAACAAAGGGGGAACAGCCGAAGGCACTTTTAGATGAGTACAATAAAGTTATCCGTAAACAGTAGATGGCAGAACTAGGCAGCACAAAACTTTGATTTGAAATAAAAATTCATATTTTAGCTTTTCTCCCAAGAGAAACCTGAGGTCTTCTTACCCTTCTTCGACACAAGAAAATAAACACTCACTGCCCTGATAATTGAAAAAACTCATGTAAGATAAAACAAAATGAAAGCTCAGAAAGAAAGGAAAGAAAAAAAGCTCTATCTGACTGGGTCAGCTGCATAAATATGTGAAAAATAAACCCACCAAGTAACAGCAGTACAGAATACTTTACTCCTTCACAACAGTTTATACATCTAACACTGACTGCTAATCATGTTTCACACCCATTAATTTAATGTTTCATAAAGCCCTATTTCTATCATCTGTTGAAAAGGAAGTGATACTGCTTGTACTGGACAGGAATTCTGTACATAATATTCTATCAGAGTAAACCTCAGTAACTTTATGAATTATGAGCTGTCAAGCACTTTTCTCATCTGCCACAGAATATACTTCTTAGAAATAGGAGCTATAAATAAGGCAACAGATGTTCTTTGTTGGCTTCAACTGAAGCACAGATAATTTTTAAAAAGCCAGTAGTTAGCACTGTTCTGTAAGACAGTACTTTGCTTCCCTCTGCTGGTGAGATTTTGCAGTACTTCTTTTCAAATTGCATTCAAGATCTGAAATGGCGGCAACTATTTCCAACTTGTATTAGCAAAACTAGAGAAACAAGAAGCCCTGTGCTGAAGAAAAACTGCACAGCTTATGAAAAAAATACTAAATGCAGTATGTCCTGGCATGCAGAACATTGCATTGTAATGCCACACATAATGTTTGAACTGCTCTGCAAAAGCAAAACCCCTGGGAACTGAAGGACAAGATGGGAGAAGTACCTGCTTATTAAACTGCTTTTTAAAGTGTTGTCAGATAAACAGGAACAGTAATACATGAAGTAAATAAGAATGCAGTATAATAAGCTGCCTTCCTGCTTCTAAGCAGAGAGCACACCACAAGCCAGGAAGTCCGGGTCAAGCACTGTGGGAGCTGTGGACAAGCATTGGACCTTCCTTACTGCCAGTGTGAGAGAGGCACAGCATGATTCTGAAAACAGAGAAAACATTTTAAAAAGACAACACACGCCATTTGCATCCTGTGGGTATCTTCAGGTTCCAGGCCAGCAGCCTTCAGTTACAGAGAACACAGTACTCAGTTACTGCACCCCCACAAGGCAGGGTAAGATTATGGAGGGGTCAGCAAGGAGAGGAAGGTACAAGGACAGCCAAGAATTTGTTCCCAGCAAAGTTCCAAACACCGTCTTTATTGTCAAAGGAAAGCTGTGTCCTTCCTCCTTCAGGACAGTAGCTCCATAGCTAGAAAACAGCTGAGCTCCAGAAGAATTTGAGTAGTTCTGCTGAATTCTCCTCATAGACTGTAAATGGCAATGAAAAACCTAGCATTCCAGCTTACAACAGTGATTTCCTATGAAACCATACATGACATCAAGAAGGAAAAAATAAAGCACTGAATAGTCAGGTGTACTGTGGACAGCACAGGTGTGAGGGGAGATAGCGTGTTTCCCTGACATCTGCATCTGGAACCTACTTAACAGGTTCTTCATACAGCTTTCAGGTTTATCATTGTCAATAAGCACCCAGATTGCAAAACTGGTATATTACTGTACTATACTGGTAGTGCTTGGAAGCCCTTATCAAAACACGAACAAACCTGTGATCATTCTGCCTACCTTACTGGTCTTATGATTAACTAAGAAATCTCTGAGAACTCATACCAGCTGCTCTACTGACCTTCTGCAAACTTTCACAAAGATATTAAAGCTGTAATATTCTAGTAACTCACGCATTCTCAATTTAAAAAAGGTCAGACTGTAGTAAAAGGGTGCTTTATTTTAAACAGACAATATGTAAGCTCATAGAGTCACACGGTATTTTACTACAGTCACACCACAAGAGAACTCCCATTTTCTGTCTTTTATACCACACAGGCAGAAACAAAACTACTTGGAAGAAGCTTAAATATCACAATGTCAAGAGCTCAAAACTTAAGACAGCTATGAAGCAATGTTTCATGTGGAATTCCAGTTGTTCTTTTCACATCAAGATTCAGCATTTTTCCCATGAACATATTCTGCTTGTTTGAACACACGGCGTCCAGTGCTCTCAAGGCATAGAACCCACTTGAATAACTGAGGTATTTACTATCTTGAGCATTAACTAGATTATATACAGACATATGGTCTCCTAGACAGCTCCTATTCTCCTGTTCACTTCCCTCTTCAAAACCGAGTTTTCCATTATTTCATGTTCAACGCCATGCAAGAGCACTTAGTTCCACACCTTGTTCTCCAGCTCTTCGTAGCAAGTGGAAAAGGAAATAGGTACTTGTCTGCTCCTGTCATCATAAGAGACAGCTGCCTATCTTTTAAGTGAAGGAATGCTGAGGTCCATCTCAAGAAGCAATTGAAAATTCTCTGTCCAGCCAGTGCCATCTTTGACCTCTTCAGGGCAAGATTGTGGAGAATGTAACTGTAAGACAACATCAAAGACCTCCACATGGAAAGCTTCAGTGATCATGCCAAGTTCTCTTATTTTCAGACATTTCACCCTCTTCACCTAAAAAGCACTGCCCTAATCTCTTCCGAATGGCTGTGACAAACCTACCAAGATTACTACCTCAGTTCCCTTTTCACATAATGAGAGGTTAATGTCAGTACTCCTGCACCATCTTTTCCTTGTAACTGAAATACAGCTGCTGGATGGACATTCAGTGAAGAAGCTGGAATTCTCTCCAAAACAACCTGTCCCACCGTTCATCAGATCCTTGTTCTCTTTCCTACTTTTTTTTTTTTTTAATACCGTCGTTATTTTTTCTTATGCAAGGCTGTTACTGGTTTGTAATAATGATTCTGCCTGAGAAGCATCTTTTAATTTTATTTTTATACAGTAATAAGAATACATTAAGCTTCAGGACAGTATGTTTTTTTCTTTGAAATAGTATTTTATTTTGCTACTTAGTTTTTTTTTTTTTGCTGTGGAGAAACTAAGGTTGTGGGGATACAGAACACAAACTATCTGCTGCTAAGCTGTCCAGAGGGAAAGAATAAGGTCTTCATTATGGCAAGAAAAAGATAATATGTATTACTGTGCTTGAGAAGTCAAGTTGTTTAGATCTGGAAGATTTACATAAAAGTACTGGCAGAAGCTGCTGACAGATAAAAGCCAAAACAGTTCCTTCATCTTTTGGGAATTATGGGAAACATTTATAAGTACACAAAGTTAAAAATAATGAGCGCATAGCTGTCACCCAGGGGAAAAAAAAAAGAAAAAAAAGCAAACAATGGTAACAGTAATCCAGCATCAAAAAGAATTCTACTTCTGGAAACTAACATATTTCAAATCAAGTATTTTTTGTCCTTAAAAAAAAAAAAAAAAGGATCTAGATGAAATGTAATCTCTTAAGAAAGTAAAACTGGGTTAATCCTTACTGCCATTAAACCATTCACTGATCTGACACAGATACAGAAACAATAACATTACTTGGAAATTCCTGAACTGGAGCTACAGAGAGTTAATCCCACCATCATCTTTAATTTCGTATAGAGAAGGAACTCTCAGTCTGTTCATAATAGATTTTCTGACCCATGTCATACACCTGTCTATATTTCTCTATGTAGTAATGCCAGTGTTGATTTCTTATCCCATTAATTCATGCTATCAAGATACAAAAAAGATGTTATGGAATATGCAATATAGATGCTTTATGCATGAACTTATAGGCCTCTTTCCTATAAATCAGATTTTATTCACATGGCACTGTTAAAGTAACTGTAATTTAGATCCTAGCAGTCAAGTGGTGAACTAATTTCATGGACCTTTACAAAGCAGCCAGAGACTCAACTGGCTACAGCAGGACAAAGAACTTTATTTTTGTACTGTCTAGCACACTGTACTGCAGAAATTCATACAGCAAAAAAACGTGTTTATAGGAAGTTTGTTTTTTTTTTTAAAAAAAAAAGAACAATGAAGATGGCATAACTGAAAAGCTGGCATGAAAACCTTACTATGGTTTTACCTTTTCATCTGCAAGCCAAAGACTAACTTAAGTCAAGGGTAAGAAGGTACAATGCAGGATTTTAATTTCCACTGGTAGTTGTCACCTGCAAATAAACTAGAAGAAACAGGCAAAGCATCTCTGTAAGAAAATGTGTAGAATTAACAAAGCACTTGAATCAGATGAATCCTTTTGCAAATTCTGTGCAACCCTACAGCATTAAGGCATTTCTTAAGATTTAAATAATAAAAAAAATAATGCATATCTCTTGAAAATAAGTATGGTGTGAAAAAGTGAGGATGAATATAAGAGGCTCAACTAACTGCAAAAGTATTCCGTAGAAGAACTTGGAATACCTAATCTGGAGAAGAGCTATGCATAGAAAAAAAATGAATGTATGTGATTGAGAACTGACATGTTCCCAGTGAAAATCAAAGCTGTGCCAGGCAGGCAGAAGCTCATTTTATCCTCTGCAAATACTCAGAGGTGAGCTAGCTGCACCCTGAGCAGCTGCTTTCCTTTCCTTCCCTGCAGCCAGCCATCCAGCTCTACCTTTTTCTGTAACAAGGGAAACCACGGAGCTGATGTGGGTGTACTCCAACTTACTGAAGAAATTTGAAGGATCGGGCCTCGAGCTGACTCTCTAAACTTGGGGCAGTACTGAGTGAATAAATGAACATGTGTCGCGGGTTAAGCAAGATCTACCTGTGCCCGTGACAGGGGGGCAG
>JAPSGF010000003.1:19788504-19807899 GCA_035772895.1 Perdix hodgsoniae
GATGTGGAATACTGATAGCAAAATTACAAAAGTATTAAACCATGACAACATGCCACTAACATCCTGTGTATTTAAGTGCTACGTTTCTGCAGGCCTCCTCCTCCAAAAAAACAACAAAACAGTCTGTCCATCACTCTGCTCCTGACAGGAGGTCAGGTTAGTTAGAAGATAAGCTATCTGCATTTGAAAATATGATGCCGCTTCCAACAAATCTGTTTTTCTACACAGTCACAGAGAAAGCTTAAAGCTGTAATCACTCAGTTGTTCCAGTACATTGATTATGGGACACAACAAAGGAGTAAAAATACTTGCCTAAGTTGCACAAGATGTGATCAAATAAAATAATAAAAAAAACGTCTTCCATCTATGACTCAGTAAGGAATGGGTGGAGGTTTGTGAGGCTGAAAGGCTGGAAGAAGTATGCTGCCTTCAGCACTGGCCAGCAAGGATTGGGAACTGGTTGCTATTCTGTCCAAAGGCTAGGTATATCATACTGGTTGTTTTCCTGCTATGCTGCTGGGGTAGAAAGAATAAAATTAAAATAAAACAAAATAAATGAACTCTTACATGTCTTTTCTATTATCCTTTTCCAGAGGAATATCTCCATCTTCATCATGCCAAAAGAAAGAACCAGAGTTATAGTTACCTTTACTTGACCCCAACAGAAAAACAGACCTCTTTCCTTTTTTATTTGACATTTTAGAAGAACATCTTTCTTTCCTTCTCTATTTTTTTGTGTTGTTGTTAATGTGGGCCATGCCAAGAAGCGTAAGGATGGCTCACTTGACTCCCAGATGGAGAATACTTCTAGAAGCTAGCTCCCTGCTGAGAACAGAAGGAAGAAGAATGTATAAATTTTAAACTGACCTGATTTTTGTAATAGCCTTATGACTCCCTGTTTTTGAGGGTACTTCACATGACTTGCCTGATACATCAGAATCAGCACCTTTCTACTTACTCCTCCTTCTAGCCTTACCCTCCTAAACTAGCACTTACATCCGTGTAGACTTGTGTCCTAATTAGCTCAGCCACATTCACTAAACTTTACTGAGACAGTTACAATGCAAAACTCCTCAGAAACAGTAAATACGGCTGACAACCGGTCTAACTCACCTAAGCATTACTCCCAGCATGTATGTAATTCCTGCAGGACTCAGAATCCCTACACAGCAGTCTCACAAAGCACTGTAATATTTCACAGTACACCTGCCATAAACGTGCCACTAATTGCCTCTTTTAGATAGATCAATTTGAACAATCATCTAAACCTGGGTCCCATATAAAGGGAAACACTTTGTTTTTTTCTTACTTTCTCAGGGGAGATAGCCCTTCTGCTTCTCTTTTTGTTGTGTTTCGCTCCACCAGTCAAGTCAATTTTCCACCAGTCAGCTTCCCACGTTTCAAACATCGCTCTCAAACTGAGAACTCTTCAGAGACAAAGCAAAGCTACTGGTTATTCTAACAGAATCCAGTCAAGAACAAAAAACACAAAGCACTAAGTAAATATTCTGATCAGTACTGCAGGAGGATATGAAGGGATGTGACTGGAAGGAGCAAGCCACAGGTATAGACTCCTCTGGAGATGCACATACTTGGCTTGTCTGGTCTCCAAAACCCTGGAATATTCTAAACTGCTATGTAAATGGCTGTGGTGGTGTTTGTTTTTTGTTGCTTTTTTCCTTGCAGAACAGCTACAAATTACATATCATCAAATTACATGCAGAAGCTTAACATATACTGGGAATCAATACTGCAGCTGTGAATCAAACTAATCAACACTAAGAGCAAAGTTTCCAAGCTCTAAAGCGTCCACTTACACCATCATCTAACAGCACTCTAAAGTTTCAGAGAAAGCTACCCTTTTTTTTTCTTTTTTTTTTCCATTTGAGACAGCAAAAAAAAAGAAACAAGGAAGAAAGATTTCTGACAGGTCACAAACAGATGACCAAACTTCACTTACACTGACAGAAAACTCCAGATTTTCCAAAAAACTGGATCTGTCTTGAAATTAGGTAACTTCATGCTTTTACTTCATACTGACTATCAACTTGAGCCCAAAAGAACAAATCAGAACCACACCAAAGCCCACTTTTTCCTGTCTTTACAGCTTCTCAATGCTTTATGTACATGACATATTCTCTTACTCTCAGCATTTGTTCTCCCTTTCCTTCTGGCATTCTGTAATCCTGCCAACTGACGAGCTTTGCTTTTAATAAGTAGATCTGCCAACTTAAACACCAGTCTCCTAAGGCAATCAAATAATGAAACACACATGTATATACTTGCACGTAATCTGTCAAATGCTTTTACAGCCCACTACAAATGATTTTTGCAATTCGAGGTTTTCACAGGAGCATGCATTCATATACCCTCAGTTTTCAAAGATCAAATGCCATGGTTCTTCAGAGTCCTGTGAGCTGGTTGTACTTAAGGCAGTAATGGTCCCACAGTTTACATATTACTACATAGAAGACATGTGAGAGATAATAATAAAAAAAAGGAATACAAAAGGTGAACAGGCAACTTCATTTGGAAGCGTATGGAACGTATTTTTCACTTTTTCCAATTTGGCAGAAAGGTTTGGTACAAGAGAGCACAGATTCCTCCATGGCAGAACAGCCTTCCTGTGTTCCTTGTGTGCCCGATAAGTTAATGAATTGCTGTTCTAGGTGTCAAGAGTCTTTTTCCTATCTCCCCCAGTACTGATCTATCACCCACACTGACACCTTCTTAAATTCAAACTTCTGAACTATTATTCTCCTAGACAAATCTTGCAAATAGAATAATCCAGAAAAAAAATCCCTTGTCTGTCACACTGGGAGGAAATTGCACTGCCACACCTCTGGGTGAAATAAAGATACAGTTTACGGCATGGCAGAATAAAGATGGTAGTAAAAGCATCTTTCAGGTACTGAAAGGTTACTTCAAGTTACTAAAACTAAAAAAAATCAGAAAACTACTGTCAAGTTTACTGTCAAGTTTCAAGTACTGTAATTTCCTACATAATTTCCCATAATTTAGAAAACTCCCTGTATTCCTTCTGCAAATCACAACTACAACACAATGAAAGAAACTATTAGAGATGCATCATAAAACCATAAAGAAAAAGCTACTTAAAGCACACATCCCTTTAATACGCACATTTCTATTACAAGACGTGCTTTACACGAACAACAAAGGAGAATCTGAAACTATAAATTCTCAGTATTGGGGAAAAAAGTGAGACAAGATTAAATATCACCACATCTGTTCAATGCATGCACTCACATTCTAATAATTATTTTGCTTTTGATGCTCATAGCTGGATTCCAGCTGGAGCTGTATGATGCATGCAGAGGTACGACAGTAAAATGTGCCTGCTCTAAATGAATCCTCTTGGACTTCCAGTACTCAGCAGCTGAAGCCAGGGGCAGAAAGAGCAAATGGTACTCTCTGCTTGTGGCAAATAAAGCCTCAAACCATCAAACCTAAAGCAGTTCTGGTTCCTAGTTTTAGTTATCTCTGTGAACATTTAACCGAAATTTTGAGTTCTGTCTTCAGATTCAGCTTTCTGTAATTGCTTTCCACATGATCTCCCTATGATAAAGAGACCAACCTTAAACTGTCTTAAAATTTTAATTGCTTTGTCATTGTATTTTCGGGCCAATTCCTTCCTCACAGGAATCACAAAGCTCACAACAGCGTCTTGACTATGACAGTAATTGTGAGGCTCTTTGAAGGTACCATCAGCAAAACTGCTACCAAGCACAAGAGGTAATGAGGAACTCTGCTTCCAGAGCCGAGTCTAAATGCTGTGAAGGTGGCTTAAGCCCTCAAACTAAACAACAAAGATCTCTAAAATGAGTAAACATGAGGGAAAATGGGTCAACTGAATCTGACTTTGTACACTGTGAGAAGGTATAATTACATATACAAACATAAGTTCTTTTTTGTTGTTGTTGTTCATATAACAAAAGTTCTAAGTGCACAGCTTTGTAATCTTAATGACTGGCTAATAAAGTGTATATATACATACATCATGCCCACATATTAAGGTTTTAAAACACTGTATTTATCTTAAATGTAGTAATTTGTTACAATAACAGAGTATCAAATTAAAAGTGTCACCATATCATTTTTTCACTTATAAGATGCAATTATCATTGCACTAGATACCCAAACTGGCAGTTCTGGAAAGAAAAGCATCTTTGCCAAAGCAACATGGAACTAATCTTTCATTTGCACTAGGGATGATGACTGAATACAACGGCAGAAAATAACCCGGTGAAAATAATCTCAGTACTGTCCTAACCAAATACTACAAAATGTCTGTCCCTCCCCCCTTCTCCCAGTTAAGAGATTTCTGCTACAAAACTTGCAAGTCTTATTTTATAACAGACATGTAAGTAGTTAAAATTTAAGTCGCCTCCATTAAGTACATACTAAAGAGAGAGGTCTGGACAAATTAGAAACATGCTTAAAATCATCTAGATGTTATGAGCTTAACCCAGGAATTATGGACTGAAATTCCATGCCCCGTGATTGTGCTCAGACAAGATGATCCTAACAGTATTTCACTTCCATGTCTCCAAAATCCATGAATTTCAAAGACTGTCCTACTTTACATCAGTCTTTAATTTGTGGCATTTTACACACATTTATATTAAATGCAATTTGGTAAACTGAAAAGGGAGAATCTTTTCAGAACAGAGCTAGGAGTAATTACAGCATTTGTGCTCCAGATCCTGAGGGCAATGGGAATTCTGCCTGAGAGAAATGAGAGTAACAGCTGTGGGATTTGTCCCACTGCTGCTAAATCCTGACTATAGGTCTGATCCTGTTCCTTCTCAAGTCAGAATGTGTTTTGCCACCAATTCTAGGGAAAGCAGAGGAAAATCCTGCTGCTTCTTGTATGGACGATTCTGTTTAAGTAAACAAAAATCCCATGTATAACATTTACAAGAAGAGTACTTTACAAGAAGATTACTTTAAAATAATCTTATTTTTTACTTTGCATTCAAAAGGATTTTGAATAAAACTCTTTAAAACTCTTCTTAGAAGAGAGCAGCTCACATTAACAAGCACAGGCATGTCCCATCTGAACTACCAGAGGATCTACCACAGCATTTGATTGACTAGCTGTTAGATCTAACAATGAACAGAAAAAAAACCAACCCAAACCATTCTCATCTTACTGGCGTGTTTTTTCTGTGTCATAATAAAACCCTAGATATTTGTCTTAGAGGAAACATCTGGAGAAAAAAAAACAACAGTTGGTAACTGTCTTCCCCTTTTTTGCTAAACTGCTGAACTCAATAGTCCCGAATCTTAAATCACTGGAAACGAACCCCCAGACCAGTATCCTTGTCAGTGCAAGTTTTAACATCAGGGATATAAAAGATGTTTCACTAGCACAGAGACCAGCACAGTCTGAAGCAATTATTAGCATTACATGCAACAGATGAGTGCCAAATGTTCCTCTAGCAGACAGCCGGAATTCTCCCAAAAGCCAGAAGGACTTCACGCTAGTCACTCTAGGTGATTTACTGTAACAAAAAAAGCGTTTCGATAATACTGGATTGTAAAAATCTCCTGTTTTAGAAATAAGGTTGCAGCTTACACGGGCTAACAAAAGTGTCTTGGAGTTGTCCACACTAAGTTTGAACTCAAGAGGAAGTTAGAAAAAGCAGTTGAAAGCAGTGGGGAATGTACGCTGATCTTTCAACCAACAGTAATAAATTATAAATTCAGCAGAGCAAGAAGAATTCAAACATTCATCCTGCCGTGCTCTTGAGGACCCCTAACTAAGTAAACAAAAGTCCTTTATCTCCAGATATTTGATATGAAGATTATGCTACTTACTGTTTTGAGTATGAGTTCCTTTAACACTTTCTCCATTAAAGAAGCCAGACTGTGAGATCCACTAAAAAAAACCCAAACTTTTGGTCTCAGAGCAAGCTTAAAATGGAACTTTCCCTCCGTAAGAAAATTGCTTATGTAGGCTATTGAGCAACTACATTACTCTGGCTTCAGAACAACTGAATAGATTTGGACTGGCAAAAACACATTCTCTACTATACTCGAACATCTGTATAGATTCAGCTCCAATACACTCAAAATAACAAAATAAAATGTTATCAAGGGATAACATTTTCTGACGTTTCTCTCAAGAGAAAGAATATATTGCAAACAATGCAATAAATACAAGACACAGAATAAACGACTGTATCATTACTAAGAGGCACAAAACAATCAAGTCTGGTCAGTTGAGAATCTGTGCTGCAGAGGAGCTCCCAGATGCCACCAAGTCATCACTGAAGACCCATGCATCACCCCACATAGGCCGCTCTGGGACCTGTGCTTGGCAGAGGCGACAGAACAGTGCACAGAATACACCTTGCTGCATCCCACCAGCATCCCACCCCGGTGTCTTACAGCTCTAAGACTAACGGCAGGTTAGGCAGCCCTCAAATGCACACCAGTCAACTGGGAGGGAAGCAGGAAACCACGGCAGGCTTTGCAATCACCTCTGTCAGCCCTCACCTGTGCCAAACAGCTGTGTAGCAGCCAGGAAACAATTCACTGCTGTGTTCATAAACTCAACAGACTTTTTCACTTCTCCATTCAAGCACAGCTTATTAAAAACTAGAAAAAAAACATCAGCAACAGAGGACTGGAACGTGTCCTCAAAGCGTTAAAAACCATGTAAAAGTAGGAAAATTACTGCAAATCTTTGCCTTTCACTGCGTATTTCTGGAATGGTTCTGCATAGAGAGATAGTGAAGCCTCACAGCTGTGAAACCTTATCTACCACTGTGCATAGTTAGTGGTTTCTTTCATTAATTTTGTAACTTAAGTGCTTTGGTCTACCTTGAGCAAAAAGCAACTTAGGAAGAGGGCTTGGAAATGAAAAGGTAACCACACAAACTAAAAGCCTCACCTTAGACATAGAAGGCTCGTGAAGCAAGCATGATATGCTTTGAAACACAGATCTGCAGTGTTCAATACCACCTTTACCAAGACTAATCCTCCATACTCATCAGCTCATCATCAGATGGGATGAAGAGAACTAGGATGAAATCAGTGAAGATGCTAAACTTTTCTCTCCTACCCCCTAAAAAAAAATTTGCAGTTATAGTTCTTAACAACATTTACAAAACTCAAGTAGTCAAGACTCTGGGAAGGTGTATTCCCTCCTTGTACTACAGAGCTCACCTTGCACTGCTTTCTTCCCTTTCCAGTGCAGCCATGGCAGGGTAGTGCTGGGACATGCTGCATCAGGCAACTCCAAGAGAGCAAGGAAGAAACTCCTGAACTACCAACATGATGTGCTAAAGTGAAATTGGTGAAACTGAGCGACATCTTTATATTTTTGGGGGTGCACATTTGTGGGTCTTTTTTGTTTTGTTTTTTCAAAGAAGGAAGTCTCAAAATGTAACAAGAGTTAACTTTACATCTGGTCTTTCAGTGCAATGTCAGACCATATACACAATAAAAATTGCAGAAAAATCAGCCTAGGTTCAGCCCTGCTTATTTACTGAAACGTGTAATAGCTGCTTAAGAACCACTGGAAGATGGGTGAACCAGAAAGGGTTCTGAGCTGGATCACAAAGCATAGAACTAGCACCTGCCCTCCGGATCTGGCTGCTGCAAGTAATGCCAGGCACATATGAATGAATGCAGAGAGAATCATAAAAGCACGCTGCCTTACAGATAGCTGAACTGTTAAAGACCTTTTTCATCATTCATACTACAGTTTACACAGTAGCTTTGACACACAAGATAGTCCTAAAGGATATTTAAGAGTACAAAGCATATGCAATCACATCTTTCCCTGGCTCAGAGCAGTAGTGTGTTTTGAAAACTGTCCTGTGAACTTTTGATTGTACATCTTTATTACCTAAAAAGGTGTGAACCTACTTACTATTATCAGATGCTGTCTTATAGGTAAACCGTGCAAACTCTTTGTAAAATAGAGTATAAAGAATATTGTTTGAGTGCTATCTTCTAGACTACTTCAGACAGCATTAAAATATGAATGAAAAAAAGGAGATATGTTAGCACAAAAATTTACACCTGCCAGCACTCCAGGTGATGTTCAAGAATGTGAGAATTTCTACAACAGTGTAAATAATAAATGTGTATATAACATGAAAGAAAAAAATAAAAAAATCAGTACTTTCATGGATGGAAAGACAAACTAGAATTGGTTTTAGATGCATACTTTGCTAAAAGCTTGAACAGAAATTAAGCTTTAACCACGGTCATTTTTTTATACAGCCAAATATTGTCTCTTTAAATTCTCTTAAGTATCTAGAGTCTCACCAAATTGTTCTCAGGACTTAACATCCTTTTCCAGTTGAATTCTTTTTTAAAATCCTGTAATTCCCCTCATCATTCTTAGTTATTAAAATAAAGCAGTTCTTTGTATTGAAGCCTTCAGATTGATTTCATGGATGTTCATCATGGAAAGCAGATTTGCAGCAAGACACAGATGTGAAAGAGAACACAGCCAGCTGTAGTTACAACACCTGTGTTCTTTCACACAAGAAAATCTGTATGTTTATATGGCATCACACAACTATTTAAGTGGGCATGGCTGTTTGTTCAGGGTGCAGAGTGATCCATTCTTGGCAAATACAAAGGACCACGTGTTACTGAAACTCACAAACTGATGTTATCATATGTACATTTAAGTAAGAACTATTTGCTAGCCAGTTACTTTTTTCAGATGTTCCTGGATCACAGTAAGAAGAAAGATCGAGATAAATCCAATTGAGAGGAGCAGGCTATTCTACCCTTGCTTTGTTCTGCATCTTGCCCCAGGATCATTCATGTCAGTAAGATATATTAAAATACTTCGTCTGTATTACAGAAGGCTAAAGAAGCGCCAACAAAATCACTCAACATGATGCTTCTGTTGTAACTATAGAAAAGTGCATCAAAATGAGTATAATGCAAAACAGACAAACACTTTTTATAGCAACAAAATTATACAGTGTGTTGCTTCCAGTTTCTTAAAGTGTGTGGAGAAAGGTGGGTTTGGGTTTGTTTTTTTTTTGAGACTAATTGATGCAACTGAAGGAAAAAAAGACGTATCAGCCACACAAAGCCTTTCCAGATCTGGTCATCTTCAAGGATCAGCAGGAGCTTCTCTGCACCCCAAGTGGTATGTTTTTCTTCAGAAATAACAACTGTCCAAGTAAAATAAAACATTTTTCCTAAAAACTCTCTTGCATGGTATTCCGTCACAATTACAGTATGGAAGACAAAGGCTGTAAAGTTCCCTTCTTCCTCTTGCTTCCTTCCTCCTCCACCAGTAGATGGGGACAAGCATCAGCCATGAACTTGCCCAGGTCTCAAACATGCAGCACGAACTAGCATTTGTATGCATCACCCTGTGCTCTGCATAGCATTCACAAAAAAAGTATTTTAATTGCCACTTACCACTACAAAATAAAAAAGAACTCTTTCTCACTTCAATACAGCTTGCAAAATCTTTTTTTTTTTGTTAATGGTAAAAGCAGGTGGTGAGAGCTTTGTTTTCAGAAATGTGGTAATTTTGCAATTATAAATTTGCCTCATACACTGAGAAACATTACGATGAAGCAGATAGTTAGGATTTCTGGCACTAACCTGACCCTTTTCTCACTGCACGCAAAAGTCAGCCAGCCTTGAGAGTCAGTGATTGCAGGCCATTTTGATGACACTAGCCAAATGAAGACTTGCTCTCAAACTGGGCTAATTTAGAATAAGTCCAAGGCTCTGCATTGAGTGGCAAATATATTCACCAAATGAGATAGTGACTCATCACTTCACCCCCTAATTTCCTTTTTCCATTTGCTTGAATCAGGAGAGATGATGACTCTTCCATTGCCAGCTAAGGCTCCCAGCTTGCTACATTCCACTTGCTATTATATCCCCTACTTAACAAATGTAAATAATTTTCATAAACTCCATCTCCCTACTGGTTTCATAAGAAAATTAAATGCAGAAACAAATTCTACAGCGCATTCACTTCAAGCATGCACAAACGGTTTTCTCCTCTGTCAGTTTGGATCACTGTCAGACATTGCACAACCTGGTCTTTGATAGAAAAGAGTTCCCAAATGTTCTGGCATTATCTTTGTCTAAGTCGCTGATCCGTATCTGTTCAAGAAGAAAAGTAAAGAAAGCTGCTGTTTTTTGGTGGTTTTGTCATTTTCTTTTTTTAAAATTAATTTTTCATCATAAAAAGGAAGAACTTCTGATTATTTTTAGGCTCTAAAACAGCTGAAATTGTAGTGTCAACATAAACAATAATCTTAAGTTACACAGGAAGTAGCAGAAAGCTCCAGAACATCAGAACACACAAATTACTCATAAATTTCTGGTCTGTCTTCTGCAAAAATGACCTTCACTTACAAGTGGGAATTTAGCATTTCAAGTGAAGGAAAATATTTCTGTCAATCAAAGCTTTCTACACTGAAGTCTGGTTAAAATCCACTCACTTATACCTGGTAGAGAAGCACCACTGTATGAACCAAAGTACACAGTTGTACCAGATCAGCTTAATCAAAGTTCAGAAGGCTCAGCTGAACTCAGAGGAAACAAGAATCAGAACTACGCAGCTGCAATGTGGGAAAAAGAAGAAAGGAAAAAAAAAAGGAGATGAAGAGTTTTTCACATCAAGTCTGAGTTCTGCTTTACATAAACTCCAGGGGTCTGGAGGAGATGCAGAGCTGATCCCGTGCTGGGTGTCTGTCTGTGCAGGCAGCAGCCTGGGAAGAAATGGCAAGCTAGGCGCCGATGGCCTTGCACCGACTATGGGTTAAGTCTGCCTCTAGATAGCTCTGCCCTCACCGACATCTGAAACTGAAACCCCTGTTTTTCATGTATTTTCAGACACAATTTTAACACAAAACAGCAAGCAAAACCAAAACAAACTCAGATGATCTCTGATTCTTCACTCAGAAACATAAAAGAAAAATGGACAAAATCCAACAGCTCTTGAGTATCACTCAAGTGTTCTACGCTCTGGCCTCGATCAGTGGTTCTAGCAATTTAAATAGGTTACTGATAAAACAGAAGCATGGACAAAGATTTGACCCAAGTGCTATAATAAGGAAACAAACACTTTAACATAACTTGACATCACTAGCAGTTTTATTTGTTTTCAAATTAACTTTCAGTGTTTAAAAGACCTTCCAATTTGTAAATAGGACTATGACTACACAGGACGCTAGCCTGATGGACAGCTCTGCCAGCGTTACCAGCCCCACTGATATTAAGATGCCTACTGTTATTTGTATCCCAGTACCTGCAGCACCTGGCTGTGGTGGTGGTAAGTACTGCAAGTTTGATCTAACACTAAAGAATCTGCATACTGATGAGCAAGTGACCACAATTAACAAGACTGGGAAGAAACATTCAGAGCAATTGAAGTCCTGGAGATTATTGAAGTGATTAGAAAATAATTTTTTAAAACAAATCTATGCATACGGTAAAATTTAAAAAAGCTCACAGGATTGTATAAAAAAAAAATCTTTAAAATCCACAATTCACTTCCTAATGTTCTCATTCAAAACATGCACACATGATATGCACAGTACTGTCTTCCCCTAGAAAGAAATTAGTATATGGATTACAAATAACTGAGATACATCTAAGGAGTCTGTTTCCAGTTTCCCATTAATTTGTCATTTTCATACACAGCAGTTTCAAATCATTACATACTGAAAATGTAAACTTGACTGTATTTGGTCAAGCAAGTTTCATACTACTCATTAATTCACTTGAAATACACTTTTGGGGTGTAGAGACAAGTATCATCCTGGGAAGAATCTTCTGGCGCACTGCCCGTGACACTGACTGCCAGACAGTATTAACTGTGCTAATCCCTGCACCAAGTTTCAAATGCAGAAATAGCAAAGCTCCTTGAAAGTCAGATGTGCACTGCTGTATTATTCTTATCTTTAACTGAACTATTTCAGTTAAAGTGAAGTATTTCCTCCTGCACTTCTGGTATCATAGGTATCTTTTTTTTTTTATTATTATTACTTTTCTGCTTACTTCAAGACTCCGCCTTTAGGTTTTTTTTTATTTATTATAGCATTCTTTCCTTGTACTTCCCACACTCGTTTCTAGTATTTGGAGCACTCTCTGCCTTGGTTCATTCCTGCAAAAAGAACTGTGAAAGGACACAGGTAAAATTAAGTTTTCCCAATTTCTTTGAAGTATTCACAGTCTTAGAAACAATTTAGCCCATCTCTTCAGCCATTTGGAGGTCATATTTCAGTGTTTCTGTCTAATTCCTGGTGCTGAACATGCCTGGCCATTTACATGGGAGTCTAGAATTTTCAATTAAAAAAAGATTATGGGAACTTTTTTTTTTAATATCAGAAAAATGTTCCTAGACTGTAAGTTAATCCTTAAAAACATCAGTGCGTAACACAATGATAAAGTCTCCAGGCAGACTTTAAGGTTAAAAAATTCAGGTAAATTAGAACACTTTCTTGTTTCAAAACTCTGTAGAGAGCCAAACTATAAACAAATAAACATATTGCATGAAAACACTGATCTGTTCTGAAGGAACATTCACATTAGGAGAGACCTTGTCCCCGAGGCTGGGGGCATGATCTAAACCCAAGGAATCAGAAGAGCATTTCAGCACAGCCTCCCCCAGAACTGCACCAGGATTTCAGACTTCAGCAGCCAGAGCCTCGAACTCAGCCTGTCACAAACACAATCCTCAGGAGCTCAGAAACTGCAAGATTAACACCAAGACTTCTCAACACAGAGCTGTGGTACATGAGTATCAAGCAAGCATGAGCACAGAGATCAAGCCAGATACAAAGCACTAATGATGTTTACAGCATTAAGTGCATCAAAGCCCTGGGTGATGGTTACTTCACCACAGCGCACATGTGAACAATCAGATTTTCCATCTGCTCTCTGCCTCTCAGAATAACCTGTTAACACCAAGGTGTCTACACATAAAGCAGTGGTTATTCTGCAGCTATATGTGATGGAAACAACTATCTTAGCATCCATCCCAGTGGCTTAAGAAAGAAAAGAAATATCTTAGCATCTAGAGAAAGGATCTATAGTAGCATCTAAAGAGTTACCAAAGAAGAAAAAAAAAATCATTCCAGTGCAAAGACTGCACATTCAGAAGTAATCGAATGAGAAACCATGAGACTTGTGTGACTAGAGGCTGAGTGCTCAGGGAGGTGCGACCTAAGATGCAGCCATACACCCAGCTGACCCCTCCCTTTGCTCTAATGATGATGTATATGTAGATACGATACACTAACTAGCATTTCTTCAGTACTTCAGGCTACTGCTATGCAAAAAGGTTCTGCCCTACTCATTATTAAGCCCTCGCCAACCTAGAAAAGCTTCTTCCAGGTTTTTGCTTGGTTGCCACATACAATTTTCAAAAATGCTACTTTCATCTTTGCTGATTACCAGCACAGCTGAATATAACACCATAAGTAAGTGAATTGGGATGCAAGCTGATAAACAAGCAACAGAGCTTTGCAAAATGTTGCAGTTCTTTTTGAAGAAGGCAGAACATGACTATACTATTCAGGACCGCATGGGAGTTAGGATCACATACTACAACTCCTATCCTCAAAGGCTACAAACACTGAGAATTTAAAGTATTAGATGCTGAAGCAATACAAAACATTCTAGAGTTCTGGGAAGTGAGAGACCAAAGTACCACTCAGATTCAGATAGATGTGGCTTGTTTCTGTGTAGATCTCTAATATCTGAATGTAAGTAAAGTAGACTGATGAAGGCTCTCTCATTTTGTTTTTAAACCTACCACTTTTCTAATTCTTAAGACTTTCTTCTACTAACAAAAGAATTCCAATCAAATCCTGCCTGAGCTCTGCCCAATATAGTTAGCAGATGTAGGTCAGAAAGTAAATTATATTTATACAAAGGAAGTTATTTCCCTTGTTTACATAAGGGTTATTTTCTCTACTGCATGCCCTATCCTGAAATAGAAATTAAATCCAAATTTCTCCTTATCACTCTACAGTTCATTTTTAAACACCTGCTCTTACTTTAATGCCAGATTAAAACCTCTGTGACAAAGTTCTTAAGTATCTTGCTAACAGCTGATAATATGATACAAATTTGATGTTTATATGCAGTTTGTACCATCAGACTGACCAAGAAAATTTTTACCTGTGAGTTTGGTGAACAACTGAAGGAACCACTTCAATCAGCATCTTAGAAACCTTAAATAAATGCTATCCTGCTCATTCATTCTCCGCTTTAGCCTTTGTGGTTGTGAATTTTAAGTACATCTTTAAACCCAAGAGATGTACTTCACAGTAAGGCACCACAGTGACAAGTAACTGAGACAAAGCACATGAGACCACAAATTTTACCACTAAATATTTTAAGCACATATAATTCTTAATTGTCTGAATGGATGTAGGAACTAAAAAAAACTGACCAGTGTGTCAGACGTGGAAACACAGTCATATAAGCCAATGAAGCAAGAGTATCTGAAAAATATGACGCAGACATGTACACAAAAACACACACACACGCCTTCTGAAGTCAGTACTAACCTTGTTGCTCACTCTCTGCTTCAGCTTTTGCAGGACTTGGTGCTACAGGAAGAGGTCGAGGAGGACGAGGCTTCGGGGTTGGGGGGGATATTTTTTTTCTTCCAATGTATTCTACGTAAGTTCCTGGAAAATCCCCCCTCTCCCCTGTGGTTTCATTGAAGCCGTTTAACCAACCGATTTCCTCAGGCTTTGCTTCTTCCCCTTCGCTGAATCCGAGTGCTAGTAAGGTACCTTTATTCACAGTTAATATATCTCCTAAGTGCAAGTCAATGTCTTCCTCTCGTTCTTTTTTGTAGTCATACAAAGCTCTGTATTGATATCCTTCAGCACTCATCTTGGCAAATTATTTAACATTCAAAGTGTTATTAAACAGAATCAAAATGCAACTGTCCAGTTATATTTTAATTTACAGATTCAAAATGTACTAAATGGGATAATAAAAATGTCAATAGCAATGCCTAAGTAATAAAATCCGCCAGAGAATCAAAAAGCACCAGGGTCTATCATTTCACTGCTGATGATTTTTAATTCGTGTATTTATTCTGAGTCAATAAATGCTGCAGAAGAATGTGTTCCACTTCTTCTATGTCTAGCAGAACTCTTCCAACTAGTTCCTTTTCTCAGCTTGCTGGAACTTCCCAATCTCCATGCTCAGCTTCAGCTGATGCTCGCAGCCAGTCACACCATCTGATGAACTTGCCATAGACGTGCACGTATCTTAAATATTCTGTTACTGAACACTGCACGCATGCTCTTCCTGGAAAGAAAAGAGAAAAACGTTAGTCATTTGTGAACTTGGGATTCCGGTTATGATTTAAGGTTTCCATAACCCTGGCAAAGATAGTGTATCCCACAAAAGAAAGCATCCTCACGTACATACATAAAATACATACATACACGAATCTGCTCCTGTGAAGGATATGTCCAGTGCATGAACAAAATTTCTATTCCTACAATATAACACAAGCTGCTATGTACTCTCTTTCTTCTCTGTAGCTTATGGCTCTGACAGAGAGAGGTCTAAGCCCATAAGGCATCCCGTCAGTGCAGCATCTAACCTGGCAAGATTTTACTAGTTATCTCCCTGAAGACACGTAGCCACAACCCCATGCCAAAAGGTCAGGACAGAGGTGGAGCTCAGTGTAATTAGTGCTGATGCATTCAGAACTCAGTGTTGGGCTATTCAATCTCTTGCTGTTTATGCAGAAAGCAAGCATCACCTCACAACCCAAAACCTATATCCCCAGAAGCTCTTGGAAGTAAGCACCTTTCTCTAATATACAGGAGCAACAATACGCCTGAAATTATTTTACTTGACGGATATAATACTTATGCTTTCTTACAAAAGACGGGCTTTACCACTCCCCCCTCACCCAGATGTTCTCTAATGTGTTTATAGCATAATATTGGAAAAATAGCCAGCAACTGAAACAGACACACCCAGACCACCTAAGCAGCACTAGAGGAGAAAGGTACCAGGGTGCACGCTCAAATTACACCACAGGCAAGAGACTACAGGCCTGTTTCACTCAAGGTTGCCTGACTTAGAAGAAAAATATGACTAAAAGATTAAATTTAAGAAACAGTAGCTTAAAGGCATACGGAAAAAGCACGCAGTGAAAGTTTTCTAAACATCATTCTGACCACTCATTCCCAGCTCCTTAAAAAGCCAAGCCCCCTCGTAATTTGAAATGCTACACTGGGAACCAGAAAGTGCCAGCTATTCAAAAGTGCATCGAAACTCCTGAACTACAGCTGAATAGAGGACCTGAGGGGACTATGCAATACCAGTAGGTAAAATATTAACTGCGTACTGTATGCCTAATGCTACAGAAAGCTGGAGTTCTTTCTGTAGCACTTCTCCACATTGCACGTGGACAACAGACGGGAATGGAAAAGGGAACCTCTGACCTCTCTTTTCCACACCATTTTCTCTAAAGTCTCAGTCAGCAGGTCCTAGGAACACTGTCTGGAAAAGCTAAGAAGTGTTTATAAGAATGCACTCGGGCTTCCTTTTTCAGAGTATGGTCCGATCCCTAGCTTGTATATGGCTTCTCTTCAATCTATTGAGTCTAAATATACTTCCATGCAGCTTATTGCACAACATGTCTTGTAACAGAGCACATAAGAAACCATTGCAAGTTCTTGAAGAACTTCCTTATCATCCACTGCAACCAGTTTTGCTAACAGAGAAGAATTATATGAGTCTCAATCAGACTTCTCATTTTAAAAAAGCCTACACATAAGTACTTGTTTTAATATTCTGCAAATCTAGTCACATGAATCAGGCCTCCCGTTCCCACCAAAGTTTTAATGAGAAGTTTCTGTAGCCACTTCTGAAAACCCAAACTATGTGCCTTAGCACATACCACCAAACATCACAGGCTCTGAAATTAACATGAGGAGAGTTTCACTGATATTTAATTTTAGCTTTTCTACCAGGAGAAAGTGATTAGGCATGAATTAGGAAAAAAAAAAAAAAGAAAAAAAAAAGGGAGTGGAAAGGGGAAGAACAGAAATCAACAGCACAAGTATCAATTAAATTGTACAGAAATCTTTTCAGAAGCACAAATTCCTCCCGTAAAGCAAAGAAACAGAACACACTTTCACCCCTTATATTTAAACGCTGGTGTTAATTCAAATGCTTCCAATCAAAACCAACAATGCACAGCAAGACCTGCTAGAAAGTTACTACTTCTACTACGCCAAATATTCAGAAATATTTTCTTTTTAAGAAGGGTTCAACAAGTGCCTTGCTACAAGTACTCATTTTACTCCTACTGCCTACAGGCGTTTTGGCTGCTAACCAAACACATCGTCTAAACACTGCATAATTTAACTGACTTGACCTACTCCTCTGATCTTTTACTATCAAATGTATCGTAGCAACTTTATGGACAGATAATTAAAGTGAATACTTGCACGTCTTGCATTTGGTCTGACAATGCAGAATTTGAAACGCTGTAATAACAGAAGAGCGAGCTTATGACATTTTTAAAGCATATTTTTAAAAATTCAAGAACTGTGAGAACAAAAGGCGTGACGTACTTGCATGGCAGAACAACTCGCAAGCACAGCAGCAAAGCTTCCCCAAATCCAGCAAACCAAGGAGTGAGAGCCGCAGCTCTGGTCCACACACACTGCTCAGCACTGCCCCAGGTACAGGGTCCACACATCCCAACCTCTGACTGATCCAACGCTCATGCACCCTTTTATACTATTGGCGCCTGTGAAGTTTGGTGTCTCCGAGAACCTTGCAGACAGCCCTATGGTACATGGATGGATAAGGAGCATTCCTCCAGCAGTAATGCTGTAGCGCTCCCAAAATTCCCTCTTGGAAAGTTCTTCCTGTTCTTTTCTGCTCTGCTAAGACTCGGTATAAACAGACTCCCTTTACTCCAAGTGGGCTTACACAGTCTTTGTCCTCAGACATTCTGACTCAAACTGATTTAAGCTAATTACTCTTAAAATAAATAGCTTGGAGACCAACATAAGCAGAGCAAAAGAAAAAAAAAAGAAAACACCAAACACTTCAGGCAAGAAACATTGTTATATTTGAGATGATGTATTACTGCATTTCCAGTTGGCGGGTGGAATGGAAAAGGAGGAGGAAGCACTGTAAAAGAATCAAGCGTTCATTTGGTTTTTATTTACTAAGAGCTTGATCTCAGTGAAAGATTCCCAACTTCAGGCAGAATTCTGGTCACAATGAAATGATTTATGTCATGCATGCTGACAGACAGAGACTTTAACATTCAGCAGAAAGTTGCAAGAGGTTTGTGTAAATTCAAGTAGAAAAGGAACCAGATGCAAAAGGTTTCCCCCTGTTAAGACGATGTTTGGCTCCCACCCGGCTGGTACCCGAGCATTTCCTCTCACACTAGCATACTTTTGGGGACAGAGAAGAAAAATAGCTTCTGCTCCATGGATCCACGCTACTGTTGTCCAGCCAGAGAGGCGTGCGTGCCACGGACTGTGCATCTCTGGGAAGGCAGTAAGCACTCTCTTCACTTCACAGTTATCACATTTAATGATCCACACCTCGCTGTACTGTCGTCTCTCACTCTTGATCGTTGGTCCCCTAATACCTACTCCAAATACTTCCAGGAAAGCAGTAACTCTCCTTCCAAAGCTATTACACGGTTGAAATGAAGACTACCGGCGTGCTAGGGGAGGCACTGGAACAGCAGCAGCTCGGAGCCCGCCTGCTCTCCCCACTAGGTGTCTACACACCTGTAACACCGCGGCTATCGCTAGCGATGCTGCCTCTCTGCAAAAGGAGGTAACCACGGCAATGCCACAGCGAGCTGCATTCCCTGCAAGAAAACGGTGCCGGAGACAGTCAGTGAACTATTAGGAAAAATACACACGTAACTCCGTAAGCAAAATTCCAGCCTTACAAATACAGCTTTAAAGCCCGCGGAGACCCTGCCGCCGAACAACACGCAGACAACTCACGCATTAACTTATCAGAGGATCCTACAAAGCACGTCCCACTCTGAAGCATCTCAAAGCCGCCAGAGGGGCCGCAAAGCCGTGCGGGAAAGCGGACAGCGTAAAGACCGCTTCAGGAACCCATTCCCACCAGCAGCAACGCCGGGCAGGAGGGCAACGCCGCCGCGGTCCGTGCAGCCGCGGGGCAGCCGCGCCGCAGGACAGAGACGGGCGCCGAACGCCGGGCTGGCGCTGCGCTCGGCGCCACCGGCTCGACCTCCCGGTCGCTTCCTGCCGGCACCCGGAGCCGCGGGAGGGCCCGGCCTCACCCCGCGCCCCGGCACCGCCGGCGGAGCTCAACCAGGAAGCGCGGGGCCGCGGGGGAAGAAGCGCCGCCGCCGCCGCCGGGGCA
>JAPSGF010000003.1:19812899-19933106 GCA_035772895.1 Perdix hodgsoniae
CCCCTCCCCTCCCCTCCCCTCTCCTCTCCTCTCCCTTTATTTTCCTCTCTTTTTCCCATGTTTGCTCTTGGTTTGCAAATTGATTCAGAGAATATTTAAATTATCATTTCAGTTCCTGTACTATGGAGTAGTGAGCTGAAAAGAAAAGCTTGTAAAAGAAAAGTCAAGGAGCCTACATACACACTGTGGGTTGGGAGTCCTGCCATAGTGAGAGTTGCATATTCTGTTTTTTTAATAAAGCATGTCATTTCTGTTTAAGGACTGTGATTGTATAATACAAAGTTGATTTTCTTCCACCACTTGTAGTGGGAGCAAGAACGGGCTGAATAGATGTCTGATTTATGTATATCTGAGTCCCATATAATAACGTAACAGCTAAAGTGATAATTAAGTCATTCCCTTAAACATGGTGAGCCTATTTCCTGCATAGTGCTATATTTCATGCAGTATCAGTACTGCATGGAATCTTAGTGAGTCCTGGCAAGAAAAAGCTGAAGGGAGGCAATTTTTGGAGGTTTTCTGAAATAGATTTCACTTTCCTTGCCAGTATTCACTCTGAAGCCTCAGTATTTCTGGGAGAGTACAACGGATGGTGCTTGCAGACTGTTCTGCCCATCCTTCCTGGTCATAGCCTGTGTACCAGAGCCTTCTCATCTGCAGGAGGGCAGTGGTACAGTGACAGATGCCCAGTTCAGTGCAGAAGCAGTTTGCATAGAGTGGCATAAAAAAAACCCCACACTGTCTTTGACTGCTTTGATGTTTGAATATATTTGTTTAATTCATAGAACAGGCTGTTTTAAGAGCCTTTCATGTCAAGCCACAAAGTTGCTGCCTAGTATTTTAATTTTATTTTTTTAACATATCCACTGCTTTGGATGATAACTCTGGATGGAACACATTCCAGTAAACATTACTTGCAATTTCAGGACGTATCCTCTGTGTGAAAAGACATTTTTTTCCTTAGAGCACCACTGAAATAGCAAGTTGGACAAAAGAACCAAATCACATAGTTTTATGTCCTTATGTCAAGTCCTGTTGAAGCCTCTTGCCAGTCCTCACCTGAGGTGAACCAACATGTACTTTTATTTATGCCAGTAGGTGATTTATGTATCTGGGTTCATTGCTAGTAAAAGGGTGTGATGCAGATAGATCTGTCTGAAGAATTCCCTTTCAGGAATGTTATGAAGTTAAAGTGTTACTTTGACAAGTGTCTTGTCATAATTATTCATCTTGTCAATAGATAAGATTTCACTGGAGTTTATCATTGGGTTACCACACAGGTTTCTGAAATATCACAAGTGCATGTAACCATATTCCTGTATCTGCCAATAAAAATAACTCTGCTATAGGAGGAAAGAAAATACAATCTTTGTTTAAGCCGTATTTAACTTAAATAGTATCTTAAGTATCTTGACCCATTTTTATACTACCAAGCATAGTCTGCAAATCTCTCCTTTTAAATTAGCAGTTATTCCTATGAAGGATTATTCCACCAGATTTCCCTGGTAAACTCTGATAGTAGAGCTGTCAGAATCCTGGTAGAACACACTTTATATATTTGAGTACTAACATTTACAATATATTTTCTCATTTGTTTTTAAGCCATGCCCAAATTAGCAATTAACTAAAATAGTTGCTTTTGTAAATGGAGCACAAGAACATTTAATAATTTATATATTTTTTTCAGATTCCAGAGTGCAATACTGTGAAAAAGAATGACTAATTTGTTGTTGATATGGGAAGAAATTTTAATCTTTTATGAGAACATCTTGGCTGCGGGTATGCTTATCTTTGAGAAGGAGAGCTGGAATTGTTCAGTGGGCAATGTATGAATATTATCTGAGGCAGTGTTGAAAGTAAAAATAATTGAGTAGAGAACTAGTTACAATTTTCCCTCCTGCATCTAGCAGTTTTATCAGCCACTTTCCAAGCAAGTTGTTAGCCCATATGAAATCTAGCATCTTTTCCAAATTGTGACCATTTATTCTTTGTACATTTATCTGCTTATAGTATTCAGAAGTCCATTGCTACAAATAAGCTAAGTGGGAAATTTTGTCTCATCTTTTCATAAATATTCCTAAAAAGGGATTTCATGACTGATAGCATTATGGCATGAAGGTAGGGCTTCAGAATAGCTGGTTGTTTAGGGCCATTTTCTTGTGTTCTGCAGTTCAGTTCATGCATCCATTTGAATATCGGTGGTATAATTGCAGACTTGGTGACTGTAGGGTCAAATGGAAGCTGACCAGTAGCACACCCTATTGTATATATATTGTATTATATATGAGGCTATTTTACTGTGTCTTTCCTTTTCATAGATGTATAGAAAGAAAAGAGGTATGAAGCCGTGGTCAGCTCCAGCAGTCTTAGCTGTTTTATCCAGGTATGCTGCCCTTCCAAAAAATAGGCAAAACTTGTGGTACAGGATCTATAAACCTATCTTTCTCTTAAACTACTGTGCTGTGCCTCATGGGCAATTGGTACAATTGTTGATGAGCTAGTAGTCAGTAAAGAAATGGAAGAAAAATCAAAGACACCTTTGTAACAAAACTCAAGAAAGATGATGACATGGCTTCTCCCACAGTACGGGTGTGCACATGCACACACAACCTCTTCTGGCACCTGCCTTATTCCCCAGATTAAGTGCTGCATTGCTTTCACACTCTGCAGCTCTTGTGCTCAGATTCATCCATTGTGTAAGTCTCTTTTGTTCAGACAAGAAGGCTGAATGCTGGAGTGTGCTGTGAGACCCATGTACAGTATCAGCTGTCAAAGAGAAATAGTTATTATCATCTTAGGCAGAAATAGTTCCTTTAGTCCTGCTAGCCCCTTCTTTGGCATGTGTTTTAGCTGCTGCCACCCCATTCTTCTCTTGTGCCTTACTGGTTACCAAATCCTCAGGGCACTAATTTTGCCTGACAGTTCCTGTCCTGGGAGAGGGTACCTTTTTTGTGCTTATATAGCACCTTAGATTACAGAACTTCAGTCTGAACAAGCCTGCCGAATGATATTGTAGTATAAATAATGACTGCTACCTTAGCTAGCCACTGGACTAATTCCAGTAGCTGAGGCAGATTTCCTTTCTTTTCATATTTTGCATTCTTGTTCCAATGACAAAATCCAGACTTTACAGAGCTCCAAATGTAGTGGCTTGTGAAAATTCATTTCTTGATACTTCTCTTTATATTCATCTTCCTTTTTCTACATAAGGGCAAAGATGGGAATGGAGATAGGTGTGTTGAGAGCCATGACAGCAAAGGCAAAGGGAATGGGAAAATAGGCTTAATGTCCTTATATGACTCTAAACTGTCTTGGAAGAAACATGTCCAGGTATCTTACACTTTTGCTTTTCCTAATTTTGGACTTGACATTTTATTAGAGACAGCATGTTCTCATTCAGTTTTCTATGACTGACCTCTTTTTTTTCTTTAGGGAATAATACAATTGGAAATGAAAACAATTTTAGAGTGAAAATGTTAATAATTGGAGTGACGTAGATTTTTATCCTGTCTTTGCTTGTCTTTTGGGGGAAGATTTTTTTATTCTTGCATTCAAATATCTCCTCTTCCATAATTGCTTGCTTTTAGTTCCAGTTCTTCTCTTAATTGACTTCATAGCAATTTCTTTCTACTGAAGAGTAGAAAATCATTTCCGTACATTCTGCCAGACATTCTATCAGTATACTTTCAATTATGTTAGAATGTTGAGAAAGTATGGATGAAAAAGGTTACATTTCCGATTTATTTATTTATTTATTTCCATACCAAAATGATTCCCTGTGGCATGTTCTCAAGCACCTTGAGCAATAGCATTGGGAGTACCTGAAGGGGGCCTACCGGAAAGCTGGGGAGGGACATTTTATAAGGGCATGTAGCAACAGAACAAGGGAAAATGGTTTTAAACTGGAAGAGGGTAGATTTAGGCTAGATATTAGGAAGAAATTCTTTACTGCAAGGGTGGTGAGACATTGGAACAGATTGCCCTTGTGAATGTCCCCCCGGAAGTGCTCAAGGCCAGGCTGGATGGGGCTTTGAGCAACCTGTACTAGAGTGAGGTGTCCCTGCCTATAGCAGGGGGTTGCTGCTATAGGTGATCTTAAAGGTCCCTTCCAGCCCAAACCAATCTATCATTCTCTGATTCTGTGTTTCTCTTACTCTTACATCTGGAGTAGCATTCCATCTTCCTTTAAACATTACTACTGAAAACTTTTATTAATATTGAATTCCTGATTTAGCTCAGTGATTTAGAGAAATTTCAGACAAGTCATGTCCATTTGTGCCTACAATAGGCCACTTTCTGATTTTGGTTATTTTCTTCAGGAGTGCTTCTCTAAAATCTTCTGCAGTGCCAAATTGGCATGCATGAAGATCTAGAATTTCAAGGAATCTAGGACCTGAAGCAACCCTGAATTCAGACACCACAAAGTGATAACTTCATCTGTGCTGGAATACTAGGTCTTTATGATCTTTCAGCAGAAGGAGTAGGAGTTTTATACACTAACTCTTTAAAGGACAAATATTCTTGTAGTTTCTTGTAAGAATTGATCTTTTCAGTTTATGATTCTTTGTGTTTCCTTATAATGGCTAGAGGGAAAAGAAGATGAGAGCCAGGAGGGGAGAGAAAAGGAGGCTACAAGTATCCTAGTCTTTCAGCAAGTGAACTGTCTTGCCTCCCTCCTTTCTTCCTATGTGCACTGTACTGATAAGGTGCTCCTTGACGGTGCTAGAAAGAATTTCTGCAGCAAATGGGAAAAGAATTAATCAGCTTCATTTTCTTTCATTTCCTCCTAGTTCTTTGGTGAATGCAATATAAAGCCTTAAACTGCACGGCTCTTTTTGTACTTTTTCTGTTTCTTTTTGCACTTAGCCAGGAAGTTGCATCAGGCCATGTATAGTACGCAAGTTTCTTGTGCTTAAGGTGCACATACTAACATCACTGCTCCCCTGTTGGTTTTACTTTGCAGAGTGGATGCTATTGTTGGCTACAGACTCAAATGTCATGGGTTTGGAGTCTTCCAGCTTATGATTTCATCTTTGCAAATGCTGAATTTCAGAAGTCTGTTTATATGCTCTGTAAACTGAAATGTTCAGTCTGAAATAGTTTCAGATATAAAACTCTAATCAAAACATTTTATGGTTGAATTATGCCTGCTTCCACTGTTATAAAATTTCTACTAATGAAATAGTAATATAATTTTAGACGTTTGCTTGTTCATGCATTTCCTTCACCTGGACAGGCTGCCATTTCCAGCAAACAGGGCTTGGAACTCTAAAAGGTACATATTATTTCTGTAACAGATCAAATAAAGTAATGCCATAAGTATTGCCATTTCCATGGAAGCCTTAATGTTGGCAAATGTGCTAGTTTAAGTGACTTGCAACCTTTAATTCGGTAGCTACTTTTGACAATTAGACATTTCCTTTAAATTTCAGGATAGATGCCTTTATCCAGTCTTACAGAATGGGGAGGTCAGTGATCTTTTGAATGTCTCAGTGGGCAGAATAGGTGACAGGAAACGGTTCTGCCCACTCAGGGATTCATCCAAGTCCTGCTATAAGGACTGGAAAGACATCCATTGACTTCACTGGGAACTGGATGAGGCTCTAAACGTCAATAAAATCAAAGAAGTCTCACAGTGAATTGGCCTATCTGGCACACATTAAAAAAAACTATTGTAAATTTCGAAAATGAGTCTTCTTGCAACGTAGGCCAATTGGTCAGCTGCAAACTTGGCACAGCTGTGAAGCATGTGTCCTGGGCAATCTGCAGGAACACGATGTTCTTTCTCACTTCTGAGAGCTATGGAGACAGAAAAAAAGGACTCAACCCAATGCTGAAGACTAAATACTGAAATAATGGAGCTAAATACTGAAATTAACAAATAGTATACAGAGGTAATGTCTTTTGTAAGAAACGAAATTGACAGATCCCCCCAAAGTTAAAGCATTTTTAAGGCAAGTGTTCTACTTTATTATGTGTCTTGGGAAAAAAATAACAAAATTCAGAGAATTCTCTGGCAGAAGCTGATGGAATTTGACCTTTATATCAATGCACTGTAGAAATCAGACAGAATTCCTGAAGAAAAAAAACTAAGCCTGTGATTTTCATCCTTTAACCATCTGTGAGGGGCGGGGGTGAAACTCGTCCAAAGAGATGCAAAGCTACTAAGCTTCAGGCATCCAAACTGCCATGCTGAAATGTTGCTGTTCTGTCTTCAGGTAGAAGCATAATTTTACAGCATAGACTCCTAGTTGATGCTTTTAAAGTTTTGTGAGGTGGCTTTCAGCTCTAGAAAGAACACATAAACTGTTAACCGCATATGGAGACACGAGCAAAAATGGCAGTTGAATGTTGTGGTTGATGTAATGTGCAAATAGAGCACAACACATACACACTTAGGCTTGAAAGCAACCACTGCAAAACTGGTTTTGATTGCCTTGATTTCCCACAGATGAAGCTTCTCATGCTTAGAAAGCAGGAGCAGTGTCCTTAATTGCAATGGTGCTACACAAAAAATAAAAAATAAAAAAATAAAAATAAAACAATAAAAAAAAAAGTGATGTTCTCTATCTGTACCATGCTGCTAAGCTATATAATCTCCAGACTGCAAGTCTAACATTCTTATAGCTCAGCATTCTGCAATTATGTATTACGTATATACCAAAAGATGCTTTGGAATTGCTTCTTTTATGTAATCACAAATAACTTGCACTGGTAAAAAAAATGCATGAGAGAATATATAACAAGACATCCCCATGACCTATATACCTGATTCTCTCCCATAATTGCACATTTCCAGGGACAGTGGCTTTCTGAATTGTCCAGTTGCACTTGCTAAAGGAAGTCAAGAATTTGTTTTAATAAACAAAATTATGAAATAACCACTAATTAAAAAACAGGTCTATGCAATTTTCAGTGAATTGAAAGACCCATTTCAGTTTAGGGGCTTTAGAACCCCAGCATGTCAGCTGCCTTTTGCTTTGTTTTTCCGGCTTGTTGCACATGATGTGGAATATCCTCATCCTCTGCTTCCCTGTTGGCTACAAGTGCCTTTGTTGCTCTGTTCCATAGAGTTTGAGCTGGTTAGTACAGAAAAATGCATGAAAATATTGCTGTAGGGGTCATTTTAGAACACCCATTTTCACTAATTCAGCATCTTTTCCAGTGATAGAAATTGACTGCTTAAGTATGAGTAGCATACGTTGACTTCTGGATGTTAACGATCCATTTCCAGTTCTGCTTCTATGGAAATGGATGTCAGTAGTGAGAGAGGGAAATGATTTTAAGTACTTCATAAAAGCTGTCAACTATCTAATGTCTTTTTTTTTCTGCGATTCAGAAAGGTTTCTGGTAGAAACAACAAAGGTCTGCCAACTGGTTTGTTAATGGAGTATTGGGCATCAAAATTCACTTTTCAAACAAATCCAAAACAAAATACCAAATCCATTGTCTTTTAGATCACAGTTTGTCATTGTCTTTTGTCCTGTGCAATAATACAAAGTATGTAGCTTATATAAGTGTAAAATGCTATGAGAATAGGATGGAAAGATAAAGCACTACCAAACTGAGGTAAGACGACTTTACTCCCACATTAAGTATTCTTGTATAGAAGAGGACTTTGAGGAAAAAAAAAAAAAAGGCAATTTAAAAATATCTCCTCATAAGAGGAGGATAAATGTTGTCAGGCACCTTGGGTCTTCAGAGGCTTTACAAGTGAGGAAAGGATGTTGCTTTGCAGCAACAATTTTTTGGGGAGGAAATTTTTTTGCTTTTATTCAATTTTGTGGTTAAAATTCTGTTGGATTTAATAGATGCCAATTTTACTCTCATGTAAATGCGAGCAAAATTTGTCCTAAATACATAGATATAGTGAAACAGGCTTCCCCCCCCCCCCCAGTTCCTTCCCCCTTTTTTTTCCAGAAGAAACAGGAAAAAAGTATAAAACTGACACTCATTTTCTCTGAACTGTGTGCATGTGGGCACTCATGGCTTCGGTCTCATACAGAATACTGAAGTACTAAGGAAGGCAAAAACGGAGTGAGTATTTGCAAAGATTAACACAAGGAAAATAAAGGCTGCTCATCCATTTACCTAATTAATTTCTCAGGCATAGTGTGGAAGTAGAGAACACCTGTCCTAGCATGTGTGCAGTTTCAGCATATCTTGGAAAACTGCCACACTGTTGTTTTCATGACTCTATGATGGGTTCTGTCGTTGGCTATCACCTGTGTCTAGGTTATTTGCGTCAGATGTAATCTAACATGCAACACGCGTATTTAATATCTGCAACTGGGCATGCTGCAGAGTCTCCTGATAGATTTAACATACTGAGCATTTTGCACAGTGCATGACCCATGGATTCTACATCTGGTTCTCATCAATCGAGGCCCTGGCCTTCATGCCTCCCCCAATGCACGCTTTGTCCCACACCATTGATCAAGAGGCAGCATATTTCATTTAAAACAGAGCACTGGCTGTGAGCAGCTTCCTTTACATTGACCTTAAAGTAAAGGAATCTATTTGACAGATTGTCCCAACAATTTCTCTGGAAAAGACCTTTGTCCTTGAGTAGTTCACTCCTGGAAGAGCAATGCACCATTTTGCGGCAAGTTAGGATTTTCAGAATCACTGAAAATAAGCTGGGGAAATAATTCTTTCCATGGTGGATTTTTTTACCATTGTGAAAGTGGGGTAAGAAAAAAAATGTTGATTTCTGCCTCTTCACCCCTTAATCCTCATCACCCGCCAAAATGCTTTGGTGCTATCTGAGGTAATGTTTCTTTCTGCAAGCTGCAGCCCCTCATTATATCACACTTCTGTTGCTGAGCTGCTAGGATTTGACTGAAGAATCTCTGATCAGGGTAAAACAGAGAAGGCTAAAGTTCCAGGGCACAGTCAAGCTTAGCATCTATCAGATCAATCAAATTTGGCAATGGTGTGAAAAGGAATGATTCAGCTGAAAACTAACAGCATGTTTATATTATGTTGGAAAATTGTATTAGTTGAAAAAACTATTTTCTGTTGAAAAGAAGTTTAGACAAAAAAAAAAACAAAACCAACAAAACTCAAAAAACAACTCTTAACCAGTCTATCTGAAAGGGTAACACTCTGCTGATGGCAAAGTATTTGGTTGCTAACTTTTGTACAGATGGCTGCATAACATTCACAGAAGGAATGATTCTAGGAGCCAGTTTTTCAAATGTCATCTTCTACATATGTAAGTGCAAACGGGTCCCAGCATATCACTTGTGCATGCAAATGCTAGACCTACCATTTGCACATCAAGTGCAGATCAGCTTCGGGCATTATCCTACAGATGGACAGATAAAATGTGTATTGCATTTGTTCAAAGCTACATATCCCTTTAAAAAGGTGGTCTCTGGGTTTGTTTACTCCCAGCAACACAGCAGTGCTGAGGTAAACAGAGTTACTCCTACTCCTTTTTGTGAAGAGAAGTTTTTCTTCCTTATAGCATGCTCTTATCCTGTTTTCCATGGATCTGGTAAGCTCTGGTGAGGCTTAGTGTTACAGAAACCAGGATGGTTTTGAAATTAATATTAGAATGGTCTTACCTCTTCAAGAAGCTTGGCAGGAAGGAAATATGCTGGGTCCATATTAGGAGCCTGGTTTACTTTGTGAAAAAAATGTCATATCTTTGCCTTTGTATCTGCAATTAATTATACAGTTTTGGGAAGTTACCTTATTTTTGTTTCGGATTAAACATAGTGACTGTGGGACGCAAGGGGTATTTATTTATAATGTTTTTCAGCCTACTTGTTGCTGAAAATAGCTATCAGAATAGCTAAGATTTAGAAGTTTTAGGGCAAATCCTCAGCAAGTCTAAACTGGTTTCATTGACTTCTATACAAAGTATTCAGTCATAGACTGAAAATAAACAGCTTCATTCAGACTCACAGTAATTTGAAATGGTGTTAAACTGCTAATAGGCTGCTATATATAGATGTTCAAGTACAAATGTGTTAACTGGACATGCATCAGATATCACATTGACGCTGCTTCACTGAGCAGAAGAGAAGTACTGAGGTTTCACTCTTACTCGTTGGGAGTAACAGCAGTTCTCAAATAGTATCGCTTTGAATGCATAACATGCAATAAATTCCCTTTTGCCTGATTTTTTTTTCATTTCAGTGGAAAATGTCACAGACCTTTTCCATACTAAGCAAAACTCTTTCCATGACTTCTTTCTGAATTTGATGAGAAAAGGGAGGCAAAGAATATACCATTTTTAGTTTTTTGTACTTATGGATCTTTATTGCTAGGCTTATTTCAGTATTTCATGCTCTTTCTTTAAGTTACTCTGTTAACTGTGTCTGAGTTCATTTGCTGGTTGTTTGACACCAATAACGCTAGTAAAGATGAAATAAGTTCATGAAAAGTATTGAATTTCCAAAGCCAGGTTAGCAACTCCTCTGCCAGTTCAGTCATAAGACACTGGGGGACTTGTTATGACACTCTTGGTTTTCTAATCAGCAGTAAATCTTACGTCCAGAGATGAGATGACTCTTGTACGGCGGTTTGGCTAGTGAGCCATAATTGTGGTTTTTTTGGATCCACGTGTATAGATTGCTGAGAAAGTACATAATCATCCATGAAAAAAAAAGAACAACGTGCAACTTTCACTTGAATTTTGGAGGAACACAGCGCGGATTACTATTAGCTTTCTGAGTAAAGGCAATGCGATCTTTTTTACCATATTTTGATTTTCTCTGCATGTTTGACTCACTTCAAACAGACAGTGTCACAGACCAGCAGGCCTGAAATAGTATATTGTGAGCAAAGTTTTCCTTGATGTAATACGACAACCAATAAAGCATACTGTTATCAGGCTGGATGTAGTGTCAGCTAAAACAGCTGTTTGTCTTCTGAATGAAAGGAATGAAATGAACAAAATGAACATTTCGTCCCTGTCCTACTCCTCCCCACTGATTCAGAAAAAGAAGCATTGGATCATTCTTCTTCCCCTTCGAACTTAAATCCTCAAGACCTGTTTATCCTGTCATTCAGTTTCTGTTTCCATCTGTGTAGTGAATGTCATGTAATTCTTGCTCAGAGAAGTGCAAAGACATGAAGAAACTGGGCCTCATATTCAGTAATAAGTAATTTTGAGTGGGAAAGAAATGGACCAAAGAAACATCCTTAGTATTAAGATGTGAATTTCATGTTTTACTTTATTTTCATCTCCAGAAGTGGAATTTGTTGTAATGTTTACTGTGTAGTCCTGCTCTTAGGCAACATCTAAAAATAACATTTCTTTCTGCCATTCTCCCTAAGTTCTTTTCCCAATGTGCATTTTACTGACATGAAAGACAAGCACCTGACATGAACTGTGAAGTCATATTTTCTCACCTTCAAAACAAAGTACTGGACTAAATAACCTCTTGAGATCCCTTCTGTGTCCCATTTTCATTGACTGTTTTATTGCAGGCAGTGTTTTGGTGGTTATAGTTTTCTTCGAATAATGGAAAAATAAAATTATACTTAATTAAAATTAAAGTTCTATTTAATTATTAAAGTCCTATTTAATTTTCACTAAGGAATTCACAGTCAGAAAGGAAAACACAGCTGGAAAGACAATGGTCTTTCTGGGTCAGTATCATGCCTTTGCCAAAAAAATTATTCTATCTGAATTCATTCAATATGAGTATGTTGCTGCTTCTTTCTCCAGTTCAAATGCTATGTTAGGTCTCTTCTTCTTTCTCATGCCAGTGACAGGTGACTGATGAATTATTAGTTGACTTGTATTAGCAGCTGAGTAAATTCAAGAGCATTTTGTGCTAAAAAGGTGAACTGTGAGGCTGGCCTGAATTATGTGCTGGGCATTTCATTTTCAAGGAAAGAGACTGTTTTCAGTTAATTTTGTCTACTTTTCATTTACTGAATATGGGCATCCTCTTGTGAAGACTCTTTACAAAAGATAGAACTGAAATAGCTTACTGCTTTTCAGAAGGGACAACAGACTAGCATGAATTAATTGCTGGGATTGATACTCTTTAATAACTTCATTAGTAACATTGATGGTGGGGTTGGGTGTACCCTCAGCAAGTTTGCTGATGACACCAAGCTGAGGGGTGCGTTCAAGAGATGGGATGCCATGCAGAGGGACCTAGACAGGCTTGAGCAGTGGACCCAGGTGAATCTCATGATGTTTAACAAAGCCAAGTGCAAGGTATTGTACTTGGGTCGAGGGAACTCTCACTATCAATACAAGCTGGGGCTGTAAGGGTTGACCACCGCCCTGCTGAAAGGGACTTGAGGGTACTGGTAGCTGGCAAGCTGGGCATGAGCCAGCAATGTGCTCTTACAGACCAGGAAGCCAAACAGATCCTGGGCTGCATCAAAAGAAGCATGGCCAGAAAGTTGAGGGAGGTGATCCTGCTGTTCTGCTCTACATGGACTGCACCCAGATGTGATCTCTGCACAAAAGAAACATAGACCTGATGGTGCACATCCAGAGGATGTGAACGTGGAGAGGCACTGAAAGAGGTTTCCCAGATAAATGGTGGAAGCCCTGTCCCTGGAAACATCCAAAGTCAGGTATGACCAGGCTCTGGGCAGCCTGATCTAGCTGTGGATGTTCCTGTTCATGGCAGAGGAGTTGAACTAGACATCCTTTAAATGTCCTTTCAAACACAAAGGATTCAATGATTCTGTGATAAATGCCAAGAAAAGTTATCATAAATCCTATGAAATTTGCTGGATGTTGAATATACATGGTAGACACAGACCAGGCAGCATTCTGCAGACAGGCATGCTTTCAGAGAGCAAAGACTACTCCGCTTCATTCATGTGCTGTTGCTCCATATGGTGGCTATATGCATACTAACATCTTGGTTGCATTTCAGTGTGCATAGCCCTTCCATATACTACTGAGTGTTGAGTTTCTTATAGATAGTTCTTGAAATGGCAGGTGTCCTTGATAAATATTTACCATCCAGATTTCTCGAATTCAAGTTCTTTGACTCACAGGTGGCTATTAATGACTTCAGGATGGCTTCAGAGTGAAGCATTCGTAGTAGGTATGAAAGTACAACATTCTCAGATGAATGCCACATAATTCCTCAAGAAAGGTAAGGATTTATAGGCTATTCTTTCAAACAGCAGTTAAAACTTTCTTATCACCACTCCGCAATTATGAAAGACAAAGTAATGGTGCAGACTGAAAGTTTGAGCTGAGTAAAATGAGCATCAGTTATTTTTTCCTTCTTGGGTAAGGAATTCTACCATTCTACTCCTTGAATTGTACACTGAGACATAAATACAGATATGGACATTTTACAGTCAGTCCTGTGAGAAACTCAGGAGTGGAAATATGGAAGGGGAGAGATCGTACATAGTATTTTTTAAAAATATATTTATTTTCTATAACTTGAAGGTGCATGAAAAACATCACATTTTTTTCTTGAAGTATTAGGATTTCAGCACAGAAGTTAGAAATGAAAAACCCAGAACCTTTACATTTCTTCAGAGATCAGCATCATTGTATAATAAGAGCAACCATAAATGCAATTTTCTGAATTTTTAGCCTTGATTTTTGTTTCCTGATGATTGTGACATGCATTACTCACAGCCAGTCCTTACTTTTATTATCCACATAGGCCTTTGTTCTTCTCTCATATATATTTTGCTCCATTAATCAAATATTTTGCTCTCTAACCAAAAGGCAAATAGCCCTCTATTTACCTAATGCTATTTATTCTTTAAAAAGATACCACTCCTCACTGAGTGCCATTACTTTATAGCCACAGTTTTCACTCCCAAAACATCAGTCTCGTTTTCTGTTCTTCTGGAGCTCTTTGGAACTTGTTCCTGGGAGTGGAATGCAGACTAATAAAATTCCAGAGTATGCGAGGTTTATAAATAAATCAGAAAACTCTCATCTGAAATACTTAGAAGGGCTTCATGTTTGCCAACACTAACTGTAGGCATTCACAGTTATACATCACTTACCAACTCTTTATGACATCGTGACTTTTTTAAACAGTCTTTTCCCTCTACTTTAAGCCACTGGCTAAAACTTCCTGTGTTCTGCACTTTAGTAAATATTTATCCCATTTGCAGATGCTGGCTGAGCTATGCAGGTGAGAAAAAAATGTACAGTAGGCTTAATTTTTTTTTCCCAAATAACCCAGTAAGCTTTTTGGTGTAACATAAATCATATGTTACTTTCACTACATTTGTTCACTTTCAAATGTATTTTAGTATAAGTAAATGAAAATAAATGCAATTCCTATTGAGCATCATCACCTAAATCTGCACATTTTCCAGCAGTGGAACAGGTCTGTTATTCCATATTTGCTGATTACAACTGTTTCAGCACTCTAAGCCAGTTTTTGGCATTGGTAATGGAAAGAAGAGACCAAACTGCAGATGTAATAAACACTGAATAGTAAGCAGATTTTTAGTGTGTTATATAGTTTGGATAAAGAGAAAACATCTTTCTGATAGGACTACCTTTTCTCTTCTTCTATGTTTGTTTCCTTTATAGGAAAACAAATAGAGGGAGGGAGGAAGGGAAGGAGGGAAGGAAGGAGGGAAGGAGGCAAGCAAGGAAGGAAGGAAGGGAAAATAACTGTTTTCATCTAGAAATATAAAATGACCAATCTACTTGATTTGTTTTGTTTTTATGAACATAGTAATGGATTATAATTTCTACAGTCTTTGTGATCCACTTGCAGTGAATTGGTAAGGTAGAATGAAGGCAATGGGTTTGGGAGGGTAATAGGCTGGGCACATCTCATCGCATAGCTTATCATGCCAGACAGGTTTCAGGGTCCAGAAAGTGTAAACTACATTTCTGTAGTAAAAAGTAAAAAAAAGTAAAAGGTTGCTCGCTAAACCTTTGTGTACAGCAAATGGATTTTTACTAGATGCAGATTTTCCTTTAATAAAAAACTGCTTACAGCACCTTATTGGTCTTTTAAAGAATATAGGTCTTCACTGCTTTTCAGCAGCAATGAAATAAGACTGAATATTAGTTCCCGTTGTAGGTGTTCTACATCTCGATTTACTGTTGCTAGTATTTCTGCCTTGGATTTGCAACCATATCATAAGTATGTATTTCTGTGTTAAGATTTTTTTTTTGTTGGCTTTGATCCCATCATCAGTAGTTTCCATTTTTGGATTGTAGCAGAAGGCTGCCATAAAATATGTTAAGCTTTCAGGACACCTAGAAAGTGTGAATCCATCAAGCTTGTCAAATGGCAGAATGGGTCTGTTATAGGTTTACACAGATGCTAGATACTACTTATTAGAAGGATTGTTCATATTTAAAGTTGTACGTGAAAAACATCTTTGCTTTATTGGCAACAAACCATAAAATCAGTATAGAATTAGAATTTCAAAGCAACATTGTCTAATGCTCACTCCTTCTGCAACTGAGCAATTGTAAGTTTATTGGGTTCTCTACACCAGCGACACATATGGCAAGATATACTAACCAGTCAAGTAGAAGATGGCTTTTTATGTGCTGACTCTCCAACTGAGTTTGGAAGCATTGCCAGTATGAATATGATGGCCAGAGGCCAGTAGCACAACTTTTCAAGAGGTTGTTTTTGTTTTGTTTTGTTTTGTTTTCATTTGTTAGTTTCAGTGCCATCAAAATACTTCATTACATTTTTTTCCCTAAATAAAAAATGGGATGGTTAATAAGAAACTCAGTTATTAGAGTAGAAATCTGCAGAAATGGAATGAACTCCAAATGAAGTGTTTTTGTCAGAAAATAAACCCATGAGGAAGTTTCTCATCTTCTGTAATAGACTCTGTACTAGTAATCATTTTTGTCCTGTCAACTCTAAAAGCCAGAAGGCATGAATATGGCCTGATGTTTAATGTCTCCTTTTTCTTTTTTTTTTTCTTTTTTCTTCCCCACACTAGTGTAGATGTGGAGTATCTTTATGGAGTCAATCTGCCTTGGCATTTAAAATGGCATCTGCAACTGAGCTGTTATCAGTATCATTGACACAAGAGCAAATTGATAGAGAAGGGGAAAAGTTCCCTCAAGAGTATAAAGAACTGGGCTTCCCAACTGCAGTAGGTGTAGCCCAGCTATCAAAAGTAACTTCTTACAGGATGGTTGTTGTTCTACAGCAAATAAGGGTCTCTGTAGTTGGGATATTTCCCGTGTATGAAACTGTTTGAAAAGGCAAGAGAAGTCCTGTTGTCTGCAAGGTTTGACACATGGATTGTCTCTTTGCAATTAATTGAAGGAATGAGTAGGAAGTGTAAGTGGTCAGTGAGAGCCTGGTTTGTTCAATTCTAGGCAGAGCACCTGAGTGCAACCATGGAAGTTGGAGTAGGATGGAGGTTCAAGGTCCAGTCCCCACCCACTGAAGTCATTGGTGGGTGTCCCACTACTGCTGGAGAGAGTACAGCTAGACACCATCTAGTATGCTTTGTATCATATTAGCTCTCCCAGTTGAATGAGTAACAATGAATGGCTTGAGTCCCTGGTTTAGTCACTTCTGAGGTAATGTCCAAAATTAGCTTGTTGCTCATACATGCCCATATATTATTAAGGAACAAAAATCCAAAAGATCCATCTTCCTTGGGTGACACTTTAGGTACTGAGTCTACAGGACCAACATGGCTAAGCAGATCAGTGTAGATATATGCCTTGACAGAAATACCAGAAGCAGAAACTCACATAAATTACTTACTTACAGATCTGGGTGTCTTAACCTAAATCATCTAAACTGGAAGTCGCAGCAAAATCTGTCTGTAACTATGGCACAAAGACTATGCCCAATAGATGATTTAAGTCTCCATCCTCAGCACAGCTGATATTATCTTTTGCACATCTTCTCCACCACAGCCAATACCAAAAGAGACCCTTTGTAATTTGCATGGACATAATTAAATCCATCCAGCAGCATGACTTATGAGTTATTTTTTAATACATGGAAAATCCCCATTAACTTCCACTTCCATGGTCAAGGCAATAGGAGTGAGGCACCAAAATAACTCTGAGGTCTGGGTCTAGGATCCTTATGATGTTTTCTTTCAAACCCAGACTGTATCCCAGTGCAGACATTAGCATTTCTACAGTTTTTTGTTGCTATAGTTGAGTATGTGTGTGCTGTAACTGTAGTTACATGTAGTATTTTTTTTTAATATTTACATGTTACTTCTCCACAATACTTTGAACTTCTTTAGATCTTCCAGTACTGCTAACAAGTTGCTTATTGCCTGAAAAGAACAGCATCTTTAGTTTCAAAGTCCAAACATGCTGACCATGGAGAGACCTAACTCAAAGTTTCCTACTCACATTGCTTTCAAATGCTCTTCTCAACATCTCTCATTTCAATCATATTTTGGCAAGTATAATTAACTTCTTCTTCAAGAAAATTCCAAAAGCTGGCCAATATAAAGTATATTGAATATTTCATGCTCTTTATATTTCATGCTATGGCATTGTTAATAGATCTTTGATTATAAATTAAGACCAGCAACAGAATACAATTTCCTCTTCATATTTCTAAGCTGATGTAGCTCTTTCTACTTGCTTTCAAATATTTAACTAATTTTTATTTATGTTGAAGAAGTTAGTAAACATAGTAATTTAGCATTGTCAGGTTCTCACCATTCCTTGTCTGAAGAATGGCAATGCATGGATGATGCATCATGTCAGCTAGTTATTGCTTTATCATTTCTTACTGAATTATTAATAGAGTTCATCAGCGACATATATTCGTATACCTCCCATGTATATATATATTCTTATTTTACAGGATTTGAGGTGTTCTCTCGGTGAAAATAACTGGGATTTCTTCTGTAAAAGATGCACATGAAAAATGGATTTTGGAAATGTGCTGAACAATGCAGTGGGATTTATTGGCCATTAGGAATGCTTAGTATTCATTTTAGCAAGAACAGGATGACAACGTGAGAATTGTTCAGGCAGAAATGGATGGAATACAAAGTGTTCTTCCTCACTTCATGTCACTCATAAATTATTAACATTCCTAAAAATTTCTCTCTCCCTCCGTCATCTCCTGTTAGTGCAAGAAGACTGATTTATACTTTTTTCTGTGCTTTCCTTTTATGCAGTCCACTGTAAGAGACTGAGATGTTGCATGGGTAGGATTGTGCCAGCATTCAATCGCAAGCATAATAAATTTCCTTTGTAGAATGGTGCAAGTTCTCCAACCTATTCTATATTGTATAATGTTCATTCCAGTACCCAACTCAGAACATAATTCAGAAAATAAAAATATGCCCTCATCTTTGCTAAATTATAGGGTACACTTTCCTTCTCCCTCTTTCCTGCCCACCCTTTAAATAAATAAATAAATAGAGTACAACCTGAAGGGTAAAGCTACATTGCTTTTTCTCCCCTGTCAGCAGTCATTTGTGAGAAACACTGGCAGAATGTGCAGCATTCCCCATGCCATCCTGTAAGTGGATGACTGCTAACCTTGTACAGCTATCAGTTACCCCAGCTACCAAGTGACAGGTCCATGTGGTTAAGCAGAAGCCTGCTGCAGGGGGGAACTTTCCAAGCTGACAGCATGCCCAGCAGTACTTCCAAAGCAGGGTGTCATAACCATTTGATACTGCAGAGTGAGTGCTTGTGCCCAGCACTAACAGCTTTTTTCCATGCTCTGATTCATGATTTTGTTTAGTTCAATGCCTTACTTTATCTGGAATTTTCCTCGCTGCCATGGAACTGATAATGCTTATTACACACAGCATAGTTTAGCAGACAGCTTGAGCTGGGACCTAAAAACTTTGGAGTCTCCACTGAATTATTTTGAGTGATCCCTTCCTGCTCTACAGCTCATGCAATGAATTACACAAAGTTCCCTCATCAGATACTCGGACTTCTATGATGAAAATCTCTATGGAGTTCTCTGAACTGGAAATGGGGAAACACCTCCCAGTGTGAAGACAGTTCTACATTGAATCACTTCTGCTAAACTTCATTTTGCTATTTTACATTCTGCGTAGAACCAAAACATTACCCTCCTCCCTGTGATGTTTGGACGTTCTGCTGTGGTCATGGTCTGTGCTGTTCTGCTGCTCAGCATGGAAGGCAAATCCTTGTGTGCCAGCTATGATGATATCCAAGCTGTAACACTTCTCGTTGTGTGGGTTTCCTATCAAAAGCCAGCAGCAGCCCACAGGCCTCACAGCACACACTGCCAGCAGTCAGCCACATGGCTCCATATGAATGCTGCTGCTTATCTCAACTGTCTGCAAAGGCAGCGGGTTTCCCAATAAAGCTGCAATGAAATAGTGTGTTGATCAAGTATTATAATCATGAATATGACGGTTAATGGCTTAGAGATGCTGCATGTGTGCTACTTTCTTACTCCCTGAGTAGCTGAGGTGCAGGGTAAGGCAATTTTTCTGCAAATACTGCAAACCCAAACCTACAGCCCCATCTTGCTTTCTGTGTTTCCTGCTGCTTTCTTGGGCATTCACACTGCATCCCAGCATCTGTCCTCAGGATCATAAATCCTACTTAATTCCAATTCTTGTTTGATCCTTTTCCTTGTTTGGTCCGTTTGAATTCTTGTTTGATCCTTTTTCACTGTTGGCCTTTGAAAGAGTTCTACAGGATTGGATATAGTTCTCTCAGTCTCTGCTGTTAGGACAAGTAAACAGTTCTCTAGACAATCCTGTCCTTAAATAAGAAACCCGTGTTGTTTTTAAAGGCAGATGCAGAAATCAGATTTCTCACCTGAGTAATTGCTCTTTCATTTCAGACTGCACATGCATCACACAAATATTTCTGTTCTACCCTTATGTCCAGGGGCACTGTACGCAGGCAGACACCCGTGTTGTTTGTGCCATAGACACAAACACACTGAGGGCTGGCAGCAGAGCATCAGGCAAGTCATGGTCTTTCCCATTCTTCCAGTAAGATAATAAAAATATGATTCTTACTTTTTCTCTTTCACTGACATCTGCAAGCTTCCTGCATGTGTAGGCTGATTGGTTTCTGTGTCTGAAGAAACATTTGCTGAGGATACAGGCACTGAATCTTTAGTGTTTATTTAGTCACAGCAAATTTTAAGCCAGAAAGATGGTAAGGTTCCAAAGGGAGTGAGTAGAAGGACCTTTATTTGTGGAGAGGGCATAGGCCAGATATGTAAGACTTTCTGTCTTTTACAGGGAGGTTGCACGTTAATCCTGATGTAACTATTCCAGGCAGAACTGCAATAAAATCAAAATGCCTGCAATATTATGAAAATTTTACGGGGATATTTACAGATTGATTGATTGATTGACTGACTGATTTGCAACTGCATCTGTTCCCACACTGTTGGGAACAATTCCCAGTTCATGACCCTCAGCCTCGTTTTAATCCCAAACCTGGGCTTTGGTGGGCACAATTTCTTTCTTTCCCCACTCCAGTTCTTACAATATCCCTCTGGCAGGAGTTTTGCTACACTCCTGGTGGATGCCAGTCTGTGGTAATTATCAGTGCTAGTGCTCCCTTTGTAATACTTTGTGGCATGATGTGGCTGAGAGACAAGCACACTGAGCCTCTTCTTGAGGTGGGTACAACACCAGATCAAGCAGGCTGTCAGGCTGCTGGATTTAACAGAACCATCATCCTAAGGATTTATCAGGCTATTGCTTGCAGTGGTACACAACATGACTTGCAATGGGCCAGTACAACTATGCTAGCTAAGGAGAAGGCAAAACTAATTAGTCATATTCTTTTAGGGAATTAGGATCTCTGATATTCATTTCTCTTACCATTGGCTAAGGCACAATGCATGAGAAGAAGAAGGACGCTTCCTCTGCTGTCCTTAGGAAATGTGTTAATCCATTCTCCTCTAGGGAGATCACCCCCCAGAAACTGTCCTGAACAGCAGTCAAACAGCTCCAGTCCACTAGCAGAATTTGTGTTGGTGGAAATAAACTTTCTAGTTTTTCAGAACTAGTTTGATACAGAGGACATTCTCAATCTGTTGAAGACTCTCCTCTATGACAAAGCCTTGAAGAGATGATTGCTCTATGCTACCTTCCCTATAAGCTCAGTATAAATGTAAATACCTTTGTAATTTCTTCCATCTCATTTGGTAAGAGCAGTAATATTCCTGAGTAACAATCCAAAATCTGTAACGTTCCAGATATATTTCTGTCTATACAGAAGAGAACAGCAGTCCTCATTCCTTTCCGCTGAGTTATTGGAAAGCCACAGCAAGATAAGAATACTCTTTAATGGTGTTTTTGTTTTAGGAAACACAAAGATCTATAGAGACTCTGTCATTACAATGTAAAATCAAACCCTAGACTTTGAATTTCACCAGGAGCTGCTTTCCCCTTTCTCTCATTTCCTGCTTTTGCAGTCTGCTTTCTAGGAGTCTAATGAGCACCACCTGACTGTGACCTTTTCCAATTGCCCTTTGCTTCTTCACCCTGTAGCTCTAAGATCTTTCACCATGGTCATGCCCTGGCAATAGACCTTGCCACAATTATTTAACTTATCAACCCTGTACCATATTTGAAATCCTGTTATTAAACGAGAGCATTAAAAACACCACCACCAACAAAGACTTTCAGCAAATGAGCCATAGATTCACTTTTAATTAATATATGTGTTTCTAATGGCAGGAGTTTGATTATTCATGAAGTGAGAACATGCAAGGGTTACAAATACAGTTAAGAAATCAGTTCATGAGTTACAATAATGTATTGGTGGGAAAGGTTACTGTTGCTTCTGCTGCACCAGACATGCCTTGGAATATAATACACTTCCTATTTCACATATGGTAACCATACTGTGCTGTAAGAGAGATGTAACTATTCTGGTAATCCTTTGTGCTTGACAGCTCTCAAAATGACATCAAATTATTCTTCTGATCTTATGGATTCCCATGTAGCTGTTCTCAAATGTTGATCTAAGACACACGAGAAGAGTTTCTCCTCAGGTAATGCTGTCAGACAGCACGTGGAAGTTAGACTAGATGAAGCTCACATTTTTCTTATGAAATGAAATTCATTAAGGGGTTATATCTGCATTGCAGGTGTTTGACCTATGATGTACATATGTTATGAATACATACAGCCAGCTAGCTTCCTTCACAGAGAGTAAAGTCCAACACATTTCTTGAGGGAAAGTACTCTAGAATAGCAGTGGTGAAAATAACTCCAGTTAATATTTTCAGAAAACAGAAGTACTGTAAGTGTTGCACCCTTTGAGGAAGTATATATCTGAGCAAATCTTACCACCTTTCAGAGGTCAACCATAGTAAACGGTAGGTGTGCACACATGGCTTTAAATATATTTCAGAGTAGGAAGGATGAATGAAACCTTCACCTCAAAATATTTGTCACATGAAAAGCTTTGTATCTGACAGGAATGTATTTCTGGTGTTTTACATGCATGTGGTATGAGATCATTTGAAAGACAGCTAGAAAATTTGCATCACAGGTGGCAAGACTGCTGATATAAAGTGGGGACTAATAGAAAGGCCCTACAAACACAGAAGCTCATTACACACTGTCATCATTCACTGATGGCATGTTGATAACCGGAAGTGGCTTATCAAGACTCCATATCTTTCAGCAGTGCTCATCAGCTCAGAGCATGGTATGGCATAGCAGAGTGCACAGTAGTCAGCTAGTAGCTATCTCTTCCTCAGTGAGATATCTTGTACAGAAGTATGTAAAACAAAGTGCTCTAACATACTGTCCTGAGATAAGTGTATCTGTCCTGGAGAATATTAACAACTTCACAGTTTTAAGGGAAAATACTGGTGGAAATCTGGGAACAGATGGGAACTTTTCCTACAAGGAGTGCTGCAGAGTTGCCTGCAAGACAGATTTCTTTCGGTTGGCTCAACTGTATGCTTGGTCACCCACCTTTAATGCAGCCTTAGGTCTATGAACTAAATTTTAAGAGATTGTCACCCCTGGGAATGCCTATCCTATTTGCTGCCCTTTAGATAGCAGTGCAGGGTGTTTCAGATTTGCTAGGTGCAGCTCAAGGACATGTAGAAGCTATGGCTGTTTCTGTTCTTGGTAAAAATTTCATTAGATATATCTGAAACGAAATACTCGTCATGAATTCAAAACAAAATGTCATGGGAAATTTCTCTTTCCAGAAAGCTCTGAAATTTCTGAAGAAATTTTGGAACAAGAAGGAACATCTTTCTCTTCCAGTTCTGTGATATTTAACGGAAAGGAAATTCTTTCTTTCATCATCTAGTGGTTTTATAACAGCCAGTGCTCCTCCACTCTCTCACTTTAGCAACAAAATGGAATTTTATCAGAACTTAAACTTGGCAGGGCTAGAGCTACTGGCTATGCTTGGCTTCACATAGCTTGCCATATTGTTTTTTGTTTCCACTTTTCAATATATTTTCTTTTTTAACCTAGTATGCATTATTAGTGTCATATTAAAAGCCTTCTTCCTGAGGATGAATGCACAGCCAGTGGCAAGCAAGCAACAAATACAAGAAAAGATAAAGAAACAAGAATGGTGAAAAGATGAGTTATTCAGGATAAATGTAGGTCAGGAAGAGAAGTTGTTTTTGAAAGGATGCTGTGATGCTTCATCAAACTTTCTATCCATCATTGTATGTGTGTGTGTATGTGGGGTGTTCAATGTTCAACCAGTGAACTTTCGTGGATGGGAAGTGTAGAGGAGGAGAGAGTTAAGTATTATTAAACAAACAAGCAAAAAATGAAAACATAGAAGAATTTCACTGATGTAAATTCTTTAAATGAGGAGAAGCAGCAAACTCTTAAGTGAAGATAGCTACAGTTAGCAGTTCTGCTAAATGAACTCTCTCAGTTGGAAGAAGGAGAGACAAGGCTGGGAGTTGCTACAATACTTAATGTTTTGTTGTCTTCAGCTTCAGGGAAAACAAATCTAGTGTCAGTGTACACAAATGAAATACGATTCACAAGCTAACAAATGCTTTTGTTTGCTGTTGCTGTCAGCCACTGAGCACACTTGTAGGACAGTGCAAATATAGGCCTTGTGTCATATTATTGGCTTTCAAAGCATGAGTGTAGGATTCCTCATAGTGTTAAAGTTTTTCACAGTAAATGTCTGAGCTATAAATTTTGATGTGCTTCCCAGATGAATGGATGCTTTGAGTGGAGACAGACTGGCTGGAGCTAAAGTAGTTAGCTTTGATTTACCTCTTCTCTATTATTCAATCCTATTGAGAATTTTGAGTGGTGGTATCAAAGCACGTTGATTGGCTTTAGTTTATAGATTGAAATAAAATGAGTGATATTTAACCTTGGTCAATACCACGCAACCTTATAATGATATTAGTGGGATGAGGTAATGTGCAGATTTGTAAGACAGAGACAATGAAGTGTGATGTTTGCAAATAAATCCATTGACAGATGAGTTTTCCTCATCAGTCATTCAGCGTGTATGTTTTGTGCAAGTCCTTGAAGGGCTGCCAGTATTAGGGAAGTACTTGTGCCGATTCTGTGTGTGTGCATGTCATTTCTTAAGCACCATTTATAGTTAGTCTGATTTGTAATGTTTGGTTTGCATATGTTAGGCATATTCATACAATGCAGCGCACCTCAGCTGCTCTTTTCCCTAGTGCTGAAGTAGTTAGTAACTGCTCTCCAGCTCTCACAGGTTACTAGTCCTCCTTGCTTTGTAGTAGGACTAGTAGTTCTTTGCAGGCAATCTGAAAGAAGGGATTTGTTTTCTAGAACCCTGTTGTGACACTCTGGGCTCCCTCATGGATACCTGGTTGCTTCTAATGTTCATTTCAGATGAAATCATATATATTTAAGGGGTTGAGCAATTTCCCTGATAGTTTTAACTAGCTTGCCAGCTAAGAAGAAAATTATCATTTCTACTTCCTTCAATAAGTAATCAGTGATACCAGAGTAATTTTCCAGGTAACTATTATTGAGATTGATAGACAGTTTTTGATTCATTAATGCTGTACAAAACTCCTTTGTCCTGCTATAAATCACAAGTGAATTTTAACCAGTCATCTGTACTGACACTTCCAAGTACTATGCAATAAGAAGGGCATTTACTAGTAGGAAGAAAAAGACAGACGTGCAACTGGCCTAAAAATGGTCAGCAGTCCTAAACCTCAATAACTCCTTGCCAGCAAGATTTCAGGGGGGAAGTATGTTAGCCCTGTGGGAATCTTCATGCGCCCTTTGAATGGGAATGCCTGTCCACTGTGGCAGCCACAAGTTATAGTCCTCCGAGAACACATTTGGTCCTCCGCATAGTTATCATTCTGTCTGGTGGCCCAAGGTTAAGCCAGAATTAGGATATTTATATCTTGAATATTATTGTCATCAACCAACACTAGAGTTAGACACAGTTGAACCATATTTGGCCATTGCATTAGGTACCATACACTCAAGGGAAATTTCCAAAAAGGAGAGGGAAGGGCTGAGTGGTATCAGCTGTTACCATGCAGAAAAGCAATGGTTAAGTACTCTGCATGTATAATTCTGTTTAATGTCTGGGCATGTGGTAAAATGGCTGATTCTAACTGTCCATCTACTGTTACTGTGCACTGTGACTGGCTGCTGTTGCTCAGGCAAAACTCTCAGAAGCTAAAAGTGGAGCCTGATCCTGCACATTGAGGCCTTATTTTTCATTTCCCATCTCTCAGAAAGGAACTAACATAAACAAAGTGAAAAGTGGGATCTTTAGAGCCTTTCATTTAAATAGAAGACTATAAATGAACCACATTTTATCCTTTCTCATCTCTGTCGATATTTTCAGACCCACCCCTCCCTTAGACTGACAAAAATGCTCAGCATTTTGTTGCATGACTAATGAGGCTCCAGCGGAACTGGAAATAGTAGCAACCCCAAAGCCCCTAGGTCTGTCAGAGACTATGAAAATCCAAAGTGTATGCAACACAGCATGGATAGAGAAGAGCCACAGTAGGAGATTTAGTCCATTTCACATGACCTGGAGCCTGCCTAATGTGTTTAGATTGATAACCGGCCTCTTATTCCATGTGCAGAAGATAGATGTGAACAAGAAATCTGCAGACAATTTGCTGTTTACCATGTAAAGCCAGATACAGCTCAGCATGCCTCTGAAAGACTGTAATGCAGTTCCTAATCATTAGTATTACAAATTTTAGGGGATTTGCTCCATTGGGCTTGCTCTGTATTTCATATGCTGTATGTAATGCTGGCTAGAATATTCTTAAGATGGTGCTTGGAACTGTATGATATTATTGTTCCATTGCTGTGATGGAGTTGGATTGAAGAGCCATGCAGCGAGGTGGCAGCATGCACTGACAGCCCAAAACAGAAGGGGAGTCCTCGTGGGAACAGCTCTCTGGATGTAGAACCAAGAGCTGTGTCCATGGCTGCATCCTCTGAAGTAGCTGCTGAAATAAATCAGGTATAAAGAGCCTGGGAACAGCTTTCATCATCAACTTCCTTGGTACCCTTTCTCAGTTAGTGTCAGTTAGCTCAGGAGTGAGGTCTAAAAGTGGCCTGCCTGTGTGTTGCCTGCCCCTATTTCTGTTTCTATGACAGGGCTCAGAGGGACAGTGACTTTTTTTTTTATTTTGGGGTATTTTGCATGTGAAATTAATATAACCATCTATGCGATTGAACACATAAGATGTATTTGTGCCTGTGTGTACAATTGACATAGAGAGACCCTTTATTGGTTGGTGTTGGTTTTGAATTGTTTTCTATTTCAAAATTATTGTCAAATTGCATTAAGAACAGAAAGAGGGAAGGTGGACAAAACTAAGCATATCAGACAAGAAAGATATAAACTCACATTAATTCAACTAAGCTAAGAACCAGGAAGAACTTCTTGTATAGAAAAGATAACAAAACAAGAAAAAAAAATAAGGCTTCATGCACTAAATAAATAGGTAAAATAACTGCTTAAAATCAGAGGGCTAAGGCAGATCCATACAGCTATAATTAGGGGTAGCAGAAGTATGTGTTGTTATCTTCCAGCACAACGTATAATTTCCTGGACTCTCCTGGGACTTTGTCCTGGTGCTTGTGAGCCTCTTGGAATTTCATTAATAGCATTCAAGATCCAAATGCAGGTGGCAAAGGTACACTGAGGTGTGAAGTGACCAGCATCTTGGGGTTATACGGGCGGACTCACTGACTACCACAAACTGTGCGAGGCGTTCTTGATAAATAGCTACCTGACTGTCAGGAATCAGCCAAGCTTCAACATTTTTCTTCATTCCTTTGCTGCTGCTGGTAACAGTTTTGCTGATTAACTTTTCTGTCAGCAAGACTTATAACTCTGGACTGTCTTGGACTACTATCACAGTATGTTTCAGAGACTATTTCATAAAGGGCATGCTTTCTACTTTCTCTAAGTAATTCTTCCATGTCAGTAGCTGAGATCATCTGCTTAATGCTGAGCCAGTCTCCCATATGCACTAAAACCACAGTATTATTGAGAATAAAAGCCCAGCAGCACATAAGCTCTTGTGTGCATAATTCTCTAATAGCCTTGCATTCCATAACATCAGTGTGTTACTGAGTGAGTATGTCTGTGTACCTGTCCTAACTCTATCACAAGAAGCAGAGACAGTTGTTAATGTACTTTCTAAAATCTTCTCTAAATGACACAAACCTCCCGAGACTGGATGAAATGTTTTCAAATCAATGAGCATTACACACCATTTTGGCATTATTCACATTTATCATCTCTCGCAAGCCATCAGAATCTCAGAATCTCAGCTTTTGCTAAAATAAATAATGCTTAAGTATATAAATTATATGTGATGAAACTATCCTTTTGATTAAAGCATTAGAGAGAAACACTGCAGGTTCAAACTGCAGTGCAGGACTTTGCATGTGTTCTTATTTAACATCTAATTATTTCGATGTTAAACAATAGCTTTTTGTGAAATATATCTTTTCTTTTTTTTTTTCTTTTCTCTTTCATCATCTTCTTCTCTTTTTTTTTTTTCGTTTTTTCTTTTTTCTTCTTCTTCCTTCTTCTTTTTTCTTTTTCTTTCTTTTTCTTTTTTTTTTAAGCCTGGCAAACACACTGCTTTGTTCTATGAAAAGAAATTCAAAAGACGTTCCAACTCTCTAGATTTATCGCTGAAAAAATGTCATCCAGCAGTAAAACTTAGATGTGCATGTAACTTGCATAGGCACGTATCTGGAACTATAAGCATTTTACTGCATAAAAATCTGAATTGTATGTTTAGTGGAGAGACATAGTTGATGAGCAGAAGTTGTCTCTGTTAAGCAGATATTTCAGTATCCATGTATCTGAAACAGAAGATGTGAAACATATTTAAAGTAAAATTTTTTTTACTTCCAAAATGAATGTAAAAAATTACAGTATGCAAATGTCAGTTTCTGTTTATAAAACACATCTACGTTTGAAATGTTCATATACACATAATGTCAGCTAGTGCCATTTTCACTGACGTAGTTTAAGATAAGATTTTTTATTATAGGCAATTTTGAAATCTAGTCATATACTGTGGTCACTCTGCTTTGGCAGAGTGGACTCCTGATGCTATGGTACCAAACAAAACATAGTATATTTTTTTCCTACAATATTGTTCCTTGAAGAAGTAATACACCATATCTTTTCTGCACTACATTTAAGAATCAAAGTTATTGATGAGGTCATAATGCAGTTGCTAGCATGATAGATTGAGGGACCAATAAAAGGGCAAGAAGTGATTTTGTGAATGTATTTTTCAATACTTTCTTAGTGTTCTGACATTTAGAGACCCAAACTTTAAGGTAGTCTTATGAAATTTCTTACATTCATTGTTAGTTTAAATTGGATGTTTTTGTATTTTTAGAACTGACTCAGACATGAAAAGATCCAAATAAATTATATGCAATTAATAATACCAATGATGTGATACGCAATGAAGTTTTTATTGGCACAAATTTTAGTCCATTTCTATGCATGGCAAAGCCATAGAGCACTTTTCAGAACATCACAGGTCAGTCCAAGCTATAACTTTGCAGCATCTCATGTTGTTACAAACATAGCAATTTAACTACTCCACGCGTTTAGTAGGGGAAAAAAAAAATTAAAAAAAAATGCCCTATGGAAATTACTTGTACTTGGCTTATGAAGACATACCAGAATTTGACCCTGTAGTGACTCATAACAAAAGCATCAGTTGGAAATGACTTATGAAGAGTAAGAGCTTAGTATGAAGTTGATTCAAGAACAGCTATAATCTGCCAGTGGAGTGCAATCAGAAAAAAGTCAAACATGGTACTAGATGGGGAGAGATACTTGCAATAGAAATGGAGCACTTTTAAAGTCTGCGTATCAAGAGTTCATCAGACTTCGTTTTCACAAGTACATTTAAACTTGGTTTGTCATATTTGAGAAAGAGTAATTCAGACTATACGAGTTGTATTCTACAGTGCACAGCAGTAGAAGTCTGGACTTCAGCATTTACATGGTCTAATCCATCATACCTTGCTGTGAAAATCAAAGTAGGAGCCAAGAGCTGATTTGGTGGCAATTGGTTTGTTTGTTGCCTGTTTTTTCTTTTTCCAGTGTAATCTGTTTATTGTGGGAAATTCCAGTTTATCAGTATTTTATTTTTCTAGCCTGGATTGGAAGTTCTTTTTACTCTGAAACTTTCAATATATGCATATTTTTCTCTTAAAATTTCCTTCTTTTCTCAGATTGTGGAACAGACATTTTACTGGGAGAAAGAAAAACTCTTTCCTTTGGAATTTCATTAGTAATCATACTTACCAATCACTTGACTGTACTAAGAGGTAGCTATTTACACCATGGTTCCATTTGCTATAGAAGATGTTATATCTACTTCCCAGTAAGCAAAGTTTTTTTTGTTTGTTTTCTTTGGTTTTGTTTTGTTTTGTTTTTGTATCTGCAATAGCAAATCCAGTTTTTACTTTATTCTGTCTCTAAGTCAAAATATGTGGAATAATTAGATGATACCAAGTCTTTGTTGCAGGAATTCAATTAATACTGGGAGGATCTTCAACTCAGCTTTCATAAAATAACTAAAAAACTTAACTAAACTAGAAAAAAAAACCTAAACAAACAAACAAAAGAACTTGGAAGCACAGCAGCTGACAAACCTATCAGGTTTAGAAATCTCTCTTTAGAGTGAAAGAAAACCAACGCACATAGAGATTTTTGCATATTATGGAAAACTGTTCCTCATTCAGGAAAGAAACTAATACTGAGAGTGTTACTACGAAGTCCATTTTGGGAAGGTATAAATGTATTTTAAACCAGATGATCCCAGTCTTTTTCCTTATTATATTTAAAAGCCATTTGAATCCAAAAGAGCAAATAAATCTTCCAACAGCAATGAATGAGGATGGATAAAATCCAGGCTTGTGAAGTTCTGGATGTACACAGTTGGCCTGCCCTACAGTTGCTCCTTCCATTGTCCCCTTCCTGTCTTCCTTCTTTCCTTCCTTCATTCTTTCCTTCCTTCCTTCTTTCCTTCCTTCCTTCTTTCCTGCTTTTCTGCTTTCCTTCTTCCCTCTATTACAGACAGGTGCGCACTGCGTCCACAAACACAGAAACCAAACCTTATTTTTCCTCTTTAGTGCCCATGCAGTTTGGTGTCAGAGCAAGGCGCATTCCCTTGCTTTGCTCAGTCAAGTTCATCGGGCAGTTCTGGTCTGAGGTTTGCAACCACCCCTTCTGGCTCATACAGATAACCTTAACATATTGAAAACATGTTTAATTGACTCGTTGAACTAGATCTAAAAAAACTGAAATAAAAGCACCAAAAGTTCTGTTATCCATCTTTCGTCCTAAAATATTGTTAGCTTTTAAACAGTTGTTAAGACAGACAGCAACAGTTACTGAGCAGAAATGTGGGAGATGAGATGAAACTGAAATTGTCTACCCTTTTCTATTTTAGATCTGGATTCATTCTTTGCTATCTTCTGCAACCTGTTTAAAGCCCCTGCTTTTTTGTTCACTGTCTCAGACAACTTCCACCCATCTCCAATTCTACTTTACTCTCCTTTCGTACTCTCCATTCTCCCATTTGTAGCTTGGATGCAGTGTTTCAGCAGCCAGCAGAGAAACAGAAGGTGTGTTTCCTACAATTCCCTCCTTGCCCTGTCTCTCCATGTTCAGCCACTGGCCTTGGTTGAGCTTTATGTTCATCCGGATCTTAGCTGCACGCTTGTGTTTCCTTTCCCTGGCTGTCAGGAAGTGTTGCACGTGCCTGCAGCAGAGGAATGGCTGGGCAGCAGCATGGCAGGCAGTGATACACAAAGGGGCTGCACAGCTGGAAGGCTTAAAACAGTTTTTTAAAAGAATAACCTTTTTTTAGGCAAAATGAGCCAAAGTGGCAAATGGCAGAAGGGAAATGTTTAGTAGAGCTGGTTAAGAGCTTTCTATCATTTTTCGTGTCATCTAGTCAAAATGAAGCTGCCAAGGAGAAAGGAGCTTTTCCAACAAGTTTCCTGATTCAAAGAATTTCTATATTTATTGGGAGTGATTAATGCCATTTCAAATGCACACAAGTTTCTTTTTACCTCTTCCTTTTACATTTTCCCTAAAAACTTGTAACCAGGTATAATAATACAGAATCACATTAAAAAGGCCACAGTTAAGATAAAAGACATTAAGCATGCCTAAACAAAATGATACAGTTCATCTGTTCCAAGTTATTTTTTCTCCAGTGTATTAATTGATGTCATTCCTCTACTTTTCAGTTCCTCCTCCCATTTCACATTGGAGAAAAGCTGCAAAAATCTCAAAAACTTGAATGGAATGTGAGAATAATCTTCTTTCTACATTTATCCAAGTCAGATATAAAATGAATAATATTATGTTTATCTCTTATTTCAGTTTGCAAGTTCCTGTTCAGTCAATGAATATGGCTAGAGCTATCACAGTATCAAGTGTCAGAGTTCACTGACTTACACAGACAGAAAATGAAAGTTCTTTGGCCATAGGATAATAACCCTTTAAAAAAAAAATTCTTAATTATATACCTGTCACTACATCTAGAGCACATGAAGAGTCTAAAAGCATGAAAAGAAATTAAAATCCGGGAGCATTTCTAAATATAATGCTCTGTTCAGTCCCAGAACAGTGAATTTGAGATGGCATTTCAACCACATCGCTTTTTGTTATATCTGAGTCTTTTTGCTTAACGTAAATGGCTGTGCAGCTATTGAAACTGGTATTCATGAAACAAAAAATGAATTCACAATCTGAAGGAGGAGAAAGCTCCTGCATTTTTCTCCTCTGACTAAACTGAAAGTTGTTGTTGTATCTACAATACGCAGTATTCTGGAGAGAGAGGGAGGTTTGTGTGGGACTGGCCTCCCAGAAAGATCAAGCAGTAATGGTAACAACAACTTTGTTGTTTAGTGGTTTTCAGAGGCACATTCAAAGCACTTACAGTAACAGTACATAAAAAACTTTTAAAGAAACACAGCCAAATGTTACATTTAAAGCAGAAATGAAAACATGATTTTTAACGGACTAGAAAACATATTCTGACGAGACGCCTTTCTAGGCTCTTACATGAAGCTACAGAAGATATCTTAAAGTCAGTGGACTTGATAATAAACCTACTAAACATTGCAAGGATAATTTTAAGAACCATTTTTAGAAACGGCTGTATTTTTTTTTCTAATTTTGCAGAACACAAAATAACTCTATACAGTGCAAGAGTACTGTAATTGCAAATTAAGTATTCTTCTCCAGACTTGTAAGAATTGGCTGCATTTGCACTGATAAATAAATAGGGTCCAAAGAAGTAATAAAGACTGCTGGACTCCTGTTTGCTCATACAGACTGATTAATAATTGGCTCCACTTTTCTGAGCCATCTGACCAGCACTGCTCAAGGAAAAGCCATTTTTGTTTCTAGAAGCAGATGCCTTCAGAGACTGTTTCCCAAAAAAGGTAGGATAGGCATTTCCCCAGAGTTAATTCCTTCCACAACATACAGTCCTCCAATGTAATCCCATCATCCTTTTCATCCTTTTCATCCTCTCATACCTCCTTACTACATCTTGAGGAATGCGGAAATTGCTCTGAATTTAAGCCTGCAAAAATTTGTGCTGAAAATGCACTTTCTTTGTGTTATTCAATCAGTCTCAGACCCTTTTTCCAGAGGGTCATTCTTTGTCAATATTCCCTGAGCCTCTCTTGTTCACTTGACAGACACATCACTTGGTCCAGGAGAGGGTCCACACAGCCCAGTATCCACCAGCATCACTGCAGACTATTTCTCTGGCTAAGAATATTGGAGCAAGTGTATAAGAATACACACACCAATCAAACAGGGAGTCTTTGATTTGAGTGTTTGATACTTCATTTCTTACATCCTAACACTTTTTGCTGAGGATTTTCTGAGGCACATTGCTTCCTTCTCTGTAATAATCTCTACGATGCGAATAATTTTCTATAAATATGATAAACTGAGCATGAACTATGCCTAACTATGGTTCTCTACACTGTTAATGGAATTTAAAAAATAGATGTATTCCCTACGATACCACAATGAGGGCAACAGGTTTTTCCTTGACCCTAAAAACTGTATTTCTCTTGCAGCCACTTAAGGCAAAGGCTTTAGCAAGTTAATGGAGGTATCATGAGACTTGGCCATACTGAACAGGATGCAGAGCATCTGACTGTAGGACCACGGTTTAAATTCAGAGGTTTCTTATTTCATCATTATATTTTTTCTGGTATTTTTTAAGCAAAGATTGTCTAGGGCTTGAGGGTTTTTAAAGCAATAATATCTCAAAGTCAACTGTATTTGAAAGGTTATGAAAAATACTATAATCTATAAAATCTGTCATTGCTTTATTGCATGAAATGCTAACACTGGCAAGAGTGTTCTAAGCAAGTTCAAGCGTGTTTATCATCCCTCTTGGCAATGCCTAAGTGAGGCAAGTGTAGTAATCTGTTCTGGAGAAATACTGTTCTTAGTTTTACCCTTGGATACAGATGAAGAAATTGAACTTATGAAAGCATTTTGCGTTAATGGGTATAATCTTTCAAAATCAATAAATTTTGTGTATTCAAGGGCAACAAGAAAATATTGCTGCAATTCATAAATAACAACTTTTTTTTTTTTTTAAATTTGTCTTTCAGTATGACTTGTCTGTTTCAGTCCACATAATTTCTTTGCTCTCTCTGGCAGACCCTATCCAGGTAGATTACATGTATATTTACCTATTTATGGCCCTGAAAACACATGCACACAGCAAAATATTATATATGCTATTGTAACTCAAACAGAAGTTGTGGGTGAATAGTGACTAACTCTACAAACTATACTATGCTGGAGGTCTAACTGCATGATTACAATGGTCCTTTCTGGTTTTAAAGTAACTGGCTATTTAGTAGCAAAAAGTTCACTGGTGCACTTGAAGAAAAAAGGTGGGCTCTGGACCCAGTGAAAAACAGCTAGCCTCAAAATGTAAATGAAATCGATAGTAAACCAAGCTATAGCCCTACAGAGGGGAGTGTCCTTCTGCTGATTACAACAGGTCAATGCTTTTTGGGAATGTAGCAAGAAATGGCAGAAGAGATTCCTTTGAACCACAAGAAAGGTTTTGTTTGCATTATTTTCCCTTGCTGGATCCAAGTTTAGACTGGTTCTTATTTTATCTGCACCTTGTTCCCCACCTTCATATGCGTACACACAAAGCGGGGGCTTCAAAGATCCCAGCACTGGTCTAACTGTTCTCATTAAACACACTGGCAAAACTCCCAGTTGGCTTCTACAGCAACAAGATTAGGTCACCTGTGAATGCTTTGAAAATCTCACCCAAGGCAATAAATCTACCATGAATTCACAAAAAGAGAAGCAAACAAGAAAGGCGGGAAGAGAAAGAAAACAAGATTCATCATGTAGCTTTTTCAAGTTATCAGAAAAGGGACAATAATTATACACTAGAATGTAGGGTCTCTGAGACTGGTCCACAAGAGTTAGTACTGAGCACTGTTCCTATCTTCAACCCTGTGCATGGAGATCAAAAGAATAAGGATCTTTCAGTGGTCATTATTTGCATAAATGGTTGGTAATCATGCAGTTTGCATGTGGTACAAGAGTGAGGCAAGCTGCAAGCTTGGTCTCCCTATTCCTTCAGGGCATGGGGAAAGTTAGGCTCCTGAACCCAGCACCCTGGGCAGCAGGGCTGAGCTGGCTGAGGGGAGCACATTTCACCTTTTCCCACCATGAAGCATGGGCTGCTCTGGCCTATAGACTCCTAAGGCATTAAACTGTCATTTGTTTGACATATCCAGGTCCAGTTTTTCCCGACTCACCTTACACATTATCCATTGTAGCCCACTAACAATTATCATGAGTGCTTCTACTTGAAATAATTTCACTACTCTGGTGCTTTTCTGGCACAGAAATAAATTTTGTAGCATTGAACTTTGCCCAAAATAGGGAGCACATATCAAATATGCACAACATTTAAATAGCACCTGACCCTTCATTTTCATTTTATTTCTTTTTTTATGCATGATTTGGTATTCTCCTCATTTTATTTGATATACACCAAAAAATAAGGAATTGTGAAACCGAAAGTATAAAACTGGTGCTTTTCTTTTTTCTTTTTTTCTTTTTTCCCCTAGTGGAGAAAAGAGCATAGAGAACTATAGGAGTTTCCATGAAAATTGCATGTCTACCCACAAAAAAGGCAGGTGCCCTTCAGGTGAAATATCCTGGTGGCAAAACCGCACTTCTTGTTTGATGGATAACATCAGAGCTCAGGCCTTGCAGTAGATCACTACTGTATTGCATCCTATGGGGAACTACCTTTCTAAGGTTCTGAAGCTTTATACAAAGTGGGATTCGTTTTAGTTGAACATCTTGTTTTGTTTATTCTCATGCACTTTTTTGTTCTTTTTTTGATAAAAGAATTGACAAGAATTCAGCTACCTCTGAAAAAGAGAAGAAAATGGGCAGCTGGTTACTTGCAGTGCCTGGCAGATGTTGCCTGGACTTACGAGAATATAAAAAAAACATTCTGTACCAGCAGCTTCAAACAACGGGTCAAACACAATTAATGGGTAAACTTGGCATCTGTATAGCTTTGACAAGCATTACAAGAAACAATAAATTTAATCTTCCCCCCCCCCCGATATTGATATAGGAAAGAATTATTTTCCAAATAACTTCACTGCCCTCCTTGAGAGAGAACTAAGAGAGGTCCCAGAGAGACTTACATGACAGTCGGTGTTGTTGGTTAATTCTATTTGGCTGCAGTTTACATATTCAGTATATAGGATTATACATATTCAGCAAGAAGGATTTTCTACTGCTTTCATTACAAATGATTAAGTGATTGTCCTGTGCTTGGCAAATAGTAGTGTATTTTGGGAACATGACAGTAGTTTTGTCCAGAGTTTTGTGTTACAGTCCATAGCTATGTGCTGTGCTTTACTTTCTATCACAATGGGAAAATCATTCGGTTTTGAATTTAGCAGGACTGGATTTTTGCCGCCATTTGGACTGAATAGCACACACTCCATCTGAATTTTTCTCTTTTCTTTCAGCCCCAGAACCTCACCAGGCTCTGCCATATTCTCCAGCTGGACAAAGAGGAGTAGATTCAGGACTGCACATCCATAAAACAAGTAATATTCAAAGCATTCTTGGCAACACTTTGATGAAGAAGCATCTTTGGAAATGTCCAGGTCCTACTCCAGTGCTCATATATACTTCTCACAAAGTGACTTGACTCTCACAAATGCTGACTTTGAGGCTGTATAGATAGGTGGTGTTTCACCCTCCACTACTCCTGAACAACCTGCGCTGCACTGGAAAACCAGAACATTTTTTGTGTAATCTCACAACATGCTGGGTGGGTATCATTGTAGAAGGACTGGCCCGCTCTTTTAGAGGGCCATATCTGCCCAACACATGAGAGGAGAACAAGGATTTTATGCAACTAAGATGCTAGTACATATCTTGCCTCAGGCATCTAATTGTCCACAATTTTTTTTTTGACGGATATTATAATATTAGCCTCCACAGATTTTATTTGAAAATTCTTCCATTCAGCCTTATCTCATGAGGAGCTGTATCCAGGATTCAAAGCAGCAATGCAGAAGTGGGAAGTTCTGTCATCCCCTCTAAGCCACCAAGGACTTCTTACTAGCCTGATTCTGAATTCCAAATTCCTTTCTGGGCTCATGTAGGCATCATTCTAGCACAGCTTAATGACCATGAGTTGTATCTTTGTACACTTTCAATGTGAAAGCAAAACTACTGATGCATAATAAGCACAAACAGAGACTGTTTGGAAGAATAGTCACTTGAAAGCATACCATTCATCTATCTGAAAATAACTTAGGAGTTCAACACTCACACAAAAATTACAGCTGCTGCCTTTGCCAAAGAAACACTGCTAAGTAGACTTTTGTATCCAGAACTGGGCAACTAGTCAGCTTGGGGGGATAGCTGGCAGATTTACAAGAATTCATTTTCCATCAAGACAGAATGAAGTACTCAGTCAAATATAAAAGTAGGAAAAATAATAATTTTTAATTGAAATTAAGGTTTGGGGTTTAGGAGGGTTTGTTTGTTTACTCATTCTTTCATAAATCTGAAAATGATTTCCAAATGCTTTGAACTAAAACTCAAAGTATCTCAAAACTAAAACATTCCAGTTTTACGACTTTTTTTTTTTTTTTTTCCCGTAAGAAACTCAATAAAATGGACATAATTGAATCACTGTCACACAGTAACAACATTTTGGCCAAAAACATCTTGCCCAGCACTAGCTATCTGTCAGATGCCTTCATATGGCATGTCTTCACATTTTTAATATGCAGTGGGAATGTGCTGAAATACAAAACTTAGTGCAACTTCAGTAAAACTATGCAAAAGGGCAAGTCAGCACAGGAGACAAAAGGAACTATGATGCTCAGCTTTTAGTTAAAGCTATTAAGCCAGTGGATATTCATGTTCACATCAACCTTATTAAACCATGCAGGACTGCATAATATTTTTCCCTTTCTTTTAGTACACTCTGGAACTACTTCTGACTCATCTGATTCTCCATATGATGAAAAGTCAATTCTGATCTGGGAATGGAAAAAAATAAATGCTGCAAGAACAAGAAATCACACATTATATAAAATAAATGTATTACTGTTTTTATATTTCCTTGATAGTAAAACTAGTGATTTATCTTAGTGACTTGTTAAAAAAGTAAAAGATCACCTTATTCACTGAATAAGATGTTAGATCATTAAATTCATACTTGAATATCAATGACTTTTACTAGATAAAAGAACAAAAAATATACTCAAAAATAATATTTCGAACTTGTTGATGTGTGCCTCGGCTTATTTTACATCCCTTTTCTATCTACTTCCTGTTAATATTCTGGCTTTCAAATCTGTGCAGAGATAACAACAGAACTGTTCAGCAGTAGAAACTTAAGAGACTACTGAAAACATTCAGAGGGAGTAAATTTCAGATTCATAACCATAATTTGCACAGAAATATGGTGCACTGTTGCTATTACTGCTACATTAACACGACTTACACGACTTTGTTAAACCAAAACAGTCTGAAATATTAATGGCAACTACTAGACAAAAGCTACAATTACTAGCTATAGGCTAAGACAATGGCTGTGAAGATGTTTAGAGAGGAATGCTGAATAAAGAATGAATTTGGAAAAACTTAAGTTCAATCACAGACAGTTCACAATTGGAATAAAATAATAAGTGGAGATGTGCTGTAGTGTGGTAGTCCCTCTTATAGCCATCAGTGCACAGCCAATGCAAGAGCAGTGCCAGACCAAGTGGTATTTATGGGAAGCGAATCCTTAAAGTGAAGGAATACCAATGTCAATGAGAAGTTTCCTATTGCCTACACTGGTCTTAAAAATAGGCCTTAAGGTAGCAGCTAGGAAATGCAACTTTTACTGGCAGCCCTACTTTGAAATGGATATTCAAATCTAGCACTGTCATACTGTGATATGGTTAGAGGAAAATATGAGAGCTGCTTTAATGTTTTTTCTAGTTTCTGCAGTCTTCAACAAAAGTCAGAGCATCCACAGTGTCGGTGTAAGATGGACTGGCACAGTTCTGTGCTGACAGTATCCTGAAATAGCTACAGTACATAGAGCCTTGTTGGAAACCAACAGCACAGTGCACTAGCAAGCACAGAAGTGAGGTCTGAGATCCCAAGTAAATGGTTTAGGTTGGAGGGGCTGTTTGTTGCATCTGGGAGAGGGGGTAGGTGAATATCAGTAACAAATGTGGATGCTGCTGTATTTTGCCTATTTACAAATAGACGTTATTGCTATCTCCAGAGGTTTGACATTCCAAGGCACTGCTAATCTTTTACTGGGGTAAAGAAATGCAAATGTTCATTCAGAGATGTGAGTGGAATTAAATATTATTTTCTACTGTTGCATTTTGGTTGTTAAAGGAAAGGATGCAAAAGTCTGGCAAACACTAAAATACTCTGGGTTTATACCTCTACCATTTCCCATGAGATCTGAAGCTGGCTTTTGGATCTCCAGATGCTCTAGAGCATGACAGTCCAGGAAAAATGTATTTGGAAATATATTTGAAAACTATCCTACATTCCTTTTCCAGAACTGAATGAGTTTTCTGCTAAGTGGTTTGAAGTAGGCTCTTAGCCAGTGCATATCTCAGCTCTTCTCTTCTGAACATGAAGCACATAATCAGAAACTCCCAAACTGAACCAAGATAACATTCCATCCCAGGGCAGTGGCAGATAAAAATAAGTGAGTTTGGACTTTCCTGACTCCATATGAACGGCAAAAAATGGAAGTTCAGAATTTTTGAGCTGAGGGTGTAGCACATGGATTAAAGAGCGAGAGACTTAAATCACGAAAAAGACTCATGTTCTGACGGTATCTTAAAACAGCCTACAACAGTCCTTAATGCACTGTGACTTTGTGGCTATTTTGGAGAGCTTCCAGAACATCCAAAATGATTCCCATGTCCACATGCATCCTTTGTAATTTCTTATCTTGCAGTCAGTAAGAACTTTGCATAAGCACCCAAAAATGTAACTAAGCCACTAGGCTAGCACAGACACCAGCAGTGCCACATCCTTTTGACAGCAAATGGCTGTCAAAATGCCCATAGTTCAGAATTCTGATCAAATGTGTGATAGGGGCATATGTGCTCCAGGATGTCCTACAAATATTCTTCACTGACGCATGTCTGTATTCCTTTGACCTTTTTTACACTTATATGCCCCTGATTTGTATTTGCCTCATACAAGATGTTGGCCTTTAAAGCACAGGTACCATAGCAAGTGTGGGGCTGGTCTCTTCTTACTGGTGACAGGTTACAGGATGAGGGGAAATAGCCTTAAGTTGCACAGGGGTAAGTTTAGGTTGGATATCAGGGAAAACTTCTTTACAGAAAGGTTTGTTAAGCACTGGAATAGGCTCCCCAGGGAGGTGGTTGAGTCACCATCCCTGGATGCGTTTAAAAACCATTTGGATGTGGTGCTCAGGGACATGATTTAGCAGTGGGTTGTTAGGGTGGTATGGTAAGGTTGTGGTTGGACATGATGATCTTTAAGGTCTTTTCCAACCTGACCAATTCTATGATTCTTTGATTCTACCATTTTGTCCGCAGTCAAAAGGTGTTCAGACACATTAGATGCCAGAGATTTTAAAAAACCATGGTCACTTCATAGAACAGCTGAGTAACTAACTGGCACACATTCGCAATCTGGGTGATTACACTAGTATTTATTTTCATACTTTTCTCCTTGCGTATCTGTGCACTCTAATGAAGTCCTGACCACTTTATAAAATGCAAAGGGAAATTACTACTGCCAGTAGGCCAGTGTATTCCACAGCCACTTGAAAAAACACAACTCTCTTTAGCTGTGTCCTAAAGAAAGCTCTCTCTTGCTGGGAATGAAAGAGGTGGGAATAAGCCACTTCTGTTACGAATGTCAAGGTTCTTAGAAGGCTCAAGTAACAAGAGGTGCTGAAAAGTACGGCAACCAAATCCCCAACTCCTGACACTAAGCTTGCCACTTCTGTGGCATTCTTGGCCTCTTCTAACCCAGTGTCTGGGAATTTGAGACTTAATCTTTGGTCTACCACATGTTGGTGCAGAATATAGCTGCTGCAAAATGAGACCAACCTACAAATGTGGAAAAGAGCTATTTTTAAATGAAAAATCCCAGCCCCCTTATTCTCCCCTAGCTCAGGCTTTTTTAGAACCAAATTTCAGTCTCATACTGACCACTTAGTAATATGTGGCAGCAGTTCTCACTCCAGACAGACAGGAATGTTGTGCTGTTTGCCTTGAAAGTCAGCATGCATTACCATTGCTGCAAGCACCTATTCACATATATCAGTATGCAATTTATATTCTCATTCTTAGCATCAGAAAAACTCTGTCTGGGTTGGCTTAAATTATATACCATATGGGAAATGAAATATTGCCATGGTAATTAACATTTCAGTGGAGCAGCCAAGTTAATTAGATTTACAGTTTAGTTTTTTAAGATCATTGCTCAGGGCTTGACTAGTTGATGAACTCCTGGTAGCCACTGTATTCCATACTGATTTCACATTTGGTCTGCACTACTTAAAGTCTAGGCAGGGTGGAGAATCCAAACATCAGTATCTTCACTCACAATCTGCTTACAGCAAGGTTGTGGGTCAATAGAGTTGCACCACTTACACTGTGCCCTACAATTCCTTAGTTTGTGGGCTCCATTTTATCTACTTTTTGGTACTGCTACTTTCAGATATGAGGAGGTGGATGTAACAGTATGAAGATGGCTTTCCATGCCATTATGTCTGACATATTTGATGTGTTGCTGGGTAACGATTGCAGATTTTATATCTCTTTTATTATTAATAAAGCATATCATACTCTTAGCATGAGATTTCCTCATTACTTGCTGAATTTTTTAGTGTAACTCTTTGAGGTAAAGTACAGGAACTTCCCACTTTTTCCAGCTTTCTCAGAAGCAATGTTCATAAAATTTAACATCAAAACTGAGACAGCTGTCTGAGAGGTACTGCATACAACATGAATAAATGAGGTGCATCTCGAACCTCCTCTTCAACCCCTCCTTGCTCCTGAAGGTTCTGCTCTAAGATGGCTCAGACCAGAACACCTTTCTTCAATAGCTGACTCTCTGTACTTCAAAAAAGAACAAGCTTTACAACTTCACAGTTTTGGAGGAACTTTGCAGCAACACTCAGCCTGCACTCTCTTTTTCTGCTCTGTGTGAGCAAATCCCTGACAGTGTACAGTGGTGAGTTCATAATGCACTAAGTTTCAGCTGCACCTGTACACAGCTGCATGGCACTATGGGGCAAAGTCATTTTCTCAGATGGTCTAGGACAGGGTATGGGACTCCCTTGCTTTTTCCCCTTTGTCCTACTCACCTCACTGGTTGTAACAGTAAAGCAGTGTGGGGACAGATCCTTTTGGCTTCATTCTTTCCCTTCTCACAGTGTTTTAAGAATTGTTTTTCACCTCACAGATTGTATAAACATACTGTTGTCTCCTCTTCTCAAACTATCCCTCTTCCTTCCTTATGAAGAGCAGCTTCTCCCAAGATGTTAGAGGAACACAAGGATCGAGTATTCATACTTGAGCACATGAAGAACTCCTGTTTAAAACTAAAATTCAGAGCAAGTTTTGGGATCTCAAAGTGCATTGCTAGCATGTTGGATTTTGTCCTCATGCATATCATATAAATGAAATGAGAGCAAAGGAATAGGGCTCAGTTTGCTGCTTCTCCTTCGGCAGAGTGCTTTTGGAGCTGCTGGGCCAGCTCTCCATTAGGATGACCTAATTCTGCATACATCCATATTGATCTGATATGCATCATCATCAGTTCAACATTCATTAATACAATTGGGTGCAGAAAGATTTCAGGGGAAATGGATGAAGAACAATACGTACTGTCCTCTTAGAGCAGAAGTGGAAATGGATTACTTTCATGTGTTTCAGCAGGTACCTACTCTGTGGCATTTTAAACAGGTGGTGTTCCAAGGCTTGACATGCCCTCCTCACCACCACACCACCTTCAGCCACAACATGGCGGGGTGTGTAGTGGGTGCCTCCCCTACTGCTTGCCACAGGCAGGCAGAAGGCCTGGTCAGTGGCAGGTCAGGGTTGCATGCAGTGCTGCCGCTGGTGGGGTGTGGCCTTTCCCACAGGCAAGGGGCAGCAAGCAGTGTTCCTCTTCCTATGCAGACAGAAGTGGCAGCTTTTTTCAGATGCACTGGAACAGGTTGCCCAAGGAGGCTGTGGATGCCCCATCCCTGAAGGCATTCAAGGCCAGGCTGGATGTGGCTCTGGGCAGCCTGGTCTGGTGGTTGGCAACCCTGCACATAGCAGGGGGGTTGAAACTCGATGATCTCTGAGGTCCTTTTCAACCCAGGCCATTCTGTGATTCTGTGATACAGTCTCATGCTAACTGTGTGGAGGCTTTCAGCTAACCACCTCTGCCGTTTCATTCAGTGGTATGATGGGAAGCAACAGCTGTAAATCTGAAGGATTGATAAAAAGTTTGGCATTAAATCCCTTGGCAGCTTTTCCCATTGGGGACAGGAATCAGAATGAAGGCAAGGGCATACTCCTAGTAACCATGTTTCTTCAGTGAAGTAATGAAGTAATTCCCAGTATTTACCAGAGTAAGTGAAAGACAGTGCCCATACCAAATTAGGCTCACAGCTTCAGCTCCATGGATTACACAGTGCCAGGCATGAGGAGTAGCCACCTCTTCGTGTGTCCCCCAGACACTTGAGAGGCCACATCTGCTTGGCTCCTGCTTTAGAAGGAGAAAGGCTTGTCCCTTCTTGTTATTTTTCTGATTAGAATCAGAACTGCTAGATTTGTTCACGTTAAAGAAAATATGCAAGGGTAGAGTATTTCTCGATGAGCATGAAAAGTTAATGAGATTGCTCTGTGCTGGAGGCACTAACAGCCATACACTCCCAATTCGTACAGGCTCTGCGAGCTTCTTGGTCAAATATGGAGCACATAAGAAATGCATGGCAAGGTGACATGAAAGCTTTATGGTGTTTTGTTGAGAACACACCAATATATACTGGATATTTACCAAATATCAGTGTCATGCATTTTTAAAACCAGTATGAGGAAGCACAACGAATCATGCTCACAGACTCAGTTCAGAGTTTTATTAGATGCTAATCTCATTTAATTTTATTCATATTCCCTGTTTTTCTCCATACAGGCACTGACTATGACTGTTTCTGCTTCTATCAAACTAACACTGAGCTACAGGTGAACACAGTCAGAAAACAAGCAAGGAAATTTGGATTAGGAGGATACAAACCACTTACAAATATTCAGTTTGATGACAATAGTGAAGTTTTTTTTTTATTGTAAGATATTAATATCCTTACAGAGAGCCTATTTTTTAACCATTATGCTCCTAACTGTAGGAGGACAATGCAATGGAGATGACAGCAGAATATATATTATCAAAAAGGAGACTTTCACGAGGAAGAACTGGAGAAAAGCCTGGGGGGAACTGTTACTCCTGATACTGATACTTCTGATACACAGTCTGTGCAGTGCTAGCCATATTCACAAAGCAGCAAAAATGAAACAAATATTTTTGAGTGGTTTCCTCTAGTAGCTGCTGTTTGGTTACATATATTCAAAAACAAAACAACAACAACAACAAAACCAACCAAACAAAAACATTTGTGTCTCTGAGGGTTTACTTTTTAGGTTCAGGGTTTTCCATCTACAGTTGTCATGTACAGTTGCCATACGTGATCCCACAGACACAGTGATTCTCTTCCCATGCAGGCATAGAATTATTAACAGAAGAAACTGTTCTAGGACAGGAGAAAGGAAGGAAGGGGAGTTTATTGTGCTGGCAATTTAGCAAATGTGTTGATCTAATTTACATGTTTCTGTATTGATGTACTATAAAATTCTCGAATACTTTGAGAAAATTTACAAATGCAGTGAGATATATTATTTTGCTTAAGCTATTATTTTAAGCACTGAGGTTTTTCAGTATAACTTAACAAGGAGGAAACGAGTGATGGGAGAAAGAAAGAAGAAAGTGCTTCATGGATGCTGGGATCAGTTCACCAATACAGCTGGTTTGTGAATGCACCCTAAGTCCTACTTGATCTTCTTAATACAATGTAATCCTTAATTATCTATTCTGACACCTAATCAGAGGACACAGGTGTGTGCACTCCCAAGGCATATATCTGTCTGTCTTGCCTTGCTAATCCCTTTATCCAGACTGTGCCTCTGCAAACTCTATTGCTGCCAATGACTCACAGATGTACTGTCTCTCTGTGCTGCTGTATCTCCACCATGTAATCCTTGTACTCACTCTTCACCACGAGGAAGGTCTGGAAACAAGTAAAATCTTTCACCTGTTGACGTAGGGTGAGATTTGAGCACATTTTTAATTGAGAATACAGTTTGTTGAGCTGGTATTGAGTTTAAAAGACCACTGCAGATCTTTGCGTGATGTTGATGCTCTTGCTGTGAAAAGTCAGTTGAACACGGTCCTCTACTTTACACAGCACAGTGGTGCAGAGCAGAGGTGGGGTAAAGGACAGATGGTAATTACTTGCCAGGAAACAGGCAAGGATTTTTTCTTGAAGAGAGGAAATCCTTTCCTGAGCGCTTGATGCTGCTAGGCTTATCTACCTGAGCATCTTCCAGGCTGTACTTCTGCTGAGCATCCTACAGATATAAACTCATGGAGCATCCCTTTCTCTAACACAGAAGCAGGTTCAAGGATACGTCCTCCTTGGATGACTTGTTCTTGGAAGGAATGGGCACTGGGTGACTCTAGAAAATTACAGGAACCTCTAATGAAAAGTAAATTCTGCATAGAAAACAGGGAATGGACCATTTTGTAGTGGTCTTGTTTATTTGTTATTGTGTGTGTGTGTGTGTGTGGGGGGGGGGGGGGGGTTACACATTTTATGAAATGTCAGCTCAGGAAGTTAAGATGTGGTGACTGCAATGAAAATCCCTTCATTGTTCTTGTCTAGATGGCTGACAGTATTAACGCATAGCCTGCTACATTCCTGCTACAGAGAATACTAGGACAAAACTAATAATGCTGGCATTGGTGGGATAGTGAGCAGCTTTCAAGACCCAGACAAACTTGTTATGTTAGTTGGATAATTAACCTCTCTGCAGCATAGCAGAGCTCTTAAATAATTTTGTGATTGGCCCTTTCTCCTGCTCCACTGGAAACACAAGGTAAACTAACCTTGGTAAGTGCAGTAGGCATCCCACTTCTGACTCCAGCAGAGTACTCCATTTCAGCAGCAGCAGGTGGAGATCAGGAGCTCATGAATTTGGGTTAGTGCTCAGCAGAAATCTAATTCTGAATCCAGTGAAGTGAATGCAAGTTTTGTCATCCAGCAGAAATAGCACTAAGCTGAGGTGTGATGTCACTGGGGAACGTCACATATGCAAGTGGCATAGTGGCTAACAGGAATGTGAAACTGGCGGCTGCTAGAGCATGGCGACAGTCTCATGGAATTTCACAGAGTTTAATGTCATTTTTTGCTGACGTACTTCTAAAGACTTGTATTGTTGGATGTAGGGGCACACCAATCTCCACTAAAATATTCACACTTGCCAGCACTTACTACATCTGATATTTGAGACATATCTATCAAGTGGAAGCTGCATAAGCAACTGCAACATGAAGCCCAGTTGAGCTGCTATAGAGACATGGCAGTTCAGTGTCATTTTCAGAAAGATAACAGTAAAGTTTCTGAAAGCAGTACTGGTAACAGGCTTCTTTTTTTATTATTATTATTGTTATTATTATTTATTTATTTATTTATTTATTTACATGCTAGTTGGACTAGCATGCTAAGGTGATTGTTCTGTTCTCTCTTTAACATTTGAGAATTTCTGCACTGTGTTCCACTGTGGAATGTAGGTAAGACTTGAGGTATTGATGTCCCCTTGACTCAAATAAAGACAAAAATTATGACACTCATGGCACTGCTGTATTTGCATGCAGCTAAATATTGAGTTACTACTATATATTCCTTCTTTACTACTGGTGAGTGATCGTGAGCTCTCTGGAAGTCTTATCTTGCTGTTTAATAAATACTGGAAGTAGAGAGGTATTATGGTAAAGTCATATTTTGCAAAACCTGTACAAGGAAAGATTAAAAAATGCTCAGTATGCGTAAGTGATAATACTCCCTTATCAACTTTACTTACCTCATTACTTACCTCATTAGTTAATCACAGTTTGCATCCAACCTGGATTTCTACCTCATCAGCCATGCATGGCTTTGATGCTCTTCTTAAACTCATGTCTTCTGATTGCTGAGACTTTTCTTGGAGCAAAGGACTACAAGAAGAGACCACCCCGCTGGGCAGGCGTGAGTGCCTGGGTGCTGTCTAGACAGCAGATGGAATATATGTAAATTACAGGAGAGACTCAGGCTAAGATGTGCTGGTTAACAGCTAAGAGGCACAGAGCAGAAGGGGGGAGACCATCTCTTTACAGCGCCTACAGTCTTTGTAGTCGAGTTTGTGAGTGAGCCTAATCCCTATTGGTGTGAGGTAGCCAAGTTAATTCACACTGCCTCCCAGTTGTGGATAACTAATCTCTTCAACTTTGGACTGGAAAGGGAAGGGAGTGCTTATCCGGTGCTTCAACTGAGTACTGATATCTACCAGCTCAAGATATAGCCTGCATGCAGCCAGTCCTGGCAGCACTGCAATTGCAGCCTTTACCCTCAAGTAAGAGAAAGGAACTTCTGGGGGGCAAATTTCAGCTTCATGAAGAATGGCTCTGCTTGGCTACATCACATGACTGTGTGATTGCTCCTGGAACTATTTAGCATTGTTTGTTTTTTTTTTAATTATCTAAACATAATAGAATGAATAAGAATTAACAGAGTGAAACGCAGCGGTAAATTCCAGTAAAAATCCAGCAGCAAACTTCACCACACTAGCAGACAGGTTCCGGAAAGATAGGATAAAAGCCTCTATTCTACTAACTTATTTCAGATTATCTTTAGGATCTGCGTTACGAAATGGACAAGACAATAGGAGGTATGGAAGAGATTCATTTGCAGGAAGATGGGCTATGTGACCTTTAGTTATTAGTAATCATAGGGACATCAGAGCTTTCTAGATGTCTCTTGAGATTAAAAATACATGATGCATATCCTGTAAATTTGCTTGCTCTGAACTGTCCATGGAAAGGAGTAACAAGATAGTTTTGGAGAGCACAAAACAGTAAGAATAAAGGAAGAGAAAGTGGTGCTTACAAAATAAAAACTTTGCACACTAAGGTAAAACCATGATAATTTTCCCTGTATGGTAAAATGTAACATACACTTTATTATGTTTTATTATGAAACCAACTAATTGAGTCTTTGAGTCAGGTAAATAATAAGTGGCTTCACAGAAGAGGTCTGGAAAAGGATCTTGAATTAGGAAAGAATCAGACGTGGCATTTCATGACAAATCAGGAGGGATATGCGAAGCACAAAGCTTAGAGAAATCTTCCATCAGTCGGATTGCAGGCATTATTAATTTGAATTCCTCAGCATCTCAGCTTTGGAGGCCCCTGTTTCACATTCAAATACCTAATCCTTTTCCAAAGCTTAAACTGGCTTCACATGCAATCCCATGGCAAAGATTTCTTCTTGCTAACAACACCCTGTGAGATAAGTTGTTAAACCAGAATGGTTTTCAATAGCATTAGAATAGAGTGTTTCATTTTTGCATAGCAAAAACACACATTTTTGTGCAGCATCTTTCCTTTTGAAATTTTTTAAAACATATTTTAAAAAGAATGTAAATCATAAACCAATTTTTGATTATCAGAGCCAGGTGCTGTTTCCTTGGCATCCATTTGTCAGGATTGGGGTGTGCCTAGCTCTGTTGATTGGAGTGATTTACCCTGTGCAAGAATTGCTCTAAAGTGGGAAGGTGATGCTGCCAGGCACTGGAAGGATGAAGGCACAATGACTTTTGTCTGAGAAAATGTTAGGGTTGAGATGGAGAGACAGGGACAAAGGTGTCTATCTGTTGTACAGAGACGAAAGACAGTAAAAAAACCAACTGTGTTTTTGAGGAGGCTACTACCATATGCTGCTGTATGCTAGATGAAATACAATTTTGTTGTCACGAAGAAGGGGAAGAGAAGCCATAACTCTCTTGCATGTAGCAAAACATTTCTTGTCCTAGGTCATATACAGCCACCCTGTCTGTGCAACTGCCGTGCCAATGGCCTGGTGCAGCACTGACAATTCTATGGATAACACTTTCACCAATTGCAAATGCCCCCAAGTGAATAGGACTCTGTTCAGAGAGAATATTGCACTGCAGAATTACAGCCTGACTAAGATTTATGTCTGAACTACACTGCACCATTTTGGCAGTGCCAGCAGGTCAATCAAGTGGGTATAAATGAGAAACAGCATCTGAGGCAGCTATAAAAGAACAAGGGAAGCTCTGGCAATTGAGCAGTGAGTATTTGGGCTGCAGTATTTTCTTTTCTTTTCTTTTGGTTGGCATGTTTTGTAATTTATATGGCAGCTTGAGTGTTTGTGGTGCTCTGTAACAGATAAAACATTCTACTAACCATGAAGGGAAATAGGATGTGAAGAGACAGAGAATTTTGCAGGTGGAGAGGATGCTTCAAATATACAGAAACTAAACAAAGACAACCACTGCAGAAATTAAATACGGTATTCAGTGGTGTGGGAATGGAAAGGCAGCAACACTGAGACATGCTGAAGGAGAGGACAGTGGGAGAGGGATTGCTGGAAACAAAGGATTGTTATCTTGGCAGCAGACATAGAAAAGAAAAGGGAAATGCAGAGTGACAAATAATTTGAGAAGGAATTGGCAGCATTAGTTGCCAACACTAAGAAGAGGCTGTCATTGGTAGGCAAGTATATGCCACTTCAGTCTGGTTGAAATCCAACATTGCCGTAGAAAATTGTTTCCTGATCTTAAATGTGGTCCAGATTGCAGAGCTGTTTGAGCCCAGGCATCCATACAGGAATGGAGTGGACAAAGGACATTACAGCACAGGGGTTTCCATCCACTCAGGCAAGGTGGACACAAGGATGTAAAATGTCTTTCTACCACCTGATGAAGCAAATAAGGTGTGTAACTAACAGATCTTTTTGAATCCTTTTTTTTTAACAAAAAAGTTTGAGTTATAGAAAGTTTTCAGTTTTAGCTGCTATTTTGTACTAACCCTGTGCTACTGCCAGGAATAATGTAGAAAGTAGTATTTTCTAAAAAAAAAAAAAATAAAATGAAGGTTGGTACTGATTGTTATATATGTAGCTTTGTTGCCAGGGAGCCGAACTGCCAGCATCATTAAGTTAGGTGGGAATAGCCATTATCACAAACTAGAAGTTTAGTATTTCCTTGTCTTGAATGCATCTGTGTAACTCTTAATATTTGGCCTCCAGCCAGAGTGGTAAGAATGAACATTCTTACGAGCACATACAATGGAAAATGATGTTGGCTAACTGTAGTGTGATGTTTACATAACTCTCCACAGATCAGTTTTATTTATATTAAGTCACTGCTTAATATAATTCAGAGTTCACATGGCATGAAATATTGTTTATTTGGAACAAAATTTGGATTTTTGTTGTATGCTTCATCCTTTTAAAGCCATTCTGAGTGAGTTGCCATTGTTCTTTGCTAAGTTTTAAGAGAAATAAGTCTGGTTTTGATCAGCTTTCTCTGTCTTCTGCTGGGATTTCTGATTGATAGCTACATTCTTTCTGTTGATGAGGAAATGAAAGATCATCGTAATGCATTAAAGCTTGGTACAGACTGCATATAACTCCACCCACATTTGTAATGCAGAGATGTTCTACTAAGTCAGTTTCCACACTGTTGAAAATACTGTTGCTGTGAGGGTGGTTCAGTTCACTTTTTCAAAATGGGTTGAAGAAGCTCAAAGTGTTTCATTTGATGTCTCGCTTTGCTGAGACCATGCTGATCAAAATTGATTACTTCTGACTTGTGCAACTAGGTCAGCTTAGCATTTTCTCAACTTTAAATCTTCTTTGAAGAAACCACACTGAATCAATTCAAAGCAGATAAGATATGCACACGAGCTATTCATCTCACAAAATATTGTTATTTTTTTTTGTTTTTCCAAGAGATGGCCATTTGCTTATCAGGATAAAGTTAATGCTACTTGTCATGTTAGAATAGCTACGAAAATAAATTCAGCTTTTCAAGGAACAGAAACAGCTTTTTTGTGATATTCCATTCTTTTGAAATTCATCTGATTAGATTTTTTATTAATCCTAATAAACCAATTAAAACAAGTCTTTCCTAGTGCAAGCTGTACTAATATTCGTCTCAGCTTTGCATTTCCTATAACAGCTTGGCAGCAGGGGCTTGGGAACTGTTCGTGCATCTTGGTAATTTTTATCTCTGTACTAGAAGCAGTATTTGAGAAGTTATAGAATATGGAATATTCATAATATTCATGTTCTTACATTCACCATCATGTTATGGTTTATGTTTTAGAGATGAAAAACTACCAAATGAGTACAAGGTAAGTTCATTCCACACTGCACCTCTTTTCATCTTCTGATGGGTGAAGTAATTAATTAATTAGCTAAGTGAGAGTGATGGGTTTAATATAGTCAGAAACATGGCTTGAGTCATGGAAGATGCAATTTGATCTTCCTTGTAAAATACTGAGTGATTATAGATACCACCGGAGTAGACCTGAGACTTAATTACTGGGCTTTGTTGTTTTATTGCAACTTGTGTGTACACAAGAGCATATGTTAAATATAGGTGAAATACAAGTGAAATATGGCTGTAATTCAATTATAAATTGCATTAGCTATAAAAAAGTGTTTCTTTAAAAAGAAGACATCCGCTTTTTTCTGTGTTAACATTCACTCAAAACTCATGTTACTTCAAATTACAAGGGAAAAATTCAGCAAAAACACATCAATAACAACTCATGAATGCTCTTAAATACAGGAATCTGTTAATGACTAATTTTGTTAAAGTCAACTTTCCCAGTAACAGTCAATTTTAGCATGCAGCTGGTAAATGCCAAATTGATTTTGTTTCGTTTCGCTGTATGATTGCTTTTAAATTAGATCTGTTCCTGTTGTGAAATTTCACATTGTCTACACTCCTAGAATGCTGCGCTTTCCAGCCATTGCTGCTTAATACAGGGCAGCCTCTTCCCTCTCTCTGCACTTCTCAGTGAAGTAGAAAGCATTTACTGTGGAGATCCTATTTCTGATCACTCTGCAAGTACCTCTTGTGGTGGCAAAAAGTTACACATTTTGCCACTTCTGAAAACCTGGTCCACAGCCCTTTAGAAATTTTCCCCAAAGTACTAGCGCACATTCCTCGAATCGCATGTAATGGAAGAAGTTTGTAACTCTATTCTGAGTACTTTCTGAACAGGTATGGTTGCCTTTTCAAGGAGACTTGTGCTTCCAATGTTCAACAATTTTTACTGTGATCTTGTAGTACACAGAATTAGGAGCTGAAGACTGTCTTAAGCATCATTTATGAAATGTCAAGTTTTTCACTCTTCTAACAATGATCAACAGCACTTTCATAATTCTCTCTTTTAATTTGAAAGTCTTCCTTTTACAGCTCTGTGTTTCACAGACTCCTTTGCATAGTATCTGGAACTCATACCATATTGTTTACCAATGTAATAACAGATTCCAGTTTAGTTTTACAGCCCAAGAAGAAATTTATATTATCACAAGCTAAGAAATTGAAGAGGAATTTATTCTTGCTCTTTGTCTGCTTTCCATCTTCACATCATCATCATAAGAAAAAAAAAAAAAAAAAAAAGCTAGTGGATGTGTGGTGGAGGTAAAGATAACCTTTCACTAGGATTTCATTTTTCATGAAGAATCCTCCAGCACTGTCCACTTTCAGAGTAGTTTGGGGGTACTGTATCTGATGTGTTTAAGCAAAAACGTTTTCTTGGGCAAGGTAGCTCTTATCATTGACCAAAATGTTTCTGAATACTGCTCTAGAAAGATTTGATGGTTCGCTTCATTCTTTGACTGTGCATTTCTGAAAAAAAGAATGAAAGCCAACTACCCTACTTCTTCAACACAAAACGTGGAGACGTTTGTCTTGGTTATTCCTTTAAGCAATACATGGATGGATTTTCTGCATAAGCTTGTCTTGGGTCTACTCTGTTCATCATATGCCTGGCAGGATGTGCATCTCATCCTGGTACATGACACTCCTTGTCACCTTCCCAACTTTTTGAAAAACAGATTACATAGCAGAGGGTCTATGAGTACATTTCTAACAGTGAGTTTTGTGGTCTGTCTTTGCACAAGGGAGTAATTGTGCTGTTGCAGTGTGTGAAAAAAAAAACAAAAAAAAAAACCACAAACAAACTGAACATGGGTTTTGCGTTTTGTTCTGAAAATAGTTCCACGTTCATTATCCTTCTTGCAAAAGCCAGTTCCATGAGGTACAACAACTGAGACAGCTCTCTCCTTGGGGCTGTCCCTCACCCTCGTACATGGGTAAGCTCCCAAGTTTCCCTAACTTGCAGTTTTTCACGGGGTTCTGAAGAGCCTTCAGTATTGTATGAGCCTGTAGATTGCAGGAATAAACAGACTATTGAAACAAGCAACAGACTGTTGACAAAACCATAAAAGACAAAGCAGCTAAACCTGTGGAGGGACAGAATGAAATGTAGCTACAAAAAAGTCCATTTCTTGTATTGTATTGTATTGTATCTCTGAAGGCTGCTCTGAAAGTAATGCCTCCTATTTTATTATGTTGACTCATAATGTCAGAGGTGGATGTTTGTGCTATGACAGTAGAGGTTGAACCTTCCTACCAAAATTCCATTACATGTTTTTGCTGTGTGACAGATGGCAGCAGAGGGGCACTCTGACGAAATTGTGCCTGACATGAAAATGCATATGAAGCAAAGGGGTGGAAATGAATTCCTTCATCTAGAAAAAAATGGCACCCACTGACATTCACTGACACTTGCTGAATGTTGATGCGAGACCAAACAGTGGATATGAAACACAGTGAGGGGTGGGTGGTGCATTTCAGCAGTGGCAATGACAGTGGATCACCTCCTCTGGTGCAGATTTTTATGTGTAGTATGCAGGCTCTCATTCTTTGCTGGTAAAAATGCATAGCTAATAGGGGTGGCTAAACTGGAAAAGACTGTTTTGTAGCTGAGAATTTTCTCTATTCAGTAGTGCTGTTTGCTTTTTGTTATAGTTTCCATGAAGATAAGTAGGAGGCACTACTTTTGGTTCAATCTATGTGAAATTTGTACCAACATCCTTCCTTCACTCTATGCACTCATTCTGCTGTTTCATATTTAATTCTATTCCTATTCTCTTTTCAAACTAACTGCCAAAATCTCCATGCATTCAGTAACCTTAATATGCACACTTCCCAGTTAAGTATTTCTTGTGATATTTGAGTGGTCCATTGAGGTGGATGCTCACTGCTATCTATGCACCAAAAGTTCCTTGAAAGTTAACAACAAAGCTCAAGGAAAAGATACGTAAAACTTATAATAATAATAATAGGGTATTATCCTACCAGAAGAAAGGGAGATATAGCCAGTGGTACACTCAGGTACTAATGTAGCTTTAGACTGGATCATGTCTGTCTGCTGCATTTGAAGAGCTAGTCATTGCTAAGATAACAGACTTTGCAGGTACCAGAGTATGGAAGAAGTTCCTAGTGTTGAGGGTGCTCCTATCTACCTCCATCAAATGTGAGGGCGAGCCTACTCAGTGAGAATCTTTCTCCCTGCTATTCCACAGGTATCATCTTTTTGTCAGACATGTATTTAGATTTTAATTTTGCTCCTATTTTTCCGACCTGACGGATACATCCCTCACCAGATTGGTCTGCTTTTTCCACCTATACCAGATGTTGTGTTAAAAGAAATTGCAATTTCACATAGACCTTCTGTTTAGCTATGTCCTCAGACTATAACAGGTGCTGTAACACTGCAATTACTTCTGGGACAGGAACTTAAAAGAGCTTTCAACCAATGACTTACAAGGCAAGATTTTACTGGGCAGTCCTCAGTGACTGTCACCCTTTAATAACCTGGAAAATGACTCAATAGATAAGAAGTGACAATTACTGTAATTTGCCCCAAACAAGTCTACCATTATCCTACTGCACTCCTTATATGGTAGAAAAGGAATTGTGGTGTGTGTAGACAGTAAATGAACCATAGAATGCACATAAGAACTGTGGCACATTGATGACCAAAAGTACATTTTTAAGCCTCTTATGCCAGTCTTTGTATAAAAATGAGAACGCAAATTAAATACAGAAGAGATTCAGTTGTAACTTGGCAGCTGGATTCTTCATCTTTTTTGTCATTTACTTGTGAACAAATTTGTTTCACTTTTTCCTTGTTTTAGATTCATCTCAGAAAGAGGTTTGTTCTGCTTTTACAGTTCATTTACAGTCTACTAAGAGAGGCAAAATGCCTGTGCTTCTATGAGATGAAGGGAAGGTTTAGGAGTTGTTTTTTTTAAAAAACCTCTTTAGTACTGTACATTTTTGTTCCCATCAAAGCTTGTCCTTTAAGTGACCTTTGAGATTTCTCCCCCAGATCTGTTAGGCACCTAATTAGCATTTAAAAAAATCTGGGCAAAATGTGCAGAGTATCAAGTGTTTCTGAAGGTGGATTAGGAAATGTCACATTCAAGAAATCCAAAAAGGTGCTTGCTGTCTTTCTGTTACAATCGTACTCCTACTGGCATCATTCACAAGCCCAATACTTTCTATATATATAACTAGAATAGCACAAACCCCCAGAATATGAGGAGGAGCTGCCTAGTTACTTGTGATATTTGCCCTATTTCAGTTGAGATATATCCGGATGCAAATTACACATGCAGTCACATTGATTAAACTCTCTGAAACATGAAGTCCATACAAATGAATAGTTCATATTCATCCATGGTCCTTTTTATCTTATGACAGAAGTACAAGTGATATACTTAATTCATGTAACTCAGTACAAATTATGAATGCAAGAAAATGCAAATGTTCTTTGTTTTATCTGATTACTCAGACAGTTTCCTAAGACAAACTGTATAATGGAAGTTGCTTCCATAAGATCGAGAGGAGCCTGTGTTTTATTATGACATGTTGTATTTCTCAGTAAAGGGAAAAGTATTTCACGCTTTGTTGTTTTGACCGAGGCATGACAACTAATCTGTGGTATGTAGCAGCCAGACAACCAGCTTGTTATATGCCTATCACTTCACTATGGAGCATGCCTTGCAACACAGATACCCTGACTGCAAAGTATCACAAGGGCTGTTTCTCAGAAATGCAATACTTCTGACCGATCTTTAACTTAAGACTGCAACAGCTGAAAGTGGCACATAAGAAGTGAAAATGCACATCAGAAATACTCTGTTAAGGTAACTGAGCTGATAAACTAAGACCTATTATTAATACCAAATTGTTAGACTATGGCTGTTAAAGATATAGAAATAGCCTTGTTGCCTTTATGACTTACTTCAAAGACTACATTACACTGAAAGTTCTTAAATAATCCCATAATCAACATCCTAGATTTCTGGCACATTTTCCAAGTTGCAGTCAGAGAAAAGAAAACAAGAGAGACCAGCAGTGAGGAATAAATAAAGGCAAGGGAGCAATGGGTCTTGCGCAGCCCAGGGCTTGAGAACATCTCTCTTCCTTCTGATAGTGCAGTTGCAGTGTTGGCTCATAAATAAATTTTTCTCATTTTTAACCAGACTTTCTAATAGAAGATGACTTATATAGTCCCATTTACCATATGTCTGCCTACCTACATTTGACAGCTTTTCTCCACCTCTCCTTCCCAACCACTTTTTGCAGATTTCAAGTAAGTGCAATGCCACACAGGAGGAGAGTTCTGAGAAGTTAACAAGGGCAATCCTGTAAGTTTTTTGAAAACCAGTGCCTGGATGGAAGAAAGTAGATTAAATGAGTACCCCAGGGAGAGAATTGTCTGCAGAGTTTAGCTGTTATGCATTGCTTTTGGCAGTGGCTGTCTGGCCAGTCAGTTTGGGATTACAGCACCTGCTGTCTTTCATGGCATTGGAAGACAAGGGAGAAGAAATGAAGGGAGCTGAACGGAGCTCAGGTTATTTGAAGCTAACTTTTTGATTGAAGGTTATGGAGCAATGCAAACAAATCCATAGAAAATGAATCTTGCTCCATTCTTGTTCTGATAGTGCAGCTCATTTCATTTCCTCAAATAATTTTAGATGATGAATATACTTACTAGTCTAATATTTCTTGTATTTCATCAGACTTTACAGTAAAACTTACATTATACATTATACAGCAATATGTTTGTAAAAAAAAAAGCATTTACATTTTAGGAGAGAAAAATACAGGTGCATCCAGATAGGGTCACTCTTGATTTCAGTACAGCTTCCAGGATTTCACTGGCAGTTATGTATGTAACTAATTAATGGCAGTGTTCTTTCTTTCTTTCTGGCTAAGGGGAAATTAAAGTTTGTTAACTAGGGTGACTATTACATGTGTAATTACGGAGACAATAACCTAAGAAACTGCAAGAGATCTACATGTTTTCTCTCTGTTAGGCTATTAGCTCTCATATATATACCTGTGGCTTCAGGTGAATGCTCTAGTCTTTTAAAAAGTTTGTTACTCACACAGTAATCATCAGCATAACAGGGAGTTTGAGACTATCAGTGAAAATCACAGATAATAGGCAATTCTGATGTGAAATGAAACATTTCTTGTGCTTCCCTTCCCAGTAAACAAGAATCCTATTCCTGGACTTGTGCACACAAAATGCAAACTGTTTATATGTAGTGTTAAACTTCCATTCAGATTACTTGCAGGATTTGGTTTGCATGTGAACCACAGTAAGCCAACCATCTCACAAATTATTGACTGTTGTTGGTGTTTTTAGCTCACTAGATGTCTAGTTTTGTTACCCTCCAGAGATTCCTGTAAGAACACCAAGCACACACAAGCTATGATTATTACATGTGCCCAAGCTGCAGAAAGTGGCAAGTGCGAAGCATGTCTAGACACATGTTGTACTGACTCCCATTCAGTAGAAAAATATCTCTGTCTGCTTCCTGGTGCTTTGTCACATGCATGAACTGATTCATGAGGAAGAACAAATGACCTTGTCACTAGCAATTTTCCTGGCTCAGCAGAAATTTCTTGACCTTAACTGAAACGGATCAGCAGGAAGTGTGCCTGGCCTTTCAGAAATATCAGTAAACTTTATCCCTCTTCACAATCTCCCTTCAAAGGGAGGCAAATATCCTCCCTTCATTCTTACCATTCTGCAATACCACTGACTGGAAGGTGTCACAGCTATACCAATGAGTTGCAAAGCTGGAATACAAAAGTGAATACACTTTTGAATCACTGCATATTGCATATGCAGGTACTTTTCTATGACTACCCGTGTGCATTATTACTATGTTTTTTTTTACAGAAGTAACATATAATAGTGCAAAACAGCATCAGGGTAGTGCTAGGCATAATAAAAAACACAGGCTCTGAGCCAATCTCCACTGTTTTTTGGGGGTGAGAAAGAAACAGTGAATAAGAAACCTTATTACCATCTAGATTTTGTAAAGAGTGACATGAGTAACAGAGAAGTCAGAGTTCACATCCAAGGATACAACTTATTCACCACTCTGTGTTCCTGCGGAAGGACTCAGTGTTGAGCACTTAGCCAAAGAGTGCTGTGCCCCAGTTTGTGTTACACATGATGATTTCCTCCCCGGGCTGTCTGGCAACCAGATCTGCCCCGCTATAGAAAAGTTCTGTGTCTGGATCATTGATGGATGTCCAAGAATTGGGATATTTTCCTAGAATAAGTGTAGCCATTCCTATTCCAGTCAGTCAACATGGTCCTGGCCACATAGGCTTTGGACATTAGTATGGGAGAGGAGTTATTCTACACAAAAGATTAGAATGTGTTCAAAAGGGGTTAAGAAAGATGGTTAAGACTGTAGAGGTGAAGATATATGAGGAGCAGCTGAGGGCCCCTGGGTGTGCTGAGCACAGAGCAGAGGAGCTGAGGGGAGGCCTGATGGCGGCTGCAGCTCCTCACAGGGAGCGGAGGGCAGCGCTGAGCTCTGCTCTGTGTGACAGCGACAGGGCCCGAGGGAACGGCATGGAGCTGTGCCAGGGGAGGGGCAGCGGGGGCTGGGGACAGGGTCTGCACCTGAGGGCAGCGGGCATGGAATGGACTGCCCAGGGCAGTGCTGATGGTCCCAGGCTGCTGGAGTTCACAGAGTGTTTGTACAACACTAAATTTTTGTATGATGCTGTCCAAAGTCAGGGGTTGGACTTGATGATCCCTGTGGGTCCCTTACAAATCAGGATATTCTATGATTCTATGATCTTTCTGAAAATACAAGTTGTTTTTCAGATCTAGCTCAAGAGGCAGACCCAGTTTCAAACATCTCACTTCACTGCATGAGCAGAAGATAATCTGCCTTCTTTTCTTCACACATATTCTTGTTATACCTTGAGGATACAACTGCTGTGGCCCACATGCTGAGGTGTCAGAATTGTTCAGTGAGGAGATTTAAAATAAACGTAAAATGATAGTGCCATCTGTACAGCAACCATGACTTCAGCACACCCCCCTTCAGAATGTGGCTTAGGGTATCTTGCTAACTATTGTTTTGTCCATTTTTCTGCCATTTCCCCTCCAGAAACTTTCAAGCCTGTTGGTTGATTGAGGGCGTATTTAAAAAGAGGAGCAGTAGATTTAAAGATAAATGAGTTGTTGTAAGTTATATGAAAGCAAATAACTAGATAGGAGATCAAAATAAATGATTTAACTTGGAGGTAGAACCTTAAGCATTTGGCAATCAAGACCAACTTGGACAAATTGCTTGAATGTGTTCTTATCTGGTGAGTGTGCACACCAGTATAAGGGAAGCTGGGATACTTTGTCGGAAGACAGGAGAAGAAAGACAGAAACGTGCAGGAAAAATAGATGACAGTAGTTTCATAAGTAGTGTACCTTCATAGGAAACACGTTATAAAACAAAGCAAAATAAGAAACAAAGCTCTTATTTTGTTGCTGTTACCTGTAACAGAGACTAACAGGATTTCACTGCTTTTGTTTATAATGGTTAATAACCTGTTTCTCTAAGTCTGCATGCCACTTGCTGTTATTTTTTCCCTTATTTTTTTTTTTTCTTTTTGTTGAATTCATAGGGATTTACCTCACTTCATCCACAGAGGAACAACAGGCCCTTTCAGCCTTTACTGAAGGAAATCACCTGCATACAATAATCACTCTTATAAATATGACTTCAGTGAAAATTTACCTGAGTGAAAATTTACCTGAATTTGAGAAGCTGCCTTTTTTGTTTCCTCTTTGAAAAGCTGGAGTATTTAAAGAAGGAAATAATAAAAGGAAGTAACTATAAAAGGAAGATAATATATAGCATCATGAAGTAACCCTCATTGGCTTCCCAAATGACTTCTGTCTTGTACATGTATTTATAACATCTCCCCTTCCATCAGCTGTTGCCATGGCATACGATAGTGTACCTGCCTTACAGACCCTTCTTGAGACAATGAAATGCAATCTGATCTCCTCTCATCCTGTGAAGCACCCAATCCAGCTTGCTTTCTACAGAGCTCCACAAAGCACGGTAATAACCCTGGATTCACTGCCTGCAGATCAGTGGAGGGCAGAAAGCAGCCAGCTGCTGGAATAGGGTGCACAGGGCAACTGACTGGGCCCAGTGCTGTGGGGTCTTCTGTGGCCATGCAATATGAAGGCATGGTGCTGCAGTGCTGGCCAGAGCCTGGGACTTTGCCGGGGAGAGGAATGCTGCCAGGAACCCTCTGTAAAGGGAGCGAGCCCACGGGTGGCCTATATGCGTGGATGGGGACTTCAGTCCCATCTGGAAAAATGAGGAGCAGGCTTGCCAGATAGCAGTGTGTGCTTGATGGATGCTGCTGGAAGGGAGAAAGAAGAGGAGAAAGGCTGGGAAGTAGATTTATGAAATTAGGAAATATAGCCAAGTCTGAAAACTATTCAAAACAAACAGCCAGAGTATTCGCACAAATCACAGATAGCAGTGGCAGGAAATACAGAGAATGTGAACTGGAAGTTGTTTTTATGACTTGCAGGAGAATGACTGTCAAATTAAATATAGCATAGTCTAAAAGTGCCTTAGGGTAACAAGGAAATGTTTTCTTACTCGCACAAGGAATGGTCTCAGCGTGAGATGGGTATTGCCCTCAGCTGAGCAGGGGAAAAAGAGATCTATGATGCAGAACTTGCAGACTTTCTTATAAGCCTGACACCTGCTTCCTTGACCAGCTGCCTGGAAAAACACATTTCAATGTGTTTTTTTCTCAGATGAGGAAGGAAGTCTATACTACTTCATTTTCCCAAGGGAAATCACTACTGGCAGAGTATCTGTCAACAGCATACTTTAGCAATGTTTTAAACAAGAAAATGTCCTTATGTCAGAAATCGTATGGATGAGAAGGGCAGGTCTAGTCTTTTTTTTTTTTTTTTTTCCCAAATGAGTAAGGAAATTTTTCCTCTCAGAAAAAGTGCTGGCAGTAGAGATTTTGGAAGAGAAAAAGCACTTTTAAGGAGCTTTGTGGGTATCTGATAGTAAGAAGATTAGCATTTCTTAGGGGGGTGATGAGGGGAACAAACCACCACCAAACACCCAATCTCATCAAACATTTACTTACATCTGATCATATTTCTACCTGAAAAAATGCCTGATTATTATTCAGAAATATGTTTTATCAGCTACAGACTTCTGTCAATTAGATACCATCTTTTCAAAAGTGAAAGTCTTTTGAGGCATGTTTGGAACTTTTGAACACTGGAGGAAAATGTAGGTTAGGACAAATCCTGCAGTCCTTAGTGATGGAGCCATGGCTGCAGTGGGACTGCATGCTTTGCTGTTTTGGTGTCTGCAGCAGCAGCTGCTGGTGCCGCTCACTTGAGAGCGGCCATGCCAGGGTTCCCATTATCAATGCCTGGCTCATGATACATAGAAACAGACTGTGAAAAATGAGTCTGGTGTGAAGGCAAACAGCCTTTCTTTAAACATTATTTTCTTCTTTTAAAGCTGACTTCCTCTGATTTCAGTAAAAAGCACTGCACTGTTCCTATGAACAGAAGTTAGCAAGGAGCCATCACAGCATAGAAGAGTTACACTTCCCTCTCTCACTTGCTTTTTTTCTGCAGTGCAAAGCCGCTTTCCCATCTTGGCAGTCTTGTTGGAGTGGAAGAGAGAATAGAGGCTTTCTGCAGAACGCTCTTGTTCTATGGATATGGGGGCCAGGAGAATAACAGCCACAGCTTATGGCAGGCAGGCCCAGTTTCCACTTGCACTTTACCCATGCTTACCTGCATTCATACTTTCCCATTGCTTTTTCAGGTTGGAGAAGGAGCAGGCAACGTGTGTGCTTGCACACACTGTGGTGTATAAACAATCTTGCAAAAAGGATTACTTCCATGTAACATAGAGTGAGCTCATAATGAATACACTGGGAGATTTGCTTCATGGGGAAAAGAAGATATTTACAGTTTCTACTGATAACTATTTAATGGTGCTTTCTTTTTCTTAAGCACAGCAGAATTTCTTATCTGCTCATGGTCTCCATTACTGTAATAACTGTATGTTACAGTAATTAACAAGCTTAAACTAAGAATACCCTTGAGACATGAGTTCTCTTTATTCTCTTTTAAATCTGAGAACCTGCAGCAAATGGAACAGTGTCCCAGAGTTCACTAAAGAGGCTGTGAGTCTCCAAATGCGATGCTACAGCTTCATGACTTCATTTGGAAGACTTGTGAAACTGAATGGACGTCTTGGATAACACCCACATCACTAGGAAGATATCCAAGTGCAGTGTGGAGGGTGAGAAGGGCCCCGTAATAAAGAAGTAAAAGGCGAGAAAAGGGCTTCACAGGGACTGAGAATAGGGGTAGTTAGAGATAGTTTATAGAAGCAAGAATGTAGAGCTTGTTAGAAAAATAAGGGATGGCAGGCACTGGGTTTGGGATAGGGGAATGAAAGCCATAAGGATAAGGGGTCCCGGAAGACTGGAGGCTTGCCAACGTGACTCCCATTTACAAGAAAGGTTGTAAGGAGGATCCGGGGAACTACAGGCCTGTTAGCCTGACCTCAGTTCCAGGGAAGGTTATGGAACAGATTGTCTCGAGGGAGATCATGCGGCATGTGCGGGATGGCCGGGGGATCAGGCCTAGCCAGCATGGGTTCATGAAGGGCAGGTCCTGTTTGACCAACCTGATCTCCTTTTATGATCTAGTGACCCATCTGCTGGATGAGGGAAAGGCTGTTGATGTGGTCTACCTAGACTTCAGCAAAGCCTTTGACACTGTCTCCCACCGTATTCTCCTGCAGAAGCTGGCAGCCTGTGGCTTGGATGGGTACATTGTTGGATGGGTAAGGAACTGGCTGGAGGGCCGGGCTCAGAGAGTGGTGGTGAATGGAGTTAAATCCAGCTGGCGACCGGTCACGAGTGGTGTTCCCCAGGGGTCGGTGCTGGGGCCTGTCCTCTTCAATATCTTTATTGATGACCTGGATGAGGGCATTGAGTGCACCCTCAGTAAGTTCGCAGACGACACCAAATTGGCTGGGAGTGTGGATCTGCCTGGGGGTAGCGAAGCCCTGCAGAGGGATCTGGACAGGCTGGAGAGCTGGGCTGAAGCCAGGGGGATGACGTTCAACAAGACCAAATGCCGAATCCTGCACTTTGGCCACAACAACCCCAGGCAGCGTATAGGCTTGGGGCGGAGTGGCTGGAGGACTGTGTGGAGGAAACGGACCTGGGGGTGTTGATTGATGCTCGGCTGAACATGAGCCGACAGTGTGCCCGGGTGGCCAAGAAGGCTAACGGCATCCTGGCTTGCATCAAGAACAGTGTTACTAGCAGGAATAGGGAGGTAATTGTCCCCCTGTACTCTGCACTGGTGAGGCCGCACCTCGAGTATTGTGTTCAGTTTTGGGCCCCTCATTGCAAGAAAGACATTGAGGCCCTGGAACGTGTTCAGAGGAGGGCTACAGAATCACAGAATCACAGAATCACAGAATCTCAGAATCATCAAGGTTGGAAAAGACCTAAAAGATCATCCAGTCCAACCATCACCAATACTCCCCAGCTAAATCCTATCCCTCAACACAACATCCAAACGTCTCTTGAACACATCCATGTTCAGTGACTCCACCACCTCCTTGGGCAGTGCATTCCAATGCCTGACCACCCTTTCCGAGAAGTAATATTTCCTAATGTCCAGCCTGAATCTCCCCTACGAAGCTGGTGAGGGGCCTGGAGCACAGGCCTTATGAGGAACGGCTGAAGGAGCTCGGATTGTTCAGCCTGGAGAAGAGGAGGCTCAGGGGAGACCTTATAGCTCTCTATAACTTCCTGAAGGGAGGTTGTGGTGAGCTAGGGGTCGGCCTTTTCTCTCGTGTAGACAGTGATAGAACTAGAGGCAATGGTTTCAAACTGCGCCAGGGGAGATTGATGGTTGGACTGGATGATCTTTTAGGTCTTTTCTAACCTTGATAATTCTGTGATTCTGTGATTCTGTGATTCTGTGATTCTGTGATAAGGGTTTGAGAACAGCCTGAGGACAGCTGGCAGGGAGGTGATTAGATGTCCACAGGGCATGAAGAAATAGGTTTGGGGGCTCCCCCCAAGAAAAAAAAGGTCAAAAGTTTACAGCAAGGAAGACAACGAAGACAATGAAGCCTTCTCAAGGAAGACTACAAATCTTCATCCCACAGTCCACTATGCATGTATGTACGGGGAGGGTCTGCATGCTAATGAACTCTCAGGAATGTAATGAATATGTATCCAAATTCCTGGAAAACTACTGATCATGCATTAGCTCAGCCTATATCTTTAGCGTGTTTTTTCCTGATGATGTGCAAGTTAGGTGGATCTATCCCCCCTGCACACAGCATATACGCACCACTTAAACAAGCATACCTGCTCTGTATCCTTAATCTGGCTATAGAGTTTGATTTCCACACGTCAAGTGCCAGACCTTCAGGCTTACAGAGTCACCTTGAGCATCACCCCTGGGAACAGCAAATCAGGTGTGTACTGCCTCACACAGATGCAAACATGCCCACACACCTGCTTTTGCACAGCATATAGGTTCCATTTGGCATGTCAGCACTCCTTGTGCCAATGTGGTGCAGTGCACATGTGGTGCAGGAGACACATGAACTTGAAGACTTGACTGAGTGGATGGTCACCAGCTCTGCAAGCAGCAGCCATCCCACAGCCCAGGATGGTCTTCAGATACAACTCTTTCACTGGACTGTCACACATTAGCTCCTAGAGGTCCAGGACCCCCAGAGATGTAGACACCAGGCAGGCAATGATGTGAACCACAGAAAGGCTGGATATCCACAGGGAACTTACAATGCCATTACACTGCTCTTGTTTTCCCAGAATTTCCCTGTAGCAACTGCATTGCCCTTTTCTTTCTAGGTCATATGTCTGGATTGCCCAAGCAGAGAGCTGTCAATTTTGATCCAGAGTTTGATCTGAAGAGACAAGATGAAACACATTTCTGAGGGTTTTGTATTTTCTTGGGGAAAATGCTGCTGGTTCCGACAGATGTTAATTTGGAGGATTTAAGCACTATGCAAGCAGCTTTTCTAACACTTCTTTTCTTCCATTGCCATTCCATCCCAGGACGTACAGCCTATATTACCATTAGATGTCAGCTCCAGAGCATACGGGAGGGGACACTGTAAGCAACAGCATACTGGTCCTGTCCTGCTGATGGCTTCTTGGGGAGAGGGGCTGCATGGACTCCTCTCTGTCGATGGCCTGTGAAAACAAGGAAATTATGTGCAGTCTTGGAGGGCAATGACATTTTTTGTCCACTCTTGAGGATGAAGCATGCTTCACCTGATGATGAGTGGCTAGTTTTCTGACTCAGCAACCCATGGAGGAACCTTCTGCTTTAAATTAGCCTTCTGCATATGTATATGTATATATATGCACGCATGCACACATTTCACTCACATACACATGTCTGTGGGACTGAGTTCTAACCTACCAAACCTGTGTGGAATGCCAGCCATGGGCACAAACAGGTACAGCCACTGCTTGAAAGGGCATGGGAGAAGGAGTGGCTGCTAGCTTGGGGATCTTGTCTCTGCCTCACATTCCCCTGCTCTTCATTTTTTACCCTAGCAGAGTTTAGAAAAAATCCACAGTGGCTTGTGGGACAAAAGCAGAAGAGCTGCATGCCATGTGGACATGCCTTGGGTGCTGTGAATGTGCCCTGTGGGTTTGCAGCAAGGAAGAGAGCAAGCACAATCCAGTCCCAAGATGGGCCCTGAGGGTAACCTTGGGAAGCAGTGTAGATGAGCCCTACAGCATCTCTGCTTTAAGCATCCTCATGTTGTGTTTGTTTTTCTTGAAACTCATGTATTTGTGTAGTTTGCAGGTAGTTGATGACTGATTCATTAAAGACTGGGTGAAAGTGCTCCATTGTCTGCTCCAGCTTTGAAAGTGTTTAAGCTGGAAGCTGGGCTTAGATAGCAGTTTGGTGAGCTTGTGAAGACTCCTCATTCTAGTCAGGAACATACTCTGGCACAGAAAACTTAAGCCAACTTCAGAAGCATATTTAAGACAGAAATCCATACTGGTCATGGAAGATGCAGTTCAGCCTAGAGGCTTAGTTGACAGAAGGTTTAATTTAACTCTGGTGTTTTTTATTATAGTTGTATATTGTTTTATTCAGAATTTACTGTTGGAATATTTATAAATTATTTCAGTTTCTATGGAATGTTAACTACCAGAAGAAAATATTCTTGATACTTTTTTTCCCTCCTGTTTTTCTTCTTATACTGGAACCTGCACTCCAGCATCAATATGCAAAACTGTGGTATGACGGTTTGCCTCAATGTGATCACTAAGGCCAGATGTGTGACAGCACGTATCCAGATTCCCCTGCTTGGTTCTTTGTTGTCTCTGACTATTCTTGGAAGTTTATCCCCATTTTCACATTTTCTTGGAAAAATTATATATTAAGAACATCTCTGACATCTTTGAGAGACATATGCGGCTTCAGATCTCTTCTCTGTGAGTTTTCATAGGAACTAAAGCATAAACCCTACAGATGGACCTAACTTGCCTGTATGGAAGCCAAAAAATCATTTCCCAGTGTGAGGGGTACTCAAGGCTCTTAGCAATCTCAGATAAACCCAGCACGTCCCAAGCAATTAGTACTAAGTAACCTTGAAACAAGTCTAGAAAGGTGGGGGAAAAAACAAGCAAAAAAGCTGGTTGATATTAAAAAAAAAAAAAAAAAAAAAAAGCTGTTTTTTCATTATTTTTTTTTTCCCACTTACACTTTTTTCCTTACAAACATCCACCCATCTGGTGGATAGGTGCTTATTTTCTGCTCCTTTTCCATGTATGTGCTCCCATGTACTGTTTTGTCTCAGTTAGAGTCTCAATGTGTAATGATTTCCTTTTCAACTTCTACTGATTATCTAGCATTTCCACTCATTATTGGCTGATGGTGTTTTGACAATCCAAGTTAATAACTTACCTTCCTAAACTTGTCCTTCTTATCTTCTGCCTAGGAACTACTAAATGCCAGAGGGAACATCTGTCACTAGATTAGAAAGGGCAGGATAACAGGAGTCATAATTACAAATCTAATTTGCATATAATAAAGTCAGATGTGGTAAAAGCAGATCACCAAGGAAGTCAGACTGGCCTAGTGGCCTCTTTCTCATTAGGGAACTCACATGCTGTCAGGATGTATTTTAGCACATTTTCTATAATGGCATTTTCTCTAATAGAAAGAATGAAGAGTCATGGATAAGGATATACATATAGAAGTGTTGCCAGCAAATGACACAAGTTCCAAAGACCTATGCAGTACATCACATAGTTGTGACTAGAACTAGGGTCTGAATAGGGTGAAGTCCAGTCTTAGTTAACATGGCAGAGTTTGAGAACATCTTGGATTTGTCAGACACAAATGAAGAAACCTGTGAATTGCATTGAGAAATCAGATGTTATACAGAGACAAAGGAACAATCCACTCACAATGTTAGTTATGAAATAATAAACTGAGATTAATTTCACAGAAAGTGCTAACTACAACATACGAGAAAAAATAACCCCAGATACAACTATTGATCTTGCAGGCAGTATGGTAGATCTAGATGTAGACATGAAATTAAGCAAGTGGTACTACCTAAAAAATTAGCTGGTGCAATAATCAGTATACACTGTTTTGTAAATCAAGGAAAATAAGATAACTTTTAAATGCTTTGAGATATTGGATAAAATATTATTTAATCAAAATCAATTTTTAAAATCCCACTAAGTGCAAAAAGGACAAGAATTTACCACTACTATCTGCTTTTGGACAGTGGCAGAAATAGAAGTAAACAGCAAAAAAATCAGTCTGGGATTTAAACTTGAGTTAAGAAGGAAGATTACATTTTCAATATGAATTGTTCTTTTTAAGACAACAAAAGGGAATGTTTCATTTATCTTAAAGTTGTAATCTTCAAGTATGAATAAAATGAAAACCATCATGTGAAAGCTTAACATGAAATAACAGGATAAAATTATGGTTGCAAGGCTTTTGCCTGAGCATTAGTACAATCTTTGCGCTGTCAATTGAGCAGAGCTGCACAGTTCTTAGATTTGCCCTGGCATATTGCGTGATACGCCAGCTGCACTAAGGATCATGCTGTGGGGCAACACATGGCCACTGCACCATGTGTGTGGTGTCTGGGGCAGAAAGGATTCTGTTGGTCATTTTGTTCAGCCTCTTGATGAAAGTAGGGATCGGGGTTTGGGCTGCCTCCAAAACCAGTGCGATTTGCTCAAGAATTTGCTTGATCACATTCTGATGATCTGCATCTCTGACAACCTGTCTTGTCCTTAAGCCACTTGGATAGCAGTTGTGCCTGTTTCTGCATGCTGTGCTTGGCATCACTGAAAAATGATGGTGTCACTGCAAGTCAGATTAGGGGTATCTGCTGTGCGAGCTGGATGCGTGACTCATCCAAGCAAAAGATTAAACTTCTCAGACTGCTGGAGTCTTGAAAGTCTTGAAAGTCTTATTAATTAAAATACAGCCATCACATACCAAATGTCTTCCAGAAGATGGCTTGGAGTTTTCTTTCCCAGGGAGGTTTTTAGCTAGAATTGCACTTACATATATGTACAAGGGGAGTCTGCTTTTAGAATCCACAGTCCCTCTCCTTTTCCACATGCCAGCCTACAAATGGTATAGCTCTGTAGGTGGGAGATAAAAGCATTGCACCAAGTGGGAGACCATTTCCAGAAATGTCCTAAGGTTTCCACCTACTTCAATGCTGCTGCAGGTTTAGACACTTAATAAGGAGACGATTTGGCTGAATCTCCATTATCCTGATACCTTGCCTTGAATGAACAGATTTTTTGTCAGAAGTTTTGATAGAATTTTTCATGTCATGTATTTATTTTTATGAATAAAATCTGCCATGAGTGAGTTTTGAAGTTTACAGATAATCCTTCATACACACAATATGAGAGGTAAGTCCTCATTTTAGGGGCAAGTCCAGAAAACTTGCATTGTTTTTCACAGTTGATTATGATCTTCATCCCCACTAAGCTTTGAAAGATGCAGATGATTTTGAAGAAGGCATTGCAACATGTGAAACAGAAGATTTTGAGATGTCTTTTGTTTATATGTTTCAGTTTGGAAAGAAGATATGACTAATTTCTCCATTCCTTCTTTTATTTCTCTTTTCAATGCTCACGTTAGGAATTTACTTGAGACTTCTGTTTCAAACACTATTGCTGGATGACAGAAAAAATAAAAACTGGAAGTTTACATTAAGAACATTAGGATATCTAGTTAGTAATACCAGTTAGATTGACAATAATGTTTGTTAGCAAAATTAGACTGTTATGTGATCTTCAAAACAGAATGCTGATGTATTTTTAGGTGTATTAAAAAGCAGAAGCCATTTTTTTCAGTTTTTGCAGTTTCATTTTAGTTTTTAAAGTATCCTTAAAGGAATGTAAAATTTAAGAGCATTGTGAAGTTTCAGAACACGAAAACCATTTGTATGTTGTTGCAAGGCTTGAAGACTTAATATTTAGATATCAATGGAATGGAAACACTTTTCTTCTGTCTTAACTTGCTATTCTTTACTTAGTAAAATATGTTGTTGCTAAAACTTTTCCATCACATTCACATGCATTGATGAAGTGAGATTTCAGGGTCTTAAAACAGAAATTTCATATCTAACCTAATCTTTGATTTTCTCTGTCCTTCATATTATAATTTCTCTGCAGCACTGAGTGGTAATGGCCTTCCAAGTTTAAAAGGAGTGTTATCCTTTGAATTTCATTGAGGCATAGATGAGGCTTAGCTTTCTCTCTTTTTTTTTTTATGTCAGAAGACTGCCAAAACATTATGCCATGCAGGAAAAAAGTCACAGTTTTGGCAGATACTAATTAAACATCCATAAGCCATAGATAATACCACGTTATTGGCAATGTGCACGTTGTGCTGCCTACACCTCTCCAATTAGGAAATAAAGTCTGATAAGTATTTGAAAGTAGTCATGGCTATAGAACAGGAACTGAGGAGTTATAACTCTGGAAAACAGCAGCGTAGCCTCCTCTGAAGAAGGATGCCAGAGGAGAGCTTAGAGAAGAGGTCACAATCTGTGGGGAGCAGAGAAACAACCACAGCTCAACCACTGAGAATGTGACAAATTGCAGTCATGCCACTTGTATGGGGTGGTTTATGCTATAACTGTGGTTCTATTTAACTCCGTGTTATCTTGCTTAATAATAAGATACATTTTTTTTCTTTGAGTGGTCCTTCAGTGACATTTGCCTTCCCCCCCAATCTGTTGTTCTGTTCACGAATAAACAAGGCACTCTCTTTTCATGCAGTTATAGGGAACAAGTGTAATCTCTATACCTAAGCAAGCTGTGGAAATCACTCAGCTGCCTAGCATTTGCTTCGTGCACTGTAATGCTCCAAGGAACTGGTGCTTTCATGTAATCCCACAGTGAAGAAGTGATACTAAGATGCCCCATGTGACTGTTTCCTGTTTTCTTTCAAACCAGGTAATATGGCTGATAACAAATGGGTTAGGGAGTACAGTATGCTGACAGTTAATGTCTCTTGTGTTGAGCACAGTCATAGCCAGTCTGGAAACTTCTGAATGATCTCCTAAGACTCATGACCTAGCACTTTGGAGCAGATTGCTTCTCAGCTTCATCTAGGATAAGGTATTAGCCAAATAATTATTCAAATGTTAGATGAGAGGCTTCTTAACACCTAAGACACTCTGCATTTCTAAGTGAAATTCAAATAGTGAGAGGAGAAAGTCTATACTGCCATCCTCGTCTGACTAACTTTGAGGACATCTACAAGTATACCAACAAAGCTGAAGCAATGAAAAACCTCTTGGTCTCAGCTTTCCATACAGTCCCATCATCAGCAACTGAATAAGCCTTTACATTCCCTCCAGGCTTCTTCTTCTTCTGTCCAGCACTCTCCCCAGCTCCTCACCAGCTCTGGGAACCAGAAAATACAAAAGAAAGCCAAAGCTCTCATCTTAAGAACAAACAAAACAGACAAATAGAACAACAGGGACAGAGGAGGTGTTTCTTGTCCATGTCCTTGGAAAGACAGCCTTGAGTTTGTAAGCCGTGACAAATCAATGTAAACAGTTACAGCAAGCAAAAGCTCACTGTTGACTGTTGTCAAAGATCATTAGGTGTTCCCCCTAAAACTTGCATTTCTCAGCCTGCCAATAAAATAAACTAACAGACAAACAAATAGATAAAGAGAAGCTATGCATCCTCAGTCTTGGGGGAGAGCACAGATGAGGTGAATTGCACAGTGACATCCACACTGCACTGTGTCAACCCTTGTGGAGGAGATTGTGTGGGCGAAAATGACGTGAAATGATAAAGAGAATGAGAATTAAGGACTAATCCCAGATTGAAATTGGAGTACAATCTGAATTTATTCAAATCTGTGCAAGCTGCAAAAGCAGCTGCCCAAGGTTATTTGTCTGACATACAGCTTTTAATGTAATTGAAATGATCAGTGTATTAGCCATCCTTCTAAAATAGATATAAGGTTGATTTCCAACCGTATTACCCTGTTTTGGCTCACAGGCAGAATGGCCAAAATGCAGCTCACAAAATGCCCAGCACCTGCTGACACCAGGCATTTAGGAGTATTTATGGGCTTGCTGCTCTCAGCATCCCCTATCTCAAATCTCACAAGCCTTGACCCTTCAGCTGAGGAAAGCTTTGGTGCCCCATTACTGGGAAGTGTCATGAAGGAGAAGACTGGCAGTGACTTAGCTAGTACCAGTCTGCAAGATGGTGCCCTGATCTCCTTGTGTATGCCCAACTGAGCTGGGCCTGGGAGAAGCTTGACACAGCCCTGAAGATATGGACAGTGTTCATGGTACGTGACCCATCTCACTCGGCAGAGCAACAGCCTCACTGCCTGGAACCAGGCAAGATGCTAGTCCAGGTTTCTTCTGCACTGGAATCAGAGTGTGCAGTGCAGGTGAAAGGAACAGCAAAGTTAAGGCTGGGCATGTTTTGGGGCAGGCTCATAAACAGCTCACATGGAAAAAGAGGAAGAGCTTAGTGAAAATCTCTGAAGTTGGTGTCTTAAAGATTAGCATAAATGTTCCTTCCAGAACTGTCTTCTTCAATTCCCAGCCTTACAGATCCAGCATCAGAGATGCACAGGTCTTCCTACGCCATGCCCTGGACAACACTATTTCCATGGCAGGCGTGAAGCTTGATAGGGTCTCCATGTTTTGATCACCTATGAAACACTTCTTGCCTGGCACTGTGGGTAGTGGGACTGAGGTAGCTTGCCATGGACAAGTTTTGTACACACTGGTATGATTCAGTGTTGTTTTGCCATGGGCGATCTTCCTAGATCAATGAGGTGAAATTTTTCTTCCTCAGTGAATTTGCTTGTTCTCTTTTAAGGTGTCCTTGAAAGACCCCGAAGAGAAAGCAGGGTGTATGGGCAATGCATTCTTCTTTGTCTGTGCTTGCTGTGGGATATTCATTTGCTCTATTAATCTCTGCATGTTTTAACACCATTTTTTTTTTCCTCTTGTTTCTGGAAAACTATCAAGACTTTCTTGTATCATCTTGAGTTCTCTTTTTAGCCAGGTAGCATGTACAGTCTTGACTTGCTTTCTTGTAAGTTTTTCCTCATTTTTTTCATTTTGTGTTTTCCTTCTCTCTCTTTCTCTCCCCTTCATCCCGCACCTTTTTCTTCTTTTCTAACTTAGTTTTCAAATGTCAAACAGAGGTGAAGCTGCTGCCATTGGGAAAAAGCAACCAAAGCCTTCACATCTAGTTATGCTTTCTGAAGCTTGCTCAGTTGATGACACTTTTTCTGGAGACAGTGCCTAATAGGACTGTGTTCAGAGACCAGAACAGCCCAGTTTTGGTTTCCACTCTTCTTCCAGAATATGTACTTTTTGCCTTGCTCATTCTGCAGGTAGATTCTTCTTTGTAAAATCAGAATTTTGGCATGCACAAGTTGGTTTTCAAGTGTGGTGGGCTTGTGTGACAGTGCACACCATCTGTGTTTGTGTTCTATGTCTCCACTACTGTGTGCTTGTATTCTCAGGCAAACTTATGGGCTCACAGGGAGATACTCTCCAGCAAATCTAATTCAGGTTATTCACCATCCATGTCATAGAATCACAGAGTGCCATTGGCTGGAAGGGGCCTTAAAGATCATTCAATTCCAATCCCCTGCCATGGGCAGGGCTGCCAGCCACCAGCTCAGGCTTCCCAGGCCCCATCCACCTGACCTCGAGCAGCTCAAATGAGGAGGCATCCACAGCTTCTCTGGGCTGCCTATTCAGTCTATCAGCCTCCTCTGAGTAAAGAATTTCCCCCTAACATCTAATCAGAATTTCTTCTCTTTTAATGTAAAACTGTTCCCCCCTTATTCTAGCACTATCTGCTTGTATAAAATGTTGGTCTCCTACTGATCCCCCTCCTTCAAGTAATGGAAGGCTGCAGTGACATCTCCCCAGAGCCTTCTCTTATCCAGGCTGAACAAGCCCAGCAACCTTAGCCTTTCTTTATAAGAGAAATGCCCCAGCCCTTTGAACTTCTTTGTGGTTTTTTTGGGACCCGCTCCAAAAGCTCTGTGCTTTTCTTGTGCTGGGAACCTCAGGCCTGGTTGCAGTACTGCAGGTGGGATCTCACAAGGGCAGAACAGAGGGGAAACAATCCTCTGCTTCTCCATGCTGGCCACCATTTTTGATGCAGCCTGGGATACAGCTGGCCATCCAGACTGCAGATGAACACTGCTGGATCATGTCCAACTTTTCAGAACCCTGAAGTCCTTGTCAAGAGACAGCAGGCTCATGTGTCAAAGGAGAGCAAAGAAACTAACTAGTATCTCCTTCAGCACTCATTGTACCTGCCTAAATTCAGGCACTGTACCTCTTTCCTTCTTGTTTTGGGCTAATGTAATTCCCTCAGTGGTACCTCTGTGTCAGTTTGGAGTTAGCATGTCAGCTTTTACCCCCTGGTCTTTGGTAGCACTACTGCTACTTCTCCGTTTTAGCTGCCTTTTTCAGTGCAAGACTTTTTAATACATAACTTCTTTTATTTGTAAGGAGCTTCTTACCTCCATACTGGGCCTGCTAATATTTCATTTATTCTGAGAAGACACATCTCCCAAGGAAAATCACATGAAGTTGAAGATGGGCAACTTCGTAAAAAATCAGCAAATTTGCCTTTTGACAGGATTTTCAACCAGCACTCCAACATGTACTCTCATGGAAAGCTGAAGTCTAATGTTAGTCAAAGATGCTGTTATGTCTGTGGATCCAACATTTCTTAGACTGGTTATGTAAATTTGTTCATAATGGATTGTCTGCTTAATTCTGATGAATATCAAAAGCTGAAATCACCAGCTGATATGTTGCTGTTTCCTCTTTCTGCAACTCCACCATAACTTTTTCCCCTTTTTATATCATTTTCTTTAAAATCTATGCCTTCTTTCTCACCACACAGTATATGATTTTACTGTAGATGAGATCAGATGAACTGTAGTAGTCCTGACACACCATACTTGTCTTAGTTGACTACTTCACAACCCAGTATGTCTTTATGTCTACATAAGAACTATCCTTGTGGGACAGAAAAGCGCCTTTGTCTGTAAATGGAGAACTAAAGCTCAGATAACAAAATTATTATGGCAACTGAAAGCTGTAATTTCCATGCCAGAGCAAGCACAAAGAAAACACAAAGAAATCACAAAGAAAATTTCTTTTCAAAAGGAATCTAGATTTTTATTTTTATTTTTTCCTGAAGAGAGATTTGAAAAATAATAGTTTTGAAAGCAGTAAGTTTTTGACAATTTCTAGTTTTATTTTTGCCAGTTTTTTTTCATTCCTCCAGGTTTTTGAAATTTTGCTGAAGCCTTGGACACTTCCTGGGAGATGCTGTTGTTTTTCTTTCAAATATTTATTATTCTTATGGGTCAATGGAAAACTAAAACGATCAAAAGAGTCTGAGTAGATTTCCACATTATACCCCAAAAATGAACTTTCTATAAAATTAGAGATTTACCTAAGCCAAATTAAATTTTTGGAAGAGTAATAGCCAGATTTATTCCTAAAATTTTCAGAAATTTAATGATTATAATGCAGGGCAGATTTTTATTTTTCCCTTCTATTCAATATCACACTTCTATCACCAGGAAAAAAGTTCATTACATTGCTACTTTTTCTTCCTAAAATGATATTATACATGGAAAAAAAGCTTTTTGGACTGTAAAAAAAAGTCTACAAGTGAGGTGAATTGACAAATCCTCTCTTAATCAAACTCCATAACGCAGTAGGAAGAACAGAGCAAATCCAAATAGTGTCTCCACTATACTTTCATTAGCTGACTAAAAATAATAGGTCTGCCTTTATATCTTCTGACCAAGAAAATCATCTGCTGGGGTGGAAAGTTCTTTCTCCCTAGTTCATCCAATGAAATGTATTTTCAGGGACATGGATGTGACTAAGAATTCTCTGTCCTGTTGTAAAGTCATCTAAAAGTAGAGACAGATTTTAAGAAACAAAACAAAACCCATAATGGTACTGAAGCCATGTAGATAACTGATTTTCTGGTTCATGGTAGTTCTTCCAGTGGCTGGGAAAAAATCTTTTCAGCATCTTCAACAAGTTAGAAGATTATAGAAAATTTTTTTGCTGTAGTTCAAACTCAGAAGAGATTACGTGTTGCTAATATTTCACACAATATTGCATTTCAGTTGTGAATATTTTTCAGAGTTAAACAAAACATTGGACAGAATTTCCCACTGAAGTATCAGTGAGCAGAAAAATAAATCCCTTCTGCAGGCAAAACAAACATAATCACATTTCTTTTTCTCTCTCTCTTTTTTTTTTCTTTACACGCTCAATTCCTCCTTCCATGGATTCTCACACAAACAACATAGCTTCTTTGAAATTAAGTTTAAATGTTGGAGACACTGTGCATTTTCTACCAGAATAGTTTTGACCATGATATCTCACCCAGTTCTCTTTGGCTAATGGTACAGTATTACTTCCAAATGCTTTTAAGAATCTATCCAGGCATGTCAGACTGGAAGCTGCTAGGAAAAGAGCACATCTAAATAGGCACTCATTCATGTACTTCATTGGAAGCACAGCATTGAAAATTTGGCCACAGAGATATTTATTACTTGGAAACAAGGAGGCAACCGGCAAGTACACAAAACTCTGATATGAGCTGTCATGCCATTCAAGCCAGATGGCCTTCATATGAAGATTTATAGTTTTTCACACATCTCCAATGTTCTTAGCACTGTATAATAAATGGAAAAAGAAGATATGGTTCTTGCCCCTGTTTTTCCTGGAAGTCTGTATTTGAAACAGCATGTCATATTCAGGGATGTCCACCTGACCATGCTGTCTGTTACCTGAGAACGCTAGTAAATTGTTCATTCTATTCTTGTTTCTAAATTTATTACAGGAACATAACTTACAAGGGTACACTGTATTTCTGAACTGGACTTCTATTTAAAGCCCTTCTTTTCTAAATTTGATCTTCCCCTGCATCCCGGCTGAGAGTGCAATGTACTAAAAAATGCCATAGCATGGCAGCTTTCTGTTTTGAACTTCAGGCTAATAGATGCTGCTGTCACAATGCTATTTTTGAGAGTGAATTTTCTCTTGCTGCTTATCTCTTTACTGAGCCATCTGGCAGATTTAGGCTGCTAACCAATAGAGCTGTACCGTGCCATGTATTAATATGGATTTCATGAATCACTCAACAGGTCAGATTTAGAAAAACAAGACTTTTGCAGCAGACTTCCACTAAAAATGCAAAGTCTGGCTAATTAACAGATCCCCTCTCTGCCAAAATGCGCAAGAAGAGTGCATTAGAATGAAGGAGAGGGATGGGAACGATAAGGGCTCGTGGCTATTTAAGGAGGAGAGTGTTGCAATACTGCGGGTCAGAAGTGTTACTGCCTTTCACTTCAAAGGTCCTCAGAGCAAATGTACTCACAATGAAATCACATGTGCAGGCAGTTAAAGCTGCCAATAAGCAACCAAACTTATTAGCTACTAAAGATACTGTGTACATGCAGACGCTCTCTTTTTCTTGCCTACGCTATGCACATTTCTTTGTTTCCCCTGTCCCAGGGCAGCTGCACAACGAGTTGAGTCTCTGGGCCAAGCAATAACCTCAGAGGCTGGGGAAAAAGAGGAAGAGTCCTGCAAGTAGCTACAGCTGAATAGACACGATAAAGGGAGCCACTCCTCCATGAGATACGCCATAAATTACGGCTGGAGTTCTTCCAAGGGATGAAATCCCCCATTAGGGTGCTCTTTCAAGGAACAAAGACCTTTGTAAATACCCAAGTGACCAAAGGGAAATACTTTGAAACTTGGTTAGTGTTTACACTGAAGAGCTGACAAAAAAAAGTCCCTGTATTTACATGCGAGGGGGGGGGGGGGGGGGGAGCAGGAAAGACATCCTTTTTGGCCAAGTTTTTGCTCACCTCTCTTCCACAGAAAATACCAAAAACCAAAATAATCTGTGAAGAATAGAGCTCAAAGATCTAAGACTATCACTATCTCCCACTTCCCTCCCAACCCCACAAAATGCAGGATGAACAATTGGATTTGTACTTCTTGTCAGTGCTGGGATTGCACAATAATTCTGGCACATTCCCTGCCATGCCACAGGCATGGCTGTGAAGAAGTGGTGCCACAGACTCTGGCCTGACTAAGAGAAGGAAATTCCTTTCCCAATCCTGCACATAGTCAGCTCATATGCTGAGGCATGAGAGTGACTGCTCATAACTCTGTGGACTATGGATTGTAAATTGATGCAGCCAAAACTTTTCCTATCAGTTGCCTCAGAGGACTTTGGTCATTGACCATGAGAATGGGGATGACTCATTCTTTGCAATCTGTTTCAGATTTGCAACTGTTATTGACTGAATAATATTACTCTTGCTTCTCCTCTTACCTCTTGCAGAGTGGCAAAAAGAGATTTTTGTCGTGCACAAATACTCTAAGCCAGACCTTCGTACCCCTTTTCCAAATTTTTCTTTTTTTGTTGTTTGTTCTTTTATTGTTTCTAAGTCTCTTCAGGTGCAGTTTAGTGTATGTATGCACATGCATATGCATACAGATTTAGATTGTTTAGTGCACTTGGTTCATGGTCAGTGTTGCTGTTGGGCCACGTCCCTGCCTCACAGGAGAGCAGCTCCAGTGAGCTCACAAGTGGCTCAGGATATCAAAGTCCCTTCTCCATCTCTTCCTTTTTAGTGAGAAATGGCAGAAAATGTGAGTTCCATCTTGAGTCTCACACTGCCTCTAGGGATGCATCCAATATACCATGGTAGGAGTACTGAAATTAATACAAATGTCAGCATATTAAGGAGTGCTGTGCTAAAAGCAACTGACGGGATGCTTTTTCCCTCCAAAATAATGTAGGTGCAGGATGACTCATTCCCTACTATGCAAAAAAAAAACTTTTTCCTGTGTGGATATATAACTCATAGTCTTTTGGAGATGCTCAGAATGCACTACTCATTTCCAGAAATTTAAGTGGGGAAATACCCTTGGAGGGTGATGAAGCTATTCAGAAATCACATTTACCAGCAGAAGGTATATGCTCTATAAAGTCCTTCAGTACATTAAAACCAGGTAGTGAAAGTGCCACACCAGACTGTCTCTTTTTGATGTTGAGCAATTCCCTAATAAACAGTGTCATAAAACAGCTTTCTTACGTGGGGCTTTGTGCATTCTGAATGGTTTAACTCCTATAAATTATCAACATACGCTCCTTGATTGCAAGGGAGACTGTACTAGCCAGTATAGGCCAGGACAGCCTTTAAGTGCTGAGGTTGTATTTGCAGTCCTGAGGGTCCATCTTGCTGAGCCTCCATACCCCTTGGGACATAGGCTTACCAACAGCTGCTGTAGTGAGCCTGACCATCTTTGCTGCCTGCAGATGCCTCAATATCCTCCTTGCCTTCAGGCCCCATTCTGCCCCATTCGGCGACCTCTTGGATGGTTTCCTGACAGTTCTCAGTAAGTAGAGAGTGTTTTCATGCAATCATAGAATCATAGAACTGTTTGAATCAGAAGGGGCCTTTTAAAGTTTGTCTGGTCAAACTTTCCTGCAATGAAAAGAGACACCTACAGCTAGATCTGAGTCCCCTAATCTTGGATGTCTCCAGGGATGGGGCTTCCTCTGCACCTCTGGACAACCTAGACTTTACTACCTTTATTGTAAAAAAAAACTTCTTCCTTATATCCAGTCTAAATCTCCACTCTTTTACTTTGAAACCATTTCCCCTTGTCTTGTCACAACAGACCCTCTGACGTGTCTGTTTCCTTCCTTCTGACAGCCTTGCTTTATATACTGAAAGGCTGTTCTCAGGTCTTCCCAGAGCCTTCTCTTCTCTTGGCTGAACAGTCCCAGCTCTCTCAGCCTGTCCTCACAAGTGAGGTGCTCCATCCCTTGGATCCTCATTATGTCTCTTCTTTGGATGTGATGCTCTCCATCAGGTCCATGGCTCTCCTGTACTGAGGACTCCATATGTGGATGCAGTACTCCAGGTGAGTGCACTCGCTAGCATAGAGCAGAGGGGCAGGATCAGCTCCCTTGACCTTCTGAGCATGCTTATTTTGATGCAGCCCAGGATACAGTCGGGTATGTGCCCTTATGTGAGGGCACATTGCTGGCTCATCTCCAGCTTCCCATCCACCAGTACCCCAGGTCCTTTTCAGCAGGGATGTGCTTTATCCTTACATCCCCCAGCTGGTATTAATGGTGAGGACTGCTGCAACCCAGGTACAAGATCTTGCATTTGGCTTTGTTGAACTTCGTGAGGTTCTCCTGGTCCCTACACTGCTTGAACCTGTCTAAGTCTCTTTGGATGAGTCTCACTCATGTGAGATCTGTGTCTCCTAGTGGATTGATTCCTACCCAAAAGACCAATGTGCTGGCTAAAACAAGGTAGGTAAAGACAGAAAGAAGGTGAGAACAAGGAGAAAGGACTAGCATAAGAGTCAGTATGGTGTAGTTGTCTTTGTGTAGTTCATCATCTGCTATTTTTGCCCATATCTGTGAACAATGGAAGAAATATTAAACTGCTGTACTGTTCATTCCCAATCCTGTGGCACTGTTAAGTGCCACATGATTTGCTTTTTCAGTGTGCAAATGAGACTGAATCAAAAGGAAATAACTTTGGGAGGCTGGTTTGCTTATCAGAGGAATTGGCTTGATCTATCTCTAAGTGAACTTGTTATTTTTGTGTTTTATTGCAGATAGTAGGTTGAAGCAACTTAAAGCAATTGGCCAAGAAATTCCCTGGTACATTGTGCTTTCTCACGAGTGGAGAAGGCATGTGCAAACATGAATGAACACAGTTAGGCCCTTCTTCCCAATCCTGCACAGTCCTGCACAGAATTTTTCTCCTTTACATGTAGTTGAACCGAATAAATGGCCTGTCTTGAATTACATTTTGGATAAACTAGGCATGTAACGTATCCAACCAGCTTTGTTGTTCATGACTATCACTTGTATAACTGAGCAGCATGTTTCTTAGGCATTGCCAGGTTCAGAGGCATCTCACAAGGACAGTCTGTTCTTAAAAATGAAATATGGTGGAGGAAGGTGACAGAAGGGAGCAAAATCAGAGCTTTTTGTGCATATTCCCTGTACTGTATTAGCATTTCAGTTCTTGGGGGCAAAGTAAGGGATATCCATTCTGGTTTTAATTGTTTTCTCTTCAAAACATTCTGTGATAGTAATGAAGGGCAAAATTATTCTACCATTCTGTCATTGTTGGATTACTCCCTGCTCTAAGACTCAGGGGAATGGAGAAGCTCACAATTTGTACCGCTATTTTCCCAGTGATGTCTCTGCCTCATAGCAGCAATGAGTAATATCCACTTTCTTTGCATTCATTATGCCAGATTGCCCCCCTCTCACATCTGCAAAAGAATTTCTTGGCTCAAGGAGTGAAGGTAGCAGCCTTTCAAGCATTAGAAGCCACAGCGCAATCACAGAAAAATAGCTGAGCAGTCTGAGTATCAGATTTTCATCAAGATTTGCAGTAGTTACTTCTGTTCAAGTCTTGCAGAAGTGTATGAAAGTGCTGTGCTTCAAACAGGTCATAGATCTCAAACATTGAAACTCGTGCCACGCAGCAAAGAACTTCTTCCCATCCAGGTTCCATCCTTTTTCCCTAAACTTCAATGACTTTCCAAGTGGTTTAACAGGATTTCTGCTTTTGTTTTTGTCCAAACAACTCCAGATCTTAGAAGGTGATACAACTGGTTCCTCCTTCTCTTTCCTGCCCCATCATTCAGAAAACTATTACTGAAGGTTACAACTGTTACCATAAGAGTCTTTTGTCATATTAAACTGACCTTCTTGCAGCTGTTGCTTCAGAAGGTCAGAAGCACGTTTTCATGACCCCTCACATGAAAATGCCAAGAACACAAGCAGAACTGAACACTGAGCAAGAGTGTGCAAGTCTTTCCATTAATTGTTATTTCCTCCTCCCAAAAAGGCCATGGTGTCAGAGTCAGAACTGGAATTGAAGAGCAGCACCCACCTTATGTGAAATCAAGCTTATTTCTATGAGTACTTAAGGTTTGTTTTCCATGGGAACTATGAGGAACTTGAAAATAAGTATAGACGTGAAAAATTAAAATATTTCAACTTTTATGTCTAAGACCCATACATGACTTAAGAACTCTCAAAGGTCCAGGTTCTTAATTGCATTTACTCATCTCTTTAGGCAGGACTCCAGTGCTGCAATATGGACTGTATGAACTTGCATATCCTGGGAAAAATAGCTTTCAGAAGGCAAAGCTGGTGATTCTGATTTGCTGGTTTTCACCTCTTTAAAGTTCCTACCTGTCACTATGTTCCCTACTGCGATCCTTTTGGAGGGACTTTTACCCAATCTGCAGATGACTTTGTGTTTGTATGACTCAACAGCTTAATATTTTCGTCCGTGCAGCTGGTTCTTAGAAAAGAGATGAATGAAAGAGCAGAAGCCATGAAAGATCCACAGGAAATTTGTACCTCACATTCTGAGACATTTGCAAAACTGCTATGAAGAAGGTCTAAACAAAGCACCCTTAAGTCTGATTGTGTGCTGCAGCAGTAAGGAGAGCCCACAGTGAAGATTCAGTCCTTTTCTTTGTACCACTGAGGATCCAGGACTCTGATTTCACAGGTGATAACCATGAAATGTCTTCTTTAATGAAACTCATTAGGAAGAGTGATGGGCATGTATGCAATTGGCATGGTGAAGAGTGTTGGTGGTGGTGGTGCTCTGTGTGACATAAGAGTGAGGGCATTCTTGAACTGTTTCTTTTTTGTGAGCGCTCTGATTGATTTTATAGGAGCATGAACCTCCTGCCAAGCAAAGTTGTTTTACTGCAAAAGCTTTCATCAATGCATGGGTCTAAGAAGCTACTCTACATTTTCCAAAGCTTTATAACACCACAAAATTGGAAGATTAAATTCAGAAATTTGAAATGGCATAAATGTGTACTCCACTGGAAGAAGGATGTGGTATTGTTTAGCCTATAACTCACTTCGGGTGTTGTGCTGTTGCTGAACAATAGTGTAATTGCTTCCTTAAAGGCATGTGCAAATTGCCTGTACAATTGAAGAGCAGAGGATGGAAAGTATTAGGGAAAGAATCCCAAGAAGAACTTCAAGGTGTTATTCCAGTTTCTCTGACCATCTCAGTCCAATCCATCACAAACAAAGCACTGCTACAAAACATGATGGCTCTTCAAACTGTCCTGAGAAAGGAGCTGAAGTAAATTAACGCAGTGGGACACCCTCAAAGGTACACTTGAAATAATTAAGTTTACCCTGGCTGTCTTACATCTGACTGTATAAACAGATGATCAAACTCCTATGTTTTCTGTCTTCTTACCAACAAGTACCTTGAAGTGACTACACATTACTTGAGTTCAGTCAAATACATTAGACTGCACATAAGACTCTTTCATAACACTCCTGCTACCTGTGTTAACATGTCAAGCATTGTTCTCTGAATAGAAGGCACAAGCCTTCTTTTTTCTTTTTTCTTTTTTCTTTTTTCTTTTTTCTTTTTTTTTTTTTTTTTTTTTTTTTTTTTTTTTTTTTTTTTTTTTTCCAGGGCTTCTTAAAGCTAACCTTAGCTGGTGAAACTATTCTTCTATTACTTGAGTTCATACTAATACACTTCCGCTGACAGGCAAATCTAGCTTGCTCACAGAGTGTCTTTCCTTCTAGCATGATGAGAAAATGCCAATGCTACCAATGTGTCAAAGTATATTCAGTTGGAGCACAAAAATGCTTATGTTTTGCTTTGCCTTTGTACGTGCATTACAGTTTCGCCAATATTGCTACAAACAACGTATCCGTGTCAGTTTCATTTTCTCCATTTTCATGGAAAGCCCTAATGGTCCTGGAAGACAACCTGTTTAATGAGGTGGCTCTGGTCTGCCTTGAGAAGTGTGCAGAAGGCAGGAACAAGAGGTCTTTGTGACCTTCATGTGTCCGGGAGGAGCAGATCTTGAAGGCCATTGTCACAAGGCGGCCTGATGCTGTAGCCAGGCTCTGCTATGAGCTCTGCCTGTGCGTGGGCCGTGCTGCCAGTGCATATTGTTCCTGTTTAGATACCCACTGGTTCTGCAGGCAAATGACCAAACAGGAAGAAGCATTTTTTCTTTGATCTGTTTTCTGTGGCCTGAAGCAGAAGTATTTCCATTGTTTTTTCAGTAACTTTTTGAATATTTCTTCCCTGCAAGAATTGCAAGGACAAAGCAAGCCTGATTTTCATTGATGTACAGCTGCACGGCTGCCTTGCAGAGATGTTTTTGAGGTGGATAAAGGCAGCAGTATGAGGCTGATGGAATTTTTAATGAAGATAAATAAGCACATCTGCTATTCCTACATGGTGCTTGCCAATACTAGCCTATTCTCTAGTCCCTTCTAATTTAAGGAATCCCTGAAGAAATATCAAGGCAAATAATCCCACTGAAGCAGCCCTCTTCATATTCTTCCTCAATAACTCCAGAATCCCCTTGGTTAGGGTACTTGCTTAAGCATTTGCAGGATATCAGTAGCAATTCAGTGAGGTGATTAGTACTATCAGATGAAGGCATGGGAAACACTGAAGTAGGAAAACAAGAGAAGGCATGCAGAGTTGCAGATCACAGCAGATTCTCAATGGATGGATATAACAATATATGCAGAACCTAATGGGCAAAGCAAGATCATGTATAATGTAGATCTGTAACTAGGAAAAAAAAAAAAACAACAATAAAAACATCAACAACAGCAACTAAAACATAGTGGTGCATCTTGTCTTCTTTTTAGACATTTGCAGTTGGCAGTCTACTGTAGACTTTGCAGTGTGATCTTTAAGGAACAGTCTGATATTATGCAGAAAAATAGCCTCAACGTACACCTTTGGAAAGCTACACATTCAAAAAGGAAACAGAATGAAGAAAACATTAAGGTATCTTTTGGGCAGTAGGACAAATGAACACTGGAGGCTGATGCTACTACAGAGGCAAAAGGACAGGATAAGAGAGGAACTAACTGAGTTCTTGCACTTAAAGTGGAATTGAAGGCAACCTCAAAAAATTTGAACTTGGGAATCCAGGTGAGGGTCACAGAGAGAAGGCTTATTTGTTCAGAAAGACAAATCTGGAAGATGATCTCAGAAACACTTCTTTATGTGTCTGGTGTGGCTTTTAGATCCCCAGCAGAATGCTATAGTGGGCAAGTGTGAAGATGAAGATCTGAAAGTTTTAGGAATATGAACAGAAGAGAACTGAATGCTGCTGATGGCATGTAGGAGTGAACGTCAGCACTTTCACAGTGCTTAGATGTTGAAGTAAGTGGAAGGAACATTGTGAATCTATCAACAGATAAAAAGGAAGAAAAGAAAAATTAAGAGGCAAGTGAAAGGACTGAGCTTTGACAGTACTGGGTCATATCTTCAAAGCATGTATTGTGGTGAAATTTCACTGATGTTAGCAGATCTCTTTTCATTTTACAGAAGCTAAGGATCTTGGACTGCCTAAAAGAGATTTAGGTTACAAAGTAGTGACTGTGAAGACAGACGAAAGTTATGGAACTGTTTGCCAAAGGAACTGTGGTCTTTCCAACATCAGAGGTCTTAAGTAGCCAGGAGCAGCAGACATAGGTAGGTATCTCTTAGCCTGCCATGGGCTGGGAGACTGGACAGAGGTTCCTGCTGATGTAGTTCAAAGAAATGGGATACAAAGGGGCTGAGGACATGGCTACTTACTTAAGCACCAGCTTATTTGAGTCCTGGTCTCCCCAAGTATAGCATAGGTACTTCAATCCAAAGTTATTGCTAGGCTAAGCCAGTAACCTGAAAAAAAAATTATATGGGCCTATCCAGTAATATATGAAACTCTAATCTCCTGCCTGCATTTTGTCCAATAATGACTAAGAACTGGCAGCAAAATCCCTTCCTTTCATTGGAGACTAACATTTTCCAGTAAACAAAAACAAACTGGGTGAATTAGATTGCTGACAACTCAAAAAAATTTCTTGTGGCTGGAAAGTTACACCTGAAACTGACTGGTAAAGCAAATAGAGTAGAACAATAGCAACATTCAGATGGAAGCCCACCAGTTGCAAACCCTGATGCAAATGGATTTTGTGAAGGCCTTCTTTCAAAGTCACTTTGCACAAATATGTCACTTGGATGTAGCACTAGCATTAATGTGGAATGGATTTTTTTTAGTACAAAGAACTTGTATTGCTTCAGAGAAATCAGATTCTTTCAATAAAGCAATAGAAGGCATGCTGCTTTTCTCTGAGAAGGTCTGGATAGCCTGAATGCCCCTTCTGGTTTCAAGTGAGTTGTTAAGATTAGAGGGGGAATAAAAAAGATTAATATTTTCACAGACAAGCACAAGTTCAGACACATGCAGTTCAGAGTAGGTATTTGGATTGCTGACATATCTGTGTCCTGATTCTGACAATAAAATATCTGTACCAAGTTGTCAAAGTATAAAATACACACCCTGCAGAAAAATTCTGTTAGCAAGCGCAGTTATGGCAGATGTTGAGGAAGTAACATGAAGCAAAAAGGATGGCAGCCAGTTTTCTGCATTGATTTATTCTGTTTGAATGCATTTGTTTGAAGGATCCTGACCATGCAGGCCTGTTTTTACTGTGTATTTTCTTGATCATAAGAAGACATAGCATGAGCTGCAAAGGCTCAAGCCACAAGGTCAGATCAGAGTTGAAAGTTCCACAGGGATGCAGGTGTTTTTTAACCCAAGATTTTGCTTTCTCCTGTTTCATACAGATCCAACTTTCATAATTTGCATGGGAGTTTTTGGATGGGTGGCTTTCTTATGATGTCTTCTCCCAGGATATCACCAAAATAAGTTTATGTGACCTCACATCAGAAATAAAACAGAAAACTGTAGTAAACATCTGTGTACAAGAGATTTAATTCAGACTGAACTTTATCAGCATCTACCATTCAGACATTCACTGCCAAAATTGTTTTCATTTAAGAAGGTTTCTAACTTTATTCTGACTGGTTCCAGCCTGAGCACAAGTGGAAAGCACAATTACATATATGAGTAAGCAGGGCTCATACACATCAGCCAAATGCCATTTCCTGATCAAGTGAATAAGGGACTGGTTAAACTCTATACACATGGTGATGGGAAAATAGGAAATAAGTAACAGGCTGGAGGTGTTCAGTGGAAGAACAGAGTAGCCCAAGCCTTTATGTATATTTCTGGGCTATTGGCAGTTTCCCAGAGACCTTGGATGGTCAGAGACTTTCCTTCACACAGTGAAACAAACAGCTGGACCACAGACGACAGTGCATGCTGTCCCTCTTCTCCCTCTGTATTTGCTGGCACTAAGATAGTATGTAACATGTGTCCTTCATTTGCCTCCATCCCTGCTCATCCTAGGCAATTCCCTCTCCACTTGGGCCAAATATACAATTTCTTTATGTTGAGTTATAAAGTCACTGAATTATGAGGGATGGAAAAGACCTCTGATCATCTGGTCCAATGGCCTGCCAACAATCAATACTGCCTAGTAAACCATGTCCCTAAGTACCACTACATCTACCCTTTCCTTAAACATCTCCAGGGACGATGACTCCACCACCTCCCTGCCAGTCACGTCAATGCATCACCACTTTTTCTGATAAGGAATTCTTCCTAGTATCCAACATGAAGGAGAATAGAAATGTTTTCATGTTTCATGGCTGGTAGCCCTGATCTCTCTGAAGAGCTGCAGAAAGAAAGAACAGCGCAGTCAGGCCTAGAAGGGTGGTGTTTGGGGGTTTTCTCCATCTCAAACACTCTTCCATGACTGTCCAGCACTCATTGCTATGCTGGAGTAAGCAATGGAGTGTGCTATGCTGCACGTGGGAAGAGAGGAACAAAGTTGGATTCCTTTATTCCCTGTGCTTGAGCAGTGCAAATGGGAGAGGCCTTCCCTTTCCCTGCTTGCAGTAGTGAGAACATCTCCATTAGTGATGGTTCCACATCCTCTCTACATGTTCTTGCAACATGAACAATTAAACAGTGCAGAAGGAATGCTAATATCAGGAGGCCTTGTAGGTTAACAGCTCATGCACAAAGTAAGAAAAACCATGAAAAACTGAAAAAAAAAAGATTTACTTCCTTTAGTGAAGCATTACTCAGCTTTATGCTATGCACTTCTGAGCTTCTTTCTGCACCTCTGCCAAGACTCAAGAGAGGGAAAATCAGGACAGATACATGAAAAGAATAAAGAGTAATATAACAAAGGAAGAAGGCCAGCATGTTTTAGTTCAACTTGAGTTTTCCATACTGATCTCTCTGACGTTTTTCACAACTGACTGCAATAGAAACTGTGTGAGTAAACTGTATTTCAAAAACTGTCAGCCCCAGAGCATCTCTGTGTCCTCCTCTCATCTTGTCCTGTTGTGTAACTGTGTGTGTCAGGCCAGAAGGCAGAGCTGACATCATGTTGCAGAGGACTGCCCTGGGTCTTGTATAACCTTAATAGGAGAGCCACTTAGGTGTTTAGGTACTAGTAGAGAGGTTACTCTTCTAGCCATTCTACTGCACTACGGAGCAGAGTCATTATAGATCACACAGAAGCATTAATTGCTTTTGCATTATTTACATCTGCCATGGGGTATTTCAGTGATGCTTCAGGTCCTGGTCCCATCCCTCTAGAATTAAAGCTGCATCTGCAATAAGCGATGGCAATTGGCTGTAGCAATGCTCCATTTTCCCCAGGAGTGTTGTTACCTCAAAATGGTTTGTAATTACTTGGTGTGGATAATGTCAAAACTGTGTCCACTGGGCAGGTTCAGAGTCTATGCACAACTCTGTAAGTTTCAGGTTCTCTGGGTAAGAACCTCTAACTTGCTTGCTCTTGCTGGCTGTTGTCTATGTTGCAATGGATGATAGTAGCCTGTAGAAATGTAAGTGTGAGAAAACTAAAGAGGAAATGCAATGCAGATTTGCTTGAAAAATGTGTTCACCCTACCAACTGTCATGCTCAGATCGCCATTCCTGCCCCTTAATAGACAGGGTCCACATAAACCCTGGCTGTAGCACATGGTGCTAGGATGAGTCCTGAAGCCAAATGAAGAGCTGCCAGTCTGGATTTGCCTTTAGCACAACCTTACCCCTTGAAAGGAAGGATTCAAGATGTGGACACAAATAAAATACAACAGATGACTGTACTGCTTTCACAATGCAGAAGGTGTCATGCAGCCTTCCTGGCCCATGCACCTTCCTATATGCTCAAGAAAGAATGACACTATTCAGCACTGAGAAGGAAAATAAAAATGGAAAAAATGGGTAACAGAGGTAACAATGAGAATCTTCCACCAGGTGAAATGAGATTCTTCATTCTGTGCTGCATAATATTCTCACACAGGTACAGATGAACTCACTATAAGCAATATCACAACAAAAATGAAATATTTTTCTTCCAGGTATTACACTATGTCCCTTCTTATTTATCAGGGTAGTGGTGTTATTTTTAGGATATTAAACAAGATGTAACACTTCTTTGCCTCATTCTTTTCCTGTATCATACATAAACAATTTTAAAGATGACAGCTCCGACATTTATTAACTGAAGATTTATTTTGGTAAATTTATTCCTGCTGTAATTATGCTGACAAAACCTCAATAGAAAGCTCTCTCCTAAAAACTTTGAGTGCTGTACTTTGTACTTTCAGGCTGACTGAGAGGAATTCTTCTTTGCTGCAGAAACCTTTCATACATGACAAACTGTCACCATTCTGCTTCCATGTCGTTCTTTCTTAACAGGACAAGTGGGAGCAAAGAGAAGTATTGAACATAAGCATTTACTCTTTTTTGTCCACATCTCCACTTTGGCAGCAGCTATAAAAATGCTTTTGAAATGGGTGAATTACCACACCACAAGAAATCTGTTCACAGAAGAACAATTTGCCCCATGGATCCTGGTGATTTTGTAACTATTTGGGTCACCATAAAAGGTTATGCTACCAAAAAAAGCCAAAGAAACCCAGAATAGCTTTGCCAGAACCCAGAGTTCACCACTAGCTACTTACCCACAGTGTTATAAACAATTTATGAGATCATTTAAGTACCTAAACGAAGTACTCTGGGCTCCGTAATTTTCAAATAGCAGCTGATTTTAATTTTTTCATTGGCATTTATACACACGTCCTATTGCAAGCTTGATTCATTTCTTTTTACGCTGGAAAAAATGTTAAAGCTGGAATGGAAAGTCAAGAATGTGGGAATTCATACATTGCGTGCGTATGTGGTTTAGTGGTGCGTGCCATTTGTACACATCACTTACTGGGGAAGTTAAATCACTTTTGGATACAAATTTCAGCAACTGCTTCCAAAACTCATAGACTTCAAAACTTTGAAATAACATTCTCCACAACCTGTTATTGAAATAGCTCTTGCCAGCTCAAAGCAAGCACCATTTTCTGAAGCAGAGATTCTTCTTTTTTTGCTGTACAGCCTGCACAGTGACATTCTTTACTCGCACTTCCACAGACCAGCTCTCCAAACTGGAACTGACTGTCTTCTTTCTGCTTGGGAACACAGCAGCTCTTGTGTATGGAAAGTTTTTTGTGTTTTTTATTTAAAGCTCCCAGACTTTCTTCATCATCAGTAATGAAAATGAATGCAGTGCTCTTCCATGTGCAAACAGGACTTCATTCATTTACGCAGATATTAAGGAAGCCTAGAGCTGTGGACATGCACACCAGGTTCTGACATCTCAGTGAACTACTGTTATTCTGTGGAGGGTAGGGTGCCTCACGCAGCAGTGACACTGAATTTACATGACAAAGGAATTAAAAAATATCTTTTACTGCTGGCTTCCAGATGACTGGAGAACAGGTTTCAATAAAAGGCATCATGACTCACGCGTGTTGGCAAAATAGCCTTCCATCAGCAGGAAGAATAGCTTTCTGATTCTATTGGCTTCTTAAAGACCTGTTCCTGCACTGCAGGACAGAACCAGAGCACGGTTCTGCTGCCAGTTTCTGCAACCTACACCCCTTCTTCAGCAGGGGTTGGTCTAGGTGTTCTCAACCCCTGGTCCCTTTCAACCCCTACTATTCTGTGCTGGGGGAGCAGTGCCACCTTGGTGTGTTTGCTCTGTTGGACATGGGTCTGCTGCAGTTGTCCTGTATTTACACCACACAGATGCACTCAAACTGCCCTGGGGATGTTGCTAGCTCAGGTGCCTTGCACACATCCTGCTATCCTGCGGATGGGTCTTTATAAATTTGGCTTTTAAGGACTCTCCTCTAAAAATAGTCTTGGGTGAATGCTCTGCACAACCAACTTTCAACAGGGTCAGCATAGTCATGGGATGTTGGGGTCTCATTCCTGGAAACAGGCTGTGCAGTTCTTGCAGAGATTCCTGTCCTCCTTGCTGCTTCTCCAGAGCTGTTGCCCTCACCAACAGCTCAGTGTGGCTCAGTTAGTGTAAAAGCTTATCTTGCCTCCTTCTGCTGCTGTCTGCCGACTGCGTCCAGTCTGTCAGCCCAGGGTTCCACAGCTCTTGCCAAACATGCCAGCTTTTTAGTTGCGTTCCCCTCATTCCCATTATAAAAAATACAGCTGATGCAAAGATCGCCTCTCTAGGGGAACACATCTTTGCTCAGCAATTTTGTCACTTCAACCTTCCCAATGGAGTTTAATTACGTGCTTGCGATTAAGCAGTTATGCATTATCAGGAACAGAGTAAATCAAACCTTTTATCTCCACTAACAGGATATTTCCTGTGAGCCTTCCTGCCAAAAGAACCTAGGGGGGAAGATGGGATGATTTTCATGTTATGTAAGCATGTTTATTTAAGGAGCTGGCAGCACCGCATGCTGCATGCAGCCACGTCTGCTCCAGCCCCCATGCACCATAGGGCTGGACCTTGGCTTTGGCACTGCGCTCCTGCAGGGTGGTGCTGAGCCTGCACACCAGGCTGGTTCCGAAGGTGCAATGGGCTCAGAGAGCCAGGGTCTGGCTGGGACAGCTGCTGCTTGGCAGGCGCAGGCTTGGTGAGCAGAGGGGAAACCCAGTGCTGCTGCACATTTTGTGCTCAGATGAAAAAGGAAGGAGGCCACCCATGCTCTGCTGTTCTCTGCATTCAATTAGTTCACTTACTGATGGGCTAGCACAGCCGATTGGGTTTTCCCACTGATTGATCTCTTAATGTAAATGAGCTCTGGTTTTAAACTCAAACCATACACATTTTTCCCCCTTGAAGCTGCTCTTCTGTCATATGTGGTGCAGAGTATGCTTGTTCTTGGTAGCATCTGTAGCACCACTGAATGTGAAGGCCTGCATGCTTATTATTTGTACAAACAGACCTGGATGGCCGCTGCCTCAAAATGTCTGCATTTAGTTTTTTTTCTTGTCCTTTCAGTTCTTTCCTTTTGTTCCTCCATGCCTTTTATGCAGAAATATTCAATATTCTCCCACTTGGAAATAATAATAATTGTGATTTTTTTTTCCATGTATGTCTACAAGAGGTAGACGAATCAACAGTATTGATGTTTTAAGGAAAGTGAGAATCCTTCATGTATTATAAAATTTAAGAAAGAGAGCATCCCTTTGTGTGAATATAACGAATGCCTTTATTGTAGAATATTTCTCCTCTTCCTCATTCACATGTTCCCTGCTGTCTTTTCAGACCTTGATCAGAACTTTGCCCTCTGTTTTTGCAGGGATAATTACTTACTTCCCCAGAGCCAAAATGTCATCTGAACAGAACCTTTGGGGTTGCAAGAGTGAAAAAACAATAAATGTATTATAAACCATTAACAGTGCCAAGAGCTACTGAGAAGAAACACTTAGATATTTTATACAATTCATTAGTAATGGATATACCTAAGAAAAAGAATCCAGAGTTTAAGTAGAATAAGCTTTAATAGAATTTCACCCACCTTCCCAAGCAGAGTGTATTTTATAACCCCAAATCTCTCCCCCAAAGATTAATTTCTCTGTGCTCAGAGAAAGAGGAGCAGCAAGATGATGTGTTAGAAAGGCTTTGGATGTGAATAATCTTATACTTGCCTTAAAAAAAAAAAAAAAAAAAAAAAAAGACAAATACCGCCTTAAAACCTTGTTATTATCATAAAATTGAAATTTTCATCAGCCAAGTATGATATTTCAGAACACTGCTATTTAACATCTAATCACATTCAAATGGAAACTTCATAATAAATATTTATGAAGACAGAAGCCCATGACTTTTGCGATTATTTCTATTAAAAGTAACATAATAACCCTGTCTCTTTTTGTTTCTCCATGAAATCTGGCAAGAAAAACACTCAGGTATAGTTGAAGATAAAATTATTTTTATTTTTATTATTTTTATTATCTATTCCTTGTAAATTCTTGCTGTTGAGTATAAGTCCAATTATATTTGGATACATAGTTTTTAAAATAGTAGTCAGAATCATTTGGATTAAAATCGCCCTTGAACTACTGTCCATCTACATGCTACTTCATACCTTGTTTTCTTCCAAGCAGCCTGGAAAGATGATGAGAAACTGCAAAACAATTCCAAATCAGTAAAAGAAAGGTTAGTATAAATTTAAGGTGTGACTATCAACAAACAGAGCTGGAACTCATTTGCAGTGCTGTCTGTGTTCCCTTATGGATGTCGATGATCACAGGCAGTGCTGCTACTCGTGCTCAGTGCTCAGTTCTCAGTTGCTTGCATCCCCCATGCAATTCTCTCTCCTGTGCCTCAGGGTACAGGTTCTCTAAGACATGACTAAGTTAGGACCTTTTGGAAGTTTGGGGGGCAGTTGGTCAGTCATCTGATTTTTATTTGGATGTCAACGTTGTGCCTAAATTGATCCTTCTAGAATGTTCTAAATTAAATGAAGAGATACTCATTTCTTCAGCACAACTCTAAAATGCATTATTATAGAAATTCTTGAGCTTTGGATAAAAATATCAGGCTGGCAAGATTCTATGTATAGAGGCATCTGTAGAGATTTGAGAATAGATATGTATCTGGGAGAACTGGAAGTGGCACGGAGGAAAATGCTCTGTGCCACCCAACTGATAGGGCAGAGTGACAGTGTGGATTAGTGCAGAAGACACCAGAGCTGCCAGCTTCTGTGCAGAGCCCTCCTTCACCCACAGCCTGTCCCCCTGAAGGTGCATATGAGCTTAATGGCCATAAATGCATCCTGAGGGAAAGGGGAGAGCAAGGAAAGGTGAAATCTCTCCTGACTGTGCGGAGAGGTGGTCCCTGGGTCCAGTGCCTTTTTGTCCCAAAGCTGACCCAACCCCCACCCTCACTGCCCATCCCCACCCCTGCCACTGCTGCACATCAGTGTCCTCCCTGTGCTCTCTAGCTCTCTCAGGAGCTGATTCCATGGCTCCTCGGTGGCAGCTGGAAGATGTCCCAAGGCCTCACAGACACCCCTGCTCCTTCTCAGCAGCACCCGCAGTGCAGAAGTCACTGGAGTTGAAGAGTCAGCATCTGCAGTGCTGAGGTCTTTGATTTCTTTCACAGCAGCGCTTGCTCCCGCAGCGTGAAGTTGCTCCAAGGCCACGCACACAGTGTACATGGCAAAACGGCACATCGTCCTGACAGTACCCAAACTGAGAAGCCATTCTGCAGAATGAAGAACATGGCTGCAAGCTGTGACAGACTGCTTTGCAGTGCAGTGCAGTTCCCAACTGAGAGCTCTTACCAAATTTTGATTTAGATCAAGAACTCTGTGTGCAGGAGATCCATAATAGTCCATTAATTTAATTAGTAAACTGTGATTAAAAAATACTCTGAAAGTCATTGTCTTCTTACAAAGGGTGTTGCCAACTGGTTAATTTTCTTTAGTCCAGATTTCAGAGCCTGTGGTCTATTATTTGCTTGTTGGACTGTGGATAAAAAATCTGGGCTGTTTACAAACTGCTGGATGCGCATGCAGCACCTCACATAAACACAGAAACCGCTAAACATTGAGCCTCTCAAGGCCACTCACTTGCCTTTGAAAGCATTTATTGCATCTTTTCATTTCTGCCTGTTTTCTTCCTCTATAGTTTGGATTTGACTATTTGCTTTGATACAAATATTAAAGAAATTTGATTCTTCTGAAGGATGTGAGCTGCAAAATCAGCGATGAGGGAAAAGCCTGAAGTGCATAAACAAAAACTCGCATAAAACAGTAAAGAGAAATAACTAACTTGTTCTGTAGACAGTCATGTCTCACCTTATAAAAACTGAAAGACAGTTCCAAATTTCCTTCCTTCTTTCAAAATAAAATTACAAATACTTCACCAAAGAATGATAATGGAATTAGGAGTTTATCAAGAACTTATAATTGGGAATAATCAAGAAAAAAAAAACACATTTAGGGGGAGGATGAGTTCAAGTAAGCTATTTACAAGAAAAAATGGTAATGCTCTTGATAAGCCAGTAAGATGTTGACCAGAAAGAATTGGAAATTCCAGTGTTTATTATCCACTCTCCCATGATTCATATTCCACATTGTCTTCTAGCAATACATGAGGAACATGCCAGATTTTCTCGGAATCAATTACAGGCATATACAGGAAGAGCAGGGCAACATCTAGGAGAAAAGAAGCTCCTGACTCCCTTGGGGAGTCAGGTATAAGATGCACAGAAACTTGTTTTTCTTTTTTTTTCTTTTCCTTTCTTTATTCTTAAAAAAATTCTATATTTTTCTGATCAAGTTTTGTAAAGACCTTAGGAGCATGACACACGTTTAGTAGTTCAGTGATCATGAGCAAAGAATATCCGACTTCTGCAATAGGAATACTTTATTCTGTTCTCAGAGCACCTTCAGAGGAAGGCACTCATCATGATAGGCAGATTTCACGTGAGATCTTATTTATGTTATTACTGGTTGGGAGTAAATATGCCAAAATGGAATCTCTGTGTTGAAAGCAGATCAATAAAATTGTTTTATGCCTTGTAAAGGAATAATGCATCTGTTCCTATCTGGGCAACAATGTCCTGCTGATTTTAATATTTCATCGGGAGTGCTTGTCTTCCAAGGCTCTTGAAAGATCTGGCTTCCTGAGGACCCATCATTACAGAAGTTTCAGTAGAGGCCAGTCAAATCTGAAAGTCTTTTGTCTCAAAAGTGCTATAACTGCCACAGAGGGAGGTCTGGGATGTCTCATCTCCTTAGGAAATAACCAAGGAGCAAGGTGATGGCAGAGGCCAGCGTGTGCCTTGCACTGTCTTTATTCTGAGACCAAGGTTGAGCTGAATCAATCTTCATCCTTTGGGAAAGACCACGCATGATCATCTGGGGGTGTCAGCGCTCACTGCCCTGAGAGCATAATTTAAAAGAAATTTTAAAAAGAAAGAAGTTTTGGCTTAGATGTCCACAATAATTTCATGTAGCTTGGAAAGATTAAACAAAATAAATTGTATTTTGCTATGTTGGCAGCAGTAACTTGGCATTTCCAGTCCCACTAATAAGTTTGATAATCTGACTTCCTGTCCTGATGCACGAGGAAGAATAAATATGTCACTATCAAGGCTATAAGGCATAGGAAGACCTGATTTTATCCACCCCCTACTGAATGCCCCCTACTTGATGGAAAAAATAAGGTATTATTTTTGTGCTACCCCAAGAGACTGCAATTCCTTTGCTGTAACAGATCTCCATAGCAATATCCCCCAGTGTCTGAGCTCTGGACTTTGTGCTTGTTTAGCAGTCCAGAGTTTTCACGCATGATCTTTTTCCCATCTTTCTCATGCCAAAAATGTATTCTGGGATCCTCTTATCTGCATCACACTTCTGTCTGCAGCTGGGGTGCTGCTATTTGGGGTCCTAACATCTTTGTACATGCAGAAGAACAGCAGCTCTGCAAACCGCATCATGGTACTGTACGACAAAGCTAGATCCTTGGTTTTCACTTAAGAAAATTCAAAACAAATCTTAATAGCTGGTCAGCAATGAGCTCTGTTTAAGCCAATGACCTAAAAAGCGAAAGGACTCATAAACCATTATTAATTTCCTGAATCATCTACCCATCTCATCATGAATAATCTCACGTGGCTTTAACAACTTCTGATCTTTGAAATGCATTTTTAAAGAAATAAAAATTCTTGCAGCTTTGCTGCAGCAGCATAAACTTTCAAGGTGAAAAGCCCTTAACTTGATAGCCAAAGACAAACTGAACAAGTCATACAGGGTTTCTCTTTCAGTCTTTTTCTGCTTCACAAAAGCAACACATGCATTTGGTTTCTGTGCTGTACCTTGGTTATCCAAATTTCTCCAGTTCTAGATGCACACTTCTTCTGGTTTGGATGTGACAGCTTTTATTGAGCTCTTTCTACCATATTTTCAGACCATTATGTATGCAGATAAATGTGAATCCCTTTGCACCACCCACTGGCATTGCAAAGCCTCTCCCTCAGAAAAAAATAGCTCAATTGTGAAGAAAAATGACAAGGATGCAGTGTTTCATCACACACTTGCAATCTGTTGTTACCTTGCCTCAGAGATGTGTGGGAAAAAAAATCTTGTGCCCTAGAGTTCAAAACTACAACAGTGCATTCAAGATGTCTAAGCTCTTGAGAGCATTTGCCAGTATAGCGAATTAAATTTAGAGCCATGTATATCCGGCTTTGGATTTAGATTTGAGGGATTCACCTTTGACTGAGCTTTGCATGGAGATTTGGATGCCTGTCTTCTGTGAATACATGAGCAATCTGCATTTGATGATACCTTTCAGCATACCAAAGGATATAATTTCTACAAACCTGAGCAACGCTTTACTGATTTATTATCTTTCCAACCATGGTATCTACTTACAGTTACATCTCCTCATTTCTGTAAGATCAGGTATGAATAATTTTATTTGAATGGCCTTGATGCAAGCAGGAAACTGGGATAATAACATGGAACATCGATATGTTGTACATGAAGATCAGAGTGAGTGGACTGATGTACAGACTTAATGTAAACTGAAATAGTCTGATGTTCAGATAGCAAGGAAGATGTGGCTCACTGGGGAAGGTTATGTTTGCACTGTGATAGCTCTCGGGTTTTCCATTTCTTTCTCAAAAACAAGGGCATTCTTCTAGGAGAGAAGTTCTGTGTGTCCCAAAAGACAATGAACTTCACTGTAGTGATAACCTTCTGGGATGTTTTAACTAAAAACCAAGCCCAGACTTGTGTCAAGAGATGTCCTTACAGACCAGACAAAACTAGCAGTCTCCCTGTGGTCTGCACCCTCCAGCTCATCCCCTGCAATTAGCACCCGGACACAGGCAACGATGTCAAAAACTTCATCTCTTTCCTAATCAGGTTTCAAAACATACCACTGCCTCAGCTGTCCAGACTTCCTGCACTAATGGTTGCCATGATGGGTATTCTCTCTGATCCCTTTTCGGGGACACCCTTCCATCTGCAGCAGTGATTATCCTGGCCAGAGCTTCCTGCTGAGGAAGTCCATCTGCTAAAGGGAAGAGACAGAAACACGGAAAGCCAGCTCATCATATTCAATACAAACAGAGTAACGCTATACACAGGGGAAAAAATAAAACCACCTAAATAAGATTAAATAGAATAAAACAAAATAAAGTAAAATAAATAAATAAAATGTTCCAGAAGCTAATTCTGCCCTTGTAAAATAAGACAAGAACGGTAATAATGTAATTTTGCAGATTGTATCTGCATTACAGACTGTGAGCAATGAATTCATCTGTTGAATCAAAGAGGAATTAAAATGAGTTAGCAGCTTCTGATCTTGATTTGAGGAAATCCCCTTCAGGGCAAAACTGAAAAGGGCATCCACTGCTGCAGATTTCTCAGACTCTGGGAGGTGAAAGGCCTGGAGCAGACCAGAGCCCATCTGCTGTTGATCTCCCAAGCTTTGTGCTGATTATCTAGCACAGAACTGGGGCTCATCATGGCACCGGGGCCTCCTGTGCCCAGGCACACAGCTCTTGCTACCACTGTCATTTCTGGGCTCACCTGCCATCAGCATATCCTGTGCCCAGGTTCTGAGCAGTGGTGAGTCCTGGTGCTAACTTTGCATCTACGCAAAACCCCACAGCTCCAGCACTGGGACCTCTCACCCCTCACCACAAGGTCATATATCAGTTGCTGCCTAGCCTACACAATGTTATGTTGTTGTTATTATAATATTCTATACACACTGTTATATTAAAACACTGTAACTCTTAGTTTTCTGGTCAGGCTGCAGCTAAACAAAACCCACTGCGGAGATTGCCAGCAGATGCCCCACACAGCTCAGTGGTGCTTTCCCATGCACCAGGAGTCTGCAAAATGCAATCTGCATACCTTGCAGAACGCACCATGAGAAGGTGGTCATTACACAGGTGTTTGAGTAGCTTTACCGCAGCCATACAGCTCTTTAGATTTGCTTTAGCTGATGATCAGAACCTGATGCAGCCAGAAGGCAAAACAGGAAAAGGGAAAAACAGGAAGTGTGCGAAAGGGCAACTCAATGAAATAATATCCTTCATCTATGGCATGCTCCTTCCAATAGTGGAGGTGAGTGTGTTTCTCAGACCCAAGAAGCCCCAAACAAATGAAAAACTGAAAGAGATGCAACCATGCATCTTATTTTCCAGGCATTTTAGGCTCACAGGGACACTGCTGTAGATGAGAACGTAGCTGTTGGCAGGATGAAATCTACAGATGTCTGTGTAAGCTTCCTCTCACTACCAAGAGCTTTTCTCCAGAGATTTCTGCTTTGAGTCTGCATCCTCCATGCCACTGATCCCCCTGCTTGGGACTTTCTTCCCTTCTTGTTTATGTAAGCACCCTACATGGGGAAGGCTTCCTGAAGGTGGTATATGCAGCTCCTTCTGCTGTGGTCCTATGGCTTCCTTCTGTTTTTCTCCTCCATCAGCCACACATTTCCATGCCAAGGGTGGTCTTTGCTTCCAAGCACAGTGGTGCAAAAGAAGGCACACAAGGAAATCTCCTACTCAGATCACACTGGGAAGAGAAATCAATGCTGTGCAAGTTCAGAGCCGAGGATGATGTAGTGCACATAAAAATTGTGGAAGTGAATAAAAAGTCAGGAATGGGTTTTGAATATCTCGATCACCAGCTAAAATGCCAAGAGCAATATGAAATAAAGCAATAACTGTGAAAGTGAGAGGAAGCAAAGTACATTTTCCTTTCTTCCTGATAGACTCACTTTTGGACTCTTCAGTGACAGTCTATTAATTTTCTGTGTGTTTTGGCTTCAGAAACCATAGGAACACACACAGACATATATTCTGCTGAATCTTAAAACTTAGTTTTAATGTTAAAAAGTCAAGGGCTTTCACATCAGCAAGTCTTTGTACACACTGTAAAAATATAAACATTTTCAAACACCATTAAAGTTCAAGCTGTTACCATCCTATGGATTGTGGATTCCCCACAGTGAGGCAGAAATGCAGGCACTCATCACACATCTGTCCCCACTGAACCATGGTGCCAGAGGGAGATTCTGGGGAAGACCACGCATTGACATAAGATGGGACAGAGATTGTGGCTTTGCTGGGCACAGGGCTGTCACCCAGTGACCCTCCCTTTACCAAGGACCACACATTCAATTTTTCTGGCAGGGTGTGGCAAACCTTAAACAAGCTCCTCTGTACATTCTTTGTTCCTGTAAGCTCTTATATCCACGCTTTTTTGTTTCTCTGCTAACTCTGCTGCTCTGCACACAATCTCTCTTTGTTTGCTGAAGCATTTTCTTGCTCTACCCTCAAAGACCACCTGCTGCGCCGATGCCACCACCTGTGCATCTCGGCCCACACTGTTCCCATGTGGCACAGGAAGCAACCAGCCCAACACCCAGTCCAAACACTTCCCTCTCCACTGCTTCCAACCACTTCTGAGGGGGTCAGAGATGCTCTTCCCTCTGCCCCAGACACATATTCTCAGCGTTGGCTAGCAGGTTCACACAGTGCATCCACTGTGTCACCAAGGTGGGCTGGGGCTGCACTGAGCAGAGGAGAAAGCAAGCCTGCCTGCCATAGAGAGCAGGAGATGCACTCCAAAGAGCTGCCTGAAGTCTGGACAGGGCTTAGGGATGCAATGCAGCCAGCAGTCATGCTGCAGGGATGCTTGAAGACTTCACAAATGCTTGGGCTGATTCTGATTGTAGCTCATGCATGTGACAGCTGTAAGCAGGCCTGCTGTCACACCTTCACCCTGCTGAGGCTGGCAGCACTCACGTTGCAGCCACCACAGAGGCCTGTGGGAAGGGGCCCAGCCTCCTCCCTGTGCAGCTTCTGAGCGCTCAGAGCACAGAAGTGGGCTTTGCTTCCACAAGCAAGGCAAGTAAACAGTTGTTTAAGTAAAAATATAGCCAAGAGAAAATGCAGGTAATTTCCAGTTGGAACAGTGCTCTGCTTACCTATTTTTCATACATGTGGAACGGGTGACTTTACTGCTCACTTTATCAGCTAAAATCTCTGCTGAGAAAGTTGCTTCCAACCTCCTGAGTCTCATAAAAATACGTTTCATGCTTATTTTCTGGACTTTTTTTACTGCCTGCTTTATACACCGCCATTTTACAGCTATCATCAATCATATTTCTTTTGCCTATTCCCTCTGTAAAATCCCACATACAAAAGACCTTCAAATGAACTTCATTATATGCTTATTTACTAGAAAATTAGACGTTGAGATCTGTAGCTGTGAATTCCAGCTCCTTAAAAACGTGTCTTCAGCATTGCTGGCTCTTGCATCTGCCCTTTCAACCGGTAAAGTGGGGATGCTGCAGGGTCTGTCAGACCTGCTCAATAAACTGTGCTGATCTTTTCATCTTCCCCATTTCCTGAGTCATCTCGGCTCTGGACCTCAGCTGCCATATGGAGTCCTGCTTTGTGGAACAATCTAAAACACACTTTCAGCTCGTAAATGTGTTTGTGTTTATAACTACAAAGGATACTTGCTGGCTATTCAGTAGGTCTTTTTTAAAATAAAAAACATATTTATGAATTAAAATGTCAAGTAACTTGGTATATTATTTTGCTCATACCCGCTTAACTCTCATGCAATTTCTTATGATTAATAATAAAAGCACTGTTTTAAATAGAATGGAGTTCCTGAATCTCAGCTAAAGATTGTTTTTAATCTCTAATTTTCTAGATAATGTTTTGCTGAATGTATTTTCCTACTGCTTTTAAGAGAAATACTAAAACCTTAAAAATGAGCACTACTGCATCACACTGTGAGTCAAAAAAAAGCAGCTGGAAAGTGATGTGTCTCATTTTCAACATGATTTTTATATAAGAATTTTATTTTTTTCTTTTATTCCACTATTTTTTTTCATCTTTCATCAACACTGAAATGCTGTTTTTCATTAATTAACTATAGCTGCTTGCACATTGGTGCCTTCGGAGTGGGGGAGATCACATCTGCCGTGCTTGCAAATCTCACTGACTTTGTGGCTTGGACTTCAGTGAACAATTTTAAAATTGCACACACTCAGGTTGACTTACGTTGTTCTCTTTCAAAACTATTTCAGAACTTTTTATGTTTCTACTCTGAGAGGTTCAGTTAATTTTCTCTATTCTGATAAACATGTCACAGGTTGTGAACACGGAGAAGGGGAAACTCGGTGAGGCTGAGGTGGCCCATAGTGCACGTAGGACAAAACAGGCCCTTGGCCTGCACTACTACCCACAGCCCAATCTCACCCCAACTTGCTCTGGCTGAAGCCACAGTGCAGCGCGCAGTGCAGGGTGCTGATGCTACTCAGTTGAGAGCTTCCATGAAGCCTCGCAAACATTTGCATGGTGGAAGATATGTTGAAGGCTTTCAGTCCTAGAAAGAGACTTGGAACAGAAAACTTCAGCCACGCAGCCAGTGTGCTGTGGGACTGAGGAGCCACACAGACACTTCCAGGCACATCAGTGCTTTGCATGCCTTAACTTGCTGCCCAGGGCTGGAGCCCAGCTGTCAGAGGTGTGAGATTTCCACAGCTTCAAGGTATGTCAGCCCATTTCATTCCAAGGTGGCTGCACCAAATAGGTCAGCATTTTGACTTACCTTCCCTGAGCCATACCAGGACTTTGCTTCTCCCTGCCCCATGAAAGTCATCTGGATCTCACATGGGGCCCCACTGTTGCTGGCCAGGAGGGTTTCCAGAAACCAGAGGGGTTATGTGGGGAGCAGGGCTCTCCTGCTGCCTGGGGAGGTCCCCTCTGACCCCCTCATGCCCCAGCTCCTGCAGCTCTCAATAGCTGTGAGCACCATGGCATGTCACAGCAGTGCTGCACTTCTGCCATGCACATGTAGCCACATGCTGCCTCAGACCCACAGGGAGCTGGGGGACATCAAAAGAGCACATGCCTCAGCAGTTAACCCATCCCAGCAGCTAGCTGTTTGCCGCTCAGAGCCACAGGCATGTCCAGCCCCTGGTCCTTCTGCAGCGAGCTGCCTTCCAATGAGGCTGAATGATCACCAAACTGCAGCTAGCAAACCCCAGCTGAATAACAGGATGGCAATGGGATGATGCAGGATGGGTCCAGGCAGATATCACTGGCACTCTGAATCTGCATTGAGAGAGGAAGCTGAAGCGGTCAAAGATGGGGAGTGTTTTGCAGATAGAGGATAAATAGGCACAGGCTTTTCAGCCTGGAAAAGGAGCAGTACAAGGTGTTGTGACAGAGGCCACCAAAATGAAGTTGCGGGGAAGAGAGAAAATGGTTCACTTAGTTCCCTGTTGCATATATCACAAATAAGAGGTGGCACAAAGAACAAAACCCCTGGATTTAACCCCTTTTCAGACAACAAAATCAAGCTGTGGAAGTCATTGTTAGGGGCTAATCTGGAAAAAGTGCAAACAGACTCAAAAACTGTTGAACAGAGCAGGCATTCTGGATATATCATGCAATGCTAATCTTGGGAGACCTTTAAACTCTCAATACCAGGGGGTCATGCTGGAGAAACAGTTGATTTTCATTTGTAAGCATCCAATATGGTCAGAGTACAGGACTGAGGAGATCTGTGAGCTGATTCAGGACAGCTGTTAATGCTGGCATGTTCACAGAACAGTTGCAATATTATTTAATATTTGTTATGCATCATTTTGCGCTTCAAAATCAAAATCATATTTTTTTGTAAATGTATGTAAAGGAACTAGTTTGCTACCATAAAAAAATAAGCTATACTCATGTGTTTGAAGTCACTGTGGAGTTAATGAGCAAAAAGTTATTCCTCAATATATAAGAATGAGGAGAGAAATTAACTGACATGAAATTTCCAAAACAAGGGCAAATCAAAGCAAATTTTTCTTTCCTGATAAAAATGTAATGTCACTGCAGTCAGGAAAGCAATCTCAAACAGTCATGGAGTAGGAGATAATCAGTTTTATTCCAGTCTGTTTCTTATTCCCAAACTGCAGTTCCCTAAACCCTGAGGTCCAGGAAGACAGGAAGCAGATGTAAGATGCACACTGGTTAGTGGGTGACAGGCAACATCATTTCCGAGGTTTTGTCACACAGAAAGAATGTAAATCATCCTGGGCAACTCTGTGATGCAGAGAGATTTGAACAGGAAGAAAAGATTTGTGGTAAAGTTGTATTGAGAGCACTGCACAGACTTCAGCTAATTCCTGTGAGCTGAGGCCTGCAGTTATCAGGCCTTAGTTTATAGATGGCGATTTTAGGGGTGGTTTCTCCTTCTGTTAATTTTCGATTTTTGTGCTCTTCTATAAAGCAACGCATCATTGTGGGGCAAGGTTAACACCAGAAATCTGATGCCTTCATGGCTACAGTCAAGCAGGCATCTGAAAGGAAAATGTTCTTACCAAAAATCCTCTTGGTTATGATAAGTTGTTTCTGGGAAGATACGGATGACCTGAGGTGGCATGGAGTGAAGCACCGCCTCTCGTGAGACCCCAGTGTGTGAGATCTGCAGAGCCCATATCTTCTCTCTGCACTGCAAACTGTTGCATCTCCATGTCTCCATAGGAGGACATGGCTACAACCTCTTTAGCCCAGCTCTGGCTGAAACATGGGCTGGAGTGAGCTGAACCCCATCTTCAGTTTTTTCCTGTACTTGCTTGGAAATCACAGGGTAGGAATTAGTGCCGTCTCCTGATGGAGAGATGTGGGACAGTGTCCTGTGAAGTACAGGAGCAGGATTTTGAAGAAGGAAAATGGACATGGTGAGCCGGCCAGGCCCACTCCTGCCACCACCCTGCCTGTCAGAACTACTTACCATCAGAAGCATTTTTGAGGAGGATATCTGACACTTCTAGTGTTTTTTCCAAAAACCAAGTCTTTTTTGGCTTTGAGATGTTCATTTAAAAGAAGATGTCCCAGGGAAAGCAGACACTTCCTCTGAAATATTTGCTCATGAAAGGTGTCTTGGTATTGAAGCATACTTAGGCGCTGCTTTTATTGACCATGAGTCCTATTCAGAGATGGCTTCCAGGTTGAAGCAATATGACCAGCACATGACAAGCAGCAGTAAACTGATCTTGAATGTTACTACCAGACAGAGCCTGCACTGAGCCACAGCTGTGATGCCTAGGAGCTGTATCAACTTCTCAGTCTTAGATCATCTCCAATAAAGCAATGGGTGGTGCTTTTTGACATGGTTAATTCTCAATTTTTTTTATGAAGGAAAAAGACTGCACTTTAGGACAGTGCAGTGCAAGCCCCTTATCCTACTTGTCCTTAAATGTGAAGTGACCTCTTTGGCTTGAACAGCATTTTCCTGTAACTCACCTCTCTGACAAATGACATTTGTAAAATACATAGAAGAAAAAATAGAAGAGACAGTCTTCTATGCTTTCCTTACAATAAATAAATAAATAAATAAATAAATAAATGAAATCCATCTGTACAGACAGCTTGCCAAAATAGCTCGTCACTCTTTTTAGACTTGTAAAGAATCACAGTTTGAGCAGTTTTTTCAATCTCCATAGAGATCCTAGAGCTTGGCTTACCCACAGTAGGAAAGTGCTGGGTTTTTTTAAGCTCAGCTCCACACCTTCCCTTCCTGCTGGGACTTACATACCCTACTGAGTAATTTTAAGCTCCTTTTGCTTGGACAAAAAAATGTAACACTGATCTCCCACACTGCATTCATTCATCATGGCCAAATAATCATTTGATTTTAAAGCCCTTTGATCCCCTGCATCCAATCCATTTAGCCATAAGCAAGAGAAAAAAAAAAAAATTGTACATAGATTATTTGTATACTTAGATGTGAAAAAGTGTTTTCAGCTGAAGTTTTCAAAATATGCAGCACCTGCTCTTGATAAGAATATATTCACTGGAGAAATGGCATATCTATTCTCTAAAAGGTAGCTTCAGAGATTGCTGAGCCAAAGAAGAAACCTGAGTATTCTCAGGACTAACAAGGAAAAACTTGAAAGTTGTGGGAACTGTGAAAGCTCTTCCTCTTTCCTCTCCTCAACAGCACAGCAAGCTGGAGAAAGCTCCCTTCCCTTCAAATATAAGAACATTCAATTAATTGAATATACTCAATAAAAAACTGTAACCTTCACAATGCAATGTTGAAGATGCATAATCTTTGTTATGGGGAGCTTAAGGGAATATCAGTTAATTTAGTCCTCCTCATAAGGGTTGGGCTTATTCTCTGTTATTATTTATGAGCACTCTCTTCTACAGAGAAATGAAAGAAACAGGAAAATTTTGCCTTTTATTCTCAGCTTCAGTTCTGACTACAGTGAAGGATTGGAGAGGCAGAAAACAGCAGCACCCACAGCTGAATAAGCTGATTAATATTGGCAAAGAGCTTCTGGGGGTATATCTATGCACACGTCTGCATGCAGTTACAGATTCATCTCACTGGGCAGTAACTGACCAGGTGTTTTTGTTCAACCAGGAAAAACTCATTAGTTAATTTCCTTTTCTTTCCCATTTTCATTAGGAATCTATGCTCTTGTATACCACAATCTTGTATACTATGACCTGGAAAAGAGAGGACTGATGGAAGACCTCCTTGTGGCCTTCCAGTATTTAAGGGGAGTTTATAAACATGAGAGAAATCAGCTCTTTACAAGGGTAGACAGCGATCAGATGAAGGGAGATTTAGATTAGATGTTAGGGGGAAGTTTTTTTACGGAGAGTGGTGAGATACTGGCACAGGCTGCCCAGAAAGGTTGTGTATGTCCCATCCCTGGAGGTGTTTAAGGCCAGGTTGGATGGGACCCTGGGCAGTGTGATCTGCTACTTGGCTGGCTGTGGCAGGGGGGCTGGAAAATGATGATCCCAGAGGTCCCTTCCAAGCCAAACCATTCTATGATTCTATGATCACAAATAGCAGCTACCAACACAGAGTTTTGCCACTTGTAGCTCTGTACCTACTTTTTTTTGCCTGTGTTTTACATAGTAATTTTTTTCCAAAGAAGCAAAACAGCGGATTTCAAAATGTATTTGCCATTTGTTTTCTGCGTGCTTTTTTTCTATAACAATACTGAGCATTTAAATGTCCCATCTGTCCTACTGCTCTCCTCTTTGAAAAATCCCTTGCCCTGATGTGGTGGGATCTCTTCCTCTCTCCCACTATCTATGTGCATTATCATCTGCTTTCCTACATAAAGACGGTAGAAATACACAACAAAAACTATGTTGCTGTTTTCACAGGGAAATTCTGATAAATGATACTTAAACCGAACCTTGTGTTCTTTATGCAGACATGAGAGTCCTGTTCTTCTCATGAAAGATAAGCAGAAAGCCTCGGGTTTGGGTGAGGTCTTCTTAGCTGGAACTGGAACAGCTCAAAACTTTTCAAGATAACAAACAGTCTGAAGAGCAAGAAGTGCAGAACAGTAAAAACTGTTGAGCATTCAGGGACAACAGAAAAGTAGGAATGAACATCTGTGGTGCAAGAATGGGAAGGGAAAGTGATTCAATTGTTAACTGTCATGTTTTGTGTTTTATTGTTGGTGGTTCTATCAATTTACAGATTTACCTACTTTTGATGGATGGTGATCAGCTCTGCTGCATTTTAGCTCTATCATGAGAACTGTTGACTGCACTTCGCAGAATCATGGAATTTTTTGAGCTGTAAGGGTCCCTTAAATGTCATCCAGTCCAATACTCCTGCAGTGAACAGGGACACCTACAGCTAGATATGTTGCTTAGAGCCCTGCCCAGTCTGACCATGAATGTCTCCAAAGATGGCACATCTGTCATCTCTCTGGCTAACCTATTCCAGTTTCTCACTGCCCTTATTGTAAAAAGCTTCATGTCCAACCTGAATCTCCCATTTAATTTTCTTAAATTTAAAAGAAATGAAGGAGAATGTGTTTACCTTTTTTTCTTTTTTTCTGTGTTCTGTGCCTTATTCATACATGCTGAACTACTTTCTCGTTCTTATCCTTCCAGCTGAATGGAAAGATTCAAGTATGTGAATCTTGAGGACAGTCTCCCAGCAAGGCACTGAACTGAACAGGCTGACGAGCTTCTGTGGACTATCACTGAGCTAACCACATACTGGCTTTGGCTCTGTAGAGCCTGCAGCCATAAACAAATTCTTGCAAAGAACCTTTGTTACATTGCATTTGATTTATGTTTCCAGTTAGAGTCAATTTTTTTTAGCTCATTTCCCAGCTCTGCTTTATTGCTGTTTACATGCCTTTTCCATTTCCCAGTTGCATGTAATAAGCAGGTTACTTTTTAAGGATATATTTTTGTTTTGTGGATAATTCCAAGATGAGGGATAAAACGGACACATGCAGGGTTCCCCACTCCTTTACTTTCATTGTCACATATCAGGCTACATTTAAGACTTCTATGTTAACTCTGAAGAAATGAATCTCTTTGTGCTGTGCATTTCTGCCATTTTTCCAAAATGTCTTATGCAGTTTGTTCACCCCTAAGTTCTCATTAAATTCCTCATGGCATATTTCACAAGAACTAAGTAATAATCTGTATCGTGATTGCCACTTTTGATAGTGTACAGAATTCTTCACATATACGCACATTATTAGCCTGAGCAGCAATATAATTATCATCCGACTTGTTGAGTCAAAGAACTGGTCTTTCAGGAATCCCCTACTCCTAAAGCAGCTGGCAAGCGTCACCCTTCTCTTGGCCAAGCCAAGTGTTCCTGGAGGAATTTTCCAGGCTATGCTCTACATAGGTAGGAAGCAGATGACAGGCCTGTGTCAAGGACGTCTTCAGGTTTGGTGCTTTGTAACTTTGCTGCTGCTCATTTTTTATACTTCGTGTGGAACATCTTTCTGTAAATTGCCTATGATGTCAGATATGAAAATAAGAAAGGAGGTTATCAGTAGGGATATACATAATGCAATATCATAGAATCATCGAATCATGGAAAGGCTTGGGTTGGAAGGGACCTCAAGCATCATCAAGCTCCAACACCCATACCACAGGCAGGACCACCAACCTCCATATCTAATACTAGACCAGGCTGCACAGGGCCCCATCCAGCCTGGCCTTGAACACCTCCAGGGATGTGGCATTCACTCTGGACAGCCTATGGCAGTACCTCATCACTCCCTTGGTAAAGAACTTCTCCTGAAATCCAATCTAAATCTTCCCTCCCTCAACTTAAAACCATTTCATCTTGTCCTGCCATTACCTACCCTTGTAAAGTGTTGACTCTCCTCCTGTTTATAGGCTCCCTTTAGGTACTGGAGAACTGCAATGATGTCACTCTGCAGACCTCTCTTCTCCAGGCTGAACGAGCCAGCTCCCTCAGCCTGTCTTCATAGGGGAGGTGCTCCAGTCCCCTGATCATCTCTGTGGCCTTCCTCTGGACTCTCTCCAAAAGCTCTCTGTCTTTCTTGTTTTAGGAGCCCCAGACCTGGACACAGTACCCCAGATGGGGCCTCACAAGAGCAAGTAGAGGCCTCTCCCTTCTGGCCATCCCTCTTCTGATGGAGCCCAGGATACCACTTACTTTCCAAGCCGCAAGAGCACACTGCTTGCTCATGTTAAGTTTTTCATCCACCAGGAACCCCAGGTCCTTCTCTGCAGGGCTGCTCTCAAGGATTGCTCCTCCTAGTCTGTATATATGGCTAAGATTCCTCCAGCCCAAGTGCAAAACCTTACACTTTGCTGTGCTGAACCTCATTAGATTCACCTGCGCCCATCTTTTGAGTCTGTTGAGGTCCCTCTGACTGGCATCCCTTCCTTCCACTGTGTCAACCGCACCACTCAGCTTGGTGTCATCAGCAAACTTGCTGAGGGTGCACTCAATTCACATAGATATGCACTAGGCTACAGGTAAGACAGGATTACTGACTTCAATTGCTATATGAAAGACTACTGCACAGCCAACATTGATAATCTATTCTCCAGATCCGCTGTCTCAAATTGCTGCAAAGGTGATTTCAGATGACAGCAATATCTTCTTTTTTCTATTCATTAAGCAGAGGGATACAGGGGGCTGTGCTGCTTAGGAAGGTCATAAGGTCCCTCACCTGTAAGAGCTTGAAGAACTGGTTAGGCAAGCAGATGTCAGAAATGATGGAATGTGATTTCTACCATTGGACTGGGAGAAATGGACTAAATGACCTCTGGGACCCATTCAGTTCCTCTACGGTCGGTTCTGCTATTTAAAGTGCTGCTTCACCCTCAAGTGGAAAAGGATTTACTTATTAAATGATCTCTGTTAACAAAGCAAACATTTTTGGCATAGAAATCACTTCTGATTTTATTAAATACTCTAAAATGCTATGGAGGCAGAAGAAATCAGACTTACTATGCAGAAAGGTAGTAATAGTTCTGTTAGCTTTAAGAAGCATAAATGTGCAGATCTGTTTACCTGTCCTCTTTCATGCATGTCTAAAGAGAAAAAGAGCCACTGGAGTTGTATAAAGATCCCTAAATAAGCAGCATACTTCAGGAATCGATATCACATTTCTATTGACTGTCCTTACATACTCATCTCCTTGTCTTTCAGCCATTTTACACAGCTCAGAAAGCCCTTTTCCTCAGAAAGCCCTTTTCCTCAGAAAGCCCTTTCTGCTCTCATTGGGCTTTCTCCTGCTGACATGCCTTTTGCTTAGGCTGGTGAGATGAGGTTAGTTTTGAGAGGGATGAAGATTCAGTACACTTACAATCAAATCTGCACATAGACTGCTCCAACTTGGAATGTAGTTGTTGACATGGTAACAGCTAACAACATTTAGATAATGTATGCTCTTCTAATTCTCGTTTAAAAATCATGAGATTTTCAAAGGAGATGATAGAGAAGGAGTGGTTGATGATGTGAGGGAAGAAAAGTCAGAATTGAAATATTGGGATGCACCAGTTTCTTTGAGGATGACAGCTGTAGCTTGTCTATGTATCTACTACCTATTAGGCTAGAGAAATCCACTGCTACCTATTGCGTGACCTACAATGCAGGGAGATCCAAGTTCCTCCCTGTTTGACTCCAAATCCTCTACATGCACTACTGAAATTAATCCTCCATTTGTTCCTGTAAAACCACCAAGGCTGGAAATCTCACAGATGTTCTTTCCTCACTGTCTACTCATTGGCAGTTTTAGACTGCAACTCACTTAATCTTTCAGGTTTCAGCATGGCTCACTGAGGTGCAGAATATGAGAGAAGACATAATGAAAATTATATGGCACTTACCTGTAATCCTGACTGGCTAACGTTTCTTTGGGCTGTGAGCTAGATTAGCTCACCTTAGATCATTAGAAACTAGTTTCTCTGAGAAAGAAGCTGCTCGCTGCTGATCCATTTGGAAAGATTAGAGTTAAAAAACCACAAAAAACAATATTGTCTCCTTTCCTGGGTCAGTATCATTCTACCTCCAACAATGTCATGAAATACACATACAGCATCTACTGCAATTCTGTTAATTCCTCCTTTATTACAAAAGGAAAATAATTTCAAACTTACGACTTTTTGATAAAGTATGTTATTCATATTTGAACAAAAAAGTTGTATTGAGTGAACTCTATTTAATGAATATTCATCAAACAAAACCAAGGATGAAAGTAAGTAGCACCATAAAAAGAGATTAACATGATTTCATGCATATGCCAAGCATATCAAGAATGCATCTGGCTTCACCCTTGTCACCTTGGTGACACCTTCTCCCTTTTATTGCTGAGTAGAGTTTTGTTTACCGTCTGTCTGAGGCCTGTTTTTTGAGTGCAGGTGTGACTCTCTCCCCCTTCCCTGGAAAACCACATGCTATTTCTTTCTGCCAAGTCACCGGTTCTAAGCTCCAACTGTGGCACAAATATGAGGCAGTTTCAAGCAAAGTGTGCACATATGCCAACTCCACAGGCTTGCAAGGCAAAGTCAGAAACCTGCAATCAGGCATACAGAAAACCTTTGCATTGTAGAGACTAAATACACTAGAGACACACGCAGCTGTCATCTCTGACTTGGAAGGTTTTTCCTAAAACTCCAAGTATCTGGGCCACTTAGTGGCTTGAAATCTCTTCTTGGAAACCTAAGCTTGGAAACCAGACTCCTGCTGGAACTGATATTCCAAAAACCAGACACATATTGGGAACAGAAAAATCACTGTAGAAGGGATGAAAACATACGAGCAACGATGACACTGAGAGCATCAGCAAGACTGAAGAAATAAAGGAAGGAAGAAGAGTGGAGCAAGAGAAGAGGGTAAAGCAAATAAAATTCTGGCATCATCTGTCAGAAACAGATTTAACAGTAACAACTATTCTTATGTAACTTTCCAAAATAAACACATACTATAGACTTTTGCTTATAATTGCACCCAGGAGTGATAACTATGTGAATCACTTCAAAGCCCTTGCAGCACAGCTATACATACATTATGTTAAAGTAGATATAAACAGCTTACTTTATATTATTATTATTATTATTATTATTATTATTATTATTATTATTATTATTATTATTATTATTATTATTTCTGCAAAAGGCAGCTTCAGATATGTCTGTTCAGTCCTGAAAGAAAAAAAAAGAAAAAAAGAAAAAAGAAAAAAAAAGCTGTTTTTTCCTCCTTTTCCTGCAAGGTCTAGTGAAAATTAGATCTCTGAATGCAAGCTCAGCTTCTAAAGCTGCATCAGTATTCATGGCTGGGAATGAAAAAGTGAATTACAGCTGAGAGTATTCAGTATGCCAGCTGGTGAATAAAGAAAAGCAGCTGCTGGTGGCCGCCAACTGTGAAGCTCACATGGACAATGTTATGTTCAGAACATAAAATGAACAAGTTGCATGCTGGCATGGAGTCTGTTGCAACAAAAGTGCCCAATGCCTTGTAAAACTTTACAAATGAAGTCCAACTGTACAGATTCTCTGTCTCTTAAAAGCAGGACAGATAGAAATACTGCAGCCATTGCTATAAAACTGCTACAGCTAAGCGTGGGTCTTAGCCTCCACTGTGTGCTGGAACAGAATGGCAAGTATACTCTTCCACTATAGGGTTCAAATCTGATTCCTGATAAACTGGTGAACAGTATAATCACAACTGGTGAGCTGTTAAACCACTCTTCAATATCCACATCTCAGCTTTAACAAGGAGAGCAGTGATTCATGCTGATACCTTTATAGAGCTTTCTTGTTTCAGAGAGGTTTATACAAGAATTGGGACCCACAGTTTGGAGCGATGACATGAATCCATAGCAAGGAATGGCAGCTCTTTTACTGTGAGGATGGTGAGACAGTGGAACAGGTTGCCCAGTGGGGTTGTGAATGCCCCCTCCCTGGAAGTATTCAAGGCCAGGCTGGATGGGGCTTTGAGCAATCTGGTCTAGAGGGAGATATCTCTGCCTATAGCAGGAGGTTGGAACTAGGTGATCCTACAGGTCCCTGTCACGGCATTAACTAGATCAATCTATGCCTGTGACAGGGGACAGTACACCCCTTCCCCTCTACTCCCACCCCAGCCCCACACAAAATCATTCTATGATTCTAATATGCTATTCTCCAGCATAAGAATATGCACTAGGAGACAAAAGGCTTCAAAGTCTATTTACAATTATTCCAGTTTTTCCTGTTTAAAACTTTTCAGTGGCTGTCTCTGCCTGGGCAATTTCTATCTCTCAAGTAAAAGAAATGTGGCTTTTACTACATTTTGTATATCCTCATTGCAAGGGATCTCCAGGTCCATAGGTATACCAGGGACAACAGGCTGTGAGTTCAGATCTTCTGTGTTCAGCATGTGAAGTGCTACGTGTACCCAGTCTGTTGGCAGCAGGTATATTTTGTCATAGGGGACTGACAAAAGCATCCATTGTGACATAACTAGAAAACAGAGAGACACCTTCTCCAGATAGAATATCATGTCTCTGCTTTTTTTATCCATTATCTGCAGTTGTGAGAATGGCACAGCCCTCAACATACATTTTCCCCAAGTACTTTCATGGGAACAGGAAGCTATAAGCCTGGCTTGCAGAGCAGAAGCCTTAATAGCTCTTCAAAGAACAGCAGTTCATTGCAATGCTAAATCACTTGTGCAGGAAAGCACCTTCTCATCTCCTTCTCATTTACTAATAAACATTTCTGTATGGTATTCCTTTTGCCTCTCGTCCTTGATTTGAAACACCTTGGAGTGGACAGCTATTTCTCCCCTCTCTCTTTTTGAGAATACGATCTCTCTTCTCCTCAGAAGGTATCTTAACAGACAGTTGTTAAGTCACTTCAGGTATTTTCCATTTGTAATGCAGCAGTCACCTGCCAGACACAAATATGGATTCTGAGTGCAAAACCTGAGTCATTTCTCTATGTATACACAAGATGAATTCCCTGGGGTACACCTCTTCCCATGATAGTTGTAGTACTTGGAAAGCTCCTACCACCTGGGATTTTTTTCATTAATTAGGTGTTCCTGATCGTAAGTATCAGAGGTGTCTTCTGACCTCTCAAAGGGTAATGTGAGCACTCCATTCAACAGTTCTGCTAGACATGACCATGTGTGAGGAGCTAAGGATAGTTTTACAAACAAACATAGAGGCTAAGAGAGAGATTGAGCTCACTTCACTTTACTCAGCCCCAAAATCAGGCATCTAATCAAACTCCGTCATCTAGGCTCTTTCTGCAGTCATTGAAGAAAGACAGGTAACTCCAGAGCATGATTCATTCCTCCTTTCTTGGACAACTGTCCAAAAATAGGATGAATCGTATACTGGAGATGCCTGTCTGTCTGCCTGAGTGATAGGGGAGGCCTAAATAACTAGCTTAGCTAAGATACCTATCTTCAAGATGGTTTTGGCTAAGTGCTATTCTCTTGCTCTTGATGACTCAAAAAGGTCAAATGGGAAGTCTGGGGAAGAGTCAGGAATAAGACCTCTTCTTCCTCTCCCTAGGCAGTTGCCCAGTTGAACGGTCCTTATTCTCCAGGGAGACATTCTTAGAAGCAAGAAAATGTTAAAAACTTTCACACTGTGCCTCTGACACCATGTCCTGATACCATTAAAGTTCTATCCAAATTCTTTTGAAACCCCAAATCTACCATTAAAACTCAGATGCAGAGTTTTTCCATTCTTTCTGTTCTTTCTTTAAAACAGAGCAACAGCAACAACAACAAAAAACCACAAGCAGGAAAATGCAGGAAAAAAAGGCTCAAGGCTAAGGCATGGTTTCTATCTAATTTGAATTCAAATAAGCTTTTCATTATTTTTAAATTTAATTATAGCTTCACAAATGTATAAAATTCCATGTGAAAATAGTACACGGAGCTTAAATATACTCTTAGAACAGAATCACAGACACTGTTAATTTTCAGGCATGCCATTGCCTTGATTAACATAACATCACGATATCTTCCTTTGTATGCTCAACATTCATTCATCACTGACTAAACGGATGGAGAAATGTCTATTATTTACATTACAAGCATATATAAATGCAAATCTATCTGAGGTTCAGTGAGAAGGCTTGACCTTGGAGGAAATGCTGGGACTCTCAGTTATAAAGTGCCCTAGAGAATGTAACTGGAACCATTAATTTTCCAGAAGTACTATTTAACTAATCATAATCATTCTTATATCACATATACAATTTCCTAGCAAATGCTATTGAAGATTTTCAGAACTCTCTGTATCTCAACATTAAAATACAGTGCAAGTATCTCAAAGGCCTCTCTATAATATCCAGTTTGGGTTCCGTTGAACCCTTTTGGCTCATTCTCATTACATTGTTAACAATTTTATTCATAGGAATAAGAGCACGGGACATGATCCAAATGTGCTGACTGTTTCGCCTCCTCTTTTTTTTCTTTTCAGTACTTTCAGAGATGTCTATCTTACTTCTTTTCCCAGAGAACACAGTAAGAGTAAGGACATTAATAGTAGCAGTTTGTTGTGCTTATTTTATTTTTTTTTTCTTTTCAGCTCCTGAATGGAACTTTATACAATGAAGAAAAGGTAGTTCATCAACCCATAGGCTTTCAAAGGTCTTTTGAGAGCAGTAAAGGTGTCGGAACCTCTTCAAATAGTCTTTAAATATATTACCTTTGAAGTACTGAGAAACTTAATTCAACAGGTCATTAACAAGCAGTGATGGAGCTGTATGGAGAAGTTCACATCTTTCTCAAGACCTGTGCTTCAGTTTGTTTATTTGTTACATAAGACAGGCCTACTGAGCTCTGCAATGTACTCAAAACTTAATTAGCAGCCAAAAATACAAGAAATGTACGTCTTCTTTTCTTCCCTTTAAGTACTAGACCTTAAATGCCTTTTCTGGCTACCCTTGTACATGTTTGTCAAGACTTTAATGGCAGATTGTGAATTAATTCAAATTAGTGTCATCCAAGACTTAGAGAATTTGTTAGTGTGGGGGGTGTTCTTCTCTAGCTCAGTTTTGACTTTTTTTCTTTTCACAGATATTTCAGTTGCGTGTGTAGGCTCATTTGTTACAGATAGTACGTCCACTGACAGTTTCCAAGCACAGCTCCTGCCTATCCCTTCATCCTCATACTTCAGGATTTTTCATACAGTTATTGCATGGATGTGCACATATGTACAGTCTTGGATAGTAAAACACATCTTGGTGCTCAGAAAGGGAAACAGGCAGCTTTTTCTTCAGTGGCTAAAGTAAACATCATATTTTAAATCTAATTCTCAGAAAATAACAAACATTCATCTCAAATTTGTAGCAGTACAGTGGAAACTTTAGGAACAACAGTATTTTATCACCATAAGGAAGATAAATGACTTGTCCATGAAAGCGTAGAAATGAAGCTAGTTCCTGCCAATGGCTCTTTCAGACCATCTCTCAACCTGTGGGGCAGGCTACTACTCAACCAAGGCCCTGACTTAGGAGGTCCATAAGTCAGACTCAGTGACTGCCAGCTTTGCCCAACTGCTGGTTGTTCCCATCCCTCCCTAGCCACCAGCAATGACTAAAGTGTACTCCCACCACTCAGGGCTTGCAAAGACCCTACCAGGCAAACAGGAGCAAATAGGAAAGGTGTGTAAATTGTGCAAAGATTCGCCAACAAACCTCTAGCCTGACCAATAATTTGTTTCCATATTGCATGACATTTGCTGCAATATTTTCCATTTTGCATTCTCAGTAGTTAGATTTTGTCTCTGGAAAAGCAACTCCAACCTACAGCCTCTGTGCTCTGTCCTCTATTTGCAAAGTTCACAATAACTTGGCTTCATTCCCACTTGGAAAACGTCCGCTGCGCTAACAAGCTACTGCCCAAGTTTCTCCCTGGGCAGCCTGAAACCTGCCAGACCAAAATGAGATCTGTAAAACTGAGCTGACAGCATGAGGTCTGTATGGACTTTCCAGGCCGTTTGCCAGGCCCTAGTGGCCTAGTTTAAGAAAGACAAATTGAAATTATAATCGTCTAACTAAGCTCTCTTCAAACCCTTCTAGAGCAACACAGGTTGGCCCTTGCCAGGGCTAGCCTCTGATACTGAAATAATTGTCAATGGCTTTAAAAATACATGGCACCAGATGTCACAGAGAATGCTGGTAGATGCAAATCTGAAATACCAGCAAATGGCTTCACCTCCTGTGTGCGGTTTGCCAGGGAAAGGGTTGGCAGCATGGATTTCCATGTATGTATCCAAGAAGTTATTTGCGGGATAACAAGGCCCTGGGATTAATCAGCAGTGAGAGTGCACACCTGAGAAAGAGCATGGAGAAAAACCTGGGGCCTATTCTGTCCCTCAGAGTCCATCTGAGTGTGGACCTGGAGCCTGCTCCTTCTCTACAAGTGCTCTTAGCAGTGCCTACCACTGCCAGTCCCATGTCTTCCTCCTGTAAGTTGTCTGGGAATTGGTTTTCAAAAGCTAGGATTTTTTAAGGGGTGCATATTATCCACAGCTGGCTTTCTATGCATGGAAATCCATGTAAGATATAAATCTACAAGAAATGTTGTACATCCATTCTAAATACCACGTGAAGATGACAAATGATTTGGCTTTATTTAATTAACATGTACTTTAAAGGGTGAGGATGATATTGTCATTGATGAACCTAGATCGTTATTATTTTATCTTTTGAATAATTGTATGTATTGGAATTACTATGGCCAAAAACTTAAAGTGGAAACAGACTTCTTCTACCATGTTACACTTTACATAAATTTATAGTGAAATAAAGAGAAAATAAAATTATTTTCTGTGCTAAAATATTGGTGAATATCAAACAGAGAAGTACACGAGATCTGGTGTTTGCAAAAGGAAACCATGCTTATGAGATATACAAATGATTCTTGAGCCCAACTCTCTCAAGATTTAATACATTTATTTAGAGATGAGTGATTTGTGATTAAAATATTACAACATATTCACATATTTGTTTCTCCTGCCTCAGCTTATAGCTGAATCTACACAAGATCCCAGTACACTACAGAAATATTTCAGGAGAAAGGGTGAAAGGCATCAGTCATAGTATCTTAAGGGAGAGGACTATACCCTGATACTTCAGTGTTCAGTGCAGCAGTCTAACTTGGAACAAAAAGTGGGAGTGGAAGAATGAAATAATACATAGTCCCTGGACAGCTTCCTTACATTAACTATAGTTCCCCCAATGCATAGTTGTATATCCTTGAACTCTTGTCTTGTTGCCTGTGCATAAAACACATGTACGCCGTTAGTGGTTTTCCTGCAACTGGAAAACAGTTCTAGATGTTAATTTTGATGCTAATCTGTGATATTTGAGCACTTGTTGCTGCGAATCTTGAAAAATCCATGGCAAAGAATTAATCAAGGTTGTTAATATGCCAATCTCTATATTAGTTTGGCAGATGATCTTGCATAATCTTTTCCTGTGTGTCTCAGTTTGCATTTTGGATAGATTATGCTTCCCTGCTTTTGACAAAGCTTTTCAGTGTATCGGAAAATGAGGCTGTTTCTCAAGAGTACACTTTGTGCTATGTATAAAACAACATTAGTGACAGGGTGTGCTTTTTTCAGTTGGAACTGACATTTGATACATTAGCCAAATGGGGGCCTCAGCCAGATCATAATTGGATATGTATTTTCAGCATCCTCAGCCCTTCAGCCAGTTGGCTGGCACTTCAGGAGACTTATTAGTAGAAATGCTGCTTTATCTTTTTTGCTCATCTGAATAAAGTGAAACCATCAAAGAGGGAGCCAAAGTGAGGGAAAGAGAGAAAGATACAAATACTAGACCTTAGGCAGCATGCTGCAGTTCAAGAAAATTACGGCTCATTACAATTTACGGGCAATGGCAACGTGCAGAAAAGGTAACACAGAATGGCTTGAAGATGAAAAATACTTTCAAGCTGTACATATCTGTCATAGCCAAACACTTCATGACCTAAGGGAAGATACTAATGGTGAATATTACCTTAAATCTACAAGGGCTACTCAAAAGTACTGCCTCGTAATTTATGATCATGGCCCACAATGTCAGAGGCAGATGTTGATAATATGGGAGTAGAGGTTGATCCTCCCCATCAGTATTCCATTACATGTTGTTGCCATGTGACAGATGACAGCAGAAGGGCACTCTGACAGAATGGCATCTGAACTGGAAATGCAGATGAAGCAGAAGTGTGTCAATGAGTTCCTCTCCGCAGAAAAAATAAAAAAATGGCACCCATTGACATTCATCAATGCTTGCTGAATATACTCTGGATATGAGCAGGGTGAGGTTGTGGGTGGTGCATTTCAGCAGTGGCAGTGGTGGGTCACCTCCACGGATAGATTTTTACAAGTGCAACATGCTATTCACTGTTGGCAAAAATGCACAGTTGATGTGGCAACTGTGTTGAAAAGTAGGGGGGGGGGGGGGGGGGGGGGG
>JAPSGF010000003.1:19941874-20101910 GCA_035772895.1 Perdix hodgsoniae
GGGTTCAGTCATTAAAATGACTGCATGCTGGACTGAAAAGTTCTGTGAAATGACTGGAGCCTCCAACATAAGAAAGTCATAGAGTTGTTGGAGCAGGTCCACAGGAGTGCCACGAAGATGATCAGTGGGCTGAAGCACCTCCCCTACAGGGACAGGCTGAGTGCTGGAGCTCTTCAGCCTGGAGATGAGAAGGCTCTGAGGAGACCTTATAGCAGCCTTCCAGTACCTGAAGGAGGCCTACAGGAAAGTTGGGGAGAGACTTTTTAAAAGTGCATGTAGCAACAGGATGAAGGGAGATGGTTTTAACCTGGAAGAGGGTGGGTTTAGACTAGATATTAGGAATGTCAATTCCTTTACTGTGTGAGTAGTGAGACACTGGAACAGGTTCCCAGTGAGTCTGGGATTTCCCCTCTCCCTGGAAGCATTCAAGGCCAGACTGGATGGGGCTTTGAGCAATCTGGTCTAGAGGGAGGTGTCCCTGCCTATAGCAGGGTGTTGAAACTAAGTGATTTTAATGGTCCCTTCCAACCCAAGCCATCCTATGATTCTATGACTACATGCAAACAACAGGAAGGCATAATCTACAGAATTATTGCCACCAGTTGAACCCTATGGGCCAGGTTGTGCTAGTAGAAATGGGGACTCAGCCACAGTGAGCAATAAGAAGGTCCTGGAGTCTTTTCTGCCCATTCCATGGCACAAGAACCCCAAAAGGGGCTGTGGTGAAGGTAGCACTATGCAGTGAGCTGGTCCCCAGAGCTTTGTCCATCATGCTTGCAGACTGAGCTGCCAGGACAGAATGGGAAGTCATGCAAGCTGCGGGAAAAGGAACCTTTTCTTTTTTGCTGATGTAAAGCCAGTGCGGTGCCATTGATTTTGGTGTTAGTTCAGATTTGACTGGGAGCTGAAAGCACAGCCCAGATCCAGGGCATCAGCAAAACTGCACAGAATAAAAGGAGAACAGAGTAGAAAGATAGAAAACTACAGAGATGTTTATCCTATACATCCTGGGGCCTATGATGTTTGCAGCTTCTCTTACAGTGTGGTAGATGGAAAAGTACCACCAGGAGTGAAGGATCAGTTCCACTTTTTATACCCTGAGGTCAGCCTCTGTCACAGCTCTTATGCCCACTGTGCACACAGGCTGCAAGCACCAGGCTGATTGGGATGGCTCTAGGGCTCTGCAGGAACACTGTGCACCTATTCTGGCAAATACTGGCTTTGGACAATACCCTGAATGGAGAGATTGTGGACTGGCTGGAAAAGATTTACATTATCCCATGTCACTCCTCCTTGCCTCTCACCCAGACAGATGAGATTGCAGCAGGGAAGGCAGCTCTGATCTTGCCTTCCATGTGTTACGTGGTGTCCTGTGTGCTGCAACAGGTGTTAGGCTGTATGGAGATGGAAACAAAGTTGTTTTCCACAGAGATATAATAGCAATAGCTACCTCCAAGAGCAGTCCCTCTATCTGCTAGGTTTCTGCCAGAGACTCAGGAAATCATACATATGGTTTACTTTATCTCTCCTCTCTGTGCTCACTGTGGGCTCAAGCACGGATTTACCCTTCAGCTAAGAGTGAAGGACAATTTACTACCCAGAACAAACTAGGGACTGAAGTACAATTCAGGTGCTGCCTGAATTGTTTCTCTGCAGCTCCCTGCTCAGCCCAGCCTCTTCTGGTGCAGACCAGCCTTGGGAGCCAGCTGGGACAGCTGTGTGCCCTGTGGAGGCCACAAACCCTCCCTGTGTCTCCTATACTGCACGTGTGGCCAGGGGCATCCTCTGGAGCCGCAGAAGGGAGGGAAGACATGGCAGGTCCATGCAATGAAAGCAAGGTGAGCATTTTACCTATAACAGAGCTGCTGCAGATTGAGCTCAGCCTCTGAAGCCTCTTTAACAATTACGTTCTAATGGCTGCAAGCTGTGGGACATCCAGCTGCTGTTGCCAAAAGAGAAGGAAATGTTGCCCAAAAGAGAAGGAAATGCATGTGGCATTTCCAACAGGGGACAAGCATCCAGGCGCCGCCTGCCTGAGGCAGTTTCTCTTTCTTCTCACGCTCTTCCTTCTCTACCAGCACTCAGACCTCCATTGTTGGGAATCACCATTGCTGGGACCAGCAGTTGGAGGAACCCATGTGCTACACATGTTCCTACCAGAGCAGGCCTATGGCTGGTATCAGAGGTGGTGGTTCAGCACCAGGCCTTGTTCTGGCAGCATGAGTGTTGCTGTTAACCTCCTGCTTTTTATCTCCATGAGAGAAAATTGCTTCTCTGTGAAACCTGAGCACCGTAGAGTGAAATGTTTTCATTAAAAATGAAGGGTTCATGGAAAGTAGCAAGGACTTGAAAACTCAAATTATTCTCTTTAAAGACAGCAGAGAGGACAGATAATGAACACTGACTTTTAGCATAACTTTGTTATAAATACGCCTTCACATGTGCTCCTGCAGGACAGCTTATTGCTGCCCTAACGAGCAGACTAAAACACAGCCCAGCTTATGTGCCTAAGGCAGAGCCAGAAGACTCCAATACAATAAAAATTCGCCATTGCCCTCAAGCCTCCATCTAAAATTGTATCCAAACCCAAACTGAATCATTTCTGAAAGGATAATTACTTCTTGATTACTTTTTACCAACCTCCAGGCTTTCAGGCTCCAGGCAGAAGTCAAATTGTCAGATGTCGAAAGGGAGAGAAAGATAAAAAATGTTCTTACAGCAACTCCAGCCCAGCTGGAAGAAAGAAGTGCAATAAATCTTTCTTTGTGGGTGCTCTAGCCTACTTTCCAGCAGCTGTGTTACTTCTGATACATTTCTGATAAGCCTCCAGACCGTGACAGGACTCTGACCTGCCCTTGTTTCAAGGCACAGAGTTTGGCATTGGGTCAGAGCACGAGGAAGGGGAATGTCTCCGCCAAGTCACTCCTCTGCCGCCTGTGGAGGCAGGCGAGGAGGGATGCGGCCCTCACCCAGCCCCAGACACAAGTCAGCACAGGCTGCAGAGCCACCCAGCAAGCAGTTTGATGCTGGGAACTAGGAATTTAGGCATGCTCCCCCTGCAAGATGCTTCCCAGCAGGATCCAGCTTGTGGCTACTCTGTATGGCATGCTTTTAGCTCCTCCTCTTTGCACCTTACCTGTCTCCCTGAGCCTTTCTGAAGAGTGGGCTTACATTCTTTCCCTTCAGGCTCTGTCTTGCCTGGGCATGACTGCAGTTTTGCACACCCACCCTGCCAAACTCCTACATTATGCTGTGCAGCGCATGAACCACCTGCAAGCAGAAGCCCCTGCTGGGAAGGCTGGTGGCTCTTGCAGGCCAGCAGTGGCAGTGGTTAGGACCTGATAGCCTAAATCTTCTTTATCATAAATCCTTCTGAAGCTTTTATTTCTTGGTACAAGTAGCTCAAATTGAACACAGTATTGCTGAAATAAGTATTATGCTGTTTTCTGTGATGGCATGTGACACTTTCTCTTTTGCTTGCTTCTCATTTTAACAAATCCTCACATCCAGCTTTCTTGGCATAGAGCAGGTGCTAGTGAAGAGTTGTCTTCAATGATTCCCATCTTCCTGGATTACTTCTTGAGAGACTTTTGCTCACTTAGAGGGTGTTCATATGTATGTAAGCTTAGGACTGTTTTTTTCTTGCATGCATAATGCAAAAAACTCTTTTTGACATTAAACGTGGAAATTTATCACTCAGCAATTTACTGCTCGAATGTTGAAATGCCATTTTTTTTGCCCAGCAAAGTTAATGAAATTATGCATGGCTTTTCCTTTGTAGATTAAGTACCACCAATGCTGCAGCCCTTGACCAGATGTCTTGGTTATAGCTGCCGTATTTGAGTGAAGAATGCTGCAAGAACATGAAGCCTTATTCATTCTCCAAAAAAAAAGCAGTCTGATCCTGAACATCTTTTATTCCTTGAAGTGTTTTAAATGATGGCTTCCTTCCTTCATTTCTCTTTGATTCTGCAGATGCTGTGTAACATCAAGACTAGTTTGGGTAATATTTCATGCAAAGTAACCATACACCGGTAAGATTGGATTTATTTTCATAGGGTTTCTTCAACCACAAGGGTACAGCATATTTTATATTCCTCAAAGAATAGTGGCAGGATGTGTAGCTTCTGTATGTATGAGTGTGGGTATCAGTCCATTTCTGGGATGAGAAAGGAAACTTAAAAGAGAGAACACAGCACAAAATGATTCCATGTGATACTTCAGCCCTTCTGTCTCATGGAGGATTCAAGGAGAAATCATGAAACAGTCAGTGAAGCACATAATCCGTAAAGCACAAACAGACCTGGCTAGTGGAAAGCAAGGTTCCTGTGCTAACTGTGAGGTGTCTGCTAACACCGTGCAGTACAAAACAGGAGTTGTTATAGGCTTTCAAATGATGAAAAAGGTCAGTGAGCGTCTTAAGACAACCAAAGCCAAAGGCAGTGTGTTGTGCATTTGACCAAATGGTACAATTTTAACAGATAGATGCTGGTTTGGATTTTACTTCAGGTTTGTTATGTGGATCCAGAGCAGTGTATAATCAACAGGGACAGTTATTATTAGTGACTCTATAACAATCAAAAACTGCAAGAAACATACATAGTTCAAAGAGGTGCTCATTATCAAACCACACTGGGTTCATATGCTTTGAATAGTGCATATATGGACAAGCAAGGAATTCAGCTCATATTCAAATCATAGAAAATATTAATGTGCAGTTTTGACCAGACAATAACAGCAGTCCACAGTTTCCAATTTGTGTAGTTGCATTCTAGTGGTATTTAAGTATTTTGTGGTGTTGTCCTCACTTAATTCTTCAGTCCCTGATTTTTCTTCACAGGATAAACACTCTGTTCAAATTCTGTCCTATTTTTCAAATAATTTGAGGACCGTCTCCCCATAGCAGGTTGTTCCTGACAAAATAATACCTGGCCAGTATCTCAGGGTATCTCAATTACTAGTATTTTTTTTTTGTTCATTCTCTATTTTTAATTTAGGGAAGGGCTGTATGTCTTTTCAAGCCGTATAACTATTACTTATACTAAAATTTCACGTCATTTACAAAGAGTTTAGCTTTTCAAAATGAACCAGTAGGTGAGTATTCACACAGCATAGAAGTACAGTCAGAAAGAAAGCTATTGAAAGCTTAAACTAATATTTTGTTTTAATAGGTCTTTTATTTTTTCCCCTAAAAGGGTATTTAAAGAAATACATACAGTCAGCAACGCTTAATTCCCTCAGAAACTGCATAGGATGAGTGTTATATCAGGGGTTGTAGGAGCTTCTGTGGCAAGAGTGGTTTCTTTATTTATCCTTTATACCTTGTTAGGCATTGAGTGTAATCTGAATAACTTCTTGAGACACAACTTGTGAGTTATTTCCCCCCAGTTTTATTATTAAATGGGGTAGAGAGGGAGAGATTGATAGCTGTGAGGAGTAACCCACCAGAAAATAAGAGGATGAGTTGAGAAACTGAAAAATTAACTCCTTTAGCAAATGCCACCTCAAAATTTGTGATGATGAGCAGGCTCCACAAAGATGCTCCAGTTTCATACACCTCCTTTTGACAAGAAATAGGCAGAAACAGAAATTATTTTGATTTAGCAACACCTCTCTGGCCAGCTCTTTGACTCCAGTGGCTTGGATCAGGAAACCACTTTATTAAAACCAACTGTGTTTGCTTGGGTGCCTGCTTCAGATAACTGGCTCTGGTTTAGGCTTGTATTCATCTGAGCCACAAGCTGATGCTCTCTTTCTGACTTCTTTTTTGCACTATGCAACTGATAGAGAGTTTCATTGCTAGAAAACAGAGCAATTGAGTTTATTTATGGGGATTGACCTGGTTAGAGCAGAAGATGGGGGGAAACACATCTAATATAGTTTATCATTTTGAGTAAGCACTGAAACAACTGCTAGCCATCCACTGCATACTTCCTTCCTTGGATCAACAGAGAAGCCCTGCCAAATGTCAGATTATATATTCCACAGCTGAAGTGTTTGCATAACTTTTCAGTGGCTACCATTTAAAGAAAGAAAAACATTGATGGGTTGTTTCTTGATATATTCCTCTAAGCTGACATGTTCACAGTGTACTGCCAGCAATCATTTTGTACTTGGAAGGCAAAGTTCCTCATATCTCTGCTGTGGCCTTTGTGCCAGCTAGCAAGATGGGACTGGCCTTCCCCATTTTCACAATCTCGACATTTCACCAGAGGAGCATTGATGCAGTTGAAGGGTGTGCTGGGGTGCTGAGTCCTCAATGCATGCAGGTGGGCCAAGCACGGCAGCCTAGGAGGCAGTGGACGTGTTGAAGCACCAGCCATGTGCTATCAATAATGATGTCTAGAAAATGCACATTTAGCCATTTTTGGTCACTTGCCCTGTTACTCAAAATATATTGTCTGATATTTCTCTTTGGAGGAAAAGAAAACGTGACTACATCCAATTTCAGCACTGGCTTTTGCAGCATTCCTATCACTGCCCAGATTTTGTCTTTAGTAAAGAATTATCTAAGAAGCAGATTTCCTTTTCTAAGCAGAAGGTACTCAGATAACCCTTTCCACTCTGTGGCTATTGAACACATGCTTCAATGCAGCAGCCAGGAAGTCACTCTCTTCCCTTTGAACCTGAGATTTCCAGGCTCCTCTGGGATTTTTTTTGCCGACAGACAATATCTCTATCTTTTTCAAATTATGGCTCAACCAAATCCATGGAGCCCATGTATCTTGCCTTTGCAGTTTGGGCAGCCTCAGCCACTATTCTGCCGCAAAGAATAAGAAAAGTTCTTCACACTGGGGAAGGGCATTTTCTGTTTTTGCTGAAAGCCAAAAGAAGGAAAATTGTCTCTGAAGTGACAGACTGTACGCCACACAAAATTTCACCACCAATCTCTGTAAGTGGATTAAAAAAAAAAAAAAAAAAAAAAAAAGTCTGTGAAGATAATTAGCATTCTGTTCTTGACTGTCCTGTTAAAGGACAGAGTGAGACCTTCCTTGTTGTTCCATAGCTGAGAGATAGTAAGACTGTGTGTACTGAAGACTCTGTACAGTACTTTTTTCTCTATTTTTCTGTAAAAGAAAGCAAGACCTGGAATTAAAACAAGCAAGCAGTTTATCCTAGAGGTTTCCTTATAAAACTGTCCTCTTTCAGAATGCTAAGCACCTCCTATTTTCAGGGAAGAAGATGGCCTTGTGATAGAAGGTAGATGTAATTAACCATGATTGTGCACTCATTGGAGGGAAGATGAATGGTTTAGGAAGAGAAGTGAGACTTTCTTAGCATCTGTTTAACTTTCAGGCAGCTTCTCTACATGCTGCAGGGAATTATGGCATTCCAACCCAAAGTTGCCTAAGAGATTTCTATTAGTGGATGTCGTTTGTGACCGTGCACTATAAAACACTCTTGACATCTCAGAAATGAAATGTTGTCATCAAAAAAAAAAAAAAAGGGGAGATATTATTTATGTTTGTAGATACTAACTTCGAACATCTTGCTTGAAGTAGAAGGTTAGACAAGCTGAGTTCCTGATTTTTGTTATGACTAAGGTTTTCATTTGTTTTAAAATCCATTCTGTACTTGCTGTTAGTGTCAGTCAGTATCTTCAGATAAGTTACTGTGTATTGCTTCATTTATTCTGTCCCATCTATTCTGACATAAACAAATTTTTCTCTTTTTTTCATCTTAAAACAGACACAATGAGACTAGATTGTAAGAGCACACTCTAGAGAAATGTGATTTAACACCCAATAAATCCATCATTCCAAGGCAGAATGCTGCTCTGCTGAAAGATGGCTTTTTGCAAACTTCAGATTCACCCATTCCTAATGCCTGTGCTACTAGATCTTTTCCACATCCCATGGAAGGTCTAGCAGGCTTCAAAATCATTAGCTGTTATACTGCAGTGCTGGGAGCTGTTCTGCAATGAACCAACAGGCCATGGCTCTACAGGTTGGTAACCCACCAAGTGATCATCTGAACACAGCAATGATGCAACTCAATCTCCTTCTTGCTGATCAATTTATTATCAGTGTTTGAGCCTCACTGTGTGCCAAGACTCATTCCCTACCAGATTCTCCAGTTTTCCAATACTTGAATAGACTTGAGCACTGCATCACTACTACAGGCTGAAGCTTGAAGGGAGCAGTTGTGCCCAAAGTCAACAGCTACTGGACAAAGCAATGCGCCACACAGACCACTGCTCTATAAATGACAAAGGTAAACCTAGAATGGGATTTCTATAGTCTTTGCAAGATCCACTTATAGAAGAATATGTCACAGGAATTAATACATTTGTTTTATGTCTATAGAAATAGACAAGCAAAGCCTGATTTTGTGTAAGAAATTGTTTGAATTCTCTGTAGACTGGCCATAGGCATCATGCAAAATTCAAAGCCCTGCAATATAATCTGGGTTGGAACTGGGAATCCCTTTCCTTAACTTGCAAACTGTGCTTCAAAGCAAACATTCTTGGGTTAAAACCATCTAACTTTGGCTGTGTTCCATTTTTTAGCCTGTATGGTATTACACTGGATTCCTTTTCACATGTGGTTTTACAACACCCCCACACCAGCTCATAAGCGCCAAAGAAATCAGGGAGTAGAACAGCAGAAACAGGGGCTGGACCCTGTAAGGGAGGAGAGCTTGCAAGAAGACTTATGTGAAGACAGATGTCAGGTAAGTATAGATTTCTGTTAACTTCTTTCAAGTAAAAAGTGTGTCAAAAAATAAAGTGCTGTATAGCCTAGCTGAATCCACAAGCTTCATTATTTCTCATAATCACTGACCTTCGTCCCTTTGTTAACAGCTATGCAACGTGCTGCTATAAAAAGCTGTGGCTAATTTGCAACAATAAAATGTTATTTTATAACAGGCCATGTGCCATCTACCTTCTCACCATTTACACATGCCATTTACATGCCACATTTTTGCAGATTTTTCCTCTGTTATGTTTACACACAGGATTTACTGCTAAGATCCCAATTAGTCTAATGAAAAAGTACTTCATACTACTAGATCTTGTACTAGGTATGTACTTGTACTAAGTATGATTTAAAAGCATTCTTGATACAGTACACATTTTTCTTAGAGTTAATTCAATCTCTCTTTTCCTAAGTGAATACTCAAAAAGGAAAAGAGTGATATCTCCAAGCACGGAGATATCAGTGGTAAGAGGAGACATGCAGATGTAATTGGAGCTGTAGTCACATCTGTTTCACTGTGGTCAGTGGCTCTCCAGGCTTCATGCAGATTTCTGCTGAACGACTGGACCATCCATTGGAAAGAGCCATCTTTAAAAGACCTGCTTTAGGCAGCTTAAGAAGTGGCTAAGTAGCATCAGTTTGTCACACTGTGCTTGTTCTCCACAGCAAATCCAAAAAAAAAAAAAAAAGAGAAGATGCAGGCTGAGGAATAAGAATAGTATTTAAAAATTATGAGACTCTTTACTGAAACTCCCAGTTCTGGACTGGGCAGATCACAATGAGAATTTGCCCTTTCTTAGAAGTAGACACCACTTCTCCCTCTTAGGGAGAGAAGATGTGCTTCAGCAGTCTTAGGCAACAGGGAGAAGGAGTCAGCATTGTGCGCTGTCCTGAAAGAAACAAAAATACCTGAGCTGCTGTGGCAAGTGAGTCAAGTGGCAACTCTAGATACACAGCCTAGGGACTTAGTGGCAGTAATCTCAAAGACAAAAAGCAGTTCAAAAATCAGTGTGGTTCCCACAGGAAATTCAGAGATGCTTGAGACTACTGACAGGTGCCTAGAGAGACGCAGAAAAGAATTTGCTCTCCAGGGCAGAATGTTTGGATTTTGTAGAGTTGTTACAAGAAAATGCATCTGAAATTTAAATTAAAAATAGGAGAGCAGAAAAGCTTGAAGAAGAAAAATCTATATGCAAATTTAAATCCATAAATACAGAATGTATGTATGTTCTGAAGAGAATCTTCAGGAATCAACTGATTAATTTTCAAACTATGCACAGCAACTTCAGAAAAATCTTCCCCAGGTCTTCCTCATTTTGTCACACTGAGAGACCTGTAGGCTAGATCTCACTTTCTTCACTGTTGTTATCTACCACTTCATCTATGATTTTATTGGATAAGACAGTGAAATTAGGTAGCTTTTCTTGCTAAGTTCACCTGATAATTTTTTTCCCATCTAAAAGTATGTGAAAATATTTACCAAGTGTTAGGACTTACGTTGTTATTTTTTGAAGATTTGGCTAAGGGGGAGGATCTATACAGCTTACAAACTTAATTTCACTTTAATAGTTCACAGGTGCTTTGTTTTTCTGATGCTTCATGTTGTTCATCTGCAGGTTGGAAGGTAAAACTGGCACCTGCAGGTCTGCCTCTAAATTGGCCAAGTTTTAAAAACAATTAACCGTTGAACAGTCTGTTCTCCAAACACAACAATGAAATTGCTGCCACTGAGATTAAAAAAAAAAATTGTTTTCCAAGTCTGCCCTCTTGGTAGCTAAACTAACAAAAGACAAACAGAGTGAGTTCTTGATTATCTAATGAGTAGGTTTTAAGGTTGACCTGTCAGAGGAGGCTGGAAGTTATAATAAAGAAAAACAAAATCTGCAGTGACATGGCAATAAAGGCTAAGAAGGAAGGAAAAAGTGAAAAACACAGCAGCTTCATGGCCTTCTCATGCAATTACTGACCTCTGGTGTGTCGAGCACATTGCAGAAAGGGTGTGCTTAAGGGCTGCTGGAGTTTCTGTTGCCTCTCAGGTGTTGTCCCCACACAAAATGGAAACAGCTCGGGATGCTTCTGTGCACAGACTGCTCATTTCCTGTTCTGTCTGTGTACAGGCAGGAGAGCACATCTGGGGCAGCTGAGACCAGTAGGCTGCAGTAACAGGAGGCTGATGATCTGGGCAAAAGCCTGCCAACATCTGGAGGCTGCTCAGGCACAAGCCTGGGCATAGCCATAGACCGGAGCTGGCCTGAACTGAGACATAGCCATGAGTTTCCTTTAATGAGGCTGGACACAACATGGCTGTTTGCACCCTGTGGCTTTGACATGCGGCTGCACCCAGGCCTCCCCTGTGGTGGGAGTATGGCCATGTCAGGACCAGCAGCATGCAGCTAGTTGTTTTGCAGGGTCAGGAGTGGCCCCATGACTTTGCACTGCCCAAGAGGCAGGCAGACAGGCACCTCATGGAGCTTCCTGACCTTACTTTGTGCTTCTGCCATGACACAAAGAAAATCTGCAGTGAAAGAGAGGAGCTAGTTCAGTTTTCCACTTCTTAGAAGGAAACTGATGCCCTCAAGCAGTACATGCTTTTGTCTGTGGAGTTTTACACTGCCTGACTGATAGTCAAATGGGGTGCAGTGCCTGATTCATCCTTTATGCACACTCTGGTCACTGCTTCCTATGGTGACGCTCTCTTCTGAACAGCTTTTCAGGTCAAAAGGAGAAGAGCTGCTCATGGGTGAAAAGGTCTCTGGAGAAGCACCCTTTCACATCACTCAGCCCACAAAATGGGAAAGAGAATTTGGTGATGGTGGGCAGAGAGAAGGAGCAGGAGGGAGATACCACAGTGCCTTTGCCCTCATCTCCCCAGAACTATGCTAATGCCAGCAAAGGATGGATAGAGACTGTGAGGCTCTTGCCCAATGAACAGAACTGTGTGATGAGTTAGGAAGAACTATTTTGATGAGAAATACCGGCATTTTGCTCGTTGCAATCATGACAACATTTTCAATTGCATATGAAAAACTCATTCATTACAAACCACAAAGTTTGCCTGAATTGCAAATCACAGAATCACAGAGTGGCTGAAGACCTGTGGGTCTATCTGCCCTAACTCCTGACCAAGCAGGAATGCCCAGAACAGTGTGTCCATGTTGATCTCTAAGCAGGAGACTCCACGAACTCTGGATAACCCACACCTGTGCTGCCTGTGTTCCAGCTTGTGCCCTCATCCTCAAGCCTCTTCTTCTTCTCCAGGCTGAACAGCACCAGCTCTCGCAGCCTCTCCTCACAAAAGAGAAGCTCCAGTCCCTTCATCATTTTAATGATCTTCCCTTGGACTTCCTTCAGTATGCCCAGGTCTCACTTGTGCTGGAAGGTCCAGAACTGGACATAACACTCCAGGTGTGCTCACACCAGTGCCAAGAGAGGGGAAGGATCTCTTCTATCACTGGTTATAGTTCACCCAAAGTAGCCCAGAATACTGTTGGCCTTCCCTGTGGCAAGGACACACTATTGGCTCAAGTTTAACTTGATTGAACCTTAAGATCCTTTTCTATAAAGCTGTTTTCCAGCTCACCTATGGGGCCAAATTCCTGCACAACTGAGGCTGGCACAGCCCTCTGAGCTCAGCACTGCACACTTTATCTCTCCATTACAAGTGTTTCTGTCATTAGTGTTTCCCCAGGGATGTCTGCAATCTTGTGCCACACGATGAGGCCACCCAGATATGACAGTTATCAGCAGTGCAAGTAACAAGGGGGCATCAGCTCTGAGTCTTCATTTCTTGCCTGACCCAAGCAGACAAGTATGTCTGACCGGATGTCTGTTCTCCAAGAGACATCTCCAAGCTCTCATGCTTTGCCAAAGACAATCTGCTCCAGACATCACTGTTCATTATCATGCCTTGGTTTCACCACAGCATTGCACCTCTTCCTGATTTGTCAATGGAATCCTGAATCAAGGGAGGAAGGTGGCTTTAATCTGCCCCACAGTTTTTGTGCAACTGCTGTCTCTCTACTTTATGGTTCCCCAGTGATTTCTCAGTGATGTCAACATTTTTGAAGGCAAAGTATAACCGTGGGAAGTGAGATACATTTCCTAATACTTCCCATTTCAGTGCCATTGCCTAGCATCTACATGCAATGGGCTGTTTACCCTCTTTTCAGAGCTGTGCTGGCTATCCTTGGTTAATACATTCAAACGCTCAAATCCTATATTTGTTACTTCTTCCTGGGATTCCACTGAATTAATCCCAAATATAATCCGTTGAAAACAAGTAATCTTTTTCAGAAGAGAGGAGTCTATATCTGGCTGTTAAAAACCTGCTAAGAAGAGTAGCAAAGCTCTACACATGTTGTTGTTTGGGTGTTTTATATCATTTCCCAAATATAGTCAATATTTGGACTTTTATCTTATTTTATGCACAAAGTTTCTGTGCTCACACTAAGTGTTGGGCTTAATATTTGTCATTTTTCAGTTTTACTTTGATGTCCATCTCAAAGCTAAACATGATTGTAGAACTGTAGTAGAACAGAATAACTGAATGCCAGGAATTGGAATGGACCTCGAAAGATCATCTAGTTCAATCCCCCTGCCAGAGCAGGAACATCTAGATCAGGTCACACAGGAATACCACCAGGTGGGTTTTGAATGTCTCCAAAGAAGTGAACCCTACAACCTCTCTGGACAGCTTGTTCCAGTGTTCTGTCACCGTCACCATGAAGTTTTTTCTAATATTTATATGAAACTTCCCATGTTCCAGCTTGCAATCATTGCCTCTTGTCCTATCATTGGATGTCGCTGAGAAGAGCCAGGATCCATCCTCCTCACACTTAAAAAGTCCTGTAAAATTTGGACAGAATAAGGAATAATTAATATCATCTACATTCAGGCCCTTGTTGAATTCACTTCTTAGTGAATATGTTATAGTAAATACACATTTCAAGCACCTTAAGAAAAAGAAATGAATTTGAATTAATCCTGACAGAACTTTTACTGAAGCTAACGGTAAGCTCATAATTGTGCCTGTTTGCAGCCAAAATTTGATTTTAGGAATTATAAAGCAAGACAAAATTTCTATGCACTTTGTGCCTAGTTAAATATTACCAGTACACTTAAAATGTCAAATGCTTGGAATAAGCTGTTGACAACCAATAGGTCAGTAATTTTTTGTAAGATCTAATCTTTTTTGAAACCGATTTTGAATAGCATATGCACCCAAGGAAACCACAGCAAAAACTGAATAAACTGCAGGTTACATCCCATTTTTTGAACTCTGTAACTGCTTTTTTCTTCTTCTATTCTTCTTTTCTTTCAATTCTTGTTGAAACTGTAAACAGTTCCTTAAAACACGGAAATGGCTAGCCTACAAGTGGGATGCTGAAACAATCCATACACCCCTGGGGTACCCAAGACAGGTCTCAAATGTCAGCATGGCTCCCTTCCCTGGCCATAGCGTGCTCCAGAATGCTGTGGATGAGACAGCTGCATGCACATCTGCTTTTCTGTTGGTAGCCCATGAGATATTTTTCATTGAAACTTTAGCTAAAAAGCAACAAGTACAGATTGAATTCAGTAGGCATGTACAGTGAAATGAGTGCTCACTGGAGATGGCACAGAAGTCCTTTCTGGTTCTGGCACTAGCAGATCAGCTCCTCAAGTCGCCAAGATTAGGTACCTGCTGGGCGATAAGTACATACTTGCACGCACAGCATGATTGGTGCCAGCATGGCTGAGCCCAGGTTAATTTGTCCTGTGATGGTACTCAAGAAAAACTGACAGCTATATGAGTTTCTGGGCATCCACTGAAATGTTTGCAATAGCCCAACACTTCAAGGTTATTTTATAGAAATTTTAAAGTGATTATTTGGGGGAGTAAAAAACCTGACACATTTAAGGTAACAAATTTTGCTTCCAAAGACCTGTATGCAGAAGAAGAACAGCAAAGTTCATGTTCATGCTCAGCCTCCTTGGTAGTTATAAATACCCTTCAGAACATTTGCTTCACATGTAAATATATATATCTGCATCACTGGCTTGTTGGTTTGAATGTTTGTGTGCGAGTTGGTTAAAGGAGTCCAGGGTGAGCTTCCACTCTGTCAGCCTCTCTGGAAAAGCCCTTCCTATGAGTGCAGTGGGCAGGAGAGATGAAGCATGAGCTGAGCTGTCTTACCTGCTGGCTGCAGCCAGAAGCACAAGCAGAGAGCTCCATCACGCTGAGGGGGATCTGCCCAATGGGTGGCTTGGCTGCCTTTATATTGCACTTTTTAACATTATTTTCTCTGTCTGCAGCTTAAAACTGACCGAGCTGTCTTCATTCTGAATGCAGGAAGTGCATTTCATTTGCATAGCTCTGATGGGATTAAAGGAGGCATTAGAGTAATTAAGGTCAGAGGGGTTTGCCATTTACTAATTCCCTAAATCCACCTCTGCTCCAGCATAATTCACTAATATCACGGGGCAAAAGGTCTCTGCAACAATTTATGCCTGCCTGGCCTTTCATTACAAAGACATAAAACATTTTTTTTTATCAAATAAAGGGAGTGGAGGGCAAATTCTGGTATCATGCCCACAGCTAAGGTAAACAGCAGAAGCCTGCTGCATCACAGGTGGCACATGGAGGGAGGAAGGAATAGGTACAGCAAGGGGGGAACACAGAAGGTTACAGGTATGGAAAGGTATATCACAGGCATGACTGCTTGAGTCGCTGTTGGGATTACCTGGATGAGACAGTACAAATTGTACACTGACACATGGTCCATCACAAAGGCATTTTACATTTTCCACTGGTAGTTTGGAGGGGGTAAAATAGAAGAAATTCTCATGGTGTTATCTTGTTTTCCTTTCACTGATCTTTCTTTCCAAAAACAAGCAAACGAGTAGCTTCTGCTGCTTTCAATACTCTAGACTTAGGTGAAACTGAAGACACTTAACTTGGAGAATATCAGAAAGGAACACATGTTAAACTTTAAATTTCACCTTTTTATTACTATGGTTGCTATAGGAATGTCAGAAATAGCCATGATCATGTGTTTCAGTGGAGGTGTCTTTTATAAATGACATACATTAATTTCTACATTTGCACATGAATCCAAATCAAGCCATGCTTTTGCATTGCTTTTTTCAGCTTCCATCTGGAAAATTCATAATATATTTTATGCACAATAGGTTATATGGTTAAAACAACAACAAACAATACATAACACAGATCGTAAATGCATATTCCAATAAAATTATTTCTGAATTTGAAGCATAAAAGAGTTCCCGTGTTAATATGAATATAATAAATGCACAGGCAACATTTGGAACATGTTTTTGAATAGCTGAATATTATAGGTTCTCGCTAGTAAGCATGCAGCAGTTGCTACTTTTAATTAATTGTACATGCATTTAATGCTGCTGAAGGCCTTAACTCTAAAGGCTTCACTGTTATCTATAATCCCAGGCTGCTCTGATTCAACTGAAAGCATCCTAAAAAGGGCGTAATGGTGATTGAAACTGCTCTGGGGATTGACACACATATATTTTCCCTTTGCAAGTTCATCTAGGACTGAGCCAAAATAACTGTGTCGAGTGTCCTTTAGGGCCAGCTCAGAGCAGGATGTGTCTCTTGGACACAGAAGGGCTCTGCAGTGCTCCAGTGAGATGGAGAGCTCAGACAAGTAGATGCTCTGTAATGATATTTTAGAGATGACCCTGACAGTTTTTAGTACCCCACCCACCATGGCTCTGAGTTCTTCCATATGACTGATTTGTATCTCCCCACACAAGAAAAGGAGCTGAGGAATGAAAGAATGGATTTGAAACTGAGGAAGATTCAGGAAAACAGCTTTAGCCATGCTACAAGTAAAGCAAGGGGAAGTAGCTGAAGCAGCTTGAGTCCTGCTAAACATTTCCAGAAAGCTGTCAGATTTCCTTGAGACATCTGTGGTGACACATTCGTTCCCATTAGCGACCCTTGAATTGCTTCAGCCCTGCATCTGATGGAGCGTGATGTAGAAGTGAAAATTAAAACCCAAACAACACATTTCAGGTCAAAGCTAATCAATTGTTAGAAGGGATTGTTTTGTAGCTCAGGTGTGTGGGCAGTTGAAGGAGCAGTGAAGGTCCAGCTCATGCATGGGAATGGCCAGGGAGCTGCACTACTGATGCTGCGGATGAACTGGAGGTTTATCCACACACAAGGCATAGTCCTGCCCTAGGAGGAAGAGGTGTGTAGCAGCGCTGCTGGTGTATGGACTGCTGTATGTCGCTGGTCTTGCTCCGTATTTTTCTTCAGCAAGGAAGGCAGTGCTTGCCCACACTCTCCAAGAGTTCCAGGCACATTTATGATGAGAAACTCCAGGGCTGGCAGCCCAAATTTATTTCCAGATGTCAGCATAGGATCTGCGAACAGCTGACACTGTGGACACATCCCTTTAGGCAGGAGCTTCCCCTAGCAGTCGTTGCTCGTGGCAGTGACAGTGACATCTAAAGGCACTGGTGGCTCTGTCAAAGGTGCCACTGGGAGTGGGCTTGCTGTGCTGCACAGATTCGGTAAGATTCCACTGTGCTGGTTGGATTATTGTGATATTGTTTCCACCCAAGAAGACAAAGAGGCAGTATTTGGGGATGAGCATGTGTTTTCAACTAAATTTTCTAAGTGAATATTGAAGAAGGAATCCGCCCGATAGCCAGAAGGATACAACTACACAAACATGATATAAACAAAGAAAGGACACAAAGAAAGAGGCTGGAAGCAGGGAATGCTTGAGCACTTCTTCACTTCAAAGGGACCAAAATGACATTTTGACCACTGACTTTTCCCAGTATTAACTACAACAGTAGTTGCGAAGTCTGTACTGTGTAAACAGCATCTGCCATAGCCACGAGCTGTTTGAAAGTGCTGACTAGCTGGTGAAGAGATTAGTGCTGTCTGACTCCTTTACTAATAACTGATTTGTTACTCAGGGTTGGCAGTGCCTTTATAATTGTCAGTTATAACTGCTGACACGCCAGGATGCTGTTCTTCAGATGTAAATAATACTTGTTTGAGGGTACTGTGGCCTCTGTTCTGATCCTGCAAGTTCAAGCGAGCTGACTGAACCCTTATCTTATTGTCTAAAGAAAACAAAGCTGGGAAGAAAAAAACAAAACAAGTTTTACCTCAGAGAGTACATCCACATGTCATTTTAATTGTCATCCTTAGTGGCCATATTTTATATCATACAATTGAAATTTTAGTGAGTATCTTGACAGAATGGGGCTGGGATTGGTAAATCTGCCTCACTCTTGGATTTACTCCTTTGGAAAACATTCACCAGCTCCTCTGAGTGCAGAAGAGTGATGTTGAAGCAGTTGTATGCTACCAGGGCCATGACTAGAAACAAATTTTTAGAGACAAAACTGTTGACAATTCCATATTCTTATTAGAAAAAAAATGAAATGTTGAAAGGGCACACGTATGTTTTGTCTGTTATGTGTGTTACATACTGAATGAAGAAAGTTCTTTGCTGAAATTCTCATTAGGGTTATTCTTTCCACTATCTTTTAAAAATTATGAGGAAAGTGTTATGAAAATTACAGCTATTTGGATGCTCTAAGTTCAAAATATGAAACAACCAAGACGTGTTTTTATTCTTCTCTCTCCCTGTTTTAATATCTTTATGCTTTTATACTACATTTCTGCTGAACAGATGGCCGCTAGCTCCTGACAACAATACTTCACTACTCTTGGCAGGATGATGATGGTTCAATCACCCATTAATCCCATGGCAGATAGTGGCTGAAAGCGCCATATCAGGTCACTCTTGTTGACCAGATTGTGCAAATCTAGATGTGTGTTTTTTTCACTGAATCCTTTGGAAGTTTTTTTTAATTTGAATATGAGACATTCCCATGTCTGTCATTTTATCACAAATCCTCACTCTGTCCTCTATGATCCCCCCATCTGCCAAAAAAGCTTTTACATTTTTCACCTGAAAAATAAGCACCACTCCCAGAAATGACTAGCTTTCAATGAAAAACACTTATATGAGACAGGATAGCAGATATGATACCTGATCTCAGTTCTCTCCCGGAGACTGGGTTACAGCCCAGAAGCTTGGTACTGTGTGTTCTGGAGCTCATGGGGATGTGGGGGCAGCCATCCCTCCTCCAGGGGCACCGCCTTGAAATGGGCAGTCAGTTCTGCTGGCAGCTTGTAACAGGAGTGAGAATTACACCATGGCTCACTCCCACTTTGCAAGGTGCACAGCTTGGAAATGTTCTGATTTCCTACATATCATAATTCCAAACAATTTCTCCATTAAAAAAAAAAAAAGAGGCTATATAATACTAATCATAGAGAAACTGCAGATCACTGAACAACTATTCAGTGCTATTTTGCTTCTTCTCTAAAAAATACAGAATAATTTTGCTTGCCTTAATTTCTTTCCTAGCAGCTTGTGTTTTACCTTTTTCATGTGATTGTGTGGACTCTGAACAATCTGTTTCTCTAATGAATGCAGACAGTAATAATAGGTGGGGAACACATGATGGTAGGTGGGAGCACAAGAGCTCTCCGTCCCTCTGAATAAGAAAGTGGGCAGAGGAGGTAGGAAACCAGCATGGCTCAGCAAGGACCTGCTGGGCATGCTGAGGGCAAAGAAAGGTGTGTACAAGCTCTGGAAGCGAGGGCGTGTCACCTGGGAATAATTTCAAGGATGCCATCTAGACTTGCAAACATGGTGTCAGGAAAGCCAAGGCGCAGGCAGAACTGAACTTGGTCAGGGATGTGAAAAACAATAGGAAGACTTTCTACAGGTAGATTGGGCAGAAGAGACAGGCCAAAGCAAGTGTAACTCCTTTGGTAAATGTCAAAGGAGAATTGGCTTCAATGGACAAAGAGAAGGCTGAGACTGAATGAGTTCTTTGCCTCGGTCTTCAATGGTGGCCAGGATTCCAGTAGTTCTCATATCCCTGAGCCCTGCATCCCTAAACCTCTAGGTGGGGACCAGGGTGATAAATCCCTGCCCCCCTGTAAGGACAGAGCAAGTCCGAGACCGCCTCATGAGACTAAATGTGTACAAGTCTATGGGGCTGGATGGCGTGCATCCCAGGGTTCTGAGGGAGCTGGTTGAGGTGGTTGCTGAGCCGCTCTCCATCATATTTGAAAAGTTGTGGCTGTCAGATGAGGTCCCAGATTACTTGAGGAAGGGTCACGTCACTCCCATTTACAAGAAAGGGAGCAAGGAGGACCCCGGGAACTACAGGCCAGTGAGTCTCACCTCTGTGCCTGGGAAGATCATGGAACAGATCCTCCTGGATGACATGTTTGATCACATGAGGAATGAGCATGTGATCCAAGACAGCCAGCATGGCTTCACCAGGGGAAGGTTATGCTTGACCAATCTGGTGGCCTTCTATCGTGGAGTGATGGCATTGGTGGACTAGGGGAAGGCGAACAATGTCATTTACCTGGACTTGAGCGAGGCCTTTGACATGGTCCCCCACCACATCCTTATCTCCAAATTGGAGGGATGTGGATCTGATGGGTGGACCACTCGATGGATAAGAAACTGGTTGAAAGACCGCAGACTGAGGGTGGTCATCAGTGGCTCTATGTCCAGGTGGAGGCTGGTAATGAACGGCATCCCCCAGGGGTCTGTCTTGCAATCGATGCTCTTTAACATCTTTATCAATGACATCGACAATGGAATTGAGTGCACCCTCAGCAAGTTTTCTGACGACACCAAGCTGAGAGGTGTAGTCAACACAGTTGAAGGAAGGGATGTCATCCAGAAGGACCTCGACAGGCTAGAAAGGTGGGCCTGGATGAACCTGATGAGGTTCAACACAGAAAAGTGTAAGAATTTGCACTTGGGCCAGAGGAACCCCAGGCATCCATACAGACTGGAAGGAGCGGTCCTTGAGAGCAGCCCTGCGGAGAAGGACCTGGGGGTCCTGATAGATGAAAAACTTAACATGAGCCAGCAGTGTGCCCTTGCGGCTCAGAAGGCAAATGGTATCCTGGGCTCCATCAGAAGAGGGGTGGCCAGCAGGGACAGGGAGGTGATTGTCCCCCTCTACTCTGCTCTCGTGAGGCCCCATCTGGAGTACTGCATCCAAGTGTGGAGCCCCCAGTACAAAAAAGACAGAGAGCTGTTGGAGAGGGTCCAGAGGAAGGCCACGAAGATGATCAGGGGACTGGAGCACCTCCCCTATGAAGAAAGGCTGAGGGAGCTGGGCTTGTTCAGCCTGGAGAAAAGAAGGCTGCAGGGTGACCTCACTGCAGCATTTCAATACCTAAAGGCAGCCTACAGAGGGGAGGGGAATCAACTCTTTGAAAGGGTAGAGAACTGCAGGACAAGGGAAAATGGTTTTAAGTTGAGGGAGAGGAGATTTAGGTTGGATGTCAGGGGGAAATTCTTTACAGAGCGAGTGGTGAGGTGCTGGAACAGGCTGCCCAAAGAGGTGGTGGATGCCCCGTCCCTGGAGGTGTTCAAGGCCAGACTGGATGGGGCCCTGGGCAGCCTGGTCTAGTATTAAATGGGGTGGTCGGTGGCCCTGTGTGTGACAGGGTGTTGGAGATTCATGATCCTTGAGGTCCCTTCCAACCCTGGCCATTCTGTGATTCAAGTGTTTATTTGCATCCTTTGCACCTCTATGTGAAATTTATTACCAGGTTATGTTACACTGAAAACCTCTTGGAAAATGGTCAAAAGACTTGCAAACACAGCCTGATGAATACTGCACGCAAGTCCAAATGGTGGAGTCATTATTTGGTTCTTACTCTGGAAAAGCTCTCCACTCAGCAAATGGCTGGGAAGAGACTGGGGTTTACAAGGAGAGCCATTGAGACAGGATCCGTCACCACCTTATCACAACAGTTGTGGCTCCAACAGCTGTCTGAGAAATCCTCAGGTTTAGCAGTTTCCTCTAGAAGCTGGGTAAAATGACAGTTCAGCAATCAGAGGCTGTGGAAGAGGGCATTTGAGTGTGGTAGTAGGCAGCAACCTGGTGTTGCTCCTACCAAAGCTGGAGGCTGAGGGTAGTGGCATGCAGAGAAGACTGTACTAATGTAAGACAATTACAGCTTTCTTCTATCTCAGTGCAGTGCCAGAGCAGTTGTCTTCAACCTTCTCCTTGACCTTACTCTTACTTTATTTTTTTTAATAGTTAATCAATCATACTACTTTATTCTTCCCTGGCATGGCATTGTCCATTGAAAGCCTTATCCATAAAGTGCCTCAGTGGCCCAAAGCCCAATACCACTTTGCTCTATGTCAAAGCAAAAAAAAAAAAAGGCATTTCCATCATCCACCTGGGAGCCAGAAGAGGATGAAACACTATGTGGGGCTTTTTGGTTGTTGTTGTTTTCACTTTTGTATTTGTTTTTGCTTGCTTGCTTGTTTGTATTGGCTGTTGCTAGCTGTATTTATCCAGGTTGATTTTCATTAGGTCTGACGTGCCCTTATCCTCCAATCATCCTCTGGTTTCCAGTGCAGTTGTCACATGACTGTTTCTAAACCACCTGTGCTCATCTGGATGCACCTGAGGAAGGAGTTAATAAATATAGCCCCAACTTTACAATCATGGACTTGTTGAAACAGTAAAGTTCATATTACTGCAGGAATTTCCTCAAAATTCAAAACTGTTGTATCCCAAATACTTCACAATGCCACTTCATTTCCTTGTTTAAGATAAATACGTCCCTTCTGAAATATCAGCCTTTACCAAGTCCCTACATAAATTGAGTTAAGGCCCAATTTTCTCCAAATGTTTTTAGTGAGCAAAGCAAAGAGTCATTATCTACCTACCTGTGGCTTTGTTTTCAGCCAGTAAAGCCCCTTGCTGCCATCCCACAGCCATACTGAGAACCATTAAAATGGATGTTTATGAAACAAAATATGGTCTTCCTTTGCCCCTGGGCCTGAGGGTCCCTCTTGCTTGATGTGTTTGTAAACAAATCTCTTTTGCCAAAGTGGCTGCTTTCTGTTAGGCCTAATTAAACACTCTTGGTTTCCTGTGTTTGAAAGACCTGAATGCTGTCGTTTCACCATGTCTAAATAGTCTAGCCAAAATAACAGTTCATTTATATTTACATGAAATAGATGTAAACAATGACAAATCTACTACAGTAACTTGTATGTGGAGAGATAACCATAGCATTTTGGTTATGGGAATAAATCAGGTGGGCAAGTGCTGTAATAGAAGCTGGGAAAATACCAACACTGAAACGCTGAGATAAAAGGAGGGGGACTACAGGGATATATATTCCTCCCATGGCTTAAAAACACCTGAATACCTAACTGAAGCTCCTTTGTAGAGGACAATGTGTACCCGAAAATGAGAGAACCACTTTTTATTTATAATCAGGGGTACCGCTTAAGGTATTACTTTTGTTTTCTGTCCTTATTATCTTCTCTTTGTAATCAGCTAGCCTCAAGTCCCTCCATTCCCTTTCTAAAAATTTCCTTAACATTTTACTGAGAATTTTCCATAAAGATTTTATGGCAAGAAATCTTTATAACTATCCAGTGAATTGTTGATCTGCCTTGCAGACTTTTGTGTTCACCACCATCTATCCATCTTCCCACCATGTTTAGATTCTGTTAGCCAGAGGTTCACACTGTACAGAGGAAAATACAAGTGTCATGTGGCACACAACATAAATTAAGTTGGACATCAAGTTGGACAAATCCAAATCTTCCACATAGATGAAAGAACATCCTGTGACATACTCAGTGATGTAATGTGTGAGTATTTATAAATCAGTTGTAGCCCCCCAGCAACTTCCAGTTGGAATCCATGTCCAGTTTGGAACAGGAGTGAAATTCACATGATTTCACAATTTGTTTACAGGGAACCTATGAACAGTGAAAAGGGCCAGAAAAACGTGTGCAAATTATCAGCTTACAATTAGCATTCTTACACTAGACATACGCAGGTAGTTTTAAGCTTAGTTTCAAAACAGATCATCACTTTGAAGGCTACAATTGTCTTCCACAGTTTTTCCACTGAATAATTACTATGGTAAGGATCAAATACATTGAAAAATTAAAATGTCATTGCATAAAATAATCAATGAATAAAATAATTGTTACATAAAATATGTTCATACGTAAAAAGCAATCTGCTTTGCTCTGATTCAATTTCTTCCATCATACATAAATATAATAATGAAACCCTTGCTCTGTTGAGGATATTGTGAATGTTGCCGTTGACTTCAGTGGGGCTCAGTGGAGCAGTATTTCCTCCTCGGAGTTGATTAGTGGGGAGGTCAGATCTCATAGAGAAGACCAAATACAGACATTGCATGCTAGCATTATGAACTCTTTAATCTTCATACTGTCAAATGATTAAGATTTTGCACCATATTTCTTTCCAGTACCACGTGAGCATGCTTACTTTGTTCACACCTCTAAAACAAATCAGCAAGATGGGAGTGAGTTGAGTTTTAAAGCAGTTTATCACAAAGCCAGGGGTACTTATTACTCGGCCAAGGAATGAACTGCTGCAAGAATGTGCCTGGAGCATGATGCAGAAAGAAAGAAACTGAGTATAAATGCATTGTTTTTAATTCCTTTTTTTTTCTCCCTTGAGATTGAATGTGATGAAACTTGGATCTGCACAAGTTATCATGTTTATTTTTCCAAGCAAATAGTCCAGATCATTTTATTTCCCAGCCTTGTCAGCTACTTGTCAGATAGTACAAGGGTCCACATTTACACTAATAGAAGTAGTTTGTTTTATATGGTCATTTAAACTGATCAGTTTAACTATCCTCAGGGTCGAGGATCAGAAATATCACCAGAAACCCTCAATTCCTTCAATTTTTTCCCCTTGTTATTTCTTTCCAAACATGTTAACCCATATGAGGTAGCTTTTATTTCAGACAGGCCTAAGCAGCACCTCTCTAAGTTACATCTCACTGCAAAGAGAGAGGAACATCTTGATGTAAAAATTAAATGTAACACACTCAATACTTTTTCAGAATAAATACTTTTTGAGGCAATGTTTTTCTCACTGAATGCTTGTGAAAGTTTTAAATCACTAAATTACAGAACGAGGAAAGAACAGAGAAATGAAAGTGTGAAAGAAAACAAAAATTTGCACTTTCTTACTGTGGTTTCTCAGAAGTATGCTTATAGCTACCCTTTTCCATTGAAAGCAAAGGAGAATTCAATTCCAAATTCTGGCCTGAGAACAGTTCTTAAAGGGAGAGTTCCTCTGCTTCTCTGTTATTAATGTACTATAAGTGATGTTACACTTACGCAACTGATGAATGATAAAAGGGAGGACATAGTGCCAGCAGAGTTTCTAAGCAGAAGTAACAGCTGGAGCTATTTGTTGCTATGTAAAAAAGATGCTTGCAATCATTTTTCTCCAAGTAGAATATTTTTTTTTTTAGGAACTGCCATCAGTATTATAACTTTTTACCATGCAACAATTTTGAAGACAGTTTTCCAGATCTAGAAAAGTAGCAGATCTAGAAAAGCATCAGCAGCAGAGAGCTACTGAACGGAAGGACAGAAAGAGAAATTCTCTTACCAACAACAAATATTTGTATCTCATCCAGAATATCACTCTAGTAAAGAATCAGTTCTAGAGTACTCCCATCTGCTGAGATTATACAAGCAGAGGCTGTAGCCTCCTCCAAATCACTCTCACACACAGGGTGTTGAAGGCAGCTCACAAAGACAACTTCCTTTCCTGACCTGTAGATACATTTCTTGTTGCACAGTTGTGCTGAATGCTCTCAGGGAATCCAGGATGTAATCCAAAAGCAAACAATTTTTCTAATGATATGTTATGATTCACGGTGCAACAAATTCTTCCAATTAGCAACTATAACAGCAAGGAGGAAGTGAAACAACTGGAAAAAAACAACAGCACAAAAAAAAATCCCAAACATGTATATGAGGACTCTCTATCATTACACACAAAGGTCATTCAACATGACCTTCCCTTAAATTTTGAAAGGAAATCTACTTTTCTCTACCTGCTTCGGAAGGTAACGCTCCAACCTCCCTGCAATCTCTCTTGCAGAGGAAAAGCCATAATCAAACTCAAATGCAGCTATCCCTTTTTCAAATCAGTGCCTAATTCATTTCCATACAGGCAGTGGCCCTGTGTGCACCTCAGGTCCCCAGCCCCAGGCTGCTGTGTCAGCCAGCACCACACTTAACGCGTCTGAACCTGTCATCACCCACAAAGGCACGATCTTGTCATGAACTCACTACAGCAGGGATCTCCTAGCTGTGCCGCAGCAACTGCGAGGTGCAGGAGAAACCTGAGCAGATAAGATTGTTATCAGTAAGATGTTTCTAGTCTAACAGACTCACCACAGCCTCACTACTTTCTCTCCAGCAGAAGAATGAAACTATTTTTATCATTTTCACTTCAAGTTATCAATGCCGTGTGGTTCTGAGAGCTTATTTTGATTTCAGCATTGTCCTGAATCATTCTGTCTACATCAGCAAATGCTGACAACCTCCTTACTGGCCTCTCTTACAGTGAATGCTCTTGTCCAAATGCATATTGCTGGAAAGGTTGGATCGAAAAAGCATATTCCTTGCACGCATATACTTCTTTCCAACCTGTGTATGAGTTCAAGCACTGTATGCTTCAATTCTCACATTTCCCACAGATTATCAGATAACTTAAATTTTCCTTTGCATTTCAGTTGAGGGGCCGCCTGACTCAGACTTTTTCCCCTCAGGAGCCTTCCCCCTTCTCAACAGCATTCTTACATTTCTAGGTTATTTTGCACAGCTTAACTCCAGCAAAGTTTTCTCAACTGTCTTTTTCTGCTGGCATCAAATTCCAGCCACAGGGCATGGCAATGGCTCCTGAGCTGTGGATCCAGCCTAGCCCTGCAGCCTCGTTCTCTCCAAACACCACCTGTGATGTGAATACTGTGGTCCCCACTCTCTCAGGAACAACAATAAAGCCATTAACTGGTTAATGGCCAAGGCAGTACCAGTTCAGAACTTCTCGACTGTTCTTCCATTAATGCACAAACTGCCAAATCAAATTGGATGAAAAAAACAGTGTTTGCATTGAGGCAACAAAAGCTGGGTTGGAATGTTCTTTTTCTAGCCTGCCTTTAACTGCTGTCTGACAAAGCTGGCACTTGCAAATCAACATTGCCTTCTGGACCAACAGCTGTTTCTCAGTCATTTAAAGTAAGAGTAACTCCCATCAGTTGACTGAAAACAGAATAAAGACAGAATTGGCTGAAAAGTAGCTTGCCACCAAAGTCTGTGCTCACTCCCTGTAGTCCTTTTGCTGCATGGACAGTTCTTCATCCTCTTGATCTAACCATCAGCCAGGGGAGAAAGCATCCTTCTGCACAACAGAAAAATCACATGGGTGTAACTTGCAAGCATAACTTCTATGTGCTGGGGCCACATCTAAGACAGAATTTCACTGCTGCAAAGTAGGACTCTAAAATCTGAACTGACTAAGCAAAGAAGAAACACATGGTAGCCAGGTCAAAACTGCTGTAAAACTTGTGCAGCTGGTTGAAACTAAACTCTTATGTTTGGTGCGGCTTTTTTCTTTTTTTGCTCTGATCTTTGGTCTGTAACAAAAGACACAGCAGATTTTGTCTAAAGTGAAAGATGAAGTTGTAAGTGCCCAGTGTTTCCAGGTCAAATGCTTTGAGACTGATGGCTCTGAGGCAAGGACAGATGGGTTCCCTGCTTCCTTCCTCAACCGGAAGCCCGGATACCCTGTGTGAGCCAGTGAGAGTCCAGACTGCCCTGTGGAGGAGTGCATCATGGAAGTACAGAGAAGCTTGAGCCTAGCTTGCATCTGACACCATTTTTATGAAAGAGCGGACCTGGCAGCTTGCTGCTGTCCTAAAATATCCCTGGTTTTGTTACAGCAGAAGTAGGAGGAAAACGCTGAAACATTTGGTGATTCCAGATAGAAAGTTGTTTTATAACTTCCCCATGTCTATGAAAAAAAATAAAATAAGTGTGAAGTCATGTGACATACTTCGTAGAAAAACTACAAAAGCAGGAGGACCCAATGCTACTTAGCAGCATCCTTGTTTGCATATTTAGACTGTAGCTTGGGATTATTTTTCTGGGGAGGGAAGCAGTTTTCATCCTCTGAGCTACTGGCCTATAAAATACTCATTACCATAGTTATATGAAAGTTTGTATCCTGGGCTAATGTTCAGTCAGCAAGGTTTGGCAAAATTGCAGAATTTCTGAAGGGTGCCAACTCCAGCACTTTATATTTAAATGTTTTTATGTGGTATCATAGCAATCCTTGCTACCAGAGAACTCTAAGCATAGATCCAATTTATACATATGCCTATATGCACATGTGCTTAGATATGCATGTTCTGTTTAGAAATTAGGGTGGGGAAGAGGCCATATAAGGGGCAAGCAGGCCCTGGGAGTGCCAAGCAGCTCTGGCATGACCAAAGGTCTCCTATAATACATCTACTACAGTGTGTGAAATCTTTACCACAATCTCTCTTGTGTTGCTCTGCACTACTAGGAGCTTTAATAAACTGGGGGTATTACTGAGTGAAGACACACATCAGGCCCTCTGCCTTGACAGGGGCCTGCAGGATGCCAGTGCTCATCCTAATGAAGAGGAGCCTCTCTTGGACCCTGAAGGGTCTACCCTGCGGGGTGACCTCATTGCAGCCTTTCAATACCCGAAGGGAACCTACACCCAGGAGGGGTGTAAACTCTTCAAAAGGGCTGACAATAGCAGGACTAGGGGAAATGGATCCAAGTTGAAGGAGGGAAGATTTAGGTTGGATGTTAGGGGGAAGTTCTTTACAAGGAGAGTGGTTAGGCCCTGGAGCAGGCTGCCCAGGGAGGTTGTGGATGCCCCGTCCTTGGAGGTGTTCAAGGCCAGGTTGGACGGGGTCCTGGGCAACCTGATCTAAATGTGTATGTTTGGTGGCCCTGCCAGGCAGGGGGGCTGGAACTGTATGATCCTTGAGGTCCCTCCCAGCCCGGGTGATTCTGTGATTCTGTGATTCTGTGATACCTTGCTTAATAGGTTTGCTGGCTCCTTCTTCAGTGCATCTGAGACAATAGCATCAGAAGCAGCCCTGAGAAGAGCTAGTGGCACAGGGGGGCCTTGCACAACTTTTTCTCTGAAATTTCTGCTTTTTTTTTTCTGGATCTAACATTTTCTGCATTAATTTTTTTGCATTTTCTGCATTTTCTGTTTCATTTCAAAGCCTTTTGTTTTACCCAGACTCTTGAGCAGCAGAAGTGCATAATTCACCCCAATGTCTAAATCATGAAGGGAGAGGAAAGCAATGGTCATCCTCCCTTACAACTAGGTCAAACATTTTCCCCCTTCCCTGCATGCCTGTGGGACATAAGACCTTAATTTATGAAGTTTTCAGATGCAACATGGTCAAATTTAATTTCACTAACACAATTCAACTGAAGGCAATGTTGCTGAACCACTCACTCCGGCCTGGACATTGACATTTGGGCCATTAGCCTGTGAAACATTTTGCAGTCCTAAATGACTTTTGTACCCCAGTGATGCAGGGAATGACATTTTGCTCCACATACAGCCACAGCCCTGAACGGCTCCCCAGTCACACTGCTTTTATGTTGTTGTTTTACTGCAAACATCAGGAGAACCCTCCTGTGTTAAGCCCATGAAACTGGGACATGATGAAGCCCCCATAGATGTGCTTTGGCTTATAAATTCTTTCTCCTATACTGAATTCTTGTCACCTTCTGTTGAAGTGCCCCAGAGTTCAGTATATAGGAAGTGACCCTCTCAGTCTGGTATCTAGTCTTCTTAAAGTAAATCTACACAATATTCTCAAGTTGAACTATAAACAATACCAAATACCTTGATGCATCGCAACTGGAGGAAACAAGCCCCTGGTGTTCAGTGGCTAGCAGATGACCATACTTGTTGGTTTGGGCATACATTTGCTATTTAGGACCATATTTTCCTTCAGGTCTATGGGAAGATCTATGCAATCAGAGAAGTGATAGCTTTTACAAACATGATGAGAAATTTTCAGCCTCTTATCATCTGGCAATATTATTTTCTGGCAGGAGGCAGGGAAGAATTTGGCACAAAACAAATCCATCCGGTCTAATATAATTATTTCATTTTGGGTATATCTTAATCCTACCTTCCTGCTTTTTGCACTGCTTTGAATCACTTGTATATAACAACAGTTCTCTGCCAGAGTGTTTACAATTATCAGATCAAAGAGCACTATCTGCCCTTGGTTTTTCTGTGATATTACAGTGTGGAGAAAATAACGTCAAACCAAACAAGGAACATCCTGTTGTCTTGTTAGCTCTCTGACAGAAGGTAAAGCAGAAGAAGGAGGGAGCAGCCCCAGCGCTGCATCTCTCTCCCTGCTGATGACTTGGGAAATCATGTTCCAGCTGGTCATGCAGGCTGCCTATGGCTGGTCACACATGCAAGCACCAGAGGAGCTAATACAGTATAATCCAAGATTAATAAGAGAAGGAAATCAGACAGACCTTTCATGAAGGCCTCTCCAAATGCTAGAAAAGTGTCTCAGCTATTTCATCTTAGAGTAAATTAAAAGTATCCATCTTTCCAAAAACAGTATCTGGAGGCGAAGGGGCACTCTGCTCCCTCAGGATGCAGAGCTAATGTGGAAATGCTCTCTCCAGAGAATGTCTTGCTGGAGACATACATATCCTTGCATATCTTGCTGCTGTGACTGGGAAGAAAGATTTGGTGCATGAGTCCATTTGGTGACATCCCTTGCTCACTAAATCTCAACTGAAAGAGATGTAAAGGAATCAGAAGCAGCAGAACTGAAGTAAATGAAAACTCAACCTGGTGGAAGAGAAACTCCAACAGGTGCCCACTGCCATAGCTCTTAGTGCTTGCTTCTGCCACACTCCACCAGCAGGCCAGGCTGCTCTCATATGCCCTGAAGAACACCGGAGAGGATATGCACTCCATGGAAAATGCAAGAAAAAGTGAAGGGGTTTGGCAAAAATCTTTGATTATGAAGACTGCTAGGATATAATACAAAAACACTGGAATAAACAAGAATGAAATTGGCATCTCTGCTACACAAAATGTGCCAACATTTTTAAGACTTGGCTGCCTGAACTTTAGCCCCAGTTGCTAACTTCCCTATAACTATGGTAATGAGTTTTTTCAGGCCAATAATAATAGCTCATGGGAGAAAGAAGAGTATTTCCCCACACAGATTATCTTGATCTCCAGCACAGCACTGGCTATGTTTTTGTAGGAATGTAGCAATATGTTGGCTTTCTAACCTCAAACTCAATGTATATATCGCTGCACAAGGTTTGTTTGCACATGTTTTTTTTTTATAGCTTGCGTGCTTAATTACATAATGATTTATGGCTGTCATTAAGTACTGCTGCTCTGCTTTTGAGAGGCTCCAGGAGAGAATGGAAGTGGCTTGGAAAGGCTCCATCTCTTTGCCTTGTGAGGAGCAGAAGGATTCAGAAACATAAACCTTGTTGTAGTCTTCCATGAGCTCCTATGGAGCCTGTTCTCCACCCAAGTGGGACAGACAGGCAAGGACACATAGAGCTGATCTAGCTTCTGCTTCATTACATTGACTTAAATGCATATTTTCCCTATGGGACTTTCCTGTCCCTGATTGGACTCCTGCACATTCCCAGAGCTGGAAATCAGCACAGACTGATGAGCTCTTTCTTTGGTTAGAGGAGTGTTAAGGTGGTTGTGAAAGGGTCTTGCAGAAGGCAAGTTCCAGATTTCCACGTATCCGGAGGTTTAAGTCAATTACACTTTAAGCCTTTAAATGTTGACTTAATGTTCTGGAAAGTATCAGGCACCATTAACCTTCTTACATAACAGCAATTCATTTTACTGACGCTTTGAGGACATGGCAGCAATGCTCCTTTTCTGACGTGGTCCCTGAAATCTCCCACCAAACCGTCACACTGCTTCCTTCATAAATGATCACAGTGAGAGGGACAGGGAAATGCCAGTGCCTGAAATCTGCTCCCATGCACTGCAGGCATGGATGGGCAAGCTTGCTGCAGGGTCATCATCTCTCGGGGGGGGGGGGGGGGGGTTCTATGCTAGGTGCAGTAGAGAGAGGCAGTAAAGCATTTCAACTGCAATAACATGACATACTGGAACAATGGTACAAGGTCAGAGAGTCTGTGGAGAGTTTGATTTTTGCTTTGTTTTGTTCTGCTTTGTTTGTTTTCCTATTAGGTAGTACAAAAGTTACTAAAGTCTGGAAAGTGATGTAGGAAGCTCTCTTTCTACAGAACCCGTTGACAGAAGGATTCCCCATTTCCACCAAAACCACTTAGTATTTGTGCTTACTGATAGTGGGCAGGCCAGAGGCTTTAGAGCTCTGAATAAGAAAGGCAGATGCACATGTGTGTGAGGAGGCAGATTCTACAGAATATGCTGTGTCAAGTGGCCTCAAACTACATTTGTCCTCAGGTTCTGCTAAGGTACAGCAGCTTTCAGAGGAAATTGGGCATGCATGTAGTTTCAGAGCACTTTAAACATGGCCCATGTGGACAAAAGCTCTGCTCTCAAGGAGAAATGTGGGAAAAAAAACCCTTGCGCTTGCAGGTGAAAAGCTGGCAATCCTGTAGTTAATATCCCCAGAGCTGTCAGCAAACAACTGCCCATAAAACCTGTCCTGCTGTGCATGCATTCCTAATTTTCATCTTAACCCTGAGAGATCCAAACTGTACACCCATTACTTTTTCTCCTATTACCTTTCCCAGAGGTCTTTGGGTGTTATTACACACCAGGCTCCAAGTAGAGAGCAGCCTGAGGAGGATCCAAGTCATAGTTTGATAGCCAGATGTATTGAGCAACAAGAAATAAAATATTTTAACAGCAGTAACACTGGGATGGCATATGACGCTTTAAAAAAAGGATTGTATCTTCAGTTTTCTTTGCTCAAATGACCTCAAATTTGGCCTCTGATCTACACTTGGAGAGCAAGATTTTCAGGGAATTCCACTATTCTGATGAACTAATTGAGTATGTCTGCACTACACAATGCAACGTACCACAGAGCTCCTCAAACTGATGTTGGATGAACTGGCTCCCAAACCAGAAACAGCACAGCTGCCTCTGGACAGAAGAGTTGCTTCCAGTATCCAAACTCATCTCTGTACACGCTGTGCTACTGACAAGAAGTCTCAGCTGGAGCTTGCTCAGGACCAGAAAGGCTCAATACTGCCCTGTACTGACATGTCTCCAGAATACAGACACCACTGTGAAAATACTTAAACCTCATTTTTAGTTCAACTTCCCAAGAAAGCTAGGCTTCTGTAATGACAGTATTTATACCCATCCGTCAGTTCCACATCCTTCTCAACATTTTCTGAACCTGCTAGTTTCCTTCTCCATTAAATGGGATGAAGGTGAAGACAACATGTGCAATGGCACTGGATGGCCCAGCTCTTCCAGCAGCTGCCAATGGCTGCTTGGTTTCTCTGACTCTTGTGCTGCCGCAGCCATGGAGACCTGTACTCATGCAGAAGCCTTGAACAAAAGAAACAAAATTTGGGGCTAAGGGAAAGAGGAATGCCAATGCTAGGGTTTAGTCTAGATGATTTATGAGTGTTCAGGCCACTCCTGCCAATTTGGGCAGAGATTTCTGTACTGGGCTGACTCAAGCATTCGCTTTCGGAAATAGTCCAAAGAAATTCCTACTAGTCCTTTCTAACAGTCTCCTAGAAGGCAGAGACCAGGGTTATTTGGAAAGCCCAGCTGCCAGAGCCAGCCCTGCACAAGCCAGCATGAGTCCAGGAAGGTTCGTTAGCTTGGTGTTAGCACTTCTTCGAGGGTGTGATTGTGATTCCATTCAGAGGCACGCCTCTGCAGCTGCAAACAAGCACCCGCAGGCTCCAGAGAGATGGATGGAGAAAAATAGGAGTGTAATTTATGCCATATCTTCTTATCTCCTCTTATCGCCGCCAGGATGCAAATTAGTCATAGCTTTAGTGATTACATAAGTATACCATTAATTTTGTTCATATTTCCCCAAAGAAATCAGCAAATCGTTAGAACAACTTGGACTTGTGGATTTATTTTCCAAGCATCATGGACTACTGGCAACTCTGGGTGAAGTCATTTATCATTACACAGCAAAGGTAATCAGGTTAACAAACCAAACTTATTCCACAAGAGAGAAACAGCAATAAACGAATAGGCAGTGACAATCAAAAGCCGTAAGAGGGTTTGAGAAGAAAGTGAATTTGGTTCAGCCTATTGTTTTCTGCATCACATTCTCTAGAACTGCCTGAAGATTCAATTATTCCCATCCAGAATATTCTGTTATGCAAAGCATTATTCAAAAATGGAGAAACAAAGGCTGCATATTCATGGATGGAAAAGTGTTTGAGAGAGTTCATCACAAAAATGGCCAGAGCTCATGATTCTGAGAGCTGACAATTGTCCCAGACCAGGGGACATTCAGCCATCCAACTCTGGCTGAAGGATATGCTCACCACTGTTTCACTGGAAGGAAAAATAATTTCAAAGATAAAACTCTGCTGTGTCCATTTTCTGTGTGCAAAAATAGGAATGAGGAGGAAAGGTACTCTTGGAGGGCATGTGAAATCCCCTCAGAATAGCTTAGAGAGACATGAACTGTGCCAGTGAAGTAGATTTACAGGGCTACTGAGCTGCCCTGCCTCTGCCATTGCTAAGTGCCAACCTGAAAGAAGCAACTCCTTAGATTCCTGATTGAGCTTAGGCAGGACCTGACTAATGCTTCTTCAGACCATGGGCTTCTCCTTTTTGCAGACCTGGGGTACAGGACTGGTAGAAAGCCAACAAAAGTTAATGTCTGCCTTAAACCTAGGAGGAGGAACAGGGCTCATTCTGTAAATAAAGTGTAATTCTTTCATCTTCCCAAAGAATATCCTCAGCTGTCTGGGCACAGGCTGATAAGTGCCAGGAATCTCAAGCTGACAGCTTTATTATTTGTTTCTTGCAGCAGACACCTGAACGTGCAGAGGGAAAGAAAGATGCTCTTGCCTGAACACGGTGCTGCCAAAGCTTTCCATGATACAGCCCCTCCCTATTAGCACTGAGTGAATGCAGGCCCACACAAATCCACTCCATCTCCCTTTAGCCTTCTGTCCCCCTGTGGCTGAATGGCACTGGCCATGCCACTGAGCAAGCAACTGGAGGTTCCCCATGGAAACAACCAGCTGCAACAGGCCTGATGAGGTCCCAAGGTGCAGTGGGGGACAGCAGAATGGGAGAAATGTGCTAAAAAATATGGGCAGTGTATCTTACCCATGTTTTATGCCTTTATCCCAAGCTTTATGAGGAATGTCCATTCAGACAACTGAAAAACAGCTATCAGGAGCATGCCTTAAATCCTACTAGTCTCAGGAGCCTCTTTTGATTGCTGATCACATTCTCCCTCTGCACAGGCCTGTCTCCAGGCTTTCTCTTGAAGAAATTACAATGATTATAAATAAGAGAAAGAAAGAAGCATTAGAAGAAAATAAGTCTAACCTTTCAAAGCAAATAACTGCAAGGAAATGTGCTTCTTTGGTATTCAAGGTGTTTTTCTGAACACTTTTCTAAGGTTAGAGGAACTAGATGACAAATCCCTACCTGATCCAACTCACCTTTCGGTCTCTAGCAAAGCATCCTCCCACCACAGTGTGTTCAGGAGACCTTTGTGCATTTGAAGTGTCAGAGCCAGGGTGACCATACTTCTTTACATGAGGTTGCCATTCTCTGTGGACTTACTGAAGACTGATATTTCTTATAAGCTGTTTCTCCATTATCTGGAGTCAGCACCATCACTGCTAACCTGTGCTGCATGTGTACAGAACTTAAGATACTAAGCACCTATGTTTACAGGGGGCAAAAAATGTTTCTACACCGGTGAAATAATGAGGATGGTGGTCCAGCCAAGCCTTCTTACTTTTTTTTTTTTCTTCTTTTCTCTAATATTTTGTTACTCAAGAAGTTACTTCAACAACAGATCTGTGTTCTGTGGAGCTATAATCATTTCTACACTTAATTCAGAGCTGCAGCAGACCTTCTAGAGCATTCTTGGACTCCTTTTGTAGTGAATCATTTCCCTCTCTACTTTCCACTTATCTGACAGATTTTAAGTCCTGAGACATTTAAGGCCTAACGCACCAGAATGGTTTGTTATATTCTTACTTCTAAGAACAAAAAAAATTTCTGTTTGAATGGTAATGGGAGAAGCCAGTTTGATTTTCATTTTATTTAGGAGATATTTAGTTGAAGTAGTCACAGAATGTAACAATAAAAAAGCCACAAACTTTGACTCTATATCTAGGTTACATTACAGTAACAATCATATCTCAGTAACATTCATAACCTCATCTGCACCAGCCATCTTGCTTCATACTGCTTCTATTCAGAGGTTAAATACTACATCTAGCATACTCTGGTGGTAGAGGAGATCTTTAAATATGACTGAAACAATTTACTTAGCATATACTAGTCTTTTCCATTTTCTTTGTCATACTGTGGTTGCTGTACAGCGAAGCAACTCCAAAGAAATTTCTTTTATTTATAGGTCAACGGTTAGCCTTAAATTACAGGGAGATGATGAACTATGTAAGTACTGTTTAGATTATTCTTTTGAAGATTGGAAGTAGATTGTATTCTTATATAAGAATTGGCCTTCAACCAACTGATTTTCTTTGCAGTTTTGTACAAATGATTGTTTCCAAGCTGAGATTTGCTTTACAGAGTTCCAACTTCAAGCACAGTTTGAAGACAAGCTTTAACTTCTTGAAAATGAAAATTCATTATTAAACAGTTTTCTAACCATGAAAAAGGAGAATGGGAATAAGTGGAGAAATCATTTTGCTGTGATAAGAATGATTTTTCATAGCTAAATTATTGTTCTACGCTGAGAATTTGAAAGAATTGGGGTAGTTTTACCTTCTCCGTCTTAGACTTAGACAATTAAAAGTTAACAGAAGGTAGACTAAAATTAAATTAAAATGCCAGTTTTTTGATAATACAGGAATAAAAACTGCAGATCTGTCCATCATGATTTAGATCTAAACAAGAAGGTAACAGGGACAGACTCTGGAAATGCTGCAAATGCTGACTGCAACAACCTTGTCTTGAATACATGAATAGGATAACTGAAAATGACCCTACAACACAGGTGTAGTGGCATGGGGGAGCAGGATTCTAGGTGCACACATGGATCCTGAGAGCAGGCTGGGACAAGTCACAAGCCCAGAGAGGTGGCCTGGGGAGACAGACTGCATGACAGAAGGCATCATGAGAGTGTGCAAGGCTAGTGCAGTCCCTGGCAGCGAAGGGGCTAAACCAGGCACCACCGCAGCCTGGCACTGCCCATCATCTCTCCTGCTGGCATGAGATATGAGTAAGGGTTGAGTGCTGACAGTGCCTTTTGCCTGCTTACAGTCTGCTGCATGGTTTACCAGTCAGCAACCATGCAGCCATCCCCACCTCCCTTAACACATACGAATGACAAAAAGCAGGGTTCAGCACAGCTTTGTCTCCTAACAGGGAAGTGAGCAATTTTCATGCAGGAAGGTATGCCTGCAGAGCATGCCAACTCCCTGCATTTGCTTGTGCCTACTCATCCTCCCACAGTTGAGCAAGAATAGTACCTGATCACATTGCACATGTGGCTCGCCTTCTCCTGAAGAAAGCATTGTAAATTTCAGCTCCAGAACTACTTTCCCCATCCTACAAATGTCGGGCTCCTGCATACCAGTTCCTCGCTGCATACCAATTCCTCAAGGGCAGTCCTCAGGACCGGAGATGTGTACTTATTAACAGCCTTCATCTTCAGGGCAGTGAACACATAACTGCCTCTTTGTTAGCTAGGCTGGAGTTAGGATTGCTTGTGGGAGATTAGAACAATAGACAGTCTTTCTCACATACCCTCCAGTGCTGGCAATGCAGAAGAACCAACTGGTTCCCCAGTGTGGCATTCTTGCTCTTGCTCTGTGGCAGAGCTTGATTCTGGTCTGCCTGACTTCCATGCACGCCAAGCAAGCTAAATGATGGGCAGCGTCATTGCACTCCATCTGCTGTGGTGCATGCAGCTGACGTTTAAAACCTATCCGTGACTCTTGCTGCAGGAGGCATGTTCAAACTACTGCTTTGCATAATATTGGAAATCAAATGCTGGCAAATGTCTATGCTGCTGGACTGGTTACTGAGTGACATGTTTTTAAAACACTTGTGGGTAGGCATCAGAAAGAGAAAACCCAACTTTAATCCAACCATATGGATGTCCTAGTGTTCCTCAATGCCACAGTGGACAGAGGAGAAAGAGATCAAAGTAAAGGGAGAAATATTGCAGAACTGGAGGTGTGGAAAGGAAGGAGGACTGAGCAGCAGGAAGGACAGGCCAAACCGGACAGATTGGCAGAGAAGAACTTGGCTCCCAGAAGCATGTGCTGCAGGCTGTGCAGTGGTGGGGCTGTCTGGGAGCTGCAGATATATGAGATGTTCAGCACCAAGGCCAAGCTCTGCAGCAGGGCCTACCACCAGCAGAGATGCCACAGGGCCACCACATGAGCATCAGCATCCAGACCTGGGAATCTCATCTGAGTTGTCCTCTCTCAAGTCAGATTGCTCTTTGTCTCTTTGCCTGTAGAGGTTTCTCTGAGTTGTTCATGGGTGCTTCTAGCTTGAATCAGTGATTTCTGGAATCCTTGGCAGGCTAGCAGTGCAAAAGTTCTGATGTCCTGTGTACATGGTCCAGCAGACCAGCACTACTTGGTGTCCTCTGCACTGCAGTGCTTTTTGCTCCAACAGGCATGAGGGGACAACTGTTCCCAGTGATGTAAGCAATAGTTCGGGCTGTTTAAAAGTACCATATGCCCTGTTCTATCAAATTTCTTAGTGTGCCTGAGTCTCCATATATATGAAATCCTGGACAAGACTAGGTATCTTTGGCTGCTCACTGCTGTGTCCCCACAGAGATAAGCACATGTGTGGAGAAACCGTCATGCAAAGCACCAATCTGGATGTGTCTAAGATCACAAAGTCTGTGGCGTAATTTCCAGTGTGTGGAAACCATGGGAGAGGTGGGGAGGGGGAGGAGAAGGAATTCTACCAGTGATGCGATACCCAAAGCATACAGCTATGTCCAGTAGGGTCCTACAGCCCAAAGCCAGAGCTCACACAGCAAGATCAGCAAGAAGCAGGCTCAGCATGGGCAGCATGGTTGCTAATTGTCATTTGAAGGAGGGGGAAAGCCATTGCTTGCAAATGGCCCCATCTCTTCTGCTGGTTTCCATTTGGTACTTGGCCAACACAGACCAGCAGCGTTGATCCTCTCATAAGAAATGTGTGGGGAACACATGCTGGAAACTGCCTCCCAAACCGGGGATGGGAGAGGGGAGAGGGACTAGGCCACCTATTAGAGGTTAGGGAACACAGGCCAGTGCCACTGAAGACTTCTGTCTCTTGTCTCAGTCTTCATGATGTAAGGTTTCGATCTCAGTAGGAAATAAATTAAAAGTCAACCCATGCTGCTGCAGTGTGGTTCTTCACCTTTGACATCTGCAGGGATAACCCCCTCTGAAATGGAAATCATATGGATCTTAAATCACGTTCTTCAATTTCTTTAAAGCACATTCAGGACACAATTTTTAAATCACAGACTTCTGCATTTGCAAATAACTTTCAACACAATTACTGGGTGCAAATGAGGATATACTCTGCAAATGATCAATTACTTGATTGCAGCAAATCAGGCTGGTAGATGTCTGTGTAACCTCACTTGAATCCATAAGGAGTTGCAGCTACAATTACGGGCATATTAAAATTATAGCATGAAAAACAGGAAGTGAAGTGAAGGATGCTTAAAATGTGGAGATAGTATTCTGTATTACTTGGCAAGTAAGCCAAATCTGCTATCCTCTTGACTCTTACATGTAAGAAAGCATTATGATAGCACATTAGGATACTGAGTAATACCTAGATTTTACTTTCTTTGCAGTTCTTCCTCTCTCTAAATGTACAGCCTGAAAACATTTCACTGCTATATGAGCATAATTGTATTTTTTCCCCCCATTTTTAATGCAATTTTTATTGTTTGGGGAGATAGCAATATTTATTAGACTACATCTTTCTCTGATGAAGTTCTTTATTTGTACACACTCCTTTACCATGCTGCACTGGTGCCCAAGCTCAGGAGGATGAAGTGCTGCATGTAGCTACATAGTTACCCTATGCAAGCTAGCACTGAACAGTGGAATGCTTAAAAGCTCTCTCTAGAAATGCTAATTATCATTGATTGCTAGTTCAACAACACCTCAAGTACAAACTTTTTCTAAAAAAAAAAGTTGTTTCTTTTTTGATAATTGCCCTGTGCCTTGTGGTTTGCTCAGATAATTAATGTGCAAGACACAATGCCATTTCTCCTGAACAGCTGAAGTGCAAGTAGGACTTCACAGTATGGGACCTTACAAAAAGATCTTTTTCAGAAGAATTCCGCTGCCTCAGTGCGGTGCCTCCGTGATTGTTTTTGCTGGAGCTTCTTGGCCATGTGAATTGCTCTCTGTTTCTTTTATAAACCACAGTAGCACACAGGAGAATCAGATCCTTGGATTGAGGAATGGCTTATGAAAGGATAGCAATCACTTCTTTTCAAAATGGTTTTGGTTATTTTTTTAGAGAGGAAAAAAAAAGAAAAGACATGAGGTCAGAAGTTTACCTCCAAGTACAGCTTTTTGGCCAAGGACAGTCCAGATTTGACCCGCAGGGATTATCACATTATGCAGCACGCCTGTGCCAAGCACAGGAACAATACCACACCAGTCCGACTCCTACCCGCAGAGCTGCAGGCAGGGCCAAGTGGCCGTGCAGAGGAAGAAGCCGGCACTATCCAGAACGTGCTGTTCAGTGCCGACCCCACAGCACGAGTTCACAGAGGCCTCAGAGGCTCTCTGACACAGCTGCTAGGAGGTATTCGCAGAAAGGAGGCGTGAGTTTGTTGCTGAGACTCCTGAGCAGGTAGCGGCTCTCTCTGAACAGCTGCTGAGGGGAGACAGCGTAATGCTCCAGCCATAATAATCAGCTGGAAAGCCGATAATCGTGGAAAGCCCAAGGAGATCTGAGTTTCTTAGAACATGCAGTCCTTGCAAACATCCCTCTCCCCACTGAGCAACCATGCTGACTATAGTGTAAGGCAGAGGTGAGCATCGGATTTCTGCACATTTCTTTCCATCTGCTTCCCATCAGCTTAACCAGCCCTGGACTCTGAGCAGCACATCAGCACATGCTGCCTCTGCTCCAACAAACAAGAAGGCAGCCTCCTGGTAGGCTTACTATTCCAGCTTCTCTAATGTTACCTTCTCAAATGATTTTCTGCAAGAAATCCTTCTCCAGATAACTTACCATTAAGAGAAAGACAGCATGTGGGTGTAACTGATCATTTGGAAGATAATTTTAACTTTCCTGTTCTGTTAGACTTAAGACATTAAGCATTTCTAGTTCTACGGATAGAACAGAAACGTGGCAACAACTCAACTCAGCTGGCACTTAACATTTTTACAGGTGGGGGAAGTTGTGAGGTAGCAAAATGGCTTTGTTTCATACTTGCCTGGTACTTTCAGCTTTGCCTAGGGTTTTTTTGTTGTTCTGAATAATGTAGCCCTTCCAAATGAACAGAACTGTTACTTTGCACAGAGTTGTTCACTATTTCTCCCTCTTTTTCCCATGCATACCTATTTGTTGAATATGCAAGAACCTTGTCCTACACTGTCACACAATTCCTTTCTTTCTTCTGTTTGGACACTCCAACTGATACTCTCACCTCAGAAGAAAAAATCAGCTTCCTGATTGGTCTCATCTGCTCTGAGTGCTGCTATCCTTCACTCCAGATCCCACACTTCATCTGAAATAGCAAACATCTTAGCAAGTCAGTATTCTAATGAAGTTAACTGTAGTCCTCTGAATTCTCTTGCTTAATGCACCACTCCTTGCCATCAGTGCAAAATAAGCATTATTTTTATAGAAAGATATCTAACTTGCAATAGAATCTAATCCTTTGGACATTTCAACTACTACAGCTAGTTTCACAAGAATAAAGGGAGAGTGTTAATTTGTCATGAACTTTTACAGTAGGAACATGGTATAGGACTGGAAATGACTGTCCAGAAACACTGTTGCATATCCATCCTCGGAGGTTTTCAAGGCTTGGATGGACAAACCCATGGCTGACCTTGTCTTGTGTTGGGCAATATTCTCATTTTGAGCAGGAGTTTGAATTGGATAGTCTCTGAAGATCTCTTCTAAGCAGTATTTCTAGAATCTAATGAATTTATGTATGTAGATAAGCAAGAAAGACATGCACATTGTCTTCAAGCAGGCTCAGTTAGTCATCTTGAACTGAAAAGCAAAACATTTATTTTCAGTGAAGATAAGCTTGGGCAAGAATGATCAGCAGTGTTAAAAGAGTGGTGGCAGCAGCTGCTCTATTAACACAGCAAGATGGCAAATGAATAATTGCTCCATCTTTGTAGTCCTGTTCCAGCTATGGAAATATTTGATTGTTTTTTAATGACTTTTTAATCAGCTTATGTGAAATAAATTATAAGCAGGAAACCTCAATAGGAACCTCAGCAATAATGCAGGAAGAGATGTATGTCTGCATGTTGGTTTTACAAAGGAATTCATCTTGATTTATTGTATGTGATTTCCACTACATCATGCCCTGTACAAGCCTATACAAAACTGTAGCAAGAAAAACATAAAATCTGGCTATTCACATTCAAAGCCATCTGAGGCTAAGTGCAGCATCCTTTTTGGCTATGAGAAGATGCAGACTTCCACACAGCAGTATAAATTCTCTTGCCCGACCTATGGTAAATGGGGGTTGGACTCGATGATCTCCGGAGGTCCCTTCCAACCCCTACGATTCTGTGTGTAAACTAGTGTGCAGGGATGCTCTGTCTGGAGGAAAAGGCTGCCATATAAAGACAGTAGCCAAGGACACCTTTTCTGATTTCTCAAAGTAAGGTCAGTTACATTGGCTCAGACTCTACTGGCAGGAGGGTATCCTGGTCTACAGGCTGAATAATTATCAAAGATTAGATGCTGAGAATACTCACAAATTGAGAAGACTTGGAAAATTCAGGGATTCGGTAAGAAAATTACAGTAAGTATGGAAGTAAGTGCCATATACTCCAGAACAGACAAAATACTTGTTACTGAACCATACATAATGTTAAAGGCCCTTCTTGCTTACTGTCTGCTTGAAGAATGCATCATAACTATAAAAAGTTCATTGTCCTTCAAGTAAAGTAAAAGATGTGTATTGAACTGGTGTTTTTCCTAACTCCAACTCTAAGAATAGCATCTACAGTAAAATACACAAAAAGAAAGTTCCTATAAATACAACACTAAAGGCAGTACTTAGTCACTGAGAAATGAACAAAGAATTTTCCATTTGTGTTACTGTAGCTAGTAAAAGTTTACATTTGGATTATTATAAAAGATTTATATAGTGCTGTAAATTTATAAAACTCTTTCCAAACATAGATATAACATACTCCCTGTCAAAAATGCCATGGAAGAAAAATGTAAGATGAGATACAGGAGGAATCCCTAGAAAGAGTTAGGCACTATAGAGTCCTGAAAGCAAATGTTAAGTGGATGTCAGTGCTCTGGAAAATATACAGCCTAAATGTTCAGTTTCTTGCATCAGTTCATACATGTACTTATCAGTGCAGATTTGGGCCTGATTTCTCCTCTATACTAATAATAGCAGAAAGATTATGCTTCTTTCACTGTACCACTCGAAACTTGCAGCAGGTAAAAATTGGACCACTGGTTTTGAAGACTTAATACTGGATATTTTAAAAATTAACCCAAAACTTAGATATCCCAAACTGAAAAAAGAAACTTTTTTTTTTTTTACAATAATTTCTACGCTGGATTTTTCCAGAATTCAAAATTGCAATATCATTAAAATATTTTCTGAGCCCTGTTTTGAAAATAGACTTCTGACTGAGGCCAACTGTACTTGAGACTTAAGAATTCCATCCATGCGCTCCCACACATGATGAGACTTGGGAACGCAGGCTTGTTCTAAGCCATCTAGCTAGCTGAAAATATGGAGCATTTTGGAGAATTAACACTAGAAATATTTGTTAGAACAATCCTATTCAGCCTGTGTATTTTCTCAGTTCTCATTGGGTTTTACTAGCACAGTAGTTTTTATTTGAAACTCTCTGTTTAATTTTCGATGAGTCAATGAACCAGTAGAACCCCATTCCATGAAAGCTTGTTTAAAAGTTTCAGCTCTCAAATCCCTAAAATACTATTGTTAGTTCTATGATTTATTCCCAGGGTCTGGGCTTGAGACTTAAGCTGGGAAACATTTTTCCATCTCTGTCATTTAAAATATGAAACTCCACTTGTGCAAGTGGAGCATCTTTGGGCAACAGGAAAGGAAAGAAAAAATGTTTCAAAAAAGCAAAAAAATAAAGAATAAAAGAGAGATTAGGAGGGAAAGAGAGCCATGAATATGTCTTATCTGCATACAAATCATGATCTCAAAAACATACTTCAGTTAAAAGCAACCTTTGTATAACTATCACTTAATTCTAGCCATTTTTGGTCATGGTCACATCCATTTTCTGATGCATAAGTATTTCCTGAGACCCTGAAGATTTAAAAAAAAATCCATGTGGTGGACCAATAATATATGTATATATATTGCCAGAGCTCTTTGGATAGCTCACTTCCTTTATTCACCTTTCCAACAGCAACAGTACTGGCCAGATTACAGTGAAGTAAAAGACACAGAATTTCTCATGGGAAAAATGTTGGTTTCTCTGACAATGTTAAGAAACAGTATTAATATAATAACAATTCAAAGGTGCATCTGAGGGCCAAGATCTTTTGCAGCTCTGTGGCTGTCTCTGAGCAACTAAAACCCCTCCTTTTCAGCTGCACAGAGCAAACACCTGTGATGTTCTGGCACTCTTCCCCGCTGAAGTGTGGAAATTTGAAACTCTTCCAGAACATGAAGCCGTGGCCTCATCTTTTCTTTATCACATGCCTTCATGTGCAATATTTTCCCAGTTCTCCTAAATCCATTGCTGCTTTTTGGTCATCACAGAATCACAGAATCACAGAATGGCCAGGGTTGGAAGGGACCTCAAGGATCACAAATCTCCAACACCCTGTCACACACAGGGCCACCAACCACCCCATTTAATACTAGACCAGGCTGCCCAGGGCCCCATCCAGTCTGGCATTGAACACCTCCAGGGACGGGGCAACCACAACCTCCCTGGGCAGCCTGTTCCAGCACCTCACCACTCGCTCTGTAAAGAATTTCCCCCTGACATCCAACCTAAATCTCCTCTCCCTCAACTTAAAACCATTTCCCCCTGTCCTGCAGTTCTCTACCCTTTCAAAGAGTTGATTCCCCTCCCCTCTGTAGGCTGCCTTTAGGTATTGAAATGCTGCAGTGAGGTCACCCTGCAGCCTTCTTTTCTCCAGGCTGAACAAGCCCAGCTCCCTCAGCCTTTCTTCATAGGGGAGGTGCTCCAGTCCCCTGATCATCTTTGTGGCCTTCCTCTGGACCCTCTCCAACAGCTCTCTGTCTTTTTTGTACTGGGGGCTCCACACTTGGATGCAGTACTCCAGATGGGGCCTCACGAGAGCAGAGTAGAGGGGGACAATCACCTCCCTGTCCCTGCTGGCCACCCCTCTTCTGATGGAGCCCAGGATACCATTTGCCTTCTGAGCCGCAAGGGCACATTGTTGGTTCATGTTAAGTTTTTCATCTATCAAGACCCCCAGGTCCTTCTCCGCAGGGCTGCTCTCAAGGACCGCTCCTTCCAGTCTGTATGGATGCCTGGGGTTCCTCTGGCCCAAGTGCAAATTCTTACACTTTTCTGTGTTGAACCTCATCAGGTTCATCCAGGCCCACCTTTCTAGCCTGTCGAGGTCCTTCTGGATGACATCCCTTCCTTCAACTGTGTTGACTGCACCTCTCAGCTTGGTGTCGTCAGAAAACTTGCTGAGGGTGCACTCAATTCCATTGTCGATGTCATTGATAAAGATGTTAAAGAGCATCGATTGCAAGACAGACCCCTGGGGGATGCCGTTCATTACCAGCCTCCACCTGGACATAGAGCCACTGATGACCACCCTCAGTCTGCGGTCTTTCAACCAGTTTCTTATCCATCGAGTGGTCCACCCATCAGATCCACATCCCTCCAATTTGGAGATAAGGATGTGGTGGGGGACCATGTCAAAGGCCTCGCTCAAGTCCAGGTAAATGACATCAGTCACCCTTCCCTTGTCCACCAATGCCGTCACTCCACCATAGAAGGCCACCAGATTGGTCAAGCATGACCTTCCCCTGGGGAAGCCATGCTGGCTGTCTTGGATCATGTGCTCATTCCTCATGTGATCAAACATGTCATCCAGGAGGATCTGTTCCATGATCTTCCCAGGCACAGAGGTGAGACTCACTTGCCTGTAGTTCCCAGGGTCCTCCTTGCTCCCTTTCTTGTAAATGGGAGTGACGTGACCCTTCCTCCAGTCATCCTGGTCATCCTTTGAGTCCTCCATTGCTCCCAGAAGTGGCTTCAGCATTCATGGCTGGCTTTGAGGGATTTATACAGTGGAGGTAGTTCAGAATGCACAGTGGCATGGTTTACTTCTGCCCAGGCTATGCAACTTTATCCTGTGTCTTTCTTCTGAGATTCATCAGAAAAATGAGAGCTAAATGTCAGAGGAGCAAGACATGCATAACAGCCAGGTGATACATTCCTGGTGTTAGAATTGGGATATGCAAAGACAGCGAGGACTCTGTTTCACCCAGAAAAGCATGGCAGAGAGACAGCACTTCAAGTGATTGATATCAGCCTATAAAATTAAACTATTTGGAAAATAAATAAATAAATAAATAAATAAGTGTGTGGATTTGTTGTAAATAACTTCTGTTCCCTTTTATTCCTTGGGATCCTTCTGTAGCTCAGTGATTTACCTGAAAACAGCTTGATATCCAATAATATTAGATAACAAGTACCATAAGTGCATATCCACTAGCACTGGTATGTGCTAGGCATGGCACCTGCTAGTGTTAAAGGTAAGACTGGAGCAGAATTTAAAGACCAAGTTCAGGCTGGAAGGAAGTCTAATGGTTTATATAAGTAAGGCAACTGATCAGGCAGGGTTTAGCTCCACTTGTTCAAACTTTTGGAACTGCAAATCATTCACCATGTAATACTTTATAGCAAAATAGGTGCAACTAGAATAGTGTCAAAACCAAAACTTCTCAATATTTTTTACAAAATCCACATAACACTCAAAATGCCCACAGTGTTCCTAAGTGATCTGCCAACCTTCATAAACAAGAGCTTCTGGGAAGAATCAAAGACAGGCTTTCAAGTACATTTTGGTGTTTGAAGATGCCAGCAGTATCTAGCAGGATTTACAAATATGCCACTTACTAATTCTGACTGCAACTTAGAATTAATGACACCAATGAGCTAGGATGCTTTTAAAATTCAGTGATGGTGTTTTCTGCATTTTAAGACTACAAGGCAAATTTGAAAACCTGGACCTTTCACTGGCAGCTGAGATGCCAGTGCTCAGCCCACGGCCCACATATTTCTGTGAATCTGAGGTTGCAGACCCAAGCTCTGACTGCACAAAATATTCAAGAAACCTCCAAGATGAATTAACATGGAATTTGTTCCTGGTTCCAGCTAGTGTTCATTTTCTCTCGCTGTTACATCTTGTAAATGAGTGCTAGCTCTGTGCATGTAAAACATATGAACATCCTATTTGTTATGTTGTATCTGGAAGTAAAGCCTGATTTGATAATTATACCTTTACTGCAGTAAGAAACAAAGATTTTCTATAAATTCAGTACCATAAAACAAAAACTTATCTTTCAAAGACTAATAGGTTTAGAAACATTGAAAAACAAAAAATGTGTAGAAAGATCAGTAAAAATGAATTGGCCAGATTGTTCTATGAATTCTCTCTCACTGGATTTTCCCAATGTCTTTCTGAAGAAACCAACTGTTAATTGGCCAAAAGGTCTGCTATTCCCATCAAGCAAGTTCTGTTTTAGGATATATGAGAAGGTTGCTGAACATCATTTGGAGATCATCAGATATACCTACAGTGTTGTTGAAGCGGAGAGTATTCCTTTATGTTGACACAGGCCAATTTTCAGAATCCTCCAAGACTGATGAAAAGACTTGAGTTTCTCTGGAAAATTTTTTACAAAGCCCAAAGGAGTCTCCAAGGTTCAGTAATTAGATGTTATTTATTCAGAGTACTATGTGCAACCACACTTTTCATTCATCTTTTAGCCATAAAGCCTTGAGAGGGATTATTCATACTCATTTCCTTCAACTTAGCTTCAAGAAGCACCTTGGATATGTGCCATTTTATATGTATTGCTATTGAAGATGCAGGCTGAGAGTGATTGCTATTTACTCATGAACATTGTCCACTGGTGGGGAAAAAAATAAAATAAAAAAATAAAAAGTACAGTGAAAACAAAAACCAGAAGCCATTTACTGGCATTCTACTAATGCATCTTTTGCCAAATTGACCCATTTACAGTCATGCTGACTTCCCTTTTAAAAGTATCTTCAGTGGTGGGTAGATGTCACATTTTAAGCTATAAATGCACAGGCATCATCTGCAAATTTTAGTATGTCTAGTCTCTACACCCAGTGTTGTTTCATTAAAACAAGATCAGTGTATTTTATCCATCCCTTCGCAGTGGAGAGGAACAAGCATCTAGGAGAGAAGTTGTAACTTCTGAACAGTAAATGTTAACTGCCTTGAAGACAGGTGGCTGGTTATTTCAACCTGACTTTCCAGCTGCTAAAATTAAACTAAAAAATGGTTGCAAAGCACAGATTCTCTCCGCACACACACATACACCCAGTGTTATTTTGATTTCTGAGCCACCAACACAATTACCAGAAGAATATAGCTGAGAATGGAAGAAGCAAAAAAGTTTTCATGAAAAAACTATTAGAGCTCTCCTGTGAAAACTGGTGGAAGCCAAGAAGAAAATTGGCTTGAACCTATGTGGTATCCTGGCTCAAATGAAGTCAGTTTGACAATTTCAATTTAGGTGATCTCTGATTTATTTTCTCAGCAATTTCCATTTAGCATATTTAGTGTTGATCTAGTAGCTGTTAGGCATCTTTCAGCTATGCTTGTGGTATATGCATGCTGTACAGCAGTTACCAGCGTAGACCTGTCTCCGCACCCCTATAAGATTGTGGAATGTCAGAAAGGAGTCCAAAATACTTCACCTTGGCAAGCAGGCAACTATCTCATTGCTCACAGCTTCCCAGAGTTGACCAGCAGGCCCATGCACTGGTTTCTTGTGTCTAAAAGTAAGGTGCCTACATCAGTACTGTCAGAGTGTTTTTCTTTCAGAATGGTGGTGGCCTCATGCTAGACAACAGAAAATGGAAGACATGAAACCAATTCTTACCATTCCCTGAAGAGTACTGACACAGATCTTCCAACTAGTCCAGTCAGCACACCGAACACATTTCATTTCTGAAACTAGCTCACCATTTGTAGTATGAAGCAATACTATCAGCCCAGAAAGAAACCAGGGCAGGCAACTTTACTCTGTGATCATGTGTTCAGGCTGGTCTCCTATAAAGCCAATGACCCATCACTGCTCACTGCCTCACTACTTCATCTATCAATTCCATTAGAAATGCACAGACTGTTCTGGGAGCAGAAACAGGAGTCCCATTCCTTTCCTCCTGTCTACAGCCATATCCTCCTCCCCTTGCTCACCTCCATCCATCATTCACCTATTGTCTTCTAGAATGAACTGCTTGCTACAACACATTTAATGATAGCATAATGTTATCCTTTTTATTCAAATTAGGTGTGCCCTATGAACACCTTTAGTGTTGAGCTCTCCTGTTGGCAGACATCTAGCTCTTTGTTCCAGTATGCTTGAATACCTGTTCAGTTTTAAACTTCTCTTCTCTGCTGAAGTTGTGGCATGCCATGGATGAAAAGAAGTGAAACATAAGGCATCTAGGAAAGTTTCAATTAACAAGTAAGATGCTAGGGGAATTTAGATGAGCAGGACCATTCCAAAATTTTTTGAGGTAGTGTAACTAACTTCTTCCTAAGCCTAGTTAAAGACCCAGCTCTATGTTTGGATACTGCTGTTAGGAGCTTGAGAGAAATTATGGGTGTTAGCTTTGATTTATACTGACATTGCAAACCACTGGGATTAGACAGCAAACTGACAGCGTTAGGGAATACTTAAAGAAGAAATTCCAGTGCCCACTGTGACATCTAGATGCAAACTGAAAAATAAGATTTTTGTAGACCTAATCATTTCCCTGTTCACAGTTCAAAAAGTTTACAGTTCATCCGTTACACCCCACATTAAAAATATCCTGCAGTAACCATTCAACTTGCTTCACTTCATAAGAGAATTGCTGCTATCACAGCTGCATTTTGGTTGATTGCTTCAAAATTTTAGTAGCATATATTCACTTTTGTAAATCCATATAAATGTGAACACGCATGCATGCAAATATACACAAGCCATGTCAGATTGAGTTAAAAATAATACCACATTATACTTTTCATCCTGGCTCTTTCTAACAAATGGGATGTGGTGGGGGTGGTTGAGGGGAAGTTCTGTAATTATGATGTAAGATCCACGTCCAATGAATGAACCAAATTACTTCAGGCAATGTAAAATATCAGAGCTACTATTTGAGGGTTGGGTAAATATATTTAAAAGGAGGAATTTCAGGGAAATTTTTGATTATCATATTATTATTTCTAATTCTTGACAATGTTTTAAGTATGGCATTTCAGACATATATATGATCATAGATAATTAAAAGATTGTAGGCAACATCTCATTTCCTTTCTTTTACTTTTCTGATCTTCAGAATAACAGAATTCTCTCTGCTCGCCCAGCATTCCAAGTAGTAGTCTTGGCATTGTGATAATTCCTGTACTGACTATCTGTATTTTCAATTATACAGGAATTAAAATTTCAAAATTTCAACAATTTCTGTCTGCTTCAGAATTATTTTCAGCTTCTTAGTGAATACTTCAGCTAAGTCTGCACCAACAAGACTGCCTTCATACTCCCAAACATATGCTTTGCATTTTCCCACAAAGCCTTCCAAACCCCTGAAAATTTGAGTCAAACTCTTATACTCCCTTCACATGTGTGCTCAAGACTAGTGTCCTGGTGCTTATAGCATCCGTTCCTTTCCTTTCTTCACAGAAAAGGAAAAGTTCAGCTGTTTTCTAGGTCTGTTGTGCTGTCATAGATCTGACAGCTATCTTTCTTCACCTAAAATGTTTCTCTATGAGCTCAAAAGGAGTGCAGAAAGCACCTGCATTTGCTTCAGTATCAGATTGTGAATGTGCACTGTCAAAACCTTTGAGATACTATAGACCTCTATCTGTACGTAATGCCATGAGTTATGCTTCTTCAGTTGAACAGTTGCATCACCAAGATGACAGGTATTTTGTATGATCCTCATTCTACTTGGGCTATGAATAATAAAGTCTTACACAAGTTACGATCATTGTAAAACGGAAAAGCATTAGAAAAAGTCACAAAGCACACAGTGTTCCACAAAAGAAGCCAAGGTCCCAATTACAACCTGAAAGGAACACGTAATTTGCACATACAGAAAGGAAGGCTTGTCCCTAAAATTTGTGTAGTACCATAAATAAATGGAGAAGCACATGAACCAGATATAAAGCATGTATTTCAGGCAACCACTGAAAAACCAAGATGGCAAAAAAGCAAATTCAGTTGCTGGCCACAGGAACCATGCATTCTTCAAATTTCTTATTTCACCTTTCCAGAAAAGTACTAGCTCATGCAGGCTATATTGGCCTTTCTCTGTGAGTTTACGTCTACTTCACTGCCTCTATATCTACTGAAAACAACTACAAATAGTCTCTTTGGTATTGGATTATTATAAGGATTTCAATGGATCAGCAAGTTTAGAAAAACAGAAGAAATACTGATTCAGCTTTGGCCAGTCAGGGATTATAGTCTCTGTTCAATGTGGTTCTTATAATGGAGAGCAGGAATAATTTGCAAATCCATACAGCTAGTGTGTGATGAATTTTACTGAAAAAAATAGATCTGATGTGAATAAACTTTTAAAAATCAATATATAAACAGTTCAGAGTAAACATGAACATAATGATATATCACATTTCTTTTTACTCTAATTCAGAGAGAAATTCTTTAGTATTCAACTCTTCTGTTGATGTCTGCCAAAATCAGTAACCCACACCCTGCTTTGAGAAACAGAATGCTGAATCTCCAGAGACACTTGAGAAAAGAGTGCTTGCAAGTATGTGAAAAACATCAGAAATCACAAGAATAACACAAATTCTTCATCATGATCAATGATAACCTGACAAATAAGAGCCCTAATCTTTTTTATTCCCCCTCCTTGTCCCGCCATTCAGTCTCCACTACCCTTTCTCCATTTGGCTATGAACATCAGAAAGATTTCCCACTTGCTTGTTGAAAATAACACATGTTCCTTGGCCTGCCAATAGATCTGATTGGGATTTTGCCTTTCAGTATCTCAATCCTCATATCCAGTGAACCCCTATTTACTTCTTCACACATCAGAGCATATCAGAGCACCAGATTCTGGGATGCCTTTGCATGACACATTCCCCGCACACTCTTGTCCCTCCTTCTCTGCATTCCTCTTTCCCGTTTATTTTTTTTTAACCTGTCTCTGCTGATGTCCATTTTGCTGATGCCACTCTACTTCTTATTATTGTCCTCTTACTGTAATCTTCCTTATGAAATTGCTCCATTATTACTAGGCAGATACAAAGTGCTGATGACTATAACTTGCAGTCACAACCGATCTAGTTGATCTTCTTGAGTAGATGCAGATTATAATGAACGTACAAAGAAAATTTCCAGCTGCTCTTCTCAGACAAGAAATAGATTGGAAAAAAAAGAGGGGTCAGAGACATATCCTGTCAGCTCTCCACAGACCACAAGTAAACACTTCAGGAACCAGAATGGAACCAGGAGCCACAGACTGAGCCCTAGCAGGACTCTATTACTTCTAATTACATACTGGTTTTGCCCCACAGATGTTTCACTTTCCTTCTGAAGGGACAGAATGCCTAGAAGATAATCCTCATCACACTTCCTTAACCACACCTAGCTAAATGCATATATTTAATTCCTGGAAAATTTCCCTTTCCCCATAAGCTTGTTCCTCCTGTGCTTAAGCTTTTTTTTGCGGTACTTTTGATAGTATGATAGGAAAAACAAAAAATGTAGATGGAGTAAAACTGAGCTGACTTCAGGAAGTCCAGATGTCTGGAAGGCATCCAAATATCTAGATCAAAATCACTTTTTGGTCTAGAAATCTATCTGGAACATCATGCCAAGAATATTAGCAAAGCTAATTTTGGTAGTTTTTCTTTTTTATCTCTCCTGGAAACATTAGAAAACCAGCCTTTGACATTTCCATTTGGAGTTCCACACAAATAAGGAAGTAAAAAGGCAGAAGAAATGAGAAAAATGAACGGTTGTTTTGATTGAGGCTTGTGAATAGACTCATTACAGACTGTATGTCCATTCACTTGCTCACCACTAATTTAGGACTCCTGTCAAGGCAGAGTCTCTGTTAAAGCTCCATTCATTGTCAAACACTCTCTGATTCCTCCTGTGATAAGCAGTGGTCAGCTGAAGCTTAATTTAGTTACTTGAGCTCTTATTTGTCCTCTCAAGCCCCCTTACTCCCAGATTTGTCTGTGGTCATACATGATTAATGCTTCACATAGCCAAGAGTTCCAGCTCTAACCCATAGATAATGCTCAGCCCACATATGCAGACCACTTCCACATCTTCCAGCTGCCTGAAACACCCAACCCATCTATGAAACTGCTCTCATCATCTGGGCAGCCACAAGATAGTCAAACTACACCCTTTTCCGTCTCCTCTTTTGAGGATAGCAATGGCTTTTTCTCCAGATTTGCTAATTGAAAGCACATCTCACCTTCAGCTCTTATAACACTGCTAGAAAGATTGTTCCCCAGTTATTTATTTTTGTTAAGCTACCTCCATGGACTAGTCTGTGCCCATCAATTCCAGGACAAGTTCCCTATCTTCAAAACTACTTGTGCTCTAAGTCAAGTTTCACTCACCTCCTGATTGCTGACTTTTCCCTCCAGAAGAGTATCTTCAAACCATAGGTTTGCTTTTCCTTGCATATTTTACTTTCTGCCAGACAACTTCACTAATGAAATAACCATGGCATTAATTCATCCTATTTCTTTGAATCCTGCCTTAATGCTCAACTTCACACTGTCACATCAGCAGTGGGATCAAGTGCACCATCAGCCAGTTTGCAGATGACACCACGCTGTGTGGTTCAGTCAACACAACTAAGGAATGGGATGCCTTTATGAAAGACCTAGAGAAGCTAGAAAAGAGGGTGAAGGAGAACCACATGAAGTTCTACAAGGTCCAGTGCAAGGTCTTCCACCTGGGTCGTCGGCAACCCCCACAGTCAATAAAAGCTGGGGATGAAAGGATTGACCACTGCCCTGCTGAAAAGAACCTTGGGAAAGTGATGAGTGCCCTTGAAGCCCAGAAAGCCAACCAGATGCTGAGCTGCATCAAAAAGTGCGTCCAGCAGGGTGAGGGAGGTGATTCTGCTGTGAGACCTCATTTGCAGTACTGTGTCAATATGTGGAGTCTTTAGTACAGGAAAGACATAGACCTGTTGGAGTGCATCCAGAGGAGAGCCACAAAAATGATCCAAGGGATGGAACACAAGGACAGACTGAGGGCTGAGGCTGTTCATCCTGGAGAAGAGAAGGCTCTGGGGATGATCCGATAGTCACCTTTCAGTATATAAAGGGCGGACAGTAAGAAAGAATGGGTAGATTCTTAAGCAGATTTTACAATAAGGGCAGTGAGGGACTAGAATATATTGCTTAGAGATGTGGTGGATGCTCCGTTCCTGTTCAAGGTCATGATGTTCAAGGTCAGGCTCTGTGCAACTTTGTGTAGCCTTAGACATTCCTGTTCATTGCAGGGGGATTGGACTAGATGGCCTCTTAGGATCTGTTTCAACTCATACAATTATGATTCTGTGATGTCCTGGATGGCAGTGTTGCAGCTGTGCTGTTGCTGAACTGGGGATGCCCTTGGCCATGCAGGATACCCCAGAATATTTCACAGAGGTCAGTACTACAAACCTGGTGAGGAAGCAGCATGAATATATGGAAGAGAGAAGAAAGGACTTGAGACTAGACCCTTATGGTCCTTTTGCCCTGACTTTTCCTCTGTAAAATGAGAGCCCTAACATTTCTTCACAATAAACAGGCAAGGAGAAGGGACTTCTGTAGGATTGTAAAACACTTATTCATACTCTACAAAATGTTCAGAAACATATAGATTGAATTCATTTAATTGTTCCAGCTCAGATAATTAATTATTGAATAGTAAGTGCTTAATTTCAACATCCTCTAAATGAACTTTTACTTCAAATAAGTGCTTTGTTTAGGAGTGTATCAAAGTTTTTATGTTCTTTTATGTCTAAAGGAAAATGAAGAAATATAATCTGCTGAGGCAAAGAAAAGTATTTGCTTTACCTGACATTAATTTACTGTCAAATTTGGTTTCTATTCATAGGAAAAGCTCACCTGCAGACCACCTCCAAGTGAATTTTTCCTCTTTCCTCTCCCCTCATTTTGCAGTTGGGCCAGCACTTCAGGAGCCCTCTCCTCCGTACATGGTCCATGAACAATAGGACCACAGTCAAAGCATAGCTCTCTGGGCTGGGCTGGAAAGCTGAAAAAAATGCAAATAAGATCCATAAGATCAGAAACATGCTTAACTGGAACAGTGGGAACATAAGGAAACAGAAAAGCTTTGGCAAATGACAGCACTATAGGGGAATGATGCTTCCATACCAGCATTTGAAACTAGGAAGTAAGATTCACATCTTTACTGAGAAGGCTGGAGGAGGAATTAAGACAAAAACAAGATCATCCTATAGTGGTTCATAAGTCAGTGATAATAATGAAAGCTGTAAGAAAAAGGTAAAGGATATCAGTGCCTTTCATTTCAAAATTTTCACTCTAAATTTAAAGTACAAATTCAGTAATTTATACAAACAGAAAATTTTAATTTTCTTAATGAGCAGCAGGAAAAGTGAGGGTGGATTACAGTTGAAGGGCTGAAGAGTGAGCAAAAGAGAAGGGCTGGGGAGAGCACTAGAAGGGAAAAGGAAAGAGGAGTTTTCTGCACAGTGCTTTTCCAGTTGTGATTTGAATAGCTTAATTACCTTTCCACAGAGACTAGAAAATATACGGTCACTAACCACTTATCTAGAAATTGTAAATAATCTGGTAACATTTCAAAGTGAAACATATAAGATAATTTTACATCTGTGACAGATGTTTTCAATCTTGAACACTATTTTTAAAAGATATCAAAAGAAAATAGACACTTATATTGGAATCCTACATGTTCTGTACTTTGGGGTTATTATTTTTATTTTCTCGTAGGACTATGGCTCTGCTCTGAAGCCTCCAAGCCATTTCCTACCTATCTATAAGGAGAGGGGGTATGTGCACGTGTGTTTATTTTGGCCTATAGCTCCATGAAAAGGAAATAAAAAGTTCTATAGAAAAAATGTACAATAAAGCAATTTATGAAGATTTACTTTTCCTTTTCAGAGGATAATCTGACCTGTTAGATGGCAAAACTGTTAACTGGAAACACAAAAGTGCACAGGACAGCATGACCTAAAGGGAACAAATCATGTTGCATATCCCGAGTACTCTGCACTCCATCCCAAAATCAGAGAGCGTTTTGTTAGAGATAAGCATGCGCTGTTGAGCAGTGTTCATCTTACCAGGATACTTTTACTTCTGTCTATAAAAGATGGATGTATGCAGCTAGCTGCTATCGTGCCAGCTGCTCCTGTTCCCTTGCCATTCACGCCATGGCTGCTAGAGAGTCAGAATTCTCAGGATGGGATGAAGATGTGGGGCAGCATGGGGATCTTCAACCATAAAGAGGGCATCTGTTGTGACCATACCTGCACCGAAATATGATAACCAGGCTGCCCAGGGCACTTCAATATTAGTTTCACATTTTAAAGAATGAGGGGCATTATCTGAAAGGGTTTAAGTAGTCTTGCAGCTGTGAAGTCAGTATGTTCCCAGAAGTTTGAGTAATAGAAATCTACAACATCAATTTCAGAATGACACCCTGAATAATTTTCATCCATAGCAATTAATTCACAGCTGTCAGGTATTTCCCAATGTAAATGATTATCAAGTACTTACAGACTACAATTCAATACTTCAGCTCAGTAGAGTCTTTACTGTCGCCACGGCACACACAGAAATGACTATGAAAAAGTCTTTGTAATGCCTTATTCTGTATGGGGCAAACCCAGGGCTACAGCACACCCTGGCAGAAGAAAAGCAGAGAAAACACATGAGGCACAGTGACTTATCCACTGGTACACTCTGGCTCTGCACAGTTGCTGCCTCCCAACGCAGAACCAGTGTTTAGAAGGGACCAAGAGATCCATCACAGCAACTGCCAGCAGCCTGATACACGACTGTTGCCTCCCAAAGAAAAACAGCAATGAGAACTAGGTCAGGAAGATGGTTTTTGAAGGAGCAGAAGCATTGAAACATCCACGTAAGGTAACATTCATGTTCCTCATAAAAACATGTATAAATACTGCATTCTGCAATTTATGGATAGGCCATTCAGTGTCAGAACAATTGGAAAATAACTTCAGGGATTCCCTAACAATCTGAGTTTGTTAACAGCCTCATCTCTGCCTCTCTTCAATATCCTACCAACCCCACCACCACACACCTCCTTTCCTTACTCATTCCGCAGAGATAAACCACTGCCCTTGCCTCCCAGGGATAAAAACCTAAGGGTGAGTGGGCTAGAAGAATGGAGAAAAAAACCCAATTCATCTCATCTTATGGAAACAAAACAACTAAATCCCAATTTGTGTAGCAAAATTGTCTTTACCGAACAACAAAGACAATGTGCTTTGAATAGATATGTAATCTGAGGTTTTCCTAGTGCTGAGTTCCATATGAAAAAAAACCAAACAAGCATAGAAACTGCCTACAAGTAGTTCTAGACCTGCAGGGCTGTCCTGTACAGACTCACTAAAATGCATTTATGAACAACGGTCCTTTTCAACCCAGGCCATTCTATGATTCTATGAAAACAAATCATCTGGTTTAAATACTCATCAGTACTTGCAGCTCAAACTAAACACGGGTGGAAATTCTGCTCTAATTTTTTGGTGGTTATTTTTATTTCTCTATGGACTTCTCAGTTTAGAAGAGAGACTGAGTGTCCTCATCCCCAAACCTCTGCTCAGAGAAGGGCCAGATCTGAAATCAGATCAGGTTTTAATGGTGAAATTGGGATTCCATTCCTCTGAAGGTAATCAGTATTTGAGAACTGTTTGCCAATAGCTCTGACTATTAAAAGATTGTGTTTGTCATTTGAAGGTTTAAGGGACCGAGAATATTGAGAACTCTGGGACAAAACCTGGAATTTATATAGGAATTTCAGACAAGTCTGGCAGTGAAGGACTTGATTCAGATTGGTGCCAGCTGAAACAGAGGAAGAAAATGTGGCCTGTTAAAATCTGAGAAATGGGATTTTCCCAGCAGCTGGTGTTTGTGATAGCCAGCAGCAGACTGGGAGACTTGAAGCTCCCTCTACATTTTTCTCAGCACTGTCCCTTGAGCCTGAAGCTAGCTTCAGGCCTAAGCAAATAGTCCTTGGGGATACCTCCTTGCCCAGTAAGGAGAACCACAGGGGCTGTCTTCCATTTTTTTAAAAATTCATCCAAGCCAAAAATTCATTTAGGGTGTGTTTCAAAATGGGGACCAAGGGCTGGCCATGGCTTTGGTAGAAGAAGAGGACAGAGGAGAGCCCAGAATACACAGGGGAAGGAAACAAGAATGAAGGTACCAGAGTTAATATTCAGGTTTATTTCCATCTAAATGAACACAAACATTTCTGCCAGAAGAAGGGATAGCAGAAAGATCTCATTATTGTGATAAACACTGCAGTCCAGTTTCTTTGACTTACTGAAAACTAATGTTCAAATAATTAAAAGGCTGTTCTACATTGGTCATTGTGATCTGTGACACATTCTTTCAATAATTCAGTCAAATCATTTTCAGATCTGTCAAATGACTTCTTACTGATTAGTCAGCTGAGTCAGGGCTTCCTACCTGCTTCATGAGACCATTATACAAGCATGCTCTGGTCTCCTTCTCAAGATCTCTTAAGACAGCTTTCTCTGCAAGGCTAGCCCAGATGTCCTGGTCTTCTGGGTCTTCAGAAAGGAAAGCTACATCCTTGCTAACATTGAGATATTAAAAGAGGAATCAAAAGTAAAGAAAACGTGACTTTTGTAATTCCTGATGAGTCCATTGGTTGCAGTAGTGAGAAGAGGTCATGCTCATGTTTCAAACTCAGTAATAGCTTTTTTAGAGAGCCCAAACGCAGTAACCAAAACAAAACCAGTTTTTCTTTTGCTCTATGAACCTTGTTTCTGCAAGTAATGATCCTCTGACCTCCAAAAAAGTATCCTAAAATTGCCAAGGATCTTTTCCCCAGGTACACAGCTAACTGGGCAGATTTACAAGGCAGGAAGCATTAGTGTTGACTTTAACAGAGTGCAAGGAGAGCTGCCACACACTTTCACCCAGAGTGCATTTAGCATCATACATACACAACTGGATTCTGAGAAAAATGTTTGCTGTTAATGTAATTAATATCTGCCTAATCATTAATACATAATGACTCTCATTAAATGGTAGGAATCCTGGTTTTCCCAGCATTAATTACGCAACACAAAACATTGCCAGAAGGTATCACTGATGTCAACAATTTAATATGATTCAAATATACATGAATAAGAAGAACGTTCACAATAATATTGTATAATAAGCTATTTCATATGAATTAGGAAAAAAAAAAAAAAAAAAAAAGACTTTTCTTGCAGTATCAGCCATGTGTTTAGTAATGAGGTAATCAGAAGCTTCCCAGCTGGCTGGCTGTTTCCTAATTGCCCATTGCAGATTTATTTCTGCCTCTTCCTTCCAAGGGTGAGGTGCTGGCCTCTCCATTCCAGACTGCTGTGCTGGACAGAGCAGCTAAGTAATTTGGCAATTTCCAAGTCCTTATTAAATTACCCATACTTTTTTTTTTTTTTACCTAGTTATAAAATACAATTGCTGTGCAATGTCTAAGAGAATGCAGAAGACTGATAATAAATTGCAGATCCTGTGTCACTAGTTCAAAAATCCAACCCTGGCAGTGAACGTGGCTGACTTTCTGACAATTGTTTCCATAGCCTTCTCAAGCTGGAAGAGATGGGAGCAGCTGAGCACTGTGGCTGGAGAGCCGGCTGTGCACAGGGCTGCCCACTCTGTAGCACCATTGAGAGAAAAGGAAAATTATTCTGTAAACAAACAGTCATGGAGAAAAGTGAAAATTCAGCATCAACTGAGAGTGTGGAAAAAGGGGTATTGCTTTTTTGTTGTTGTTATTTTGGCATGCATTGTTACTCTGTTTGGCACTGTCAAATACCGACAGTTTTCTCCCAGCTTTTGGCTTTTCTTTTTCATACTTAATTTTTCCACAAGCAAAATGGAAAGAAAGCATTGGTAAAGAAATGGGGTAAAAAAAAAGTTTTTGTTACTTCCTTAGAAACAGCATTTCCATCAAAAGTTATTTCTTCACTCAGTAATTGCTGAACATACCAACTTTTCTTACAACAGTTGGATGAGGAGGAAAGTAAGATTTCATTGCTGTACCAAAAGCTATAGGGAGCTGCAGAGGCTCCCATTGAAAATATTCACTGCACCATCCTCTGATGAGAATCAATGTTAAAACAACTAAAATTTTGATTGTACATAACTTCCTCTGAATTTTTAAATCCCAATCACTTCAATTCTGCTACAACCTTGGAACAGTGGAAAATAGCCAAGCATGGGAGCAGAAAGAGGTTCCCTAAAAATGTGAAAAGATGATGAACACTAGTGAAGACTTCTGCATACAGAATCTGCACCCATTCGGTGAATTAGTCCATTTGGGCTAATTAATAGAGCAGCCAGTATGCACAGTCTCAGTCCAGTTTAAGAGCGACTTTGTCCACTTGAACTTAAACCTGTTCCCAACCAGCTAAAGAAAAGCTGAGATAAACCTGGATTAAATCAAGACTGGAATGTACAGAGAAGGACTGCTTGGAAATTGCATCCCAAGGCACATGCTTACTTCAGCTGGCTGAAGCAATGATTTATATGATGGTGGTTGAAGATGGAAAGTACATATTAACACAAAAAGCATATCAACATTTAATTGAATGTAAGGGATGTTTTGGAAGGCCTTTCTTCATTTTTTATACAGTATTTCACAAGACTGGAATCCTTGAGAATTACTAGAACCAAGAAAAATAGTGAATTATAATGAAATGATGGGAATAGTTCTTGTATCTAAATGAAAACAAAGAGCTGCATGCAATGCGAGTGGCAGAGGATCAAGAAAGGACCTCAGTTTCTATTATTTTCACACATACATACACTCACACACACACACACACAAAAAAAACACCTATTTTTTCTCATTAAAAAAACAAAACAAACAAACAAAAAAAAACAGCAGCACAGCATTTCTAGTACAATAGAACATGTCAGGGAAAGAATGTACCCTGGAGTGTGCTGTGAGTGCTGTGACTTTACAAGTCCTGAATGATTAGATAAATAACTTCTACACAAAGCACAGCAACTGGGGAAATGAAGCAGACATTCTGAAGCACGGAACCATGCCCACCCACACTGATGTTCAGAGGGATCAAATCTCTCAGGACTCCGGTGTGGGTGCTGAACACCCCTGTGACACAGAAGGCTCTGACCAGCGGCAGTCATATCCTATGTATGAAGAGTTTAATGCCCTGATCGTGCTTGTGAATAGAGTTGCGCTGCCTGGGTGACTGAGCATAGGCTTGTTTTCTTGAAAGGTATACCAGAGAGATCAGCTGCATCATCAAGGATTGGCTTATCAGCTTTTTCAGAGCGTACCCTTCCCTGCTGAGATCAGATGACAAACAGAAACAAGTTTGCACTTTTTCTTCTGATATTGTAGAACATCCAGGGGAACAACAGAAGCAAACAACTCCCCTTGGTCTCCTGCAAATGAGGAGACAGAAAGGTCAATTGAGATTATATTAAGCTTCATTTCAGGGCTGAAGCACACACTGTTCTTATCACAGAAATCCTGCATTGCTGCTCCTGTGCCCTAGACCTGCTTGGTACGCATCCCACTTGCAAACAATAACGATAATTTTAGGTATCTTCTATCCAAGACATAAACATAGCTCAATGATTAGATGTTTCATGTCAAGTTAACATTGTCCAAGAGTTAATTCCAGAATGAATCTTTCATGTGAATATTTATAAAATAGCCCGTAACACACTAGCAATAGATTTCCACTTTCTTACTTCCAGATCTCAAAGCAGCATTAAAAGACGTTCATGTAAGAAAATAACATAGAATTAGACTGGCCAGAAAAAAAAAAAAAAAAAAAAGCTCCATATAAGCATGACACAGTTTATGTCTGGGACCTCCTAACACCTTGTTTGGCTATGGTAAGATCTGAAGAATTTAGTCTGTTCCCATCTTAGGCAATCTTCCCCTCTTCTCGTCCGTCTATATAACCAACTGCCACTGAGCCCACTTATATAATTTTATAATGAACAAATGTATGTGAGAAAAAATTTGGCTGGTTAAATCACAGAAAAAACAATTATAGGGGACTCGCTAGCAATGTCAGCATTAGTTCCTTTCCAACTTCCTATGCTTACTTTTAGGAGAGGATATGTAATCTTTCCCATTTCCAGCTCCCACAGCTATGTCACAATTTGTGGTTTGCAAAATTAGAAAGTAATGAAGTATGCTGGCATAGGAGGAGTCCTCAGGAGAAAAATCCAGCAATAAAAAGGCTGGTAATTGCTGCAGAACAAGGAACTGATGGATAGCTCAGCAAGCTGGTTGCAGGTAGGTAGGCAAAGTGACTCATGAAGTCGGCTATATAAAGGGATGAGTAATCAATGAAAACAGAGTGAAAGAACAAATTGTCTCATATGGGAAAGGCAGCTGCAGCTGGAGATCACTTCTCTATGAAGAAAAATAAAAAAAACAGGAACAGAAAAGGAACAGAAAAGTAGTTGGAGTGGAATAGAGAAGGGTAAAAGAAGAAAGCATCAGAGCAGCAACTCTCAGAAGCCAACATCCCTCCTAGCACCAGCAACAGATGGTCATGGTCATGGTCTGAGAAGGAGGCATTCAGTTCCTAAAGCAACATACTTTGACTTATCGTCCACATCCACACCAGTGAGCAAACACAGGGGAAAGAGGCAGAGTCAGCTGCAGATTGTAGCTGAGGGTGCATCTGTTGTGGGCCCTGAAGATAATGCCAATCAGGCAAGGCATATTTGGCAGTGAAGGGGAATGTGCCATATTTTAGGGCAGAAACAGTGTCACGGTGTTTGGGTGCTGCAGCATTCACAGCCCTGTGGTCAGGGCTTGATCAGTAGCAGGGCATCCTCTGGGTCTCCAGCAAAGCAGCCATGTACTGACCCCACGGTGAGGCAGAACATCTGCATGGACCCAGGAGTGCTGGGCTGGCTGTGCTCCAGCACAAGCCACCACGTGCTGAGACGTTCCCTCATTTGGGTTCCTATGGTCTTTTCACATGTCAAATGAAAGCCACATTTTCTGGCTGTGGTTATCAAATCACAGTCAATAACAGAGGCAGGGAATACTGATGCTCTTCAGTACTCTGATGCTTTGTTTACCCAGGTCTCTCAGACTGTTGAAACTGAAGTTGCTCCCCAACAGTTTTGAGTACGGCATTGGAATCGATCCCATTGTTAGTCACTGGCACTGAACAGAAATGGGGTTTATCTTTGTTCTCAGACAGGACAAGCCTGTCATTAGGGGAACATTTCCTGGTTCATGTTGTTGCATTTGAAAAATGAAACGTCATATCTGCACTATTCTTGCTCGGACTCTTTTCTTGTAAACTAAACATTTCCTAAAAGAGGAAACACTGCCAAATCCTTCTAATAAACCTATTGCAGGACATTTATGTTTTCTGCATGCTCCACTGGGAAAGGGGTCCCTTTAAAGCTTTCAATATGATTTAAGCACAAATACTTTTTATATAGGTCAGGAAAGAGAAATGTAATTTCCCCTAGTTTTGTTTGGTTGAAGTTCTCTGTTCTAGCACTTAATTAATGACTCTGGTGAAATGTTTTGAAAGCAGCAATGTTTCTAACCCCAAATGCATTGCCAAATTGAGTACTTCCTGCTCATTGTCTATTTTGGAGAGGAGGCTGAACTCACATCCATGCACTGCTAATAAAACCAGGGAAACTATTTTTATGGCTCTGGAGTTAAAAAAAGGTATGTCTGCCTTAGTACCCATATCTGTCACAGAATCACAGAATCACAGAATGGACAGGGTTGGAAGGGACCTTAAGGATCATGAATCTCCAACCCCCTGCCACATGCAGGGCCACCAATCTCCCCATTTAATGCTAGACCAGGCTGCCCAGGGCCCCATCCAGTCTGGCCTTGAACACCTCCAGGGAGAGGAGGGGAGGGAGGTCACACAGGGCAATGCTACCTACTGGAGTTGCAGTAGTTGGCTTTGACACATCATTTCCTTTTTTTGTATAGTCACTCCTGAAACCCAAGCACCCAGGGAACAGCCCAGATAAGGACATAAGGACCTGGAGTAGAAATGAGGCAGAACTGAGTTCAGAACACAGTCCTCGAGTCTTTACCTATCCCAGCAAGTGCCTGTTCTTTGTTTACCAGTAAATTTCCTCTAATGTTTAAGCTTTTGTGTCCCTTACAAGCTCCACTGTGTCTGGTCCAGGCAAGCCAACACCTGCCCCAGCTCTGGGGCACCGCAGTCCAGAGCGACCCATGTTAGTATTCACGTACAGAGGTCTTCCAAGGTATGTCCCCAGGTGCTGCTCCAAACCAGCAGCACTTCCATCAAAACACCCATCCAGAAGAGGAGGTGACGGACTTTTATTTCATCACATCTGACGACTACCTCTTCAGTGGTCTGAAGGATTTGTGCCCACTATTGTAGTGGCCAAAATTAAGACTTATTCCACCCACTTAATGTGTCCTCCTGTCCCATTCCGAAATGAGACAGAAGGAGAGAGAAACAGGGACTTGCAGTAGATGCTGCAGCCCAGCTGGGTTGCCCTGCCTTATTTAGTGCAGAAGGAGCCTAGAAGAACACATCTATCCACTGCACAAAACTATAGAATGCTTACATTTGGCAGTTATATTTGGTTGGCTTTTCAAATGGGGGAGAAGTTTTTACAGAGGGAAAGGAAGAAGGTCAGAGCTATCACATGAATCAGAGCTATCACATTCTCTCAGACAGCTGTATAGCTCTGGAGCATCTGTTGTGTCTAAGAGGATGATTTTTCTTTGATAAGCTATAAGAATGGACACCCTTCCCATATGACCAACTTGCTTATTGAGGTTGCCTTCTGCTAGGAGAGAATGGTTGCATCCAGATGCTAAGGGGGCTGAGCTCAAGAACAGCCACAACTATTCTAAGTTATTCAGGAGAGACAGAATACATGAATAAAAATTGCAGTGTTTGGCCAAAGTTTCCCCATCTTAGAGACCTCTAATCTTCCGCGGCAAATCTGTCACACACTAGGAATACTAGTAAAACTGTATCTGTGGAATGTTTCAAAACAGAGTATCAACTGTCATAAAATATTCTTAGTCTGCAATGTACTACCTCCTGGAGACAGCTTAAAGAAGAATGCATGAAACTGTAAAACACAAATGTTACCAGAAGAAAGCAATGCTCAGCTACCACCTAGATCAGAAGACCTTATGGAAAATACAAGGATGTTCAAAAATCTTCAGTAGGAAAAGAAACTCTATAAAATCTTATCATGTCATGTCATTCAGCCCCTGAAGGGCTGAATCTACCTGGTAGGCAAAGCATCTAACACCATCTGTCTTGCATGTGCTCTGTGTGACTGGAATAAGTCCCCACTCCAAACCCAATTCTGATGTCAGGCATGCTCATGGGAGTGGTATGGTGACAGGTGAAGCCATGGCAAACAGAGGTGAAATTTCACCTCTAAGTGAGGTTGGCAATTGTTTTGGTATTGATACAGTGAGAAAACTTTCCCTGAAGTAATGGATGATGAAATAGTTGATCTATGCACATGAGATAACTATACGGATATTGAAAACAATAATACAGACTTCAGCTAACAAGAAAACGATAAAGCTGCTATTGCAGTATTTGGTAGGTGTTTTGCTTATCTTCATTGTCAGCACAGCTCTGACTCACTTACTGTTGTTCTGCAGTCTCACAGCATTTGAGAAAATTAATGACCATGCAGGACTTTTCGTTTGGCATTTCAGATTTCTGGAACACAATGACACTGGCTAAATAATTGTCTTGTAAGCATTCGCCTGCAGTGTTCTTGCTGTGTATATTTATACAGTCCATGTAAATTTTGTACTTTACTTTTGACATAGAAAACCTGCTGCGACTTTTTATGTTTAATGCATTCATTCTGAAGTTATTGCTTCACTGCTGCCATTGTCTATTTTGTTATTATTATTTGCTAAAGAAAATAGAATGTTTGAGAAAACTTGTCTGCGTACTTAATCCTCATGTTGCCCTTGCCATGAACTACAAGTTTCAGTGGTCCAAAAAGGGCTACTTTTCCAGGTTTTGGATCAGTAAGAGTGACCTGGCAAAACCACTGAAGCAGAGCCCAAAAGGCCAGAGAGGCCTGTTGGCTGGGAACAAAGAAGTCCAGGCAGTAAAGGATACAAATGCTGAATTTGCAAAGCTGAGCAGTGCTAGCAGGAGGTACAAAACATGAAGGAAGCCTCCCATAAGCTTTCTCTGAAGTTCAACAGGCAACAGTCAAGAAGAAAAGAAACTGGCCTAACACCCTCCAGGATCATACACTCATTTTTAGCTAGATACAAGCTTTAGAAATAGAGATGATATTATTGAAGAAAAAAAATCAAACCTCAGAAGTTAATAAGGAAATGAAACAGAGGACTTGCAGTACTCACCTTCTTCTTACTAAAGAAACATTAAAACAAAATTAATGCAAATGTTTTAAAAATATGGAGTTAAGGATTGTAACGTGTACTGAAATAGTCATTGCTTTAAACTCACACTGCACACAGACTTCATCGAGCTGATGATACTCCTAGTAAGAGTTTTGGGGCACTGGAGAGTCAATGAGCTGATAGGAAAAGCAGGGAAGGGCCGAAGGAACCCAACCATTCTACATGTCATAACTCAAGAACTATTTCTCTGTCTTAAAGGCAGAAACTGAAGGATGCTCTTTTTCAGGGAATCTTCAGGCAAGTAGAGACACTACTGGAATGGGTAAAATATAGGAAAGGGTTTGTGTGTGAAGTCAGCTATGCCTTTTTTTTCAAAGGCAGTCCTTATTAATCAAAATTAATCATAGAATCACCAAGATTGGAAAGGACCTCCAAGATCGTCTAGTACAACTGTCCACATACCACCACCATTTTCCCACCAAATCATGTCCCTTAGAACAACATCTAAACATTTATTGAACACCTCCAGGGACAATGACTCAAACACCACCCTGGGCAGATCTGAAAGCAATGACTGTATTTTCCAAACAGACCTCATAGAAGTCTTCCTGCACTACAGAAAACCACAGGTCCTATCTGCAACTTCAAACAACCAATCTGCAAATCACATAAAATTCTAGGGAAGTCTAATTGCTTTTATGGACAGATAGGCAAGGAGGAAAGTTCAGGAGTGGCATTTTAATTAAACTTTAAAATGGAAACTTGTATAGTTGCAGGCAGATGCAGACTCGGATTGCTGGAGCTCGTGGAGGCCTTCTGCAGAAGACTACACTGAACTTCAGTTCTCCAGCATCTACTGGGAAGCTAAGGAGGGAGCCAGGACTTTCAGTATTAGCTAGTGATGTGTTTAGGACAGTGATTTTTGAGGATTTACAGTTTGAACCCCTCTACTACTCTCTGTAGCTTTGCCACTACTTAACTTTCTATCTGTGAGACAGAACTACATTATATTTCTTCTTGCAGTGTTTTCAAGAGGAAATGTTGTCTTTTTAGGACTGACAAATCAAAAACTAACAATAAAACAACAATCAAAAAGACCAGTGATCCCTTGATTGCTTCCAAAGGAAAAATAGTTTGATGGCGCTGGTAAAGGTTGCTGTATTGAGCACACAAGTCAGAAAAAGAGTCCTGCAGTGCAGCTGCTGCGTAAATCTGCACCATAAGAGAATGACATTTCAATCACTGCTGAAATGCACACCCACCCCTCCTCACTGTGCTCACATCCACTGTTTGGTCTCCATAAACACTCAGCAAGCATCAATGAATGCCAGTGGGTGCTGTTTTTTTCTGCATGGAGGAATTCAGTGTCACACCTTTACTCCATACACACTTCCATGTCAGACATCATTCTGTCAGACTGCCCCTTGGCTGCCATCTGTGACATGGCAACAAAATGGAATGGCATATCAGTGGGAAAGTGCCATACCACTGCCATACCACCAACACCTGCCCCTCATGTCATGGGCCAACATAATAAAATAGACGGCATTACTTTTGGAGCAGCCCTTCTAGATACCAAGGGAAGCAGGGAAAACAGATGGAAACAGCAAAGCCTGCAGGTAGCACCTGGGCTCTGCTGGTTGCTGTAAAGAATTAAAGTGGAAATCTTTGGTAATACAGATCCTCATGAGAGAAAAGCAGGTGTGTGAAAAGGGAATGGATAAAATATGTTCTCAAGGAGCAGATAGTGCCAAACATTTCTCTGTTCTTGAAGTGTCAGCCTGTGTCTGACAGGTACCTTTGGAGGAACAGCAAGTCAGAGCAATAACTAATGTCTCCTTAAATCCCTGCTGTCAGGCACTAGCAGGTGAGTCACTTCCACTCTTCTCCTTTCTGATGGATGAAGGAGAGCCACATTTTCCCAAGGCAACAAGCCTTACTCATTTCCTAAATAAACATGAAACTCCACTGCTCTCAAGGGCTGAGATTCTTGGGCGAACACGTGAGCACCCACCTGCCCATCAGACACTGCACTCCTCCTGCCTTGCAGTGCTTCCATGGGCTCTCTCTGTCAGTGTTCAGGAGGCACATGGACAATGGCCTCAGTAATGCATTTGAACTATTGGTTAGCTGCCAAGTGATCAGGTAGTTGGATTCGATTATCTTTTAAGAGCCCTTCCAAATGTAGACTTCCTCTTTTCTTCTCTTGTCCTGCAAACAACAAACTGCTCTGTAGGGAGCTGCTCTGTAGGGAGAAAAGAGGCTGTAGGAAAGTGTCACTTAATTGGGATATAGGCTCCTGTCTTCCATTTTGGTTTCCAAGGATAATTTCTTTCAAGTACTTTTACCTCCCCAAAATACCCAATAATACAAAGTTAAAATGTGCTCACTGAGAGAGTGAACTAAACTTTCATCAAAACAGTAGTGCTATCATCAAACAACAGCTCTGAGGTAAACACTTGCCATTGGTAGGAAAATAATTCCAAATGGTGGCTTCAAAGACCTGTAAAGCATTTATTAATCTCTGGTCAGCAGCTAGATTCTATCAGATAAGGCCAAGCTTTTATTTTATGTGCTTGATTGCTTGAATCATGCTGATAGTCTCCACAGAAATACAAATCAGAGGAAGTTACTCTTACTGTGCAGAAGCAATTTTTCAAAATAAAAGTATGAAATAAGCAACTAATTGGGGTCAGGAGAGGGAGGAAAGCAATGGAATAAATGACTGATGAATGAGAAAATTATTATAAGCAGCTTAGTTACATTTCCAGAACATAAAACAGGGAAGAAAAGATGGCAAGAGAACAAAATTGGTGGACACTGAGCCAGGGATTAATAAATAAATAAATAAATGTCACTACATTTTTGTAAATTATGCTGATGCCTTGCAGATAACTCTTGCAAAATTAGGAGTTGATTGTAGTGCCAAAAATCCATAGCCATTTTGACACAGAGGTTAGCAGAAACAGGATCTGGCCCATGCATAGTATAAGAAAACCAGAACTGAGCCAAAGATTATTTTCATTTTATTGGATGAGATTTTAAAAGGGAACTAAAGATTCAGTGTGTTCACCACATAAAACATTTTTGAAAGCTCTGTTTTTCAGAAAGCAGTTGTCAAGTAGCACCCAAGCCATCAGGATTTCTTGAAAAATATCTCAGGTTACAACTGAAGAATGTTTGAAGCCCCCAGTCATCAGTTATTTCTGGAGATTTCATAGAAAATAAAAACTATATAAAGTAAACCTAAAGGCTTCCCTTCATTTGGTGGCAAAATTTTACTAAAATCAGTAGATCTTACTTGCTTCCTGAGAGGCTGACCTGAAAAGTAATGATATGATCAATCTGATACTTTGATCACAAGTACAAAGATGAAGATTTAAACTTTGTAGATTTCACCCCATTTCTCTAGAGGCTATAAGTGAAGGCACACATCTGACAGCTTCCAGATTCTTCAATTCTTACACCTGTCTGGACCCCGGCAGCCATAGATCTTGCTCAGTTTTTCACTTGGGTTGCCACTGTTTTACTGAATAAAAATGAACCTTAATTGTAGTTTCAAGCTTGCATAAATACATGAAGAGAACACCTGAAGGAAATAGAACATGGCATTTAAATAAAATAGATGAGAACACACAATATATGTTAACTGCAATGCCTACCCGGAGGGATGCTAAATTTATGTCAGCGTTTCACTATTTCTCCAACAGTAAGAAATTCTCCTCCTATACATCTTATTTGCACCCTTCCACCTATCAAATAAAGTGTTTGGTTTTCCTTGCATCTCTTTTCTGTAGACTGTACAGAGGTAGGACCTGACATTCCAGAACCTCTGTCACTTGTGAAGGATTTTCTTATTTAGCTGTATTTATCGCCAGTTTTAAATAGAGTTGTGAATGACATGGAACATGGTAACACACTATCGCTGCCAACCCAGCCACAAACAGTTCTCAAGTGGAACAGATCCCAGGAGTAGACTATAAAACCAGCCAGCTTTCACTCAGTGCTCACCCACCATAGATAGCATGCATGGTGCCTCAGCGTGATTCCACTGCAAGCCCGTTGCTCCAGCTGTCACCAGCATTGCTTTGCAGCTGCAATGCCCGTGGTCTGCAGCCTTCTGCAGAGGATGGTCTGAACTGCACAAGGCTCAGCACAGGAGGTCTCCCTAACCATCAAGCATTCCTGGCCATCTCCTAGGAACATTCTCTGGCTGAGGTGCCAGGTTTCCCTAAAGGCACAGAGAACCACCAAAAGAAATGAACAATGAAACGGGAGTGTGCAAATGACACATGCACACAGCAGTTGAAATCAGAAGCCTCTGGAACAGGCTAGAGATATTCTGTGCTTTGCAGTGGTAAGTAAAGAGGTTGCAGGTGCAAAGAGATAGAGATCTATGTTAACCAGGAAGTGAAGAAGAGGTCTGTTGGATTTGTAATTTATTCACTACAAAAACTCTTTCCGTACACCATGTGGATGATACCCAGGCATTAAAAAGCAATCTGCTCTTTACACTGCTGGGCCCAGGTCTCTGTTGGGATAACAGGCAGATGAGCAGCTCAAAGCACTGCAAAGTTCCCTTCTCAGCGCACTGTGGTTCAGCAATGTGGGGAACCAATTTTCTTTCTGGAGCTTTCAGCCTTCTCACTTCAAACATAATCAGAAATAATTGACCCTTTTGAACAGCAGGAAACTTGGCTGCTACAACAGCAACAGTACATTGCCAAGCTCTGCCTACCCAGAGGAGCTGTGGTCCTGCCGTGTGGTTGTGCGTGTCCCCAGGCAGTCCCGTCCTGCTGGGGGGACACCACTCAGTGTCCCTGCAGCTTCCTGGGATCTGCAGGGAGAGCAGAACAGACAGTAACTTGCAGCAGAAGAATGTGAAACTCAGTGAGGAAGATCTCCAGTTTGCCTAGTGCTTGGGGATCAAAGGGCACCCAGCCACATCCTCAGCTCTGATGGCTGGCTTCTACACCAGCTCCAGTAACTGTTTTAAAATGAGTGCTAAACTGCTGGAGAATTATGCCAATTTGCAAAGTCTGTTGTAGAAAAGTTTCAGCAGCACTATTCAGCGCGCTGGTACAGAGCAGGTGTGGGTGCACGTGGCAAAGAGTCATGGACAAAAGGGCATGGACTGACGTCAGGCTGATGCCACGACACCAGCCCTGCAAGAGGTTATATGGCTTCCAGGAACAGTGCCAAGAGCCCTTCCCAACAGCAAGTAAGAGATGACAAGAAATGCCTTTCAGAATGATACATGGCGCTTTTGTACCAGTGATGGTCTTGTGTAAGAGATCTCACAGTGTTGCAGAAATCACAGATAATGGGAAAGAGGATGAAAGAGAACTTGTGCAAACATTGTCTCCAGCAGAGGAATGACAAATGCCTTGGGGAAAGAACCTTTAAACACTCCAACAAACTCCTTTATAATCAAGGTGTAGGCAAATAAAAGGCCATTGTATTCACCAGTAAATCAAAAGAACTTTTGAAATGCTAGGAGGACTTGGGGAAAAAAAAGGAAAAGGTAAAGACCTCTGAGGGCAGACAACACTCTCACTGCATGTGGCTGACACTCACTCTTTTGTACTGGGAAGAAGGACAGAACCTAGTTTATTTCTTAATGTGGCACATCCAGTCAAATCTAATCATCAAAGCCAGGGTGTTTTGCTAGTAATCTGCTACATGTCATGGTGATTGCATTGTTCCCTACTGTCCTAACAGCAAGGAGGCTGAGAGACAGTGCTTGTTATCAGAGGAACAGAAAATACCTGCCAGAGACAAAGGAAAGTCATCAGCAGCCTGGGAAAAAAAAAAAAAAAAAGCCTGAGAGAAAGATGAGCCTCAGCCTTCTCTTTGGTTTTCCCAAGACCTGGTTGGGGAATCTTGCTCTTGTGAGTGCTTGAGTTAGTTCATGCCCAAAAGCCTGAATGAAAATAGAATACACCAGCACCTTCAATCAAGGGAATAAAGGCAAAATATTTTCTCATCCCAGGAATTGTCTTAATGCACAGTTGAAGTCATTTGAAATGAAGTGATGAGAGGCCTAGGTAGGTTACAACTTGCAGCATGCTAGCCACAAATGAACAACAGGATGAAGATTAAAGCTATGTTAAAAACTGCTTTTTGTTCCACTCCCGAGAGTGTGCTTCTTCCAACGCATTTCGTGAACTCCGTTTCATTTCTTGGCTAACATGACAAACTGTACAAACTGACAAAAACTTTATGACTAAAGCTGCAGCCACAGTTTTATGCTGTATAATTTTTACTTTGCATCCTTTGCTGTGTCCTCATTGTGTTCTACATTATCTGATATATATATTGTAATTGCTTCTTGGCAGGGGCAAAAATAAATTATATAGATATTATGCAAGTACACAGAACTCAAAAGGAACTAGTTAAATTAGCAATAAAAATACAAGCACAGTAGTCATTAATCCAAAGTACTAGTTGCTGTTCTCACAAAAAGTTCAATTGTCACAAAACTTTTGCAAAATATTCCACTCTCAAATTGCTTTGGCAGATGTAGTGGAAAATCGCTGGGGTCAGAGATCTCTGCTAAACTGGGCAGAGAAGCTGAGCCAAGGCAGCAGTGTGCTTGAGGCTGCGATACGATCTTCTGACAATTCTTGTAAGGAGCTATCCTCTTCTTTGCACAAGGGAACCTTCTGCAGTAAGATTTTGCAACACCCTTCCTTTCTTTAGATGTGAATATTAGGTCTGTCAAGCATATGCTGGAATGACTGCCACTGCAGCCTGAGACTAAACAACAGGTAATGTTTCCCAATTAGACTTTCTAATCCTTCTTACAAAAGCCAGACAAATACGCTGCCCATTCATTGATTTAGCCCAAGGGCTTGCTGTGGCAACCTTCTTATGACACACAGCTGAGACAGCCTAGCTGTGTCCGGGCCTGAAGGGATCCTTGGTAATAATGACATGTAATCCCTTCATATCTATACAGGGAGACTATAGGTATGTGACCCCTGCAGACCGCTTTGTTCTCACTAGCTGAGGTGTACCCCAGTCACAGGACAGGTTAGCATGTACATCAGGATCAAAATGGAGATACTTTTGCCAAAGGAAAGCAAGACTGACAGGGAGGCAAGCCTTCTATTCTATGATTCTATGAAGTAATGTCTTCATTAAGAATTTCATTCACTAGTGGTCCTTCCTCACCTGTAACTCCTCTATTTTTTAAGCCAAGGGTCATGTATTCAATGTATACAATGCTACGTAAGCCCACAGACAGCGTGACTCAGCACAGAGGAAGGGAGCCAAGGCACAGTTGTACCAGGAAGAGAGGCTAGAGTGAGCTCCCATTTCCTGGAAGTGGCCGTGATGGGGATGGGATAGCTCCTTGCTCCTCACTGAGGTTCCCTTTGACACAGCCCTTGGATCACACCACTCTAGCTCGCTTCAGGTGCCTATGGGCCCAAACTGAAGTCCTGCTTCCATCAGATGTTCCATACATCCATACAGATGTTCCTGGAAGGACAGCCTTTTATGGTGACAGGTCTTGGGAAAACCAAAGAGAAGGCTGAGGCTCATCTTTCTCTCCACCACTTCTCTCACCACTTTATGCTCACTTTCATCCAAAGCTTTACAGCAGCTAATGGGTCAGCAAAATAAAATTCTAATAATGTTTTTTTCCCTTACATGCCCAAGATTCATAGAAATAGTAATCAGCATGAAAAAACAGCTTCCCTCTCAAAAGTAAATTGCAGGAAAAGATTTGAATAAAGAGGTACATTTGAAAAAAAATGGGAACTTTTCACTGAACAATCCCTAATAACAGGAGGCCTTTAAATAACACCATTGAAATATAATTAAATACATATTCACCTCAAAAATGATTTTAAAGAATTAAGCTTTCCTAAAGCCATTCAATAAACTCCCTTGGAGCTCATTATGAATTCTTTCAATAACATTTTACAGCCACAGTTCTGGGCTGCTTTTTTTTCCTGTTGGCTCAGTACATTTCTTTGAGAGCAAAATGTCCTAGTGCCATTGTGTTAGTGCTGGGGAAAAATCCAGGGCTATAAGCAAATGCAAGCACTTCTTTGTTTTCTCCTCATTGCCCACTAAGTGCTTTAAGAATGTGGGTAATTGAACAAGTGATCTCACATTTGGACACACATAGGAAAGAATGAAACATATGTTATTGTAAATTCTCCAGAGACCTCATAAGTAAGCTTCTCCAGACATTGTATTAAATGTCAGATCTGGCTTCTCATGATGCCAGTGGGAGGTTTGCCATTGTCTTCTCAGTCGGCAGGATGGAGCCCATAGTGCTTGCCTTCAGACATGGCTGATGTTTATTTACATGGTGGCTTCTCATCTCACCAGTGTCAGCGGAGCTCCAGTTGCTTGAATTAGTCCAAGATACGTTTATGCAATATTGGTATTGGAATCGCTGCATACAGCAATTTCAAAAAACAGCTCACTTTAAAGGAAGTCCTGGAGGACTGTCCTGCACCGAAGAGATGAAGAGCACGGAAAATGAGCACAGTAGTGTTGTTAGTATGGCATTTTGGTAAGTATATAATGAATGTATCTTCGTTCTGCTGGGTTGCATGATTAGGTGGAAGGATCCCTTCCTGCATCTGGCACCATAGTAAAGAAAGAATGCCTCCTTCTTACTACTACGCTGTCTTAAGGACTTTTATTTGAGTTTGTCCAGCAAGGCTGGAGCACAGGAACAGCTGTGAGGAGCACACACTTGCTTTGCTTCAACCCAGTTAGTGTGCATTTGACTAGGAGGGGAGAATGGACCACTCTTTCTCCTGGTCCCCATGGGCTGGGGCTGGACAGGAAAGGTGGAAGAGCCCAAGAGGGACAGACAGTAACACCCTTGGGCCTTAGGGACAGAGACACTGTTGGGACTGTAGGAACTGAGCCCTGTGTCCTCCTGCCAGCAAACCACTGAGCAAAGACTGCCTCATGGGCAAGTCTTTGGAAGCAAAAGGGAAGTGCACAACATCACAACATCAACCTTTGCATTCTGTCCTTTTTATTCTCCCTATTCTGCCTCATCTGGTCACTTTTGAAGGTTTGTTTTGTTTTTTTTTTTTTCTGTCTAAAGGTTTAAATATTTTCAGACTAAATTTTGAATTTAAAAGCCTTCCAGAGTCCATGGAAAAGGGGAAAGTCTTGGCAGATCCACTCCAAACCTCTGGTCATTGGGATCCTGAGAGAAGTTCGGAGAGATATCATCTCAGTGGCTTATGTACTTTAAGATTTTTGAGGCTTAGTTTTGTTTAAGAAGAGCTGTTTCCCTTGCCATCACCTAAGCTAGAGTTCAAACTCTTCTTAAAATTTCAGTGCATCATTGTTTGGTTTGAACGTGGCTCTTTGGGAAAAAAAAGTCTTGCTGCTGTTTACATCTCACTGAGCCTTTTTATACAGTGCCAGACAAAAAGCACTTAGGGTCCAATGCTTTACAAGAGCAATAACTACACTTTATTTTGGAGTCAGCCCACCACATGGAAGAGGTGAAGTCCAAACAGTTGTGATGAGATCCACGTTCATCAGAAACCTCCAACAGTATTTGCATTGCAATTATACCACCTGCTTAAAGAAAATGCACAACATCCCAGTGAGGTAAATACAATAGAAATAATGCTCTCAGTGTGAAAATGGAGATGGAGGTTTTAGTGGCTTTCTTGAGGCTGCAGGAGCAGACACTAGCCTGAGCCTCCAGCCGAGGACCTGGTAGCAAAGCAAGCCTCCTGTTAGCTCTTTAATCGCTGTATGCACAATTATAGTACCACCAACAAGGAAATGCAGGAATGACATATGCAGGAATTTGAGTTGCCCACCAGTACGTTCCTACTGTTCTACAATAGGGAGGGACAGAACAAGGCCTTCTATCCAAAAGCTTCTGTCTGACCAGAGGACAGGAATGGCATCCAGCTCTCACCCACCACCAAGAGGAGGCCATGGCCACATGCTGGCTGTGCACTCCAAATGTGCACTTCACATGCTCTGCTCGAGGAGGACCCATCACGTCCCTCTGGGGGCCTGAGGGAAGACAACTCCCCTAGGTGGGAACTGCAGGTCCTTCAGGAGGAGGTCCCAGCCCTCGCTTTGGGCGAGCAGGTCCAGCACAGGCATCCACACCAGACACACAGATGGAATCTGCCCAGGAGGAAAACCTGCTCTCTGTTTCCTGAGCCATCATGTAAAAAATGGTATTTTTTCTGCATGGGGTGGGGAGGAGAAGAAAAACAGAAGCTGTCCTTTCAAGCTCTCAGTGAGAGACACTATTTTAAATATAACACCTGCTATGCATAAGCACCTCACATAACTAAGTTCACAGATATTCCTGGAAAGGGAAATGACTCGGTACTGCTCAGTGCAGTCGCCAGGAAACAGAGAGATTCCTTTCCGGTGGAGCCTTTTAATTAATAACGCTCTAAAGGAAATTTAAACTATGAATTAAATAGGGTCTCAACCCTCTGAAATCATTTAAAATGTACCTGCAGTTTCAGAATTTTTGCAAGCTGATGTGTAAGGGGTTAATCCAGAAATGGTACAATTTACTATAGTGTCATCAAGCTAATAATTTATGAATAACAGACTCCAGCTTTGCAATACAAAATGGTTGTGGTGCTAGGAAACCTCTGCAACACTGAATATACCTCTGAAACACTGAATATATCGCATCTGGTGTGGACAGTTTATGGTGGGCGGGCTGTTGCTTTCACTGGCACAGTCCATCTTTTGTGCTGTTGGCCAAAGCTGTGAAGGGCTTTCTTAAGTCATCTAAGAATAAAAGCAGCAGCATTTTTCATCTGTTTCAGTCAATAGCTCTTGAACACCTCAACCAGTTGGATCTACAGCTGCAAAATTTGCATGTGAATACCCCCAACGATCAGTTAATTCACAACAGGTTTCAGTTGGCTCAAACCGCTGTCCATTAAGTGAAATTGCCCTGTATAAATCAGCTTGATTATTTCATGCTTGCACAGTTAAGTGCACTTTCATAAGGAGCCAATCTTACCCACTGTTGTTGAGGTGAACTGGATTTTTACAACCCCACAAGCAAGACATGTTTTTCCTACCAAAATAAGTGCCTAAAAAGAGGCTTGTCCTTCTCTTTTTCTGGAGGAGCTGGTATTTGCAGATACTATCTTTCTGTCATTTTGCCGTACTTTGAAGAAGCTACTCCTGCAAATGCATTTGCTCACATCAGAAATATAAACAGTCGCCAAAAATATGCTTGTAATTAAGGTCTAGAGTCAGGAAAGCATTCCTGTTCAGAAAGGTCAACTAAGCATGTGTTTAAATTTAAGCACATGTTTGAGTCACATGAAAGGAAGCAATGTCTCAGCATTTCTCTCCCCTCACAGTCATACCTACTCTCAGTAGAGAAATCAGGGAGTCATCTAACAAAAAGAACATGGTGCCTTCATTTCCCAGCAAAAGGAGGTGTATGCATTTAAATGCTTTCCTAGCTCAAGGTAGAATTTCAGTACACACCTCAGTGTTTCCTAGATCAAGTCCTAGGGACAGAAAGTATTGAGAAAACAAAAGAATGAGCTCTCATTCCCAAAGCAAAGAACCTTCTTTTGAAGAAGACCCACATTTTTCGGAGAATCACTTCTCTCCGTAGCTTTGGAACAGCTGGAGTCCAGCTGGCAAGACTTAGTTTGAGTGAAGTCAATGGCTGCCACCTGATAAAATACACTCATTTCCCTGCAAGAAAAATTAGCAGCCTGCACAGTCTTGGGTTTCATGAAAATAAAAGGGGACGTAATTCCAAAAACCACCTTCTAATTTGTTTTAAATTGGTATAGTAAAAATTATGACAGTAAAAATCTCTCATTTTATTTTGGTTTGGTTTTGGTTTGCTTTAAATGCTACCTTTCTTTTTTTCTTCTTTTTTTTTTTTTTTTAACTTCAGACTCTATTCATACCTCTATATGTAGTTTTTTTCCAGATAACCACATTCCCATTTAATTTGGAGTAGTAATTGCTTTGCTTTATAAGAAAGAAGTCATATGATCAAAATTTGTTTGTTTACAACAATGAAAATCATGCTGTTTTATAAAAGATGCTCAATAGTTCCAGCTTAGAGTGAATTTTATGGTGCTGTTTGTTTAGCTCATAAATCTCTCCATAAAATTTGTCTGCCCCATACATTAATTTTTTAGTTTGTCCTTAATTACTATAAATCACGGAGTTGTAAGAAACCCAAAGATATAGGAATTGATTCTGTTATCTCACTAATTGTATGCAATTGTGATTCCGTTAACTCTAGACATATAATTCAGTTTACCACTGTTCACAGATGTACTTCTGATCTGTCCAAAACTTACAAATGTTTGGGAATTTTTTCCTTTTTTCCAGGTTTGACAAAAGTACTAGTAAACTTGAGAACAAACAGTTTTTGTTTGTACAGTTTTTTCTTTTCAAATCTTTTTTGTTCTCTTGACCCCTAGAATGTAGGAAAAAACTGCCAGACAAATATGTCCCCTAAATAAGAAAATTAGCTAATAACTCAGCAATTAGCTAGTTCAATAGCTTTAATATTTGAAGAAAAACAATGACTAAGAGGTTATTTCTTTGTTCACATCAATACCATGTTTTCACTTTATTCATTCCAAAACTCAGAAAGTGAAATAGAAAGAACATACATAAGGTTTGCTCAGTGCTATGTAATACCAACATCAAGTCTGAAAAACCCATATTCATATGATTTGTACATGCAGGTGAAATAGTCCAGGAATCCCTCTGACACTAGGCCAATATACCATGAGGACAGTCACAGGTACATCCACTCAGAAATAACACTGTATCAGTGCCTCCTTTCAAAGCGCTGCTTGCACACCTTGTCACATGGTGCATGAGGAGATGTGCTGACCATCCCTCACACCTCTCAGGACTGGGCTTGTTCCTGTTCCCTGTCCAATATTCTGTGCATAACCAACAACCAGTGTGGGCTTTCAGCCACTTCTGGCAGTAGTCTACAGTCCACCAATGTCCCAAAGATGATTGGACCCCTGGGGCTGAAAGCCAAAAAGACACATGCATTGTCAGAACAAAAAGAAGAAACATCGGAAGCAGGCAGCTTATTTTTCTCATCAAGTGCCAAAAACAGAAAGATGAAAGCACAAACTATTTCCCAAAGCATGATCTGACCAGTTGTTGTGACTGCTTATGGGGCTTTACTGGTGATGAACATGGCTTAACAACTGCCATTGATGGAAGAAGTGTCTGCAGGAAATTCTCTGCAGACATCTGGGTCTGATTATTGTGAACCCATCCTCCGACTTGCAACCAAGGTATTAAATAGTTTCTTTGGAAGATGGGAAATCTTTTCTCCAGAATTCTGCTATACCTCAAGACAGTAATTTAGCCCATACTTCCATCCTCCGAAGAATCAGAATAATATTTAATAAGGAAAAAAATAAGGAAAAAAACGGAGTCAAACTTAGTCTCAAAGACCTAAACTTCAAATGCTGTTACTAGTGGTCTGGTCAGCACTGATCAGAGATGGATGCGGAAGCCTTGAAAATGGAGGTTGAGGCTTTTTTGCCAGCTCTCCCCAGGTGCAGCATCTGGTTTGCAGCTTGTAAACAAACTCACAATTTGGTTTACTGGAGCACAGGGAGGTCAAGTTACCTGCTAGAGGTCTCCCAGCAAGTGATGCATAGCGCTGTGCTTAACTCAGGTTCCAACTGGATCCCAAACTTTTACTCCTGTGTTTGAGGAACACATTCTACTCACCAACTCTACCCTTCCCACTTCCCAACAACAACAAAAAAAGATCAGACCTTCATACAGATCAGGTTTACACTTGGGTTCTTTTAACATTCAGTATTGAATCAGTAATGAATCAGTAAAAACTGAATTGATACTGAAACTACATTTTGAGTACACAGTAGTGTGGGAACAGTACCAAAGCTTCTCTTGCAGATTGTGTCCCTGCTTGGCAGTCTTGCAGACACATTCATGGATAGGAATACTTCTGTAGTGCCCAATCAAGGGAGTCCAGAACTGGTAATAACAAGAAAGGTCCTTGCTTCCTAAACACACCACGTGCAGATTAGCTGAGGCCCAAAGAGTGCTGCAGAAGCATGACTTTGCTGTTTGCCCTGGTAAACCTGCTTCTCTGCTACACTCAGAAATGTTCATTGTCTAATGCTTGCTCCTCAGAAGCAGCACCTCTCCAAGCTGATTGGATCAGCTCAGCTCTGACCTCCATCCTCCATCCTCTGTCCAGATCATAGTCTCAGACTAAAGACCCTAGCAGGCCCAGGCCAAATTGCTTTTGAACTCAGTAAGAGCTTTCCAAATACTAAATAAATGAGGAGTAGAATAAGGAGAAAACTAGATCCATGTGAAAAATCAACAGTAAAATAGACCCGCTTCACATCATGCAGTCAAAGGGTCTTAACAGAATTACACTGTGGATCTTGTTCAGCAGTACATTCCTCTCTGTAAATATGTTAATACTTTGTTACCTTGGGAGCAGACATAGAATCAGACTGAGAATCAAAAATCTCAAAACAAAATCTAACATTTTCCACTAAACTACTTCACGGTGTTGAAAAAGTTGCAGCAATTCTCTGTGCTAAGGGCCACCACCTGGAAGCAGATCTACTGAGGAAAGCCCACCTTCATTACTAGACTCCCATGTAACAGACCCTGTTATAACACCTAAGACCTGATGATTTTGCAGCACAGCATCTGTAAAAGAGCAATTGTTAGAAGGTGCCACAGATGAAATGCAAACAGAGCCACATATGACAGGAGGGGATCAAATCCTTGTATGACTCCAGACCTCACTTGAGCCCTTGCATCCAGGACTGCTAAGACACAGTCTCCTCCTGCTGCTGGAGCCAAATAACTCACAGCAAGAAAATCTGTTTCTGATCATGGCCTATGGGACTGCATCACTGTGCTCTTTCCTTGACAATCCCGTTGCAGGCGTGATCTTCAAGTAACAAATTGCTCAGGTATGCTAACAATCTAATTCAGTCTGTCTTTACTGAGCAAAATTATTCTACTTGAAAAAAATAATAAAGAAGAAGAATTAAACCTCTGAAGTTTGCTTTTTTGGTTACACCTTGCTACATTCATACCCAAATAAAACGTCTTGATCTAGTTTGCCAGGAAAGACATTCCAGCCCTTCAAAGTTGCATAGCAATTACCACTTCTTTTAATGCCTTGCAATGTCAGCTGTAGCTCCCAGCAGGTCTCGGGCTCCTCCTGAGTCCCCCTTCCCAGTCCCTTGTTCAGGCAGCTAGCAGCACACCTTTCATACTTGAATATACCTCCATCACATTATCCAGGACAAAATAATTCCTAATTTGGATTACACAGGAGGAAAAAAGCATGGCATCTTTCAAAGCAACACATCAGGACCCTGAATGGAGGGCAGGGATGTTGTACTGACCTGTGCTAGGAAGGCAGCTGTCTTAGACAAGTGGGTCTTGTTAACAGCAGTCCTCAGCATAAAAACAGAATCTTTGAAATTGATAAGTTTAAAGTGTGAAACATCTTGTATGTAAGGCCCTGGAAACAGAAGGTGCACAAAAAGGCTCAGGTTAATGCCTGAATTTGCTTAGTTTTAAATTATAAATAAAAATTCCAGGTCTCTCTCCCACTCAGAAAGCAGGAGGTTTGTACATGTTTCTACCTGCAATTCTGTGCTTGTCTCATTGGGCAGTGGTGAGGTACATAGCCTCAGCCTGCCTGCAGCAGTCATCCATTTCACTCCTCAGAACAAATCAAATAGCCACATCTCTCAAGTTCACCTCTAGACTTTGAATACTGAGTTTGAGATGAGAAAGAAATATGTTCTTTTCCTAAATACATCTGCTTTTTTTTTTTTTTTTTTTTTTTCTTTCTGTGGAGGAAGTGAAAATTAGCCAAAAAGCAAAAATATAATCCACGAGTTCCTGTATTTTAACTGTCTCTCATCTTGAAGCAATAAACAAAGGTTAATCAAATACTTACTAGCTGACTAAATATTTTTGCTCATATATATAAACCAGGCTAGGTCAGATTCTCATGTTTTGGCTCTGCATTAACAAATATGTCTTTGAAAAGCTTTTCAAGGTTGGTTGATTCAAAATTAGCTTTTTTCCATCTTAACTCCATATGCTAAATTGAGGAGCTATGCATACATACATACATACATATGTATATACAGACACTCTATATACATTATTTCATACAGACAGTTCAAGAACTGCTTCTTTTTCCTCTAAACAAAAACCATTGGTCTGTTTGTGAAAGTTTTCCTAAGGAACTCTGCAATAAAAATAATTAAGACAGGCTTTGACTTAGGTGAGCATGTTCCAGCAAGGTATGACACTCCACCTGCTTAACAACTGAGTGGAAGGATCTTTCCAAACCACTCTGCAGATGGTTTCCAACCTAAATGATTCTGTGATTCCATACCAAAAGCTTCATTTAGGCAACACTCCCCTACAACTTCCCATTATCTCCTTTATTAGGCTCCCACCTAACCCAGAATCTATAGCCCTCCTACCAAACTCTAGAATGAAAGGAAGCCCTTGTGCTATAGGCACAGAATCAATCATTTGCTCCAGCTCTGCTGAGTCTCTAGTATAAGCCCACAACTTCATTTTAATCAAACTTTCAAGTTCTTCCATTAGGCCATTGAGTTAATACTGTGTACACAGCTTCAAAGGGCATGACCCCACATTTTCCCCGAAAGTTAAAGAAGAGGAAAGAGAAAAGCAACCAGATAGTCTGTGAGGATCTCCAGGAGGAAACCAGACACATGAGAAACCAGACATCCTGCCACTGCCCCACCTAGAGACAGCACCTGACAGCAGTATAGTCAAGCGGCATCTGCCAACACAATTATCTATGCCTTCCAGAGCTGCCTGCTCAGGCCTGTATTGTCTGTGGCCACAGTTTGAAACCTTTACTTCCTGGAGATGACAAGCTCAGGTTTATTCTAAGCTTTTCCCACACTTTGGCAGGGTCATATGTATTGTGGTTCAGCTAAACTGCTCCAAGCTAACAGTTCTGCAAACTTTGCATCAGACAAGTGATTGCTTTATGTCCTGAAAGAGGCATATTGGGTCAGACTTCTGGAAGCAGTTATTAGCTCTAAGACTTATTTTCCTTCTGGACATGAAAAAGAAAAGGGAGTAAGTACTTTTAACCTTCTTCGTCTCTGCAACCACTGTAATATATAATAGTATTCCAGTATGTGAGAGCCTTCTTCTCCATAGGAAGTAGTCTAGCATAGATCTTTGAACCTTTCTGTAGGAAAGCTGTTATGACACATCCTCCCTGGTTATGGTATGTGTTGTGGAAACTGCTACCATTTTCTCCAATGATAATTTTCCCTACCTTGTTAAGAAAAGCAATCTTCAATGCCAGCAAGTGAACAGCCCTGAGCCTGGGCCAGTGTTTTGAATCCCAACAGCAACGCACAGCGTGTGTCATCAGAATAGACATTCAGTCCCAGTCTGTAGAACAACAGTGGTGAGCCATTTCAGATAAGGGATTGTCTTCTCATCTGCCTATGTGGAGTACTACGCCAAATCCACAGATTTGAGATGGATCTGACACATGGCTGTGGGAGGTGATGCTGCAGGCCAAGGCTTCCCAGGAGATAGGAGAGGGACATCTCCCCAGGAGGAGAGCTGTGTTCTTGTGTGGTGAGCAGAATGTTCATGCTTCATCTTAGAGATAAACAATGTTAAAACATTTTTAAATGGAAGGTTAGACACCAGATAGTATTCTGTTGTTTACAAAAATATGACACTAAGCAGATCAAACAAAGCAGATTAAACAGAATCTCTCTCTCTCTCTTTCTCTCTTTTTTTTTTTTTTTCCCTGACAATCGCCATTTATTTGGGGCTGAGGTGAGGAGTTTTCACAGTCACCCCATTCCTTTTTCATCCATCAGGCTCTGTTCCTCCTCCACGGGCCTCAGTGAATTCATTTTCCCCACGGGATTCAGAAGCCAACTTTCCCTGCAGCTGTTTTCACTAAACTAACCTTTCATGGATCCAGGCCAGACCACATGGAAGCAAGCCACGGCCATCTGCCCATTTTATGCCTTATTCTGGAGAGATACAACATTGCAGGTCTTTGTGTGCAGTGGTCTAGCCTGGCTTTAACCCCAGCCTGAGATTTGCCCAAAACCTACTCTTGGGAAATCCTCACATGACTTCTCCTTACAGGATCTCATGTTGAGCCAGCTCTCCCTGGATTTTTTTCCTTTGTATTTACCCATCTATTGTTAAATTTTTTTTAAGCTTGTTATTATTCCCTGCCTAAAGGCCATATTTTGGGGGAGAATTTACTGCATCTCCTCAGTCTCTAAAAGTGACTGAACTGACTTCTGACTATGCTGTTTCACATAAGGTACTCCTTCAGCCCTGGCACCAAATCCCTTTCTTCCCATTATTCCTTTTGTATTTCCCAAACCCAGATCAATCTTAAACTATAATGCTACATATCGTCAGTGATGTTCTTTTGTGTGCATCAGTACATCAGTAAGACAATAAACAGTGCCTATATAGGACTACAAGCTTGGCAGCAAGCAAATGCAGAGCAGTGAAAGGGAAAGCAGCTGACAAAACAAATGAACAGACCATCCAGCCATCTTCCACTTCTATACTCTAAGCACGTATAGCCCAGCTCATTTTGGAAGGGCCATTGCATACATGCACACCAGGAGTCAAACTCACAGTCTCAGGAGTCAGCAAGGTGTTTCAGCTTGACTATTCAAAGACACTGCCCCCACCTCCTTCCTTGCCTCCATATTGTCTCTCTCCCAGGCATCAGTTTCAGCTTCTGTCCTATCACCTGGACCCTCATGGTTCTCAGGCTACAATTTCTACCATTATAATTCTTGAACTGGGGAGCAGGATTAGGACCATATCAGCTCTGCCTGCCCTGGATGTCACCTTCAGGTATCACCAACAGGTGATTCAGGACTCTGACAGGCTGCCATTAGGATGAGGGTCACATACCTTTGCCCGTGTGACAGAGGGAGATGTTTCTGCAGGCAGTGCTTTGGGCAGCTCTGGTCCCCATCACTCACAATACTGTTACCTATCTCTTAGGAAACTGGTTGACTGTAACTTTTCCCATCTTTCTTACCCTTCTTGAAACATGCAAAAATGCAAACCTTTTTTCTTTTTTTTCTGCTGTCTTCTTTGACTGATCTTGGTGGTTTGTTTTTGTTTTTTTTTTTCTCCTGTGGTCATTTTATGGGAAAAGTATGGTTGCAGTGGAAGCCAACCTTAGTGACTAAACCAGTTGCCATAGCTCAGTGGGAGGCTTTTTTCCAACCTTTACACAGTCCCTCTGGGAGCAAATCCCCTCAACATTTATAATTATAGGCAACTACTCTTCCTGAAAGAATGAGCTGCATTTTCTCTAGTGATTTTTCCAGCACTTTCTAAAGAAGCAGGGCTACTATTACAGACATAGCCCTTCAGGGAGATACGCAACCAGCAGATGTTTGCCATGAAGCAGTATAGCATTTTCAAAACAAACGAGCATCTATTAGCCAATCCTAACATATTTGTAGAAAGTCCATAACAGCAATGTTATTTCTTTTTCCTCAGCACTGGCAAAAAAAAAAATTATTAATAATTAATTTATTAATAAGCAGGCACTTCTCATTCTCCAGACTTGATATTTCTGCCTGATTTTGTGCTCCATTTACATTATTTTATGTTTCTGAATCACGTGGTTGGTGAACATGATGGAGTGGTCATAGGATTTCTGTAAATATGTCAGTAGCTCTAGTCATTAATGGTTTGATTCAGGCATGAAATCTCTACAATACCCACTTAGCACCTCCAGGGGATCCACCCAAGTCCTCTTGTTGGGGCTGGTGCAGTGTCATCACAAGGCAGTGGTGTGGGCACAAGCACAGGCAGTGCACATGTGCCATCTTTATACTCAGGTCACGCATCTCCTGGGCTTCCAGCTGCTCCTTCAGGGAGGTACTTCAGTTCCACCAGCACTCTGCAGATTCAGAAGGAAATTTGTCACCCAGTACTGTCATAGATTGCTAAGTGCAACTGGACAACAAGATCAGGGACATGAACCATTATGTAATCAAAAATCTATTCTCATACATAACATAAGTAACATGGGCTTGTTTGCCTACACTGTGGACAGGGAGACCTTTCTGTGCAGCTCTCTGTAGAAGTCTGAAGAAGAAGGTTTTTGGAAAATCGCAAAAACAGATTTAAAGGTGCATTGTCCTATCTATTCCAGAGAGAAGTCATAATTCAGGAGAACTGTAATTCAGAATCCTCCAAGAAGTTGTATTCAGGAGCCTTTGGTAACTGGAAGAATATAGTTCTAAGTGAAAATTTGAGTGCAAGCACATGACTGAACTTAATGCTAGAAGCTAAAAGTAGATCCTCACTCTGTTCAATCAGTTAAAATATGGATCTGTTTCAACCGGAGAATCAAGGACAGCTCAAGACTTTTTGTTCAAGCATGATTCGATAATCACATTTTCCCAAACTTCCAAAGATTTTTCCATTACTGTTCAAACCGTGGTCACACACACAAGTCCTGAGTCAGAGGAATTGGAGTACATATCCCTTATATTAGTTTATTATTGTTCTAAATCCATTATATGTAGCTACTCTCTGGTCTCAAACTTTTGTCCTTCCCTTAGCTTGGAAGAGAGAAGCACTACTCTGAGGTCTGTCAGACACAGAAACCACCACTGTTCCTTCTGTTTTATCTTCAGGTATCTGGATACATGCTCTAGCCTCAAGCCAAACTCAAATTCCTGAGTCTGAGAAGAGCTGAGGAAGTAACCAGCTGGGAGATGGGGTAGAGTTAGCAGCAGAGTGGAGACTCAGAGAGCCAGTATGCTTTGCTGTTAAGAGACATGTCCTGTTTGCTGGTTTTGAGGGCACTGCCTCCACTGTGCAGTCAACATGGCTGTGCAATCCAGAGAGACCTAGACAGGTTCAAGCAATAGGCCCAGGAGAACCCCATGAGGTTCAACAAAGGCCAGTGCAGTTTCTTGCACCTGGGTCACAACAACACCTGCTATCAACCCAAGCTAGGGAATGTAAGGATGGAGAACAGCCCTGACAGAAAAAAACTGGAGATACTGTCAGGTGGATGGAAAGCTGGACATGAGCCAGCAATGTGTTCTCACAGCCCAGAAAGCCAACTGTATCTTAACCTGCATCAAAAGAAGTGTGGCCAGCAGGTCGAGGGAGGTGATCCTGCAGCTCTGCTCTGTTCTGTGAGACCTCACCTGAAGTACTGCATCCAGATGTGGGGTCCTCAGTACAGGAGGGACATGGACCTGTTGGAGTATGTCCAGAAGAAACTCACATAAATGATCCAAGGGATGGAACACCTCCTACAAGGAACGGCTGAGAGAGGTGGGGCTGTTCAGCCTGGAGAAGAGAAAGTTCCAAGGTGACCTGAGAGCTACCTTTCAATACCTATAGGGGGGGGGGGGGGGGGGGGGGGGGGCTATAAGAAAGAAGGAGACAGACTCTTCAGGCTTCTACAGGCTTTTCAGAAGGGACGGATAGGGTAGGAGGGGTGGTGGAGTTGTCCTCTATGTTAGGAAGTGGATAAATTGTGAAGAGCTGTGTCTGAGGAACAGCCATGATCAGGTTGAGAGCTTGTGGGTAAAAATCAAGGATCGGTCCAGCAAAGAGCCTGTAGTGGTTGGGGGGGTCTGCTACAAGCCACCTGATCTGGAGGAGGCTGTTGACGAGACCTTCTTGCTTCAGCTGCAGGAGGTGACATATTTGCAGGCTCTTGTCCTGGTGCAGGATTTCAATCACCCGGATATCTGCTGGGATAGCAGTGTGGCGGGTAGCAGACAATTCAGGAGATTCCTGGAATCTGTTGAAGACAAATTCCTGGTCCAGGTGGTAGATGGACCAATCCAAGTTGAAGCCTTACTGGACCTGATGCTCACTAATGCAGAGCAGAGAGTTATTAGAGAGGTTAAGACTGGAGGCAGCCTGCACTGTAGTGACCATGCCTTGGTGGAGTTTGTGATCTTGAAGAATGCAGGCCTAGAAAAGTAGAGCTAGGACCCCGTGCTTCAGGAGAGCAAAATTCTGGCTACTCAAGGAACTGCTGACTGAGATCCCCTAGGAAACTGTCCTTAGCAGCTTGGGCACAGAACAAACCTGGCAGCTCTTTAAGGACACCCTTCTGAGAGCGCAATGGCTCTCCATCCCCCAGCAGAAGAAGTCAAGCAGGGGAGGCGGGTGCCCATTGTGGCTGTGTAAGGACCTGCAGCTTAAACTGAGATAAAAAAGGGAAATGTACAGAAAGTGGAGGCAGTTTTGTGTAGCCTGGGAGGAATACAGGGCTTTGTCCATGTGTGTAAAGATAGGATTAGGAAGGCCAAGGAGCAGATGGAGCTGAACTTGGCAAGGGATGTGAAAGGTAACAATAAGGGGTTCTAGAGGTACATAGACAAGAAGAGACAGGTCAAGGAGAGTGTTACTCCTCTGATGAAAGGTAACAGGGAGCTGAGCTACTCAGTGAGTGCTTCGCCTCAGTCTTCACAAGCGTTCCATGTCTGCCAGGACCATGAGCCTCTAGGTGAGGGTGTTGGGAGTGGTTCCTGTCCCACTGTAACTGTGGAATAAGTTCAAGAGTCCTCCTCTTGAAATTGAACATATTTAAGTCCATTGGGCTCAATGATATCCATCCTAGGGTTCTGAAAGAGATGGCTGACATGACTGCCGAGCTGCTCTCTACCATATTTGAAAAATCATGGCTCTCTGGTGAAGTCTGGTGAAGTGACTGGAAAAAGGGAAAACACCCATTTTTAAGAAAGGGAGAAAGGATGACCCAGAGTACTGGAGGCTGGTGAGCCTCACCTCTGTGCCTGGAAAGATAATGAAGCAGATCCTCCTAGAAGCTATGTTAAGGCACATACGAGATAAAGAGGTGATTCGAGACAGTCAGCATGGCTTCACTAAGGACCGATCGTGCCTGACCAATCTCGTGGCTTTCTATGATAGAATGACAGCTTCAGTGGATGGGGAAAGGGTGGTGAATGTCATCTACCTGGACTTCTGCAAGGCCTTTGACATGGTCCCTCACCACATCTTTCTCTCTAAATTGGAGAGGTGTGGATTTGAAGGATGGACTGGTTGGTGGATTAGGAATTGGCTGGCTGGTCGCAGCCAAAGGGTTGTGATCAATGGTTCTGTGACTGGGAGGCCAGTCATAAGTGGTGTCCCTCAGGGGTCGGTCTTGGGACCAGTGTTCTTCAACACTTTTATCAATGACATAGACGATGGCATCAGGTACACCCTCAACAAGTTTGTGGATGCCACCAAGCTGAGTGGTGCAGTTGATACACTGGAAGGAAAGGAAGCCATTCAGAGAGACCTGGACAGGCTGGAGAAAACAACAAAAACCTAATGAAGTTCAATAAAGCCAAGTGCAGGGTGCTGCACTTTGGTTGGGGCAATCACAGGTTTTTATACAAACTGAGGGAAGATCTCCTTGCAAGCAGCCCTGTGGAGAAGGACTTGGGGGTCCTGGTGGATAAGCTGGACATGAGCCAGCAGTGTGTGCTTGCTGGCTGGAAGGCCAACTGTGTTCTGGGCTGCATTAAAAAAGGGGTGGCCAGCAGGGAGAGGGAGGTGATTGTCCCCCTCTTGTGAGGGAGTACTGCGTCCAGGCCTGGGGCCCCCAGTACAGGAAGTATGTGGAGCTCTTGGAGCGGGTCCAGAGGAGGGCCACTAAAATGATCAGAGGGCTGGAGCACCTCTACTATGAAGAAATACTGAGGGAACTGGGCTTCTTTAACTTGGAGAAGAGAGGGTGCTGGGTAGACCTCCTTGTACTTGAAGGGAGCGTATAAACAGGAGGGGGAACAGCTGTTTATGAGGTTTGACAGTGATAGGACAAAGGGGAATGGTTTTAAACTGAGACAGGGGAGGTTTAGGTTAGATATTAGGAGGAAGTTTCTCACACAGAGGGGGGTGACGCACTGGAACAGGTTGCCCAAGGAGGTTGTGGATGCCCCATTCCTGGAGGCATTCAAGGCCAGATGTGGCTCTGGGCAGCCTGGTCTGGTGGTTGGCGACCCTGCACATAGCAGGGGTGTTGAAACTCGATGATGATTGTGGTCCTTTTCAACCCAGTCCATTGTATGATTTTATGATTCTATGATTCTTTAGCAGGGTCTGCTAGGGACATTGAAATGGTTTCAAAGTAAAGGAGGGAGATATAGATTGGATAGAAGGTGTCTTAGTTTCAGGTGGGACTGAATTGTTTTCTTCAGAGTGTCTAGTATGATGCTGTATTCTGTTTCTAGTAGAAAAACAATGCTGATGCCACATTGATGTTCATAGTTGTTGCTAAGTGGTGTTTTACAGAGTCAAGTCCATTTCAGTTCTCAGCAAATGACTGGTGAGGAGGTCCAAGGATCTGAGAGGGTACAGAATTAGAACAGCTGACTTAGACTGGCAAAAGGGATATTCCATACCATATGACATCATGCAGAATCAAGGAGTTCTGAAGAAAGTAGTTCACCCGGCCCTGGCTCTTTTCAGCTTGCTGAGGGGCTAGCTGGTCATTGGTAGGATAGTTATGAGAAATTGCTTGTGCATCACTTGTTAAATATATATATATGTATATACATATGTATACTTATGCATATGTGTATATATATATATATATATATATATGTAGTCATAACTATAATCCTTCTCCTTTTGTCTATCTTAGTAAGTCATTTTATCTCAACATGCAAGTTCTACTTGGTTGGGGTTTTTTTTGGTTGTTTTTTTTGCAATTATTTCCCCATTCCACTAGGAAGAGGGCAGGGAGTGACAACTCACTGTGTGGTGCTGAGCTACCTGCCAAGTTAAACCACTACATAAGGAAAAAGTTTTTGTGATCGTGGTGGTGAGGCACTGGAACAGGCTGCCTAGAGAGATGGTAGATGCCCCATTCCTGGAGACATTCAAGATCAGGCTGAATGGGGCTCTGAGCATCTTGACCGAGCTGGAGATGTCCCTGTTCATTGAAGGGGGGTTGGACTAGATGTCTAGATGACTTTTAAGGATCCCTTCCTAATAAAACAATTATATGGTTAAATTTTCTTCACTTTCCCGTATGGAAAATACAGTGAACCCCCAGGTGGCTCCGGGCAGCATTCAGTGCAGTGCTGACAAGAGCTTGCCAAGAAGATCAGCTGATAGTGCAGTTTTAGAAGTAGGGAGAAAGTAGTTAGAAGAGCATAAACTAAATTTATATATTTAAGAAAAGATTAACTTAAATCCAAGGCAGCTACCTAATCTTAAAGTGCTTTCTGTTATATGTCTAAAGCTAGCTCTGCATGATCTCTTCTAAATTTTATTGTATGGATATAAAGATATTCTTCAGTCATTGCTAATTAAAATGATAATCAATAGAAACTTGCATATAGACCTGTAAGTAAAGAGCTTATATCTGTTTTATCAAAGGGGCTTGTTTTAGTTTTCATATCTCTCTAGCATTGGGATGACACTTACCAAAACATCCCCTCACATGTCTCTGCTTTAATTAACTCTTAGATTCTTTTCAGCTTTCTGTTGCCTGCCTTCATCACTTAAAATTCCCTTTATATGCCTTCATTAAGGAAAGGTTTCCTGAAGCCACTAGAAAACCTTTCTTCTCAGATACTGTCTTAGAAAGAGCTGTATGCTTCTCCCCATGAGAGTTAGTGTAGCTCTGCTTGCACTGAATCTCCAGCTGTGCTGAATGCTGAAGTCCCAGCATCTTGAGCCAGGCTTTAAGTGGGGTTTGTGGCCTGCAGAGTCATCACACTGCCTCATTTCCCTGGCTTCGACTCATTCTCCCTGTTCGTTTTCCCCATCTTCATTCTGTGCAGTTCAGGGTTATGCCTACACAGGCTTGCTCTAGAATTTATATCCATGGGGAGAGCTTCCGTACTGCAACACTGACAAAACCAGCCTGTGCTCAGAGCTGGTGCCCGCACATTCATTCCACTTAGGTGCTTCAGCATCTCTTCAACTTAGTGTCAAAAAATGGCGTATGCCATGAGGTTTGCGGTAGTTAATACGAAGCAGCATCAGCTTGTAACAGAATATCAAATAAATTTTAATACAGTGTTGGAAATGAATGGAACCAATAACAGATCAATAACTCGTAGGAGAAAGCTTCACTCTGCTTGACGGTCAAGGTACCTTTCCCTGAAAATTTAGTCTGCAAACTAATCATCATCTGGCACATTCAGAGTTGTTTATCTTCCAAAAAGAGAGCAGTATACAGACTGCTGTGAAGACAAGGGACACGAACGTAGAGGGCAGTACAAATGTTACATTTCTTTTTGGCCAGCTGTATTTCTGATTCCATAACCGTTGGCCAAATGAGATGTGATTTCTCATCTGAAAACAGAAGAATTACAAAGTTCTGTAATCACTAAGCATGCAATTACAGCTGGATTTTTCATACAGAGCAGAAGGGAGAGTGATGTGGTTTCCTATGGCTTCCCTTGTGCATTTCTGCTGGAATCAAGCCCTTCCAATCAAGATACTGCTGAACGCTGTGGTAAGACACAATCTATTTTGGCTTTAAGGTCAAGCAGGAGGTTCTGCCACCTCTTCACATAGGGATAGCAGTCTGTATCTGAGCTGCTCAGCTAACAGTGATGTCCCATGTGAAAAACAAAATCCATGTGGGAAGGCAAAACCCAAATGCGATGCCACAATAGGCATGGAAATTATCAGGATGATCTTCATTCCTCAGAGGTAGCTGTTCAGTATGTAAATCTGAATGTAGCCAGAATCCACATCTACAAGGCTGAATGAAATCCCTGCAAAATTTTTTCATCATGACCTTATCTCAAAAAGCTGTATTTCATGCTTGTGTATGCACACCCACCAGAGAAAGGGCAAAGACAAGCAAGAGGGCCACTAAGAGACAAGAAAGGTCTTCTGCAGAAATTAAGTCTAGAATGAAAGTGCCTTAATAGTTATGCCCACCAGCAGTGAAGACAGAGTTAATGTATAGTAAGTAATAAGCAAGTAGAGAATACAAGCAGATAATAAAGCTGAACAACTTAGAAAACATCACTGATGTTAAACAAAGTGCCCTTCTAAGATATGTTAACAAAACATACACAGTACATATATTTAGAAACTACACTGAAATGTGAGTTATCTGCAAAACTATAATAATAATAATTTAAAAAAAAAAAACTGTTTGAATTTGCTGGATTTGTTATGAAAAATGTGTTGCACTGAAAACTATAATGAAAGAACTATAAAAATAACCTTTTCAGAGGGTCCTGTCCTAATAAAAGAAAATAAACATGATAAGATGAGCAAAATTTTATGATCATTTTAGAATCTGACTGTGATGTTCCAGGCTCAGAGAGAGAATAAAGAAGTTGCATGTTAATTTGCCTGAAGGATTATTCCTTATAATGATAGCTGTAAATAGTATGCCTATTTGAAATACTGAATGAGAAAAAGCGAAGTGTACCAAGTGTCTCAAACTGTTCACTATAAAAACACATCCATGTTATTATGTTTAAAGCAAGCCCAGGCAGCTTGTGAAAAATACAGCAGAGTGCAAGAACATGTCCAACAGTGTGCTGTTAACTTTGGGGTGCCCTGCCCCAAAACATCTGAGGAAATTCCCATCAAGATCCAAACTGGTCAGGTGGCTCCCACATCTATGTGCCTGAGTCAAAGCCCACAGGCAAGTTTCACCAAGCTCTGCAAAACTCAAGTCTCTGAACTAAGCTTCAAGTGAAATGGATTACTGAACTTTGCAACCAGGGTTTATTTGCTGGGGCTTCCTTCTGCTGCAGGGAGGTTCAGTGGACTGATGTTGTATGAGGAGTAGGCAGTGCTAAGCTTTTTTATGCCCTGACTTGTTTATCTTTTGTAATATCTTTAAAATCATTTTCTTGTTTTATCACTAAAATACCTAGCTTGTTATTTTTTTAGCTGTCACTACTACTCTTCTTTGCTGTGCACTTTTCATCTATACCGTTACCTGTTTTTTGTGTGTGATTTTTTTCTTCCCACTCTTTCCTTCTGCACAGCTATCTAGCGTCTGTGGGTGCAGCCTACTAAAATACGACTTCACAAATGGAATCATAAAATCATGGAATCATTACGTTTTGAAAAAACCACTGAGATCATCTGGTCCAACCATCAACCCATCAATCACCTGTGCTGCCAGGTCTGCCCCGGGTTATGGGTTACGCTGATAAACTCTCACTGCCTGTCATACCACCTACATTTACAAAGCAAATACCTATATTTTTTCAACACTTTTGTTTCATTTCTGAAAACCTGCAGAAAGTGCTGAAAGAGAAGTTGCAAGGAGGAGGCAAGCAGAGACACAAAGAGTCAGCATTTAGGATCAGGGCTGCGGTGCTGTGCACAGTTATATTTCTTTCAATAGCTACCTTCTGAGGAGCCAGTTTATTTTTGCAAACACGGAATCATGTCTCAGTGTTATTACTGAGCACACCACAACTGAGGTATCCCCTTCACACTGTCAAAGAGATCTGTCTGTCTGCTTTTGGTAAGGGAGAGCAGCCAACCAGATACGTAAGCAGGTCTCTCAGTTGCGTGTTGTGGGTCAGCTGGAAGATTCTTGCAGGGCTTCCTGCCAACTGGCAGTACTTCAAATTAGTAATTCCATACAGCACTTTCCTGCAGTGCACTGCAGGCTGTTGTAAGGCTTCATTAGTTAGCGCTTGTAAAACATTATGAGTCTTTAAATAAAATGAAGTGTTTTAATGTCAAATATTAGGGGGATGTTTTCCTCCATGCAAAACTCACAGCAGTAGCTCAGAGAAACCAGCTCCTCTCCCATCTTTGATGCAGTCAGCTCTGGTAAGGACAGGCTCATCTACCTGTAACAGCATTACCAGCTTGGAGTGTTTGGTGGAGAACAGTGGTACACTGGTTTCTTTCACAGCTAAGGGAGCACTTCATTGATTTCTTAACAGAACTCTTAATTTTCTCCACTGGCAACACCATAACAGTTAAACCTATTTGCAGACCAGTCATGTTTTTACCAATTTGCAGACCAGTGATGTTCTAACCAGGACATTTTATTCAATTATATTTAAAGCCCTTATAAAGAGCCATTAAAAAGAAGGGAAAGAAAAAGGAAAAAAAAAAAAAAAAGAAAGGAAGAAGGCTATATATTAACAGAACAATTCACAGTGTTAAGCTTTTACTTTTACTGACACATTAAATAAATAAATGACAGTTTAAATTAAAACATTTAATCAATTGCTAGCCATTCTAAACCTTCCTGCACTTTGTCATCAAGTCTACATACCCACTGACAACAAGGACCTTTATGTACAAGTTTGTTGGGTAGAGAAAGCAGTCAACTAACTGTGACCCAACAAATTACACTATACCCTCCAAAAAATACCAATGCCAGGTTATTTAGAAGAGGCAGGTTGGAAAATTAAGGGAAAAATTCTGACATAAAAGGAGAACCATGCTTTTTATCATCATTTATGCAAGTTGAAGATCACTAGTCTAAATAGAGACAGTTTTCTACTTTATCTCATCAACCCGTGTTAATCCTTATCTCAGTAGTCACTGAAGAGCAATGGCTTTTACTTCCCATTAAATGAAAAAGCAAGCTTAGAAAATCAGGCTTGTTAGGGTGATGGATACAAGATCTTTCTGAGGCAGGAGGATGGCACAAGCAAGGCTGCACTCCCAATGAAGAGTGGGATCCAGAGGAGCAGGACTTGTCCTCACCAGCAGGGACAAGCAGGGCACCACACCATATGCAAGATGTCACTCTGGGGAGCAGAGATGTAGACAGTTTCCTCTTCCTTTGGTTCTATTTCCTTCTTGGCATTTCTCACTCCACTGAAGGTGGGTGGCTCAATGACATCTGCCAGTCTGTGAGATTGCCAATCAATGAGATCTGATTTTCCCCTTCCATCTCCAATGCCTGGTAGCCCTTCAAGTGATTCAAAAATGCTGATTCCCAGTGAAGTTTAGCATAGTCTGCATTTTCTCTACCTCTGTTGATCAAACCAAGATCACCAGATAGTTCATATTTCTGTTCATATTTCTGATCAGATTTCATGCTTCTGCTAAAAGCATATTTCCACTGCTTTTAGCAACATCTTGGCTGACAGGGCTGTGTTCTTCAAGCAGCATAGTGACCAGTGCCTTCCCATTGCTGCCTGTCTGCCTCCTGACCCAATGGGCACCTTCTCCTCCAGCCTTTCTTCAGCAGCCAGGATGACTTTCCAAACACAGTCTGACAGGAATTAAAGCCAGAGAAACTGTGTGACCAGACTCATAACCTAGATTTTGGGGATGCTCTTGCAGCAGCTCATAGTATTTCCCACACTGTCTGTTTATTATACACATTAAAATTTACGCTGTATTTCACCCCAAATGCTTCTATTATGTTTTCATGCAGCACAAGCATGTAAAACAGAGTAGTCATTTCTTAATTACTTGATAACTATATCAGAGAGTTTAGTCAAGCATCTCAAGTTAGCCAACTTTATATAAATATCTGCTAGTGGACACCAGCCTTGCAGTCACCACACCACAAATGACAGGAAGACTCAGGAGAATAATGTAGGGTAACAAAATAAACACAGTGGTTCATCTCAACTTGCTAATCTTCTGAATATTTTCATTTTAAAGTGATTCTGGCATGCATTTTTGAATTTCAACCAAAAATCCATTTATCACTGAGGTGTTCTGTTTTGCAACTACAACATACCAGAAACAGAGGCAGTATTTTTTGAACTTAAAGAGAGGAGATTTAGGCTGAATATAAGAAAAAAGTCTTTTACAGTGGGGGTGATGAGGCACTGACACAGGTTGCCCAAGGGTGTGATGGAAGTGCTGTTGCTGGAGACATTCAAGGCCAGCTGTGGGTGTCCCTTTTCATTGCAGGGGAGCTGGACTGCATGGTCTTTAAGGCTCCCTTATAACTCCAAGGATTCTGTGATTCTATGATTTCTCACACCTCTTTTCTCAATTCTATTATCAACCTTATACCATTTCCTTCTTCCATGAAAGCAAGCAGATGATGTCGTCTTGGCATAAATATGTATGTCGTTAACTTTAGATCTACAAATTTTAGTTTACTATCTTCTCCACTCATGAAAGTCTCTCTTAGGTACGAGTAGGGACAATTTGTGGCAATAGGCCTATCAGAGTTTTCTTACATTATGTAATGCTGTACCACTGTATGTCAGCATGCAGGCACCTTCCTTCAGACAAAATCGGGCTTATTTAGATGGAAGCAGAAACTTTTTCTCCACGCTCTTGCAGTTAAGTGCTGAAGAAAATCTCTACCCACAGTAGATCCAGCTCTTCCTTGCAGACTTTTATTTCCAAGAAGAGACCTTAGATCTCAGGCATAAGTAGATGGTAAAACCACTTTTAAAACATCCAACTTCTGGAGAAGATATAATTCAAATGGTAAAGATCTAAAGCTCAGTTCCTCTGTTTTGTGGGCTGTATTCTTGGGATTCAGCAATTCTGAGAGTACAAGAGTAGTCAGGAATGGCCTTGTGAGCGTGGCATGGGAGTTGGCTGCAAAGAGGAAAATGCTTGATGTCACAAGGCAGATCTGCAGAGGCTTCAAAGGCAACAGAGAATGGCTCTCACCCAGGTGACCCTCTTACATACTTTGGTCACCACAGGTCACCTTTAACTGGAGTTACCTGCACAGTTCTGTAAGTCTGTTGTGTAGGGACACTTGTGCTACAGCGGGGGGCTGCAGGCAGAGCTCTCACAGGGCTCAGGAATCCTTCAATACAGGAGGCCATCACAAAAGTGGACTTTTTTATTTTATTTTATTTATTTTGAGGATTGTGATTCCACCCCCCAATCCCTTGAGATGGTGGTGGTGTCACTCTGAGGAGTGCAGCCTGCACACAAAGCATATTACTGACTTTTTATACTATGTTGTGCTTTATAGCAGCACCAGTAAAAATTGATTTTATAAATCCTTTTCATCAAGTTAATGTCTTTTCCAGGGCATCCAGATTTTTTTTTCATTTTTCTTTTATTTTCCCTTCTTTGTTTCTTTTTTGTTTTTGTTTTTTCAATAACAGCTTGTTATACAGCCTTAATCCATTTTTTATTTTGAAACTGTGAAGGTTATTGTCATCTCAGCCCCATGTAGCTGGCCACCCTGCAGTAGTTACACTGTTCCTGAGCACAGTGGCTAACATTTTCGCCTTGTCGCACTTGTGGAAACTCCTTATTCTTCATTTGTAGTTCAGCCCTCCCTGTCCTTGGGGCAATCCTTTCCTGTCTTCCCAGTGGAAATAGAAGGTAGGCATGGGAATTTAGCACTAGCTATCTTTATTCTTCTAGCAGGGCAGTCAGCCACAGCACATTCATAAGACTCTTTGCACCTTGCTCAGAAAGAAAAACAAGGTATCTCCCAGCTCTTTTCCTACTCACCAATGCAGCTGTGAAGCTTCACAGGGCTATACAATTATGTAGATGTTCATGCTGAACCACCCTCAGTGCTCATACAGGAGAAGGGGATAGAAGATGCCTCACTACTGCGTATCCTGACCTAGTATCATCCTATTTTATTAATCTACATGACATCAATTGACTTTCTACAACCTACATCATTGCTTATTGTTGATAGAAAGCATCTGTTAGTGACAAAAAAATACATAATCACATGGAGTGTGTAAATGGCAAGATACTGTCATACACAGTTTTTAATTGTGACACATCCACCTGTTTCTAGCAGAATAAAATGGTGTCCCAAGGCAGACTTACAGCTACACAAGTAATTTTCACTCCAATATAACCTGATTCTAGTCAGCGTAGCAGGCAACTTCTCTCATTATTTTGCCTGATGGGATTACAATATTAGCAGTCTAAAAAATATTAAAAACAAAAATAACAAGAAAGCGGCCTTGGCAGGCAACAGCATATGCCATTTCCCAGTGCTGCTGGAGTCTCTTAAATCACCCACAGGGGAGGAACTTTTCCTTGTTTGGTGTGGCTTAATGATGGCCCCAAAAAGAACTAATTAACCTAATGTCAGGAAACCTAGTGTGCAATATTGAGCATGACATTAATAGCTGTGCAAGTGCCAAAGGTGTCCTTTTTATTTATAAATTATTATGCATTTTTTTACTGTTGATAAAATTATGCCAAAAGGACGTTTGACTTGCCAACATGATTTTACAAAATTTGCATTTATATAGGTTCTTCTGTGCTTATCATTGTCAAGTACCTCAGAAAAAAGTTATTTACAAAGGAGGAGAGAGACATTCTTATACTCACATTAAAGGCAACAGATTTGTTGTTTCATAGAAAAACCAGTGAAAATCAATCAAAATCTTTGATTTTCTAGGTTTATCAATTCTATGGTGATTCAAGGCAGAAGAGAAAACATTCTGGTCTCCTAAACCTTCATAGATTGCTTCTGCTGTGGATAGAAAAAGGAATTTTAGTAAAGAAAGTAAGCAAAAGTGCAAGGAGAAGAGTTGAATATCTGCGTACAATTTCACCCCTGGAGTCTCCTTTAATTGACTGAAGAGGCTTTGCCATATGGCTCTCTGGTATTACCTGTCATGAATAAATGAATTTCTAGATTAAATTATTGTGATGGACACATAAACATGCAGGTAGAAGAAGAGGAGTAATTATAAATAACCTCATAAAATTTATGTATCCTATCTTGGGATTTCCTGAATGTTTCATGATTTTATTCCATTAGCACTGCATCAGAAATGTGAGCCTAAGCAGCTTTCCCTCCTCTTCAATGACAAAATGATAAGTTGATAACAAATCAGGTATCCAATTATTTTTTCTGTAAAACTTGTAGGACATTAGTGCCAACTTGAGTTACACTCATGGTAACCTTCTTTAAAATGTTTATCAGCTAATGTAAATTAGGAAACCTCAATCCAGGGAAGTGCCAAATTCATATCCAAGAGCTGATGTATGTGATACTTACAGAAATGGGTAAGGTAGATAAATGCACAAGTCCAAGAATTTGTTCAATGAATTAATGATTGCAAAGCACATAAAACCCCTAAAGAAATTGTCTGGCCTCTGGACTACTGCATTCCATGTTGTATTGGACAGACAGGATAAATAGCCCTAAGCACTCTTCCTACTGACAACATTAGACATTTTCAGCCTGAGAATATATATTTATGCTTTAACTTCAGTGTATTGATCAAGTGTTAGACTATTGCCCGCTGTTCAATAATTCATTATGCTTTCTAAGGCACTTAACTGCTAAACTAGCTGTCGTGTTAAAGCTTTGGAATTAAAACTGAGTGGGGCTACAGAGTTCTGGTGAAGTCAGAAATCCAGAATACTCCAACATCCTTCCTGAATGAAAAGTACATAAAGCTGATGATGTCTGAGCCAATTTTCTTAATTTTAAAAATCTTCTAAGTGAGGTCCCCAACTAATTGCAAAAAAAATGGAGAGACCTTATCTACTTGTTGAATAAACATTACTGCAACAAAGTGGGGGAAAAAAGGAGTGGGGGAGAAGGACACTCACCACTCCCCAGACCCACCTCTTGGCACAAACACAGCCAGAGCTGCCACCAGTGCTGGTGCTTGGGTTGGGCTGAGCGTCTGCTCAGTGAAAATGTCTGAGGGAACATGACACGAGGTTGTTGGAAGGAAAAGTGCTCTCAGACATGTTACAGCCCAACTGAAGGACAAACATTTCATTTTCCTGTGAGAAACCTTAGGAAAAAAAGAAATGACATGGTTATGAAACACGAAAATATGCTGGCTGGAATTCTTTTTCCATTGTAGTTCCGGCACTGAACGTCTATGGCCTCCTTTGTCCCCAAGATCAACTGTTAACACTCCACCCCAGGAATGAATTTGGGAAGCTGAAAGGAGAGCACACTGCCAGGCTGTTGGGTTATAAGCATGTCAGAGACATTTAAGACAAGCTGCCAGTGACGTTTGCAGATATACGCTGTACACAACATTTCTGTGTGCTTATTTAGGGAACCTGTGGAGAAGAGCCTGCTGGACATGGCTGGAGTGTCCCTTTGCTGACCTGCTTCAGAGCTGTATCTCCCTGGGGACTGTCCTTAATGTAGCAGTATGCTTGAATAACTTCAGCTTTGTTGAAAAGACTGTTTCCAGTAATAGATTGTTCTCATTAATTTTCTCATGCTCTTCATTGCCACTGAGATAAAGTTGTCTCCAGGTTTCTGGTGCTCTTTCAAGCATCACATTCAGGCAGACCTGTGCCTCTGAAGAAATGAGGAAATGGTGAGAGCAGATCTGTGTTATTGTTATTGCTGTGGAAGTCTTAACCAACCATTCTTTTAACAATAGCCTCTCTCTGATAATGGGGATTCCAATTAAACTAAGGATCTTAGAATCAGCTGGACCAAATTCCTTAACCAGAGCAGAATGTATCATTGTATCCATAAAGCTGACTATTAAAGGAATATTAGAAAAACTTCAAACTTTTAAGGGGAATATATTTAAGTGTAATTCTTATGCTTCAAAACAGAAAGTAATTTTCCAAACTAATATTAATTTGGTAGAAGTATTTCAGAGTTTTATCAGCAAAGAGTTAGAGCATAGTAAATACGAGTCAATGTAGTGTCATAGTTGAAATGTTCAACCAAATATTCATTCTTACATATAAAAAAATTTAAACGTTTGTGTTAATAAAAATTGTTTCTATTATTATTATATAATATTTTGAATAAAAGCCTTTCTGTATGTGGAATTAATAAGTACTTTCTATGTATTTAAAAGTGATTCACTAATAACTTTTCAAACTGTAATGTTAATGATTTTCCTAAGGTCACACCAAAAGTAATGCTTCCCATTTATTTCCATGGAAACTGCATGAGATATGAAGAGCACAATAACGTAGCCACAACCATGAGCTATGCATTTTCCCTAGCAATGACTAAGAACCCAAATGCTGCTTGTGAAAATCTACACCAGAAGAGCTGACCAGCTGTCACCATTGCCACTGCAGAAGGACTGTGCTCACTGCTCACTGTGCTCACATCCACTGCTTGCGCTCCAGAAACACTCAGCAAGCATCGATGAATGTCAGTGGGTGCCATTTTTCTGCATGGAGGAATTCAGTGTCACATGTTTGCTCCATATGCACATCCATGTCAGACACCATTCTGTCAGACTGCCCCTTGGCTGCCATCTGTCACATGGCAACAACATGGAATGGGATACTGGTAGAAAGGTTCAGCCTCTACTATCATACCACCAACATCCACCTCTGACATTGTGAGCCAACATATTAAAATAGGAGGCATCACTTCTGAACAGTCCAATTATTAGCTGCCATTATTAATGATCCAAGCAACAAGAAGGATGGGATACAATTCTTGCCATGTAAATATGCAGGCAGCACAAAGACTAGTGGGATGGCAGAAAACCAGAAAGGGATGGTCTTCTGGGATGACATGAATCATCACATTGAATGGTCTCCATAGACTGTAGGAATAGTGCTGCACTGCACTGCATCAAGGGAAGTGATGAAAGAGATGGTCTGATACTTATGTGCAGGTTCCTCCAAGAAGAATAGGGTTAAGACAAAAAAGAAGGGCTTAGCTAAGCTTAAACTTAGAGACAGGAGATGAAAATAAATAAATGTGACCTTGCAATGAGATACTGCTTCACAGCAGAAAAGGTAGTTAAAAGGTATAGCAGATTACTGGAATAATGAGTAGACTTTTTATTACATGGTCTTTAAAATGAGATTCCCTGCTTTTGTAGGGGGCTTGCACAATTTAATCCTCTTCTGGAGAAATTAAATGGACTGTGGCCATTAAATGGCAAAGTGTGTATGGCCATAGTTGTTCAGTGGGCCTTCAGTCTGTGAATAATTCATTGACAAGTCCAATGTTAATTTTACAGCATGGTGAAGAGTTAAAAAAAGACTGCTTGGTTTTAAGAAGCATCGGTAAAAGGAGTAGGATGTCCTTAGGCATCCCTGAACTCTTGTTCAGGCCTCTCCAAAAAGTCATGCTACAGCGGAGCCTAAAAACGAACAACAGAAACTACCCAGGCAGAGGGTGATTTCTGAGCAGAAATTTTGGCATATGACCAGATCTGACACTGTACCACCACGATGTCTTAGAGAGTTCAGCACTGAGGAGGCAGAACTGTTTCCAGCACTTTACTTACAAGAAATAAACCACAGTTGAAAGAAAGCAAATGTTAGAGACTTGTCATTGCTGTGACTTGTAAAGCTGCACTAGAAAACGTGACAGGAATAAAAATCCTGCATTTCAAGGATATGAGCATGGTGGTTTAGCAAAATTTCATCTGTAACTTACTTAATGACTGTGTACCACTTGCAGCCTTTTAGAAGCCCCAGGATGTCAGCAGTGTCACACTCTCCATACTGCACTGACATGAGATCTGAGCAGCCCCAAAGCAGATTCCCATGCTGTGACAGGCAGTGCACGTTCACCAGGTGGAACTAAAGGGGATGGCTGAAACCTCTGAATCCTTCTCCTCATTAATGCTGGAAATGAAAAGCGAGTTCATTGCCTCCCCACAGCCCTTAATGAAATGAATCTGCAAGGACAGATGATGGCCAAGTCAAAGCAGGGCCCTTCAACAGCAATATTCTGTTCAAGTCCAAAGACGTATAAAAAGAAAAAAAATAGAGGATGGTGTGCCAGTGAAATAGAGGCAGAGAAACACAATACATGAGCCTTGAATAAAAATGAAAAACTAATCACACCATATCAAGGCTGCGGACAGTACATTTCATCCCCATTTTTGTATTCTGATCACTCAGGCAGGCATAAAAATGACCTTTCTTGCACGCATGTTGTCAGGAGCCTGTTTCAAGCAAATGTTTATTTTATCTGATTGGATCTCAGCTGGCCTGCAGCATAGCTGATACCAGATGTTTTCTATTTAAGGAGTGTTCCCTGAGAAGTTAAGCTAAGGCACTGCAGCAGGTGTCTCTGAGCACCTCATCTCCTGCATCCCAGGACAATGCATGTAATGCTTTGTGACCCCAGCTGACAGTGAGCAGGATCACTGCCCATTCCTGGCTGTGGCTTCACATGCATTGCCTGAGGACCCAGCGTAGTATTTGAAGAATCCTATCCTGGTCCACTCTATGATGAGCAGCCTAAGAGATGCCCTCTGAGGGCTCACTGTTGTGTCTTCCAGTAGTGCCACCACACAGTCCTCCAAGCCACCGCTATTTTTTTGAGCTTTTCTCAACACATTCAGGGATTAAAACCAAAAGAATTGTGTCAGCCCATTGAAACAGCCTCTAGACTCTTTCCCTCCTACATTTGTTTTTAGAATCTGGGTGCAAAACCCAGAGAAAGCTGCTGGCCAGGAACAAAAACTTCATCAGTTGCTGTTCAGCTTGCCTATACCACCTAAGACCACCTGAAATGAGCCATACTACAAGTTCTGCCAGGCTCAGTATCCTTCCTCCAACAGTGACCAAAAGCACGTGCCCCTGGAAGGATGGCAGATAAGGATACACCAAAAAGTTACTTCAAACCCCAACAAATGGTGACATGTGGCTGGGAGCAGCAGCAAGACAAAGACGGTTCTGGTGTACTGGATAATGTCCACTCCATTTCTCTGCTGTCAACACACCTGTTCTCCCCATGTGAATCTGAGCATCTATACTGTTCTGTGCCAGGGTTCACAGCAGAGCTGTATGCCTCCTGGACAGACTGACAGTGCAGCAGGTGAAGGTGCACACACTGGCAGTCACCTCCTGTCTGTCTTACAGCTCCCACCTGTTAAACAAAGTAGGACACAAAAGAAAGTTCTTGAAAAGAACTGGCAGGCTGGAAATCATCAACGAATGTAGAAAATTATGTGTTGGTAATATTTGCTTTTTTTGTTTGTTTTATTATCACAAATGACTGCTTAGTTTGGATCAACACCCCAGGATTTAATCACACTGCGTATTCTCACTACAATAATTCTACTTCCTTAGCCAACAGCTTCTGCATTTTGTTCAGAAAACTCCAGGCTTACAGTGCACAGTAAGGTAGCAAGAAGACATCTATGGGAAGCAATGTATCTGAAAAAAAGAAAAGAGAGAATGAGGGGTGAAAAGAGGAAGAGAGGAAGAGAATAAATTTCTAAATGAATATGGCTGTGGGTAAAACTTGAAACGCATAAGAATTTTCACAGTGCAGCTGTGTACATACAAACATTGTACAATGTACATTCGGAGTCCATGACTGCATCTCAGTGCAACCACCCCCCTGCAGCCCTGCAGCAGCCCCAGCAACCAAGAGCCATAGAATAGAGAGGTGGATGAAAGAGGGGCTTTGCTGACTTCCGTGAGCAAAAGATGAGTGGTTGAGAGACATCTGCCAGCCCTGATCCACTTATCAGCCAGGATTTCAGCTTTAAGGAGATTTCTTAGTCTGGACAGAGAGGGGAGAGGAAAGTGAAGAAGAATTAAAAGATGTCTGTTTGCCTGATAGGATCTAAATGATTTGACTGGCGGAACTCAGTTGTATTCACATTTTCAAATATAAGGATCTCAATTTGCTTGTGGAAAATGCTGAAGCTCAGTTCACAGAGCAATCTAATTCTCCCACATGTGTTGTTCAGGATAGAAGAGTTGTCTCCAATACACACAGCTCTCCGGAGACTTCCAAGCACGACCCACATCAGCTTGTAATGGGTCATTATTGCTGCCACATCAGAAAGCCTGCAGGCAACACTGAGCATGGAACAGTGTGTTCAGAGCCTGTTTGCATGCATGCAAAGAAGGAACATATATACGTACAGACAGATGTGTAATCAAGGGGACAGAGCCAGCTCCGAAAGGACATCGTCAATGTCCCAGAAAGGCACTGGGCTCTTAAATAACATTTTTTCAACAGTGTATTCCAGGATCTAATTGCATTACTATGGGTGGCAGGAAGCCATCCTCCTTCATCCATGTGGGGATATAGAGATTACTGAAGCGTCAGTAAAGGGTCAAATGTATTATAGCATTAAGACTGGTTTATGCCCCATTACTGAGCTTATTTAAGGAAAGAAAAACTCGTTTGGTTATAAAGAAGAAAAAATGCTGAAAGATATTCAGCACTAAGGGGAAGTCAAACATCCCTGTTGGCTCATAATTAAAAGAAAAAAGAAAAAAAAAAGCCAGGGAAAAATATGATACAATCTCAACAAATACTGTGAAAAGAATCCAAATTGTTTTTTGCACGATTACTATAAAACTTTTTTCACTTGCAACATGCCACCACATTTACCAGTTCTAGAAAGGAGACATGTACTTCCTCATCACATACAAAATGTCAAAATAACTGGGACAGTCGCACAATGGTTGCTGCAGCACATAGGAAAATGACATTATTTTTTCAGAGGGTTCAGACATTATGGAGAGAAGAACAATTTTGTGCTTACTTCTATAATACTGTGAAGGGATTTCAGTGTTCCAGGGCAATCTTTTGCTGTTTGTTTGTTAAGGGTGTTTTTCTACTTCCTATGCTTTTCCCAATATTATGCTGATAGCCTCAGAGTCGGGTGAACCTTGACACACAATCTGGGGCAAAATTCTTCTGCCCAGCTCCAATTTGTGAGCCACAGGCAATGACCACTTGTTTAGGGGCCATGTCCCACACGCAGCAGGCCAGACCATGAGCTCAGTGGTCCCTTTTGGGGACATGATTGTTTAGCACAGTAGATCATGTCAGTCTCCACTACAGATGAAAATATATTTTACTGTTAGCTTGCAAACATTTACCTACTCCACAAAATAATAATAATTAAAACCAAGGTCTAGTGCTACAGGCTTGCTTCACAAAGACCTATCACATGCTGTTAATTTTATCCACCAATATTACTACCGCATGCTTAACTGCCTGTAACCCAGAGGTAAGCAGCAGCTTATTTCAGGCTCATGGAGCAATATCCCATCCCCTACAAATGTTACTTGGTGCTCAGATTATTTGCTGAATGAAGCCACTGTGCCAACCTGAGGCATGTACGTGACAATTTCCACTTACTCTCTTCTGGAGGTAACACAGCACACAGCAAAATTCCAGAGTTTTAGTTGCATTAAGAAGTTTACTCCAGAAGTGTGATCATTTAATAGGATCATGAAATTGCATGCAATACACAAACTTGTGTAGCAAAATTCAGCACAAAGCAGCGTGGATTTTAAATACAGATGCATTAACCTCATGTCTGTTAGTTTATTCAAAATTTTAAAGATTAATTATATATTTGTTCTATTCTTTGTTACACAGCAATTTTAATCTTCATTTAAAGTGTTATATTTATCAAATGAAACAATGCCTGCTGCAAGAATACAGAACTACTTAGAAATCTAGCTGCTATGGCCTGAAAATAGGGCAGAAATCTCTGGTAATCCCCAGGTATTTAAGATTACCATGGAATAACACTAGAAATAGCTTAGCAAATGATTAAGAATGCCTCAGACTGTAATTATATGCAGATAAAGGTCACCGGGTAGAATATTTCTCTTGTGGTTTGGAGTTCATAAAACAGTAAGGGTCTTATTCTAAGGTACTTTTAATTCCATCCTGCATAATTGAAGTGGAAATGTAGCAGCATGATGGTATCTGATTTAATTTCTAGGTAATCAGTATGCCTGTAATAGGATTTCTTCACTGAACAAGGGGGTAGTCAAGCAGTATGTGAAGCAAGGGTCAAGAAAAACAAAACAAAACAAAACAAAAGTGAGAGTTTGGAAAGCTCCCAAGCATAAGCATGTCCTGAACCGTTCCCTCCTCTTTCACAAATGAAGATGTCAGAAACCTTTGTAAAATGTGGAAAATCCCCCATGCTCATCACTCCTGGATGTTTCCACTCTTATCTCCAGCCCTTTCTCCTGAGGCACTTGGTTGCCAAAGGAACAGTTTGAAACAGCTGCTTTGTAAAACTGAGCCTCGTCTTTCCATGAGAACACTGGCTGGGAATAATGCAATTTTATTTCTTTGCTGACATTGCTTTTCGCAAAGATAAATCAATCAATGCATGCCCTGAGCCCTCTGCTTGGAGCTGGAATGCATCTTCTGGGCAGTGAGCTGCTCACAACCCAGCACCTGAGCAGGGCTGCACAGCGGTAGCCAGCCTGGGTGGTGTCTTTTTAAAACAGCTTCCACCTCAGTGTGCAATGAGTGGATGTCTTGTGCTCACGAAAACCTTTGCTTCTTCTCGTAGTGAGTGGTGCCAGGCAGCCCAACATCTGCCCATTCCATCCCACTGTAACCACTGTGCAGGAACAGGAAGAAGCTGTGAGCTGCTCGGAAACAGGCTACAAACTTCAGTGAAAATTACAGGGAAAAAAAAAGGGGGGGGGGGGGGGAGAGAAATGTTAATGAATGTCGTGCTCACAAATCAGCTGGAAAAAGCTTTAATTATTAGAAAACACCCACTGTCACTGTGATCAAGATTTGGAACAAAGCTCTAATTATAGCATTAGCTTTCATCCCTAAGTGGCTAATGAATCAGGGAACAGACATTTACAGTGATATTTTAATTGAAAATAAATAAATGAAAATTGAAAAAGCACAGAAACAATTACATAGCAAATTTGCCTTCTTTCAGGTCACTGGAGTCTCACTGACACCCAGAGTTCCTCTGAAAAAGAAATAGTTTAACCTTGATTTATCATAAAGAGAAGAATTCACTGTTGTAAAAATACAGTTTGCAGAAATTACATGTAAATCATTTTTTCCCAGGAAGCCAAAACTGACAATCAAATAAACATGCTCTGAATAGTCATTATGGTGGCACAGATGTCTTGCTGCCACATTTCATGTTGACTCTTCTATTCAAGTTGCTTTAAAATAGATAATTGAATGAGGGGCTGTAAGAGCAGGCTATAGAGCTTTCTGTCTGGCTTGGCTTCACCATCCTGTTCTTTCTAGCTTTACAACAAACCTATTCCTGGACCACGTTTCCTGGATATTGAATGTACTGAACACTGTTTTAAAGATATATGTTTTGCAGGAATACGAGTTCCACAGCTGTTACAGGGCCTTTTTTAAGCCCCATGCACTACTAGATGCCGTTAGCACTTCATAGAATTTGACTGAGAAGTTCAAAATGAGGACAGATGTGCAGTTCTTAGAAGATCAATTAATTCAGTAGCGAGGAGAAAGTAAGTGCTCCAAGAAATCACATTAAAATCTGCTGAAAATGCTGAATCAACAGGAAATCTTGCATACAGAGACAGCTAACTAGTTTGAGAGAAAAAAATATGCCTATGCCTATGAAACACAGCTTTTTGTTCATGAGAGCTAATAAGAACTTTCATTTTAAATGGGGCTTGAATATAAGATATCCACTGCCTGGGATCTGGTCTCATTGTTTGTTCAGGACCAAGGGCATATGATTAATTGGTTCTGCCAGCTTGCTGTGTTAACTCAAATATGAAACAAAAAAAAAAGTAAAAATCATCTCCCCTCAGCAGAGCAAGGACTGAGAAAATATCATGGGCATTTGACAGAGGTGTTTCAAGTGGTCCAAGTGGAAAGCTGTGTTTTTAAAATGAAACACAAGCAGATTTCCCAACAAGCACAGCTTGCACCTCTGCAATAAACATTTCAACCTTTATCCCAGAATCAGAGAATCCTTAGAATTGGAAGGGACCTTTAAAAGCCATCTAGTCCAAATTTCCTGCAATGACAGGGAGACCTACAGCTAGATCAGGCTGCTCAGGGCTCCCCTTGGACGTCTCCAGTGACATGGCCATGCGCTGCATGTCTGCAGTACGTTGTTAGCTATGGTCAGCCCTTGCAATGGAAGCAAGCTCCCCTCCTCGCTCAGATACTGGTCATTTGGTCCTTAGACACAATCCCTTACCGTGTGTTCTCATATACATTATTTCCACTCTTTCTTCTTTTAGAGCAGCTAGTGGCAGAAGGAGCATTTGAGCTCAGCTGATTAAGTGGGATAGCATTTCACTTGCCAGAACTTCAGTTTAGAAACAAGACTGCCGCCAATAGAAGCCTAAGAGGCTCAGCTATGCTCTGGGTTGTTTTTAGGACAGAGTTCTAAAACTTTTGAGTGATTATTGGTACTGTACTTTTGAACATTCCACTCTCAGCTGTTTTGTTAAATTGTATTCTTCTCAGCCCTCAAGACATCCCAGTCCTCTCATCAGCCTTTGCACTCATAGAATCACAGTGAAGGCTGAAGGGACTTCTGAGATCATCTAGTCCAACCTCCAAGAAGCAGGCAAGGAGGCCTCAAACACCCCTAGGTACGTGGATAAGTCTCAGGCAGACAGCTAAAAAGCTCTTCATTATCTCGAAAGGAAGGGACTGCAGTGTACCCACTGGAAAACAAAGGAGACTGTTCCTGGAAATAAAGTGCAGCTGCTTACAGCAGGTCTGTGGTGTTACACACCCCACCTGCTTACTCTGCACGTCAAAAGCATAACAGCCTTAATGCAGCATTGGTATAGTTCTCTGTTCTGGTTTTGCTCTCGTTTGTGGATGGCTTTTCTTTGTTGTTTGTTTCTGGGGTGTTTTTGTTTGTTTGTTTTGTTTCTATTTGTTTGTTTGTTTTTGTATTTTTAAATAAAAGGCTTCAAGAAAAGCATCACAAGCTATAAGGGTATATTGGGTTTCCTGTCCAAAGGTCTCCTAGTGGTAACCGGAGACTTTCCCTGCTACATGTGAGAAACGTGCCATGAGGACAGCAGATGTAAGGCGAGACAGCTGCACACTCCCCTCTGGCACAGGCCTTGCTTTCCATGGCATGGCTGCGGTCCTCTGCAAGCTCCGAGGGCTCTGTGAGCACTGCTTATTGCATTCTGCCTGAGGCTGTGATGCCCATGCAGTATGTGGCCAGGTGATGAGTGCTGGGGCTCTCCAAGCCATGAGACTGTCACACACTGGTCACAGATTCTCTGATCAGTGAGGCCAATAAGTGAACACCAGGTTTATCTTCCTCTCACATTTCGTGACCAAACTACTTCCAGGTGCCACTGACCTCAGTGTGCTTCCTGCTAGAAATAACTGCAGCCCACGCTTTTCTGAGTGCAAGCTGCTTGCTTCATCCAGGAGAGCTACCAGGGAAAGATAAGCCTGAAAGGCTGTTTGCACTCCCTTTCTTTTAATTCTCAGTTGCCATCATCATCTTGCAAACCTGCATCCTTGCTGTGATTGTAGCACAGTTCCCAATCTCGCGGCATAACCACCACATAGCAGCTAGACATTGGTTGTTTTTGCTCTCAGATCTCTACTGCAGCAGCACTACAAGTCCTCCCACTGTGCTCTGCACCTCTCCATCAAGAGGGACAGGATGCAGGATCCCACAGATGCACAGCTGTTAACTGCAGCCTGCAAAATGCCGTACACACATTATTGGGAGGATCAGACTGCTTTGGAGATCACATTTCCGGGAGGATCAGAAATCACAGACCAGCAGCCAGATCCCCTCACATCAGGGCAAGCTATCTTCCAGGGACTTGTTGCAAAGTAATCGTCCATCACTGTGAACCACTGCAGTATCACGGTGGAGAGAGCAGCAGCTGAGCAGAGAAACAACATTTTGCACTGCAACCAGCGAGGGCAGAAAGCAAGAAGTGCTCCATTGAGTAGGAATGACAGGGAGTTCATGAAGATGCAGCATGGTTAGGAGGCATTCCTGTTCCCATGATAACTATCATAGGATTTTTATTGCTAGACATTTATTTGAAACGGACCTTTGCACCTCATTTCTCAGTTTCCTTTCTTGTGTTTGAATCCATTCTGAAGTCATAAATATTATGACCTCAATCTCTTTTCTTGGGAATTAATGACACCAGAAACTCAGCACAGCTTTAGTGCCGCAGCAAGGCTGGGTGTGAATTGTGTGTGTATATTAAGGCTGCAGGAGAAAATACATTCCGAATAATATAAGATTTTTTATATATTTCAAATCACAAGAGGACAGTGTAGCACTGAACAAGATTTGAGCTCAAAGTGAAAATTAGCAGACTATTTCTAGCCAGCCTGTAACTGTGCTACTCTGAACCAAACAACTGAAGTGATATCTCAAGTGCAGTTAAGCTCAACTATGTAACACAGTTGGGTAGTGTGTCTTATGTTAATTGTTAAATTGCAGCTAATGCAGCCAACGGAAGATTTCCAGCTAAGAATCCCCTGCTGACTTATCTCCCTTTTACAATTTATTTGCCAGATTGTTGCAGTACTCGGTACCTTATTTCCTCTTTTCAAGGACAAGCCCTCCTTGAAAATAAACTGCAGCAGCCCCTTGATCAGACCTGACTATCTAGGGTTGAATTTGAGCAGTTGAACTTGATGTGTGAGGCTGGCAGCAATGCCACAAGTGCCATAGGCCAGAGCTGGAGATGACAGTGCTGGTCTGCGCACCTCCACTGAACATGTTTCTCCCAGTCCTCCCAGCTCCCATGTCGCTGCACTGAAGAGCAGCCCTGGTGGCATCATGTTGTCTGTCACAGAGAGCTGCCACAGTGGAGGGTTGGAGAATGGTGTTGAACCAGCTCCCTAGGGCGTGGAAACATCATCCTCTGTTCCAGCAGGTTGTATCAAAACAGCACTTCGATAACAGGACTGGCAGAAAAGGGAGAGGATCTCAGTCGACCAGGTTGCCCTTAGCAGCACACTTCCTTGAGCAGGGTCTTGCTTGCCACAGAGTTCTGCCAATCTCCCCACACTTGACAGAGTAGGATCCACGTGGGGGTCACAGGTGGGTCTGTGATGGACCATCAGTAACCACAGCAGGTTCCTGAGTGTTAGATTAATGGCAGCAACCTTAGGATTTATTTTGATACAGGCACAGACATTTATTTTGAAAAGAATTCTCCTACATCTCACCTCTGTTACTTAATAATGACCTCGTTGAAGTTGTATTGTGATGAATATGGCAAAGGAGAGAAGATCGCTATGCAGATCAGATACCCATCATTAACTTGGAGAGCGATAATGAATAAGGTTAATAGCACTGCTGAGCAAAGAGAATTCAACATGCTGAATTTAGATGAGATCTGCACGCAAACTTCCCGAAGATTTCACTTGGGGATGCAGCTTTCATTCACACATGGGAGATGGAAACCTGCACTACAGTTCCAGACTGCATCCTTATTTCTGATGTCAGCTCACCATCAGGACTTATGTTTTTCAGTTCAGACCTTCCCCCTGTTCTCCCCACGAAGATTCTCACTTTGCAGTCCCTAAGCTCTCTACAGTCACTGACAGCTTTATAACACATGCACAAGAGAAGCTCTTTCTTTAAACATTTCCCATTGCTTCACTGCATAGCAGAATAGATTAATCTCTCAAAGATGTGGCCTATAATGAAGCTAGTGGACCATGGTAATGTAAATGCCAGAGTGATCTGGAACAGGAGAAGGTGAATATCACAGCCTACTGATTTATTATTATTCTAGGTGACCTTGATAAAATTTTCCAGAAATATATATTGATTTGAGCAAATCTTCACTTATTCTCTGGCCAAAATCTCCCTCATAGGACAGCAGGTCTAAACAGGCATTATTTACTACTGGTCTGTCCAAGTGAATCATTCAGCATAATTTCCGAAAGCTCTTTAATAATGTGTAGGAGCAAAGTAATAACTCCCCATGGATACTAAGGAAATAAAGTGCTTTATAGCCCTATCCCACCTTCCGCCCAGGGAGCACCCACAGCTTTATGAACTCATGAATTTACTTTCACAACCTGGGGGAGGTGGGGAGAAAATTGACATACTTTAAATCAGATTTATTTTTCCATGAGATTTTCTATTACCATTTCTCTCTTCACTAATTTTAATAGCAAAACATACTACAGGTTGACTAGCTAAGTTTTAGTAGTGAAGAGGCTTAATAAAATGAATCCTAGAAGAGCCTTTACTCACCTTGATCCTTATCCAAAGATGGAGCATACCAGCACTGGAGCAATATTGTGCTTTCCACAACATGTTTTGAGTTATTCGTTACAAAACCATTTAAAACAGTTGTAGATGGCCTAACATGACATGAAATAGTAATTCTCCAGTAGTTCCAGTCAAAGTAGCTTCTTTTTTCAAGGAGAAACCACAGTGAATATCCTGAGTATCTTAGTATCCAACTGATGAACATTATGGTTCAACAACAAAAAAGCCATATCAGATAATAAAACATTTGCCTTCCAGTAGATGCCTGGGGGAAATTTAAATTATTTCTACTGAAGTGATCAGTATTCCACATGACACTTTACAAAGGAATTAAAGAAAATCAATTTCCTTCAGACCTTCCATTTCTGAGCTTTTTTATGAGTCAGTGACAGCTGAAGTGTTTGCATCATTAATGAGGTCTTTCAGCACATAATACCTCAAACGCTGTGCAAGGGCTCTCTTGGGATGGATAAAGCAAACTCACTAGTTCTGATCTCCAGACTTCAGAGCAGGCACCAGGAAGCAAGGCTGCATTACACCTCTCATACGTGCATTCACATATATCCTTTTTAAACTGACTCATTTTATGCAGGATAGCTTCTTTTTTTTTCTTCTTCTGGCTCTCTTAGGCCAGCTGAATACATATGAAATAGTCCAGGCTCCATAGGAACAAGAAATGCAAAGGCATGGATACGTGCCAGACATTTTAAATCTTAAAGGCAGAGCCTGAAGAAAAAAGGTAGCTCTTCCATGTTTTCTTGAAATACTGTATGAGTGGCAAGGCATGCTATGGCTGTTCTTTTTCTCTGTGGTAGAGAGAAAAAGCCCAAATTGAAAGGCTTGGCCTGAGAGGTCTCCAGCCGAAAACAGTGATTTTAGCACAGCACTTGTTAGGAAATTTCACAGCAGAGATGTGCAGTAAGAAATGGATATCTGGCAAGACTGTTACTAGTGCTCCCTCTTAAAATATCTTGAAAATAACCTCACTAATAGTTCTACATAACTGTGGTATGCCATCCCTTAGGAAATAAAGACTGATGGGACCAATGCCTGATGTCCAGCCCTGCCCTACATCTCCCATAAACTGGAGGAATCTCCTTCTTATGAGGAACATCCTGGAGCATTTTCAGATTGTTTCTTACTGAGAGAAAGCTGTAGCTGTACTCACACCCCACCATGGCATCCACCTCACAGAATCACAGAATCACATGGGTTGGAAGGGACCTCAGAAGATCACTGAGTCCAACCCCCCTGCTAATGCAGGAACCCTACAATAGGTTGCACAGGTGTCCAGACAGGTTTTGAATATGTCTCTGAGAGGAGAATCCACAACCTCTCTAGGCAACCTGTTCCAGAGCTCAGTCACCCTTACCTTAAAGTTCTTCCACATCTTAGTACAGAACTTCCTATATTCAAGTTTTAGGCCATTACTCCTTGTAATTTATACTCCTTTCAACCCATCACCGAGAAGAGCCTGGCCTCATCCATTTGCCTCCCAGCTCCCTGTGGGTCAGGAGCCACCATTCTTCTCCTGCTTCTGGTGCCTTTCACGTGGCTCTTCACTTGCACTGTGGCTGGTCACTTCAATGTCTGAAGGCAAATTACAGTATCTTGGATTGGTTTGCCAGTTTCAAGTTCATACTTGGGGAAAATGTGCTCTTAGAGCAGCACATGTCCCTCAGGCTTACATGGTCACTGTACTCTGTTATAGCCACCCAGTTTATTCTGTTGACAGTGTTTCTTCTCACTTTGATGGTAGCTTCATCAATGCAGTATACTCTCTTTCTTTGGTACAGGAGGTGCACAATGTACACAAGAGTACAGTGCTGTACTCTTACAGTAAACAGAGCAAACAAAAAGCAACAAACACATCAATGTGCAAAATTAGAGGAGACAAAAATCCCTCCAGAGGCAACAACCATCAAATCAGAGTACACGGGTATCACTTCTGCCACAGCGCTTGGTGTTTGCATTGCTGTTTATGCAAACCACATTTTTTCAGATACTTTCAGTGAAAGAGGGTTTGTACAAATCCCATTTTACTGAAGAAAAATCTGTTATCGATGTCCACAGCAACAACTAGCATCTAACCATTCATTGGGAGCTTTAAAACACAAATACTTTTTAGATAACAACTCATCTTTAGGAAAAAGCTTGGCTTGCGAATGCTTGAGCTACTGAACTTCATCATGAGAGCCTGACCATCTCGTTAATTGGCTAGATTATGCAGTCATTAAAATAAACGAGCTATGCTTTTGCAGGACTAGCAATTCAGGAATCCATGATACCCTATTATCTTACAGCGAATAACAGACTGTAAATAATGCAGGCATGTAATTAAGCTGACTAAACATTAAAAAAAAAAAAAGAAGAAGAAGAAGAAAAGAAGGAAAAAAAAAATTTCAAGAATTCTGTTTTTCATCTTCTGCCAAAAGATATGACCTATCAGATTTCCCACAGGTTTCCCCCAAAGAGCCCTCAAGAATGGTTCCCATGTCTCTTACACATCGTAATTATGCTAAAGGTTTTAATGCCATTTCTTCATAAAACAACTGAATTAAAGGCACATCTAAGAGAAGACAAATACTAATGTGCAAAACCTTCTACCAGTTTATGATTTGATTATCATTTGGCAGCTGTGAGGAGGAGGTGAATCAGGTTGGATGCTTATGAGGCAATCTATGCAATGCAAGTGATGCCAAACACTTACAACATTTATTGGAAGATGCAAACCTAACATAGATGTGTAATAAAATCAAAATGCTAAAATTAATCTAGGACCAAAATCTTGCATGGGAAATTAACCAGAATATGTAGCACAATTTAGCATAACATGTACACTGTGTAGGCAGCCTGCAGATCTCTGCAAACTGATCCAGCTGCAATCACACAGCTTCCCTACACCTTTGTCCTGGGGGGCGGGGGAAAAAAAAAGTCATTTGGATAATTATTAGAGGTCAAATGCTAGCACTGAGTTGGACCAAAGGCCAAATACTGTCTTCTAGGGATATATTAGCCTGGCAGTTACACATCTTCTGACACTAGGCTAGGACCAAATGGGTTCAAATCACCAACCTCATCCTGAGCGTCTACCTGGGGTACCCATGGATCAAAACAATTACTACTTAGCACTCTTCTACAAAAGAAGAAGACATTTGGACTAGAGTTATTTTTGAAGCGTTTTATCATGACATTTTCACATAGTGAACCTGACTGCAGCATAGTATAAACAATTAAGTTCAGGGAGTATGGCTCCAAGGAAAGGATTGTCTCTATCCATGATTACTAAATACCTTGATGAAAGTAAGAACCATCCTATGCAGCCATTGACCATGACTTCAAAACATGCAGTTTTCTGTTTGTAGCTACTATTATTGTTTCAGCATCTACTTCAATTTTCCCCCGTTTTGTTTATTAGGCTCATTAGTTAGCTTCCACAATGATTTATGTGAGTGAGGAGTAGGGATTTAGGGTCACCTGTACAAAATACGGTTTAGAAATTCTTTTGGACCATCACTTCTGAACCTGGCTCTGACCTTCTAATCTTGAGTGAGCCTTTTCCATCTTTTTAACCAGATGAAGTACAGATCTAACAGACATGTGCTGTCTGGGCAGATCCAAGATGTGTGTACTCTTTGGCTAATAAAAATTCTCCAGATGAAGTACTTGAGGCAACATGTGCATAACTAGGAAACAACAAGCAGGCATATAAATATTCATGAATATATATTCAAGCTTCATTTCTCATATCCTGTGTGATATGCGTGAGCATTATCAGCCATGGGGCAGGAGGAGGAGATGGGGAGGAAGGAATAAAAACAAAGGGTATCAGGAGTCTGAGGATATTTTTTGCTGCCCTGAATTTCAGAATTCCTTCCACCCAGAAGATATATTCTCTCTCCTTTATAGAAAATATATGTTCCAAAGCTAAAAATAATGAATATATTTGAGAGCAATAACCCACCCTGAAGTGTTCTTGCATCACTTAATAAATAGTGATTATCCATAAATTATCCATTGCAAATGAGAAAAGGCCTACACAATGAGGCATGAAATGTTCTCAATGGCTTGCTGAAAAAAAAGTCTTCTGGGAAATAATAGAAACATGTATCATATCCCTGAATTCTGGGAAAAAAACATTCATCTGATTCAGATGGTATTTGTATAGCAATGCATAGAGGCAAGTATCTAAAATTGAAAGCACATTGGAAAGATCACAGGGGGGTTATTTATTCCAGCGGAGGTCAGGAAAAAAATTGTACTCTAAAACACATGTTCCCTACCTGCTTGTTCAATAGCTTAAGGGCAGATGACATGCAGAGCTAAAATCTCTCACTTTCAGTCAAAAGAAGCCCCATTTACAGAGCAAACCTCATTTTTAGATCTTTAAGTACAAACAAGTTGGACAAGCATGTCTGCCAATTACTTCTGGAAAGACAACGATGTCCTGGAGGCTGTACAAGATTTTATGTAGCAAGTGCTAATCAAACCCTCAGACACATATATTATACCATTTTGATAGTGTTTGCTGAAAGATACTAATGGCTGCCAGGAGGGGAATTTCAAAACCAAGGATAATAACAGTCCTCATTAAAACTCTGGTTTTGCCACACTCATTTTAGGTACAGTTGAAGGAGCAATGAAACCAGTTTCTCTATAATAAAAAACATCTTGAGAGCTGCCTCACAAGGTATTAAATTGCAAAAGCGGTCAGTTCTAAACCATTTCACCCAAGAGTTTTCACTCATTGTGAAAGAAGAGGCTGAAATATTTGTTCTGCAGGATTTGGACTTTGGAGGTACAAAGTCGGATAAAGGAGTTTGAAGAGGAAAATGGAGAGAGAGGGGACATTTTGAACACATACCTACACGCAGTTATAGTGTGTGAAAACTGTACCTGTTGCGCATTTGTTTCTATTTTGCTTAAGAAATGAGCACATTTTCATTAGATGGGAAGGTAATGTAGAAAACAAACTCAAGAATGAACTCGGTCTCCATTCTCCCGATTTCCACTGTTTGCAAAATTTCTGAAGACACTGACCAGAGTTTCCAGCTCTCCATAAAACAAAAAGTCAGCACATTTAGGAATTTACAGAAGAACATGACAAAGTTATACCACAAAGATACATCAGCAATGAGCCTGCAGGACTCCCGAGACTCTGTTATTTCAGTCCTAGTCCCCAGTTCTAAAAATGAGCATATGCAGTGTAATGGCTGAAAATAAAACAAAAATGAGTCTCTACATGGTAGGTTAAAGACCATGAGGATGAGAAGGAATGAAAAAGCTTTGGAGATAGAGGAAAAGACTATTCACAAATAAAATGTACAGAAATATATACATACCTGGTGTGGTACATCTGGTAGAATATCAATGAAAGGTACTTTAAAATCAAATCTCTGCTAATTAGACAAAGGATAACACTTCCTTTGTGTGATGCTTGGGAACTGACAAAAAGGACAGATGAATAACCATCAACTTTTGATTGTCTGCCACAGGAGCACTACAGGGGCATTACTTTATCAGTACAGAGATTTTAAAGAAAAGAAAAAGAGAGAGAGAAAGTAAAAATAATAATATTAACAAAAAAAGAATAGCAAGACATAAAAAGATTCTTCCTTTTGATCCTTAGAAACTGCTTATCTTCCCTGTTTCTCTGCTCACCTATTCATTGCTCCTCAAGCCTCAGAAGAAGCAATGTCAAGGCCCATGCTCTCTTCTCTCTCTTTGAATTGATATTTTTCAAGAACTTATATAGATTATGTATGAAGCGAGGCCTCCTTAGTTATTTACATTTGCACTAAATCCTTCAATATTTGCCTCTGAAATCCCAGGAAAATCATTTGTCCCCCACTTTTCTATTTATGAATTATTTTGAAGCAAATCTGGAAGTTTTTGCACTTTTCATTTCAAAACTTGGAGGATGAAGGAGATTCTTTTGGAGTAATTATGCCCTTGTTTTCAAGCACATGTAACAGTTTACAGCCAGGTAATTTGTTTTTCTCTTAAATTCTTCAGTTCTTTTTAGCTGAGTGTTATGTTACCTGTTTAAGAGGCCACACTGCTCTGCTGCTGAACTGGAACATGCTATCACATTCCTTTCTAGAACTTGTAAGAACTTCTCAGGGCAGTTAGATGGTAGTCAAGACTATTTGTTTGCTGTGGTTACAGCTGCGAAGTAGCTTCCACAGATTTTTTTCTAAATGCTATTTCAATATATCCTTATCATGTTAAGATGCAACAGGTCTACTCTGGGCATTTCCCCCTTGTGTTTTTGTATGCTCCCAAATCTGTGCACCTACTTCTGAAAACATCAGTTCTAAACACATTCCACCTGTGCAATAATAACAATGAAGTAGATATTGTTTTATATCAAAGTGAATATATTTTTGGTGTTATTGACAGTTACACCATTAGCCCATGGCTAGTGGAATTTAGAGTCCCCACACAGCTGTCTGTGTAGAGCAGAAGGGACAGCAAACACGTGATCCAAAATAATCATGTTCAATCTGACATTCATGTAGACTGAATAGGCGATATTTCTACTAATGATACCCAGTCAAAGAGCAAAAACCTGCACTGATAATGAAAATACCATAGATTAGGTAATTTTTTTTCATAATACATAACAGTGTCATGACAATAATGAATAATATGGAATCATGATCCATTGACTGAAATCCTTCAGTTCGCGATACTCATTCCACTTCCTAGCTATTCATGAAAGAAAAGGACATAATACCACAGATCCTAGCTGGCCTTGATGCAAATGACTAATATGAACTGTACTTGGAAAGTCCATCCTCTGAAAAAGTAATTATCCACACTACTCACTGAGTCTCAGCAGAGGAAATTTGATCAGTCCCTCCATGAAACAGACAGTGGCCATTAGCAGCAAAAAGAGGAAGTTTGAATATGCTTTGCTTTCCTCTGGTTTTAATGTCTTCTCACATCCTGCTCATTCAAAACCTTCTTGTAGCTTCTATCTACCCAACGCTCAAGGGCCCCATACCTGATATCATGTTTTATTACCTGGAAATAAGGTGCCTGGGAAACAGCATGGGGCATGACAAGCAGCATGAAGTCTTCCATAGTGTTTATGCAGCACCATATTCAACACCTGAAAGTTCTGCATTAGAAATCAGATTTCTCTTCAGATACAAATGAGTTGTATTGTCCCTTTTTTATGTCATCTCCGCATTCAGTCTAAGAACAGGGCAAGCTGGAGCATCAAAGCCTCTGGAGAAGTCATATAGCAGACAAATTACCAAAGAGTGACCAAAGAGAGATATTGTTAGTTTCATTGAGAATATCAGAATGGCCTGGGGCAGCTCAGGGTGTGAGATCAGAGCCATTAGGGAGCAATAATACAAGACAAAGAAACTGGAGAAAGAAGACAGAAGTGGCCTAGGATTTACTTGAGGTATCAGATCAAAGAGATGACTTGTGAATGAAAAAAAAGTCAGATCCAAAACATGCTGAGTAAAAAGAAGAGCTGACAGTTACTAAAGCAAGTCTGTTTTTTCTTTCTATTGCTGTTAAATCTGTACTCCACTTAGCAAAATTACAATGACCCTCGGGGATGTTACAAGTCAGGAACTGAAGAAGATGGTGTCAATAATAGGCAATAGACCACAGGTAGTGTTCATTAAACTAAGCCATCTTTCCCACAATTGAAATGGCTCTACTGCCACTCGTCTGTCTTCTTCCTCTTTGCAGATAACATTTGGGCATGGATTACAGGAGAAGGAGCACAGAACATTTTAACCTTCTTTTGTCCTGTAGGTATTAAGTTGGAGGGCACGCACAGGACACAGCACTGGAAAGAGTCCAAGAAGACTTCCAGAGGCTTCACAACATAAAACTGTCGCTAAGATTTAAAACTCAGAGGAGTAGGTCTCTGTAAAAACAGCTCTTTCATCCAGATCTTTTCAGTTTTGACACACAATTACATAAATCAAGAGATGAAGCATCAGCCAATATCAGAGCCTCTTTTTAACTCTGCCCATTACATTCCAGGAAGAAGGGAGGAGAAGGAAACTTAAGATATTTACTTTAATTCCTAAAACCCATTTTCCTCCATACTCTGTTCAGGATACTTGCCTCTTCCCCACCATCTTTAATTGTTGCATAGAAATATTTTGTCTTTAAAACAATTCTCAGAGTGGCTGTCCTGACAAAATGAGTTGCTTCGGGGCCATGTGTCATCCAGACAGAATCATTGCAGACCCTGTAGTTATGGGTGAACATCACTGCTTTGCCTGCTCCAAATCAAAAGAAACAAAAGCACACAGTCTATTTTATAGATTGATTAAAGTAAGAGACAACATCTTGTCTTTCCTCTGGCTGTGTCTTTCCATCTCCCTCACCCAGCTCTTCCATACGCACTACCTCCAGACATCCCCCATTTGACATTTCTATCCATGAAAGCCCTCCGAGCTGACTGACAGGTTTTTTGGATATCACAAGGCCTGTCCCAGCTCATTGTTTCAGAAGGACAGAAACAGGTATGTAAGTATGGCTGTAACCCCACCTCATCAATCAACTCAGCAGTGGTGATGGGGCAAATGAAGTCATCTACTCATTAGATTCCTGTGGTCTACAATTTGCCAAGAGTTTGGCCACAACTCCCTGGTGTCTGTAGATGGCTTCTGTGATTCCCAGGTGGTCTCTCTTTGAAATACATCCCAGACCTGGGCCTGATTATCATCCAAGAACAAATGATACCAACACAGCTATGGGCTGTAAAGATAAGTCTTTATCGAAGTATACACTAGTTTGATGTAGGAACAAAGGACAGTGAACAACCACTACTTGTGGAGTCTTAGTGAACCTGAACTCCTTTTTGTTCGCGAACAGCAGAAAAGGAAGGCTTTTATTGTCTTTTTTCTAAGCCAAAGTATTACTTTAAAAGTAAAACTCATGAAGTGGCTATTTGGTAATTTTCCTTATTTGAAAATCAGTGCTGCTATTACATCATTATCACATAACCTAATCCCCAGAGTCTCTGCTCTCTCCCTTACCTCTTCTGTCCAGCTCTGCTCTGACATCTCACAAGCCCAGATTGTGACAGTAAGATAAATATCAGTTTTTAGTACAAAAATTCCTTTTCAGTCAAATTTGATACGATTTTATGATTTGATTCTGCAAGAAGAGCACCCAGCTGAGCCCTGAACCAATACAGGATTCATTAAAGGCCCTGGGCACTGGCTTGCTGTCCAAGCAGAAGAAGGTGTCTCTCTGTATTTTACCTTTCTACCATACTGCCTGCACAGCTAGGTATGAAACATGCAGGAAATAATAAATCAGCAGAAAAGCTTGAATCTTTTCCTAATATTTTATATAGAAAGATGAAATACAGGAAAAGAACCACAAGAAGCAGGGAGGGAGAGCTGGGGAAAGGCAGCAGATGTTGTAAAAGATCTACTTTTGTGTTCCCTGTTCACCAGAAATGTGCAGATGTATGTTGGCAGACCTACAGTCAGAGTCCACAGCAAGGCTGTATCTCACACATCTGGAAGCTATTTGGCAGAGTGTAGAGTTCAAATGTTTTCTGCTTCAGCTGGGCTCAGACATACCTTCCAGCGCCAGGCCAGGCATGGGACAGCTCAGTGTATAGGCTCATTGAGGAAGGCGTTCACCACCGCTGCAGTGTGCTCCCTTCAGCTGCTGTCAGAGGCAGGCCTGGGCAGGGGCTTGCTCTCCCCCACTTGGCTGCGTGGTGCCAGTAACGCTCAGTAATGAGGATAATAAAGAAAGTGGGAGGAGAGCAGGGAGAAGAAAACGGCACCACAGCCCAGCAGAGCCTGGCCTCATGTCAAGAAACAAAATGTACTTGGACAAAATCCATCGTGTTGAGTTAACTTGAGAGCAGAGCAAGCCATTCAGGAAATAAGAAGGTTTGCGCTGCATGGGAACATGCAAGGGTCACATCAGAGCTGATGTCCTTTTTGCCGAAATGCCCCTATATTAAAATAATAGAAAAATACAAGGAGAAAGGAAAAGTTGGGACCTCGCCCTAGAGGGGCAGCCATCCAAAGCCTTCAGACAAGCTAGGTTTGTGGCTGGGTACAGGACCGCTGGCAGTGCACAGACACTGGTGTAGGAGCAGCCTGGCAGCCACCAGGGGTTAGCTCTGCTTTAGGAAGAAACTTTTCCTAGCAGGGATGAGCTTCTGGCAGTCCCCACTGTGTAGCTGACATGGTTTAGCCACATGCTGTGCCTGGTGAAGAAACAAGCCACTAGCAAGGTGTGACCCAGCAGGCTGAGGCCCCTGGCTTGGCGTAGCCTTCAGGGACCTGAGCACCAATCTAGCATCTCTGTGTAGGTGCTGTAGTTATTGATCTCTCTCCTTGACCAGGTGGTCAGGCACATAACCTGGTTAGGAAATATTGTATGGTGGGTTCTGTCTGCTGGGCTTGTGCTCTGCAGTGGGAGGACACTACTCACACACCAACCTGGTCGTTGAGCCCTGCACTGATGTTTTCTCTGGATTAGCATTCCCACATACCTTTTCCAAAACTAGGAGCCATCCCAAACTGTTCCTCAGCTATCTGAGCTGCAGCTTGACACTGGTATGGGACTGCTCTATTTCTTCAGATGACACAACAAGGTCAGTCAAGGATTGAAAAAGCCCAGGAGAAACACTGAGATGTTTTATATCAGTTTCAAATTTGCAGCCAGATGGGACTTCCATACTACTAATCAAAATACAGCAAGTCAGAGGAAGAGCCTGCACCTGTGGCATAACAGAAATTGAACCCTGGAGCAAATTTGAAGTGTATGTTTTGGGTGACTGGAAAATTGCAGCCGTCTGTGACCTGGATAATTAATCTTTGTCTTACAAACAGCTTCACTACAAAATACACATGACTATAAGTATCAAATTCATTTTTGTTCAACCTGATGTACTTGGAGTAGCGATATCCAATGGAGCTAGATGTCCTGCAGTGGGAAAAATGGACTTAGCTCTAACATTTAAATGTTCCGTCTCAACACAGTAGCTCATGTCCACCATGCTTGGTTTGGTAGAATAAAGAAAAATTGTTTTAAAATGATAAAGTACACATTTGCAGCACTTGTAGTACCTCCACTTTGCTTTGTCTAAATGCTGTGCATTACAGAGTAAGGTGCAAGTGGTCTCTTGTTGATTTTCCATCCAAGAGAAGTGGGAGTGCCTGCAGAACAGAGCCAAAGCTCTACTCCTCCGGCCTTGCAGGTATGGAAAAATGGGTAGGATGCCTTAGCCCTCAAAGTTGGGGGACAGGAGCACTGGGAAAATATCACAGCACAACCTGAAGAACAAGCCACCTTTTGCGTGGCTTGTAAAGGGGAAGGGGCAAAAGCACTCTCAACAGTGCCTGTGGACAGAGGGCAAAATCTTCTATTAGGCCTGCTAAACTGCTGGAGAAATACACACCAGTTTTCAGCATTCAAGAATTTTCTCAGGTCTGAAATGAAAGAGTGGTATCCCCGAGGAGAACCACAACTCATGGGAAAAGGAAGTATCTGAGAAAATAACTGGACATGGAGAGCTGCTGGATTATCCATGCAAATTTGAAATAATAAGTAGTGAGATTACTGCTTACTGCTACAGTACTTGGCCAGGGGAACTAGGCAACCAGTGCTCACTCAAAGCCAGCAAGAAGCCACCACGCTGCACTGGGCAAGGCAGACCCTGCTGGTGGCCAGGCTGGGTACAGAAGTGTACACATGCTGGGGATGCCAATCAAGAGCTGGCACCAAAGGTGGGGTACAAACCGTGGGGCAGCAGGAAGGTCAGGTCTATCACTGAAGCTCTGAGGGAATGACCATAAAGGGAGTGCTTTCAGTGGCAGCTGCAGTTTGCAGAACACCAGTGAGTAGCCCTGCAAATCCACCAGGCACCTGTGCATCTCAGTAGCTAACAGGAAAACAAAGGAAAAGCCAAGACTTTTTACAGACATTTTGTCTTCAGACATGGATAAGCAATCTTTGTTGTGTTCCTAAGCTCCAAATGATTTCCAAAGAGCATGGTGATGTCAGCACCTAGCGTTGTTCCTGACCGTGGTAGAAGCTGAGTCCGTTTGCAGAGCTACCCTACTGGAAAGGCCTCAGAGCTCCAAGAGGCAGTGTCTGGAGTTCATAGTGAGTCCCTGCTGCAAAGCACACAATGTTGGGTCCTCCTGTGGGCTTTATAATTCTGAAAAAAAGGGGTACAAGGTATAATGTTATTTTTTCCAGGTGCCAGTGAAACTTGCAACGTCTTAAAGGGCAACTTCTTTAAAAGAGCAAGAAAGCCATGTAGATAACCTCATTACACTGAGATTGTTTTCTTCCTGCTAAGATAAAGATCCAGTGGCACATGAAGAAAGCTATGCAGTCCCTTGGAGTTCCAGGCTAACTGAAATTTTTGCTATTGGCATTGAGCATCTCCAGAATCAAGTCTGCCATATTTATGATAACATATCTGATTTTATTCAGATTGAAAATGAAACCACCAGCTGTCTTTAAAGTGAATCACAGAGCTTTCTTAGAAAAGCAAGACACTGAATAATCTCACAAGGTATTTTTGTGTTTTTCATCTTTTCTAAGATGTTATCGACCACAATGCTCAGCAGCATATCCTCCTTCAAAGGAAAAAACTGCTTCAGATTCAGCTCAGGAGGAAATATCTGAATTGCTGCTACAGACACAACCATACTCCTGTTCTGTGGGAAATCAAAAGGAGGTTGGAGGGCAAGCTTCAATCAAATCGAGGTTGGAGAGCCAAGCTTCTGCTCTGGCTCTGGCTCTTGGCTGTCCAGGCCCCTGAAGCAGGAGCGGCACAGGAGGGATTGCTCCCTGAAGGTAATTCCCTTTATATGCTCAATGCATTTAACAGTTGGGAGTCCTGCGTCTGCAGATATGTTTTAGTGGTTCTGCTGACATTGAAGACTGAGGTATATCTGCAATTTCACTTCTTTTCCCTTCCACTTACAGCAAGCTTCTCATAGACATAGCTCATGCTCAACACCTGATTTCAGTCACTGTTGCAGAGGAGACATTACATCTGCTTTCTGGCTGCCATGTTTACTCACACCCAGTGCCAGTCTGTGTTTTGCCACACGACTCTACTTTCTTGCTTCTGGCTGGTTCAAATTTCACATATACTACATCATACATTATGACCATTTTCCTTGCAGTGTAATGGGGGCTATTTCCATTTAAAATACAGCTTGTTATGCTATTGTTTAGCTTGCTCCTCCATACTATTAGATTTTTCCATGTTGAATTATATATATAAGTGCCATCCTTACTGAAGCTAACACCCTACTGAACCCTACTGCCTCATCTCACTCAGAGAAAAATCTGTTATGCTTCATATCATTTCTGCAACGTAATCTCAACAGTATTATACACAATTGCAACAACTCTTGCTGCCAGCAATCCCACTACTTTTTTGCTTAAGGATTTTTTTGTTTCAGACGACATGGACATATTGTTGACAGTTGTGAGGGGTGGTTATAGAGATGCAACAATGCATTGAATTTCATAGATGATCAAAAGTCAACTATAAAAGTTAACAATTAAGATCTAATAGCATTAGACCAACAAAGGTGAGAAAGAATTTTTAAACAGCTGTTTCCGTGTTTTCAAAGTGTCAAACTTAGAATACTTAATTTGAGACAAATCTAAAACACTCCATAACCACAAGGTAATATTTTCTTTATTACATTTCCTCTGGGGGGAAAAAAAAAAAAAAAAAGAGTGTTTGGAAAAAAAAAAAGCGTTTGTTTGGAATGTTTTGGTTTGTTGGTTGGTTTTTAACTTGGTAACTGTACCATAGTTCTGTTAAAGTTTTCATTTCTCAGGCCTTCATATTCCCTTTATTTATATATAAATTTTGTTTATATATTATGACTTGATCACTTCAGATTTTCTATGTAGACACATATTATCCATGATTCCATTTGTCTTTATTATTATCTAATGATTGCATTCTGACTGATGTATCAGAAGAGACAACTTTCAAGGGGAACTGCAAGACACATGGCTCCATTCCAAAAGTACACTTTACATCTTCTGTACTTTCTGGGTTTGCCCAGCCAGGTCATAATCATAGAATCACAGACTCATTGAATCCCTAGAGTCAGAAGGAACCTCTGAAGGCCTTCTAGTCCCTGCAATGAACAGGGGCATCCACAGCTTGATCAGGTTACTCAGGGCCTTATCCAGCCTCATCTTTAAAGTTTTCGGGGACAGAGCATCAACCACATCACTGGGCAGCCTGTTCCAGTGCCTCACCACCCTCGCTGTAAAAGATTTTTTCCTTATATCCTACCTAAATTCACCCTCTTTGAGCCTGAAACTATTTCCCCCTTGTTCTGCCATCACAAACCCAGCTAAAGAGTCTGTCCCATTCTTTCATGTACCCCACCTTTAGATATTTAAAAGCTGCTCTCAGGTCACCCTGGTGCCTTCCCTTCTCCAAACTGAACAGCCCCAGCTCTCTTAGCCTGTCCTCACAGGTGAGGTGTTCCCTTCCATGGGTGGTTTTTGTGGCCCTCCTTGTGGACGTGTTCCACCAGGTCTGTTCCTCCTGTACCAAGCACTCCACATCTGGACACAGATGAGGCCTCACCAGCTCGGAGTAGAGGAGCAGGATCACCTCTCTCAACCTGCTGGTTGTACTTTTTTTGATGCAGTCCAGGATCCAGTTGGCTTTCTGGGCTGCAAGGGCACACTGCTGGTTCATGTCCAGCTTGCCATCCACCAATACTCCCATGTGCTTTTCTGCAGGTCTGTGCCCTGTCCTTTGGTCTCCCAGCTTGTATTGATAATGGGGGGTATCCTCAACTCAGGTGCAAGGTCTTGCACCTGGACCCATTGCTCCGGCCTGCCTAGGTCCCTCTGAATGGCACCCACCTCTCTGTTGTGTTGACTATGTCCCACAGCTCGGAGCCATCAGCAAATTTGCTGAGCATACACTTGGCCCCACTGTCAGTGTCACTGATGAAGATATTAAAGAGTACCAGCCTCACCACCGACTCCTTTGGGACACCACTCATCCGCTGATCTCCATTGAGCTGTTGACCACCACGCTCCAGACTCAAACCTGCAGCCAGTTCTTTCTCCATTGAACAGCCCACCCATCTCTTTCCAATTTGAAGAGAAAGATGTACGGTGTCAAAGGCCTTACTGAAGTAGAGAGAGATGATATCAGTGGCCCTTCTGTTGTCTATTGATGCAGTGACAGGTCTTTAGCAGATACAGAGGAAGGATAATAGGAAACCAAGGAAGAAAAAAAAAGTGTATTTAGGAAGCAGAAGCTGTACAGAAGTGCTCTGCCCACCATTAGTTGCTAATACCTTTCTCTGATTACATTGTTTCTACTTGTAAAGGAAAGACAACTGCTCAGTAACAAACATCAAGGATTTATCTTTACCTGCAATGTTCGTTACTTCCCTGGGTCACCATAGGGCTCTGGTAGCTCGCTCTTACCACAAAGCTGAAAAGCAATGCTACAAACCCTCTCACTTGGGTGGTCAGATAGAAATCCTGGTCTTCTAAAAATCAAAATATTCATCCTGCATTAGAATGAAAGCTAGACCTACAATATTTCTGGGGGGGAAAAAAAAAAAAAAAAAAAAAAAAAGGACTCTGGTCCCTGATTTAAAATAATGAGCAGAAAGTGAACAGATTCAGTTTTAACTCTCTATCTCATTCAGAAATTCAGCTCTCCCACTCCTCAACTCAGTCTGCTCATTCTGAGACAGCTGTGGTCATGTGCCTGGTGAGACACAGCTGCACCAAGCTCTGGACTTTGCAAGAAAACCCTCATGTGCAGACAGGATGCCCTGCTTAATCAGCAGAATCATAAGCTTAGTTGAACATAGCAGACATAACATGATGGCAGATCTTGAATTTATTGAGGAGTGCTTGGAAGCAAATATGGCAACTCCTTTGTCTTTTTAATGTCTTCAGTAATTATTTGCCAGCAAAGAGAAGATGCAATCCTGAGATGAAGAAGGGGAACAGCACAGGAGAATTAAATGATTACCTTCTAGGATTCAACCACACTCCCTTCAGATGGCTGATGTGATTTAACGGTGACTCCACACAGTCAGTCTTTGAAGGTATTCTAGTGGCGCCATCAATCAACTGAACAGTGAAACCTTTTTTTTGCCTTTGTTGCTGTAATTTCTTTGAAGGGAGGAAATGAACAGTTCAGTTAGTAAAGATGAGGAAGAAGTGGAAATGACACGGCACAACTGCCAGCTAATGTTTGGTCTAATCCCAACACTTCTTTGGGAAGTGCTCTTTGAGCAGAGCAACATCCATAGTAAAAACTGCACGGCTTTTCTGTGTTAAGTCTGCAGACATCAGAGAAAAGTTATTGCACAGACTCCATCACCTCAGATACAGGAGTGAGAGCAGAGGTACTTGCATTGTCCAGGAAAATGTTATTGAGCTCTGTGTCGAAATGTTCTGCCCCTCTAGATGAGCAATTGCAGGCAGTAGGGATGTCACAGGACAGGCTAGTGACTAGCTAGAGGAGGTAGTAGGACAGAGCTGCTGCAGGTGGAACTTCTCCTTTGGATGGAGATAGTACTCAGAGGCTTTGGGAAGTTTTTTGCATCAGGGTCAACTGCCTACTTACAGTGTAAAACCTGGCTCACTAGGACAGCTTTCATTCTTTTATTTGATCTTCACTGCATGGAAAAAAAAAAACGTAAAATGAGGAAACGTTCAGGGAGAGCTATGCAAGATCTGCTGATCCCTTAGCAGTCTGGAGCACACCCCTCAAGTTACCACTTTTTGAAAAAGGCAATTTCTGTGACAACATTGCCTCTCCAGTCATCTAATCATTTTGGAATCAACAAAAATGAAAGCATCCCACTATTATTCTGATTTGTATTTATTTTTCTGCAACATTCAGCTTTCATTCTGGGGGGAAATCTTTTTGAAATGTTTAAAAGTAATTACAGTATCTCACTGTTCCTCTGTTAAATTCCTCTATCATTCTTCCTTCTTTGTGAAACTGAAATTCTAGGAAAATCTACATGATTTCATAGAACTCTTCGGTTTTAATGGAAATGGCTGAAACTTATATGTCCTGTTGGAGTTTCTGAGTCTCTCAAAAAAATGTCTTTGAAACTCTTCTTCATGAAACTCCAGAGTAATTGCACCAAGGATAGAAGCGTCATGTTTCAGATCAGTTAGTAAAGTGCTCTTAGCTTAGCCCTAGATAACTGCTTACAATTTAATTCTAGTACTTATATAAGAGAAGTAGCTTAAAAAAATATTATCTGAGGAAGTAATCCCTGTTTCAGCTAGAGTATGAAGTTGTCTTTGGTGGTTAAGTGCTAGCAAATACAGTCTACCTTTCAACATGCCCAAACCACTAGATCCCACCTTGAATTTTCAAAACTCATTATCTACTCCTTTCTCCTCCACACCTACCCCTCTTTTTTTCGTTTTGCAGGCTATGTCTTGTTCATCTGTCTCTTTACTAAGAAAAACCACCAAAGCCACATTCCTATTAATACTATTCTTAGCTTTTTGTTTCCCCTCTAGAAGTCACAGTTCGTGTTACAGCGAAACAGACCTAAAGAAAATTAAATGCCAAACCAAGCTGTAGCTTGAATCAAGCTCCCAACGAGTTGCATTTTATAGTTACCTTTGTATAGACTACAAGTCTAATATTACACTGGCATCGGATGCAAAAATGAGAGCTGACAGGGAGTGGGGATGTTCTGAGCTCAAGATAAAGCTATGTTAAAAGTGGTGAGATTCCAAATGCTCACCCCAGGTCAGACACCAACCACAATTAACTGCAGAAGAAACTCCTCCCTGTTGTGGAACTTCATATTTTTTTTCTTTCGTTTCACCAAAAAGCAGTTGGTGTGTAATGAAACAAAAGGCATATTTCTGTGAAAAGCAAAGATACACCACGCAAGATAAAATTGAAGCCAGGATATCTTCCTTTTCAGTTTGCTCTGTGACAAAATGCTTTGAAAAGTTTATTTTGTAGAATCATAAAAGTATATAGCTCAAAGAGATCTGAAAACCTATGTATGTACTTGTTCACATTGTCCCAGCACAGAATCATCTCCTCCAGTTTCATTACTGAGAGATCTTTCTCTCAACTGATCTTGAAGACTTGCATCCAATTCTTATGTTTCATCATCATTATTATTAGAAAAACATTCCCAATTCCAAATTAGACTCTTCTTCACTCCCGTTTGTAAGCAGTCTTTTCCTTACTTTACAACAGTGCTGTGCTACAAACAAATTTCTTTTTTTTTTTTTTGTTTTTCCCTCCATATTACTCCACTTTCTGGATTGAAAATTCCGTTTTTTTACCATCAGAAGTCATTATTTGCTGCATTCTTGAGGACTGTTATTGCATGGATAATCTATGGTTGATGCCTGACTTCCTTGCTCTATAGACAGCTGCTGAGGTGGCCTGTCTATTCACAAGGCTCAGCACACCTTGTACTGCTGTCCCTAATGGAACACTAATTTTTCCCTCACAGTAACTGGAGGATAATATTCTCTCGTGTTCACCCTGTAGTTAACTAAAACTCACATATTTCTGCTAAATTCTTGACCATTAAGTCCTTTCCTACCTGTGAGCATTCATCTCATTACTTCTGAAAAAGCAGTCTTGAACTTGTTTATATCGTTACACCATCCATTTTCTGCCCAAATGATTGAGTTCCTTTAAGAATTCAAACCTGTCCTGAGATGTACTTACAGCGCTCCCTCCTACTGTCATCTGCATGTTTAATAATCCGTCTTCTAGATACTTTATAAAAGTGCTAGGGGGTAGTGGACATAAACCAATCTCAGACAAACTTCTCATACTGATCTTCCATTTTGATTCTGTTATTTTCCAGCCTCTCTGTTGAGTAAGGTAGATTTATCACTAGTGAGTTAAACTACATCTCATCTCAGATTTTAAGCACTGGTCCTCTCTTTTGTATCTACTGAGAGTGACAGAATTGAGGATATCACTAATGACAGGTTAGATTTTCTTGAACACAAGCCATCATGCAGAATTATAGAGACTCATGTTCAAAGAATTTGCCAGCCCAAACTAAACACCAGTCATATTAAAAAGAATTGGTAGCTACTACCTCAACTTTCATCCAGATGTTTGTCACATTTCATTTTTAGCAGATTTAAGAAGTCAGACACTAAGCTACTCACACAGTTCCCTCTTAAAACACGTGAAAGAGACAAAAATGAAGTAAGAGGAAATAAAAAGGTTAAGAAAATGAAAGATATCCCCCAACAAGTGTAATTAAGTTTAGGAATGATTCTTCAGGGAAAACAAAGCTACTGGTGCTCCATTACTTGATATTTGCATGTATGTGGCATTTTTGGTTCGTCCTGGGCTTTTGCGTTGTACCAGATGTTTAAGGCCTGGCTCTCTTGCAACTGCTTCTTCCTAATTTAGCATTACAACAGCTTCTTCATGTAGTACTCCCTCAAGCATTAAGCACAATTAAAAGCATTAAAAAGATCAACGTACATTTCCAGAGTAATCTTCTGATATTTCCCCATGGACTGTCTTATCTCTGGCTTTTCCTCATCCTATTTCCTGTCTAAAATCTGACTATAACTATGCATTCAAGTGTGCCTTGAAGATCTGTGTCTCCACTGAAACACTGGAAACATTTGCAATCTTCCAGTTGGAGTAAAAGCAATACAAAAGCTGAAGCTAAGAATATCCAATGTTTCTGTGATTTTGTTTTTGTTGTTTACAGTAGCAGACTTTTTCATGCCAGGAACCTGTCACAGCGAATGCCAGGCTGGCTTCTGGAAACTGCACTGGTGGCATAAGTGACTACTTTCTCTCCTGGTCATCAGGAAATCCAAATAAGATGCTTGACCTCTACCCATGCTATGACCACAGGTGAACCTCCTCACTCCAGCAATGAATTTGCCTATCCTTACTGTTGGCAGTTCAGCATTTACCTACTTCTCACAGTCAAGACTGGGCCAACAGAAAATGGAGTCTTTTGCATTTACCACCACACCACTGGTCTTTTTCCCAAAAGCTTTGAAGCGAGGCATGAAAGAGTGTAAACAAATGGAAAAGGACAAATGGAGATCAAAGGCAATGAGGGCAAGAAGATAAGATCACGCAATGATGCATGGCTGCCTTTGTGCAATTTAATGGTTACAAATCATCTCCAGAATCAGCTGACCTTCCAAGAGGCTCAGAATTAATTATGTTGTGTGTGGTGTGGTTTGGTTTTCCTATTTTTAATCAGATTTTTCTCTTTCCTTGGAGGTCCCAGCGAAGTAATTCTGAGTGGGTGCTACCTGAGAAAGCACAAATCTTTTGACCTAGTTCAGAACGGAAACTCTGAATATGGCAGAGGAGAATTTGAGGAAGGAGGAGAGAACTTGGTTACCTAGGGTGCCCCAGTGCCAGCCCAAGGAAAGTCACAGAGGAGAGACTAGTTGTCTAAGATTCTTGGAGATCTGGTCATTATGAATCTGTTGCCATTTTGTTGGATAAGCAACATTATTGTGCTAGGGTTGTTTGGTTGCAAAACAGGAACGCAATCATCTTTTTCTACCACAGGTATATTTCAATTTTGTGTACAGATGAAAGGTAGCCAGCTTCAGTTATGGCAGTTGACAACGCAGTATAAGAGCAAGAGCAGGAGCCTGGGGAAGGAAATTAGCATCAAGAGTCTGTGAGCCTAGTGCTGCAGGGAGCCCACAGAGCTGTGAGAGAAACAGCTTCTAACAGATAACAAGCTGGAGACAGGGAAATCTAAGGATTTAGAGAAGCTGTAAGGTGACCCTATTTGCTGTGAGTAGCCCTTTAATAGAATTAATATTTAACCTTTTCTCTAGTTTCATGTGGATAAGTTGCAACCATCTGATGCAGAGATTCAGCACATCTCTGCTATTATTCCTTGCTGTGAAATCGTATTATTCCAAGCTCTTGACTTCATTACTATGGCAGACAGATCGCTGCTGTTATATTACCTTTTTATGAATGATATGCACACTGGTGCTTCTTTGCTCTGTTTACTATCCTTTTTCATTGTCTCTACCAAGCACAGAGTAACGAGAAACCCTACCTGCGTAATTTACTTTGCACAGTATGCTATTTTGCAAAAATATTTTTCTTTCGTACAGCATCTCAAAAATAAATAAATACAAGAGTATTACTGTGGTTGAAAATCAAACTAGTTAGGTAACATCAAATTGGCAGACATTCAGCATCCCTCAATTACCCCCCTTGTACATATGCATTCTGGCATAGCCTTTAATTAACATGATCATACATTTTTTTTTTTTTCCAGTGAAAACATGTCATTAAGTACCCAGAGTAAGTGAGGACCTGGTACAGAGCATTCTGTTTTCCCTTAACGTTAACAGGCTTATTTTCTATAATCCCCAAAACCCTGCTCTGAAGACAGACTAATTAATTAATTTCTGCCTGGTTTTCTCACATGCCACCACAGCACAAGACATTAATTTTCACAGCTGCCTGGGGAGATGGGTGAGCGATGGGGAGGTGTGGGAGTTGATAAGCTCCGTCTTACAAAAGGCCCACCTTGCCAGCCTGAAAGGGGACCAGACTCAATTTCCATGCCGCCCCAGATCACAGTGCTACAGCCACTGAACTGTCATGAGCTCCTATTCACCAATAGTCAACTGCATTCTAAAAAGCATGTAATCTAGCCAAGCTTAGGAAAATATTCTCAAAGCAAGAGAAGGCACATTCTAGTAGAAAGCTCAGTCCATGCAACTTTCTCATGCTGGCTTTTACCTGGGCAGATCACCCTCTATGCTCTCCAAGGTTTGTGCTCCAATGTGTGCCAGCCATTTTTGGACAGAGTTTTCCAGCAGAATCAGCTTGACTCAAAGATTTGGTGAGGAAGTGTCGAACTCAAAAGCTGTTGCTCTATCAAAAGCTACAAAGGGACTGGAAATAATCAGAAATACCAGATAAGTGTAATAATAAACTTTAGTCCTCACAAAGAGAAAAAAGGGATAGCATGTCTGGCCACATCCAAAACTGAGATTGATTTTCACAGTCTGACAGCACAGTTTTAAGTGCCATTTAGTGCGCATCAGTTTTGCATATTCACATAATCAATTAGCAATGCTGCCAACAGCTAAACGAAGCTGTGCTTGCACATCAGATTGGGGAGATGGAGCTGGATGCTCTGGGCTACAAAGGGGTCACCACCACCTCCCAGAGCACAGCACTGAGCACTGACATACATATCTTGTGTGTTCAAAGAGATCCCACATGCACTGGGTAACCTTTGTACTAGCTTGGATACCACAACCACCTCCAGCACCAAGGCATCTCAGATGATGAAATCAACCCGTGTGAATTTGGAGGTCTCCATTTTTGTTGCGACAGGTGAGTGAAACAGTGCAGGTTTGCCTTCTCTGGGCAGAAGTGATGAGGATGAAGGGCCTTGGGCGAGGGCTTTTCCAGCTGTCATGTTTTCAAGTACCACAGGCTCCATGTTCAGACTTTCTTGGCATAGTGTGATTAGCAGCAGTAGCAGAGATTTAAGAGCTTGCATCATTTTCTGAAGGAAAACTCTGAAACAAGTTTTTATCCAGCTATTGTGAATGGAACAGCCAGACGTCATTGTGTTTCACCAGTGGAGCAGTTTTTTATTCCAAGAGCCAAAGACTGATGAATCTCTGCAACAAATCTTCACATGCCTGCCTCTCAGAAATCTTTGTGAATGCCTTCATTTCCCTCGGTGGCAAAGTCACCCCTCTTCTGCAGCCCCTCACCAGGCAGAGAAGATGCTTAGAAGTCATGCCACACATTCTTAATCTCCAGGAGTCAAGTAGGCTTCCAACTGCATCTCTTCCTTTCCTTCTGCAGCAGCTGTGAACCAAGGGCACATGCTTCTCAAAATCAGTGGAAAACTGGACAGTCCCCAAAGTTGAGAACATGCTTGCATGATTTCCTGATTAAAGCTGGGAATGCTTTTCTCAGTCAGAGCCAAAAGCCGTTCCCCCAGTCCACACTTTTTCCTTGAGAATCGTCTTAGCAGCAGGCAGACAGCAGTTTTGGTTAATGCTTGTTATCAGCCTGAGTGTGGGGCACAGGTGAGACAAACTGTTCCACATCACAGTAAACACCAAAATACTTTAATCTTGCTTTAAAACCTGCCAAATGAGAGACATTCATCAGAAGGAATTAATCTAACCAATTAGATTCAAACATCAGGGCAATCTGTCTGCAATTCTTACCCAAATTTACGGGTGACTGCATGTGTTCTGAGCAAGCACAGACTCTTACTGGGCAAAAAATGTGCAATTTTATGATATTCTCATGGTAAGCAGTATTTTTAAATCCAAAGATGAAGAAAGCTGGGTCTTTGTTGAGAAAAATATGTCTGCTAAACACTATGAACATAATGTGTTTTTAAGTGGCCTTCGACAAAACATGTTGCCTACATTGATCAAGCAACAGCAATAGGGTCAGTAAAGGCGTTTACCTCTGTTTTTATGTGCTTTAGATGCAGAAAGTGTGGCTACATCCTGGAGGGAAGAGAGTAGCAAGTTGAGGCTTCCAATATTCAAATGACAAAATCTTGCGGGTGAGTTCCAGATGTCAACCATGTGTTATGGCTTAATATTTCAGCTCTGACTCACCACGCAGCAACCTGTTACAAAACACACATGCCTGCCCGTGTGCGCATGCACATGGCCGTGTGAACTGCTTGGAAAGGAAAAGTCACATTTTATGTGTCATGAGTAGTGCTTGAGGAAAGTGGTTAATCTGAGCCGAGGTGGGAGAAAATGAGCACAGGTTCTCCTGTGCCACAGACCAAAAGCATGATAATTTGTAGCTTTAACATTTACAAAGAATGTGTTAAAACTGAAGAGAAATTAAATACCCACTTCACAAGCAGTTTAGTGCTTTCAAATCCTAAAAAATTCAATCACACCCTGTGTCTTGAATAATCACTAGCCTAAATCACCCACACCCCAGTCATGTGAAGCTCATGGAAATCCAAGTAATTGCTAGCCCAAGTATTTCAAACAGAAATTTTTACACTGTGGCTTGTAAGCTTCTCTTAATGTTTCATTCTTCTCACACAGAAAGAACAAATACCCATGGCACTGATGTTTGGCAATAGCCACCATACACTCACTGCTGTTCTGTGGGGATTGGTGATTGGTGGGCTTCACTGGGGAGAAAGGTAAGAGAACTTCAGTGCCCACAGCTCAGACCACTTACTGTCAGAGCTCCCCAACCATGAGGTTGCTGATTCCTGTCCAGACCTTCAAGCTTCAGGTCTGTGTTTTCAGCCTCCAGGATGGCCTCCAGGTAAAAGACACTGAAATCACAGGTGTGTTGCCCCTTAAAACAAGAGTCATAAGCTCTTGCAATGCACTTGTGTGCCTGCAGTGTGCCAGAGATCTTGCTTTGCCCCAGGAATACCTGGAAAGGAAACACCCCTCTGCTGAGCAGCTCCTGAGATCTCCTCCAGAGTCTTCTCTACTGGAAAACTTAGCCTGGAGGGGGGGGGAATGCTAATGAACACCGGGGGGAAAGAAAAGGACATGTGTGCTTCAGTCTTTGCGAACTGTGATTTCAAGGGGGAATTTGGACAGGTGCATCATTAGCAGAGCCAGCAGCAGCAACCCCTAGCTGATCTCACTCACCCACACTTAAATCACTGCAGCAGCACCAGAACCCAGCAGGAGGCAGGGAACCCTGCTGCAGCTCAGAGCATTTGTCATGGCCAGGAAGGGCCAGCAGATGTGGCCAGTGATGTCTTATCATAGAGATACAGCCTATATCCCCTCTGCAGAGAGAGTCACTACCATTGTCACGAAACAGCTTGCAACACAAGCAGAATATTTTCAGGATAGCCTCCTGTAGAGCACTGTGAGTATCACATATCAGCCTAATTGTGGCAATTCTTGTACAAACTCCCCAGAGGGTAATGTCTCCCTGAGCTGCTGCTGCTTGACTCCACCAGGGTGTGCCTGAAAGACTGGGTGCATGGAGCTTGGATCTGTGGGTATGACCTGTTCAAAGGACAGGTCATGCCATGAGGGACAGGGGACATCATGGGACAGCAGTGTCTATGTGACTTTGCTTCATGAGTGCTGCTCAGTGGGCAACGGGGCCAATGGGGGCAAAGCAGAGAGGGAGCAGGAAAAAGAAGAGACATGGAGAGAGATTTCTTAGACTGAAAAGGGCAGAAATGCCTCATGAAATGGCCACAGGTAGTTCGTGTAAAGATGCTCTGCATGCACCTCTCCTCTAGCAGCAGCGTGCATGGGGTAATTGCCAGAAAGCCTCTTGATGATTCAGCCTAGCAAATTGAACATCGAGCATACTGAGCTCCAGCAGCATATAAATGTATACTTTTTCAGTGGCAATTTTTCATAAGAGTCTAACCCGTTCAGAAATATTGTCATGGAAATGAAACGCGGCACTGCGCAGCTCTCCCCTGCCGCCCACTCGCTCCAGGAGCTCATCGTAACCCGCGTTAGAATAGCTCCATCTCGTGGAAGTCAGCAGCAGAGTGGGTGCCAATGACCGTAAAAAGAGAGAAAAGCTGTAAAAAATGTTGGCAGCACGCTTCCTGGGTGCGTGTGCCAACTGTGGGTTTGGTTCCCATCAGCAGGAGTTTGTTAGTCCCTCTTCTCTCCCGGAGTCTGACTGCAAGTTGCAGGTTTAAATAAAACAAACAAACAAAAAACTTTGCACAAAGCCAACAGGAAAAAAAAACGCATTCCATCAGATTTCTGGCAAACAGTTATGACATTTATGTTCAAGCTGAACCAACTTGAAGCTCACAAAAAGGTTTGGGGCAAGGTGGTGGCTCCATGCTTTGCCCCACAGAGCTCCACTTCAGATGTCCTCCCAGAGAGCCACTTCACTCTTGACAGCCCTCTGCCTTTGCCATTAATTTACAGCTGCAGCCTGTGCCTTGCTGAGCTGCTGTTGGGTTTTCCTCATCTACATCCCATAGTTCCCTCTTCTTATTTTACAGCTTATTTCTGGTATGTCTGCACCCCTTTTTGAGTGCTTACGAATCAGACAGAACATCTGTACTACACAGCTCAGACGTGTTCCTATCTTCCAGAGTTTCCAGTTTAGATAAGCAGAGCTCTCAATCACAGATGCAAAGCAAGTACACGGCATTAAACCTATGAATTACAATTTAAAATACTAATCACTCCTCCTATCCTAATGTACAGAGGGATTTATTCTCCTGTGTATCCAGGCTCCACTTTTTACCCTTTGCCTTTCATAACAGAGTTTATCTTGAAAGTCTTTCTAATCCATATCCTGAGGGAGAGGGGAGATAAGTGCATTTCAGCATCAAGGACACATCTTTTGGCTTTGCGCTTTTACCACCACTTAAACCATCTAGGAAAATATTATATCCTTCAGGCTGGAGAGGTCTGACAGAAAAAAAAAAAAAAAAAAAAAAAGGATCAGATGGAGAAGAATTGACATTGCATTGGACATCCACAAGCCAGCAGTGCACAATACTCGACCACTGGCACAACTGTCTCCTTGCAGAAACCACACTGAGATGCAGGTACAAAGCAAGCAAAGGGCAGCTTCACTGGGTACTCAGCAATGGCAGTGAGCTACCACAGCTCCTTCCCACACCCTCCAGGCAGCCCTGAGCCCTCTGGGCATCAGGGCTTCACACGGGACAACGCAAAACTGGGATCAGCAGGAAACAATATGCTGCTGAACACACTGACCAGGCAGCTGAAATCCAGTGGGGACAACCTGGGAGGAGGGTTTCGGAAATCTGATCTGAAACATGGGCATTTCCTTTCCTGCCATTGTTCACACCACCTTCCTCCTCCAAAGAGTTACTTCCACCTCAGTACATCTGTGCAGAATTACTGCCTATGTTATTGCCTGCAACTCTTACTGTCAGGGCCGAAAAACAGCACAGAGTAAGATACTGCCCTCCCTCTCACAGCCATGCAGCAGCACCATGAAGGGACTTCAGGAACTGCCTGAAGTGTAGGACCAGTCCTGCAGCCCTGGCATGTCTTCAAGGCACACACCTCTCTGATGGAGAAACAAAGCACACCCCATGCAGCAGGCAGATTGGCAGAGATGCATTCCTGCCAAGATTTTGCAGCCCTGGCTCCCCTACCGGCATGCAAAGTGACCCAGCTGCACTGGGCTGTGCATGCCCAACTCATCAGCAGAGCACTTAGATGGGCTGCAGTGCCAGCACCTGTTTTGATCATTCTTTAAGGTGGAGTTTTGTTCCTGAGCAGGAAACATGACTTGACTAGCCAACGTGTAGCCAACATGCTGCTTGTGGGACAGTGCTGCAGCACTAGCAGTCTGTGTGATGGGCTGCAATCTTTGGTCCTTACTCAGCATGGGCAGTAAGAGCATCCCCCCCCCTTCCTAAGCCACAAAGCCCAGCTCATGGGCATCATCCAGACACAGCCACTCTGAGAACAAAATGCAGAGTTTAGCATGAAATCAGTCTATTTTGTCAGAAGCAAACCAGATCTACAAGGATCACATTCGTCAATAAAGGCAAATACATCTGTGAGGGATGGAAAGGATAACAGAAGGTGCCAAACTGACATTAGGGTATAAATGTGTTCCCAGCTGGAACAGGCAGTCGTGGCCACAGCACTGTATTGCTCAGCGTGGACACCAATACTAAAGAAGTGGATTGAAGTGGGCAAAAGCACCCAGGGACACAATCTCAGACTGCATGACACCCAGGCAAGTGTAGCCAAAGTGCTGTCACTGCACTGAAGCTTTCTCTCCTTGTTGCAGTGGTTTTGGGTTTCTTGCAGCTCTGGGAGCTGCAGCTGGCCATTTTTCAGTACCTTATGTCCATGTAGCCACACCAAGGCCACCCATTTGCCAGAAGTATGCAGCAGCATGGCACACCTCCAACCACACACTCTCCCAACCAGTTCCTCTGGCCTGAAGACCCACAGGAGGTGCCTTTCCTCTCTTACTGGAGCTCTATAAATGGCAATTTGCATCATCTATCTACAGGACTTCCTTTTGCAATGCGCTTTTGTCATTTGAAAGAGCCTGTGCCAGAAGTTCTGCAATTAGCCTCAACGTATCAGCTCCCACAGATACCACATGAGGAAAAGAGAAGTTTGGAAGGTGGGCAGAATGGCTTGTCACTGATCACTGAAATTTGCATTTTATGTTGACCATATATTACTAATACAATGCATGGGAACTGAGCACACTGGGCTTAGTAAGGAATGGACATTCTGTTTTGGGGTAGGAAGTAATCTAACAGCTGTTTCAAAGAGTAACAGAGGCTCCAGAGGATCTCAGATCTCACTTCCTGAATGAAGTTTTTTGAAAAATCACAAGATGCTTGAGAGTAACTACAGCAGATATTAAACAGGAACAGTATCTGCAGGGAGAGTATAGGAGGCATCTCCCTTTGCAGCTGAACGTACAAAATGTCTGTAATTAGTCAATCTCCAACTCCCATCAGCAATTTTCTAGCGCTCTGTCCTGACTATTTTTGGTTTGCATTTGTTTGCAGGACTTCACATGGCGTCGCATGTCCCTGCCACGGCCAGCACTGGTTTCCTGGCTGATACGCAGTGAGCACAGGATGCAGGCACAGGGCCAGGAAGCCCAGTGTCCCCAGGGTCTCTAACAAGATTCAAACATCAGCTGAGGCTTTGTTCACTTTGCACAATAACAGAATGGCACTGATCTCCCCAAAAGTGTGCCGGACCCAGGGCTCTGCGGGAACAGAGCCCAGGTGAGTGCATCTATGTACTCAGTGCCACAACTCCTTTTGAAAGCTTCCTCAGATAAAGCCCATGAGAGAACAAACTGTCCACAGAGATGGCAGGAAAGGAACTCTCCCTTTACTTGTTTGGGACATTTCTATACAGAGTGCTGAAGTTATAGTCCTGGTCCAGTTATCTCCCTCTGCCATGGGATGCCAACCAACGTAGTTACCCATGCAGGTGGTTACTTCTAGCCACGGAAACTGCAGGCTGAAACTGTGGTGTGCTTTTAGCACCAACATCGGTATCAGAGTGCAAATTGGCATGTTGATGCTCCTCCAAGGAGGGGTAGCAGAGCTCAGCTCACAGGGGTTATTGGGGTGGGGTGCTGCAGCTGCAGGAACACACACTGTCCTGATGCGGCCCACCGTCTGCACCCAGAACTTAAATAAATCATTCACGTGTGTATATCTCTGCATTAGGAAAGAAAACTACAAACAAGAAAAATCTGGAAATCCAAATTTTCTAGTATTTTGATCCTGCATAGACAGATTCTGGAAGCCCCACTGTTCTGTTTTGCAAATCCCCTCTTATTCACTGCTATGGAAGACCCAGAGGGTTGACACAGTTCTCATCCTGTTAACACCCAGTGGGCTAGCTGGATGGATTTGACACCACACTGGATAACCCGTGGCCTGCATCCCAGAGAGGCTCTGAGATGGCAAACAGACACGGGGCCTCTGCCCGCAGTGGGACTTGGGCCACCGTCCCAGCACTCCTGCACCCTGATAACAGCCTGGGCTGACGCAATGTCCGTGGCCATGCCACGCTGGCCAGGCTGACGGCACCAACAGAGGACAGGCCAGAATGCAACACAAAGTGGGGACGTGGGCACACATTGGGGTGAGTCACTGACTGCTGGTGAGGTTTGCAAGCTGCTTTTCTGTCTGGCGCAGATCAGATTAGAAAGGTTTGGGGCTGTGGGAGGGGTGGTGCAGAGCAGGCAGCTGGCTCAGCCTTGCGGTGCTCAGCATCCAGCACCAGCTATCAGCTGCTGAGTCTGCACACTATCAAATTCCCCACTGTCAGAGGGGACTACACACAGAAGATGTAAAATTACAAACAGAAGGATGCTTGGGAGGGGACAGCAGCCGCTTATGAGCACAGACAGTGGATCTAACCTGATGGGTGCTGAGGAAACAGCTCACACACCTCTGATAGCTTCTGTGCTCCCCAGCTCCTGGATGAGCAGTGAACACCAGGCCTCCAGTTTCACTTCAACAGTTAAACCCTCATTGCCCATAACAGAGGCAGACCCTGGGATTATTTGCAACAAAACCCTTCACGTTTCCTCATAAAAAAGTAAATCACTGCAGTTTCTATGCTAATCATATGTGAATTACGCAACACGTAAGAACAAGTTTGCTCAGCAGGGAGAGGCAGGATTCATTTTGGCTGCTCTCTCCTCCTAGTTTAGGGGACTTTTCTTCCAGAACAACCAATTCTTCTCAGAACAGAGCTTTCTGGTGTGGGTGATTTTGTGGAGGCATCCATGCCAGAAGTTCTCATGGCCTTCCAAAAGCAAGGTAGGGTGCAAGCCGCAGCTGCTGCCAGCCAGGAAAGGCCTTGGAGTGTTAGCATGAAGCACAGGAAGGGAACAAGCAGCAAACATCATGAACAAGTTCCTTTGAACTTTCTGCTGCTGGCTGGCAGGGGGAGCAGGATTTCCAGCAAATGTGAAGCTGGCAGGGAAAGAGGCCGGGAGGAGATACCAGTGAGCTTTCCAGACTGCCATTCAGAGAATGTTTGCTTTTAAATTTCATAAATTAAGTACAACTGCAGAAACAGCAGCAAAAATATAGCTTTATCAGATGAGCGCATATCATCCTGTCAGCAAACAAATACAGCTGCAGGGCTGTGGTAGGTGTGCTTGTGCTTGATACGGGTTCACCAAGACCACGCAAAGAGTATATACAAAGATGCAGTATGGACTTTGCTCTACACTAGATTCTAAGCACTTTTCCTGTATGTCGATGGCCACATGCCATCACCCAGTCCAGGGACAAGCACAGCTGTGATTTGGGCAACACTTGCCTGACACATCAGCTCTTGCTCCCGCTACTGCCCAGACTGTGTCTGCTTTGCTCTTACTTAGAATCTCTCTTTTCTCATGCCACTTCATGCTGAAGCAGCTGGCTGCTGGGAGGCTCTGCCCAGCACACAGATGCTCCCAGCAGCCCAGCACTGATCTTTCTGCTTCTTTACAAAAGCACTCCTCGGCATGCAGACTACTGGGCTTGGCCTGCTGAGAATAAGTTATCACATGAATGACTCAGCCAATGAAAAGAAAGAAAAATAAATAAATCCATGTTTGGCAGGCCAGGTGGCCAGAGTGAGCACACAGCCATGCTGTGCTGGGTGGCAAGGACCAGGTCTGGATCTCCTCTCACCTGTAGGAGTGCACACATGCCCAACCTAGAATGGTTTCAAGTATTCTCCCACTCCCAAAAACGAGTCTTAACCTAACCTAACTCTTAACCTAAGAGCATTTCTTCCAGACTCAGCTTTTGCTTTTCAGCTTTATTTCTAACAAGAAAAGCCATTCTCATCAGTAACCCTCTTTGCAATAAGACTGTGTCTGTATTTTAGTTGCTTTATGAGTTCTGTAATTTCACAAGTGACACACCAACTTGCATGTGACTCAGACTTTGTCTTGCGCTGAACTCTTCATGTGTGACACTGCATTCTTATTTCCCTTTCCTTGCTCCTCCCCCTTCTTCACGCACAGATTAACAGCTCCACTGTACTTAATGGAGATGTTTGTTCTGCATAAGCAAAAAAAAAAAAAAGGCCTTTTCCTCACCTTCCTTTTTTAAAATCTGTTTTGCCCCAGATAAATACCAGTGCACAGTCATTTGACTATACTTAAAGTGGGGAAGTTCCTCTTTCTGTCCAAAACTACTGTCACACTCACACTGAGACCAGGGGGTTAACCAAACACAGTTTTTCCTTACAACTTGCTTTCAGCAGACTTGTCTGACCTCCATCGCCTTGTCCCACTTTCTCCAAGAGAAGACTCTGGCAGCCCTCTGCCAACCCCACTCAGACATGGTGTGCAGCTCCTGCCTTCTGATTGCCGTTGTGCTCGCCTGTGCCAGCTGCAGAGCGACCCGCATGGTGGATTCAACCTGCTCTGAGGTGAGTGCCAGTCACTGGTCTCTGCCAGGACAGAGATTGTGTGCGTTGGTGGCAGGATCTGACCAGAGCTCATCTGCTGGCACCCAAGAGCTTCAAGCCACCAAGAGGTTTCCTTGGGTCTGGAGGCTTCTCTCAGAGCTGTAAGTGGGCACTGGGACATGTGCCTGGTGGCACATGCTTCCTTCCCTCCTCCTCCTCCTCCTTGCAGCCACACTGCAGCATCACCTTAGGTCTCCCAGGAGATGGAGGATGACACAGTGCTCAAGGAGATCTTCAGCAGACAGCAGAGCCAGAAGGAGGGTGGGTTCAAGACTGTGTCTGCTGTCCTATGCTCTCCAGCCAGCCAGCAGCTGGTGTGCAGGGTGAGAGAGATGTCTCTGCGTGCTGCTCAAAAGTGCTGTGTCCTGAGAGGACAGTGAGAAAGCACAACGTTTTCTCAGAGCCAAGGCAAAGGCTGATCTTCAAAGCTTTTACTTTGTATTTTTAAAGTGGGAGATGGGTAGGGTGGGGGAAGGCAAAGATTTTGGTTCAGGTAGACAGCGCTTTTCCCTGCACACATGGTCAGAAGCAAATCCCTTACTGAAGTCTTCACACAGGTGTGTGGGTGGCGCAGTGGGATGTCACAGAGGCAGCTGCTGCCTGGCTCCCCTGGCCCTGCTGTCTGCCCTGCAGCACGGGCAGGGAGCAAGCTCACTGCATTATGGTGGAACACAGGCACTGCTCATCTCTGTAGCAACAGCAAGGTGTTATTTATCTCTCTAAACCGGACGTTGCAGTGGGCAGCTCCATGCGTCACCTGCTGCTACAGAAAGTATCATGTTTTCCACGTTTACATTTTGCTGTTTCCACAGATACAGCACTGCTTGGGTATGTCTCTCACCTCCATCTCCAACCACATACCAGGCCCCAGGCAGACTGCAGGGCTTCAAGCGGTGGTAGAGGCATGGCCAGCATCATGCTGCTTCTCCAACCTCCTTTCCCAGACAGCTTCCCCCAGTGCTCCCCGAGGCACTAAGGAACAGGTGTTACAGGGTCACAGAATTAGAGGATGGTAAGGGTTGGAGGAGAACTCTGGAGATCATCTATTGCAAACCCCTGCTAAATCAGGTTCCCTACAGTAGGTTGCACAGGAAGGCACCCAGGTGGGTCCTGAATATCTCCACAGAAGGAGACTTCACAACCTCTCTGGGCAGCCTGTTCCAGTGTTCCATCTCTCTGACAGCGTCGAAGGTGTTCCTTGTGTTGGCTGCACCAAGAAGGGAGGAAGAAACCATCCTCTCTACACATCCTGTGACTGCCATGAACATCATTTGGGATCCCATTTGGGATGGAATGCAGAATACACTCCCATTGATTCAGACAGAATTAGAGAACTCCTCCTCCATCTGGACTGTCACAAGTCCATGGGACCAGATAGGCTCCACCGTAGGGTGCTGAGAGAAGTGTCAAGTTGCTTTCCACCATCTGTCAGTGTTCCTGGTTATTTGGAGAGATCCCAGAGGATTGGAGGCTTGCTGATGTGACTCCCATCTACAGGAAGGGCCACGTGGTTGATTCAGGGAGCTACAGGCCTCTCAACCTGACCTCAGTACCAGGGAATGTTGTGGAGCAAATCAGTTTGGGTGAGATCACACGGCATACGCATGGATTCCAGGGGATCAGATCCAGCCAGCACCAGTTCATGAAAGGCAGGTTGTGCTTGCCCTCATCTCCATGACTGAGTGACCAGACTGATAGGTGAGGGAAAGGCTGTTGATGTAGTGTACGTAGACTTCATCAAAGACTTTGACACGTTCTCTCACAGTATTCTCCTGTAGAAACTGGCTGCCTGTGGCCTGGACCAGTGTACTCTTCTCTGGATAAAGAACTGGCTAGAGGGCTGTGCTCAGCAAGCAGTAAAGTCCAGATGGTGACCTGTTACAAGTGGTATCCCCCAGGGGTCGTTATTGGGGCCCATTTGTTTGATATCTTTACTGATGACCTAGGTGAGGGGATTGAGTGTATCCTCAGTAAGTTTGTGGAGGACACCAAGGTGGGAGGTAGTGTCAATCTGCCCGAGGGTGGGGAAGCCCTTCAGAGGGATCTGGATAGGCTGAATTGTTGGACTGAGGTGAATGAGATGAGGTTCAACAAGGCCAAGTGCTGGGTCCTGCACTTTGGCTACAATAACCTCATGCAGTGCTATAGACTTGGGGATGAGTGGCTGGATGACTGTGAAGAGGAAAGGGACGTGGGGGTGTTGGTTGATGCTGAACATGAGCCAACAGTGTGCCCAGGTGGCCAAGAGGGCCAATGGCATCCTGGCCTGCATCAGAAATAGTGTGGCCAGCAGGAGCAGGGAGGTGATCATCCCCCTGTACTCAGCACTGGTGGTGCTGCACCTCAAATACTGTGTTCAGTTGTGGGCCCCCACTACAAGAAAGACATTGACGCCCTGGAACATGTCCAGAGAAGAGCGATGGAACTGGTGAGGGGCCTGGAGCACAACACTTATGAGCAGTGGCTGAGAGAGCTGGGATTGTTTAGTCTGGAGTGAAGGAGGCTCAGGGGAGACCTCATTGCACTCTACAAGTTCTTGAGGGAGGTTGTGGTGATGACAAGGTTAGCCTTTTCTCCCAGGCAACAAATAGGATCAAAGGAAATGGCCACAAGTTTTGTCAGGGGGGATTTAGATTATACATAAGGAAAAACTTTTTCTCTCAAAGCGTGGTCAGGCACTGGAATGGCTGCCAGGCAGGTGGTGGTGTCGCCATCCTTGGCAGTGTTCAAGAAGCATCTGGATGAGGAGCTACAAGATATGGATTAGAGGCTTGTGGTAGTAATGCTGACAGGAGGACGGTTGGACTAAGTGATCTTGTAAGCCCTTTCCAACCTTGTGATTCTGTGATCCTATGATTCATTCTCCCTGCTCCAGCCTTCACTGCCTCTTCAGCTTCCAGGCCACAGAGACATGGCTTGGCCACTGCACACCCTTCCCAGAGCACCAGCAGAGCTTCATGGTGCTGCCACATCCACAGAGCATGCACCTGTCATTTCCTCCTCCTCCCTGTCAGGCTGCATGCACAACACTGGATGATCCTGTAAGGCTCCCTGTATGCTGCTGGTGACAGCCTGACAGCTTGTGGGGAGAACGTGGTGACACAAGGCTGCCCTTAGCTGGGAGGTGCAGGCATGAATGATCCTGTGACCCTGTCCCTGTTCTGCAGCCCCAGTGGGCATGGCCAGAACCAGCAGGACCCCAACCCCAGGAGGTTGCCCCTAAGCCCAGCCTTGGACAACAGGTTGGGGTCCTGCAGTAGTCCCTTCTCCAGCCGCTCACTCTCAGGTGGGCAGCAGGCAAAGGCAGGCCGGTTATGTTTAATGAGCTTCCCTATTGTTCACAGGATGCCCTTCTCCAAACACAGATGGCTTCATTTTTGCTTAAACTGGAAAGCCCTGATAGGAATTCTAAAGGTTTGGCCTGTCAGGTATGATTTCTGTCTAGCTCTTCCCTTGCATAACCACAGCTGGAATCAAGATAATTTGGACCTGTTTCCTCTGGAAACATTCCTGGGGTCTGCTCTTTTCTAGTTCCTCCCTGCAGGATTTCCTGTGAGACTTCTCCAAGAGTAACCTTCGCTAGAAATATAGAATTTTAAACTACTTGCAGGAATCCTTTCTTAGAGATGAATGATATATCCAGAACAGAAAACATTTCTCAAATGCATAATTATGGTAAGAAAGTACTACAGATGAGACACTTTGAATTAGCACAAGATGCGAGGTGCTCCTTTTGAAAGCCCACTCCACAGAACACTAGGTCTTGTGTATTTCAAGCCCAAGCTGGTATTTTATAGGGTTCTAGCTGCCACATTTTTTAATTTGAATTTGTTTATTTTTTAAAGTGCGGTAGTTTCCTGTTTACATTCACAGTACATACCTCTTGGACTTCCACTGTAATGTTCTCCTCAGATTACAACGAATAAAAGCTATAGCTGTGAAGGTTTAGGACTAAGGGAGATTCCTGGAAGTCTACCTGTCACAACAGAAATCCTTGACTTCAGCTTCAACATGCTCCCATCCCTCCAGAATTCAACCTTCTCTAGGCTGGCATCTCTTCTCTACTTGGACCTGACAAGGTATGGGAGAGAATTCTCACTTCTACACATCACCTTGGTCAGCCCCTCCTCCCCCACTCTTCCCCTTAGTTGGCAGCTTCTGGAGTTAGCCAACAGCAGCTCCCCTGCTTTCACAGGGAAGCTACCAGCTGCACTTACTGATGACTGCTGAGTTATTTTGCTAAGCAGATTGATCTCCTTGAGCAACATCCAGGCTTCTTCTCCAGTAACAGTCATCTGCTGGGCAGTGGTGAAATATGCATTTTCCATATATACTGTTGCCAGTAAAGTCATGAGAACAGGTGTTTTCTTTTGTTTGTTTTATTTTGGTTGTTGTTGTTGTTGTTGTTGCTTTTGTGTGCGTATGTATGTGCGTGTGTGTGTGTACTTTTTCTAAAAATATTCTTCCCTAAAGCCCAGGGAAAGACAAGTTTGGTCCTTGTAAGTGCCCAACATTTTCTATCAAAAAGAGATATTCATTTGCAGATTCCTACTTAGGTCACTACACTTAGATGTGAGCTTACAAATACCAGGCAAGCATCACTGAAAAAGGATATTTGTATCCCACTGAAGACAATTGGTTGCAACTCTTTACATACATGATATGCAGCCTAGGATATCACTTATTATGTGAGGGCTCTACAGTACAGCCAATGATGCTGGTTTCTATTGCCCTTTCAAGGTGTCAGATCAACTGGGTGTATGAAGATGCCTTCCACAACAACAGGCGGTTGCAGACCATTGTGCTGACTGGAAATCTGCTCATGTTCCTATCTGACACAGCGTTTGCCGGTCCTCAGTCCCTGAGGGAGCTTGTATTAACACAGACAGGAATAAGCACAATATCCTTTATTCCAATGACAAATCTGGACAGGTTGGACACCCTCATCTTGGGCAGCAACCACATCTCTTCATTGCAGCTCCCTCCCAACTTTCCAACTAAAAACCTCAAATATCTTGACTTTCAAATGAACCATATAAGAGTAATCACGGCAGATGATGTCAGCATTTTGCAGAAGACCAGTAATATGACTCTTATATTTAAAGGCAATGACATTTTACACATTGAACCTGGAGCTCTCCAATCCCACTTCTACAGCTTGGACTTTGGAGGCTGTGCTGACATCCCTGGGGTCCTTGCAGGAATACGGAACTCCACTACCCAGACCCTTTGGCTGGGAACATTCAGTGATGTGGAGAAGAAGCCTGACATAACTCCAGGTGTTTTAGAAGGCCTCTGCAACATTTCTGTCAAGGATCTCTATCTGCAACTACGGCATTTCGAAAACCTAAGTGCTGCCACGTTTCACTGTCTGACGAGGCTCCGAAAGTTGGACCTAACCCATACCCACATCAGTGCTTTACCGCCTGGAATCAGTGGGATGAGTTCACTCAGGGAGCTAGTTCTCAGCATCAACTCCTTCCAGCACCTCTGCAACATCAGCTCTGCCGCCTTCCCATCCCTCACCCATCTCCATATCAAAGGGAACCTGCAGGCGCTGCAGTTGGGCTCTGGCTGCTTGGAAGGTCTGGCAGAGCTCCGGCATCTTGATTTAAGTCACAGTCATGTTGAAAGCCTCGACTGCTGCAGCAAAGCACTAAATGGCTTGAGTAGCCTTCAGTACCTAAATTTGAGCCACAACACAAAGCTCCATATCCAAGATACGTTTTTCAAGGAGGGTACAAGCCTGCAGTTGCTGGACATAGCTTTCACTCATCTTCATATTGCCACTTCACAGGGTCCCTTCCGGAATCTTCATCTCTTGCAAGTCCTGAACCTTTCCTCTTCCTACATTAATACCAGCACTCAACATCTGTTTCAGGGCCTGGAAAATCTTATGCTCTTGGACCTTAGTCACAATACTTTTGAGTCAGGGATCATGCCTGAGGACAAACTGTTTCAACAGCTATCTAATTTAGAGGTGCTAATTTTATCATCCTGTGAACTGACAGCAGTGAACCACCAAGACTTCCACAGCCTTGAGAAGTTACGGCACGTTGATCTGAGCCACAACAAGTTTACTGCATTCAGCACAGGTGCATTTTCAAAACTCAAGAGCATCTACCTCAACTTTGCCTACAACAGGATCCATATTATACCACGTAACCAGCTAGAGTCCCTGCCTGGCCGCAGCATAATCAATCTAAGTCACAACCCCCTGGAGTGCACCTGTTCCAATATTGGTTTCATTACCTGGTACAGGCAGCATCTGGATAAAATTGAAGACTCCAAAGGAACAACATGTTCTGAACCGAAATCACTAGCTGGGGCTCCATTAGCCACAATCTCACTCTCATGTGGGATCAGCACTGCAGGAATCATTGCAGCTGTCCTAGTTGTTTTGTGCTGTGTCGCCATCTCTATTTGGGGTGCTCACTATTTCAAGCGAAATTATCAGCAAATCTGAGTTTATTGTGAGCACACAGTGCAAATAGTTGTACAGCAAGGGGATTAGAATGTAAGACAACTTACTGCTTTTGCTTGTGGTCTGTATTTCATGTAACCATCGTAACACTTTTTCTATTTTCATTATATTTTTAAGAAAAAGAATAAAGCATCTCTTATGGGACCTGGAAAATAAACTGTGACATGAGTTTTTAACATGAATTAACTTCTTCTAAGGATACTCCCCAGTTCTTCACGCTAGCACTGCTGTCACAGCCAATAGGGCTGATGCACCCACAGAAGGAAGATCCAAGAGCTGAAGCACAAAGCATGGTTCTCTTGAAAATAGTAACGAAAAGATATAAAAGAATACAGAGCATCCCCAACAGCACAACAACAGATCTCTTACCCTTCTCACTCCCAATCAAATGCACTTGAGGAACAGTGTTTTTTGTTGGCAGTACTGTAAGCCGCTCAGTTAAAACAAAAACCATGAATTTCTGTGGTGGACTGGAGCAACATTCATATAGTCTCAAGATGACCCTGGCAGGGCAGACCTGATGTATCATGCTTCTCTTTAAATTTTGATTGTAAAAGTATGTGTGTTTGGCCAAGTGGTAGCAGCTGCCATGCCTGCTCACTAAGCCTTTCTCATCACATTACCTTTAGCGCTCCTTAGCTTTACTGTCCATCTCATGGCAATGCACAGGCACGGCCTGACACCCGTCCCCAGGCAGAGCCACACGTGGCCTCACTCTGACCACAGCAAGGCTCCAAGTTGCATTTGGCCAGATGCTGCGGTCACACAGAGAGGTCGAAGCTGAGCTCACTTTGAACGTTTGCACTGGGAACAACAAACTCAGCTCCAATCCCCAAAGCATTCCTCGGAAATCTTCTTACACCCATCTTTCCATGGACACTTGCACATTCTGGGCACCAGCAGGCCTCTCCTCGCAGCTCTATGTCATTTACAGGCATTCCCTGCTACCGCTGACCTGCTGCCAGCCCCATAGGCAGGCATTTCCTGAGACTGACCCAAACCAGGCTGCTGTCAGAGGACAACCCAGCCTCCACAGAGAGCCAGGATCCAAGGCAGCTTTTCCTGTCTTCTGTAAACTGGACTGATGAAACCAGTCAGCACCAGTAATTGCTCTGACAATCCAGCAGGAATGCCAGCTTGAGCTCTCCTCAGGAGAGGCCTACTGCTTCAGTTATTTCCCTCCTGCATTTCTGGGTTCAGGAAAGTGATAGACAAATAGTGGAGCGAATAGAGCATGGTGTGGTTCATAGCCTGGAATAGGTGCTAAAAACACAAAAACACTGCAACCATCAGGAATGGACTGCAGGTCCGCGAATATCAGTGACTTAAAGAGAAAACTGCATGTTGAGCTGGTATTCACCGTCTGATTATGTCGCTCAGCTGGAAAGAGGAAGAGAGGAGTTAAGCTTTGCCTGTTTCTGAAATACCACCCAGCATCATGGGTTAGCCTCACTTCTGGACTTGTCAGTTAGAACTTAAGGCTGACTGGAAAGGCAAAACGGTGAATGTGTTCCTGCGCAAGATGGGTGAGTAAACCCACTACTTTGGACTTCTGCAGGGCAGACTTTGGGTTGATTAGAACATCAGTTGTGAGAGTTCCTTGGGAGACAGTCTTGAAAGCAGGTGTCCAGAAAGGCTGAATATTCCTGTAGAAGGACATCTTAAAGACGCAGAAGTAGGCCATCCCTATATGTTGTAAGATGAGCTGACAGAAAGACCAGCCTGGCTGAACAGGGAGCTATCACTAAGACTCAGGGGGAAAAAGTGTGTTTACCATCTTGAAAGAAGAGGCAGACAACCTAAGAAGGGATACAGGGATACTGCTAGGTTATGCAGAGAGAAAATCAGGTGAAAGTACACTATCTGGCCACCACTGTAAAAGATAAAAAAAAATAAATGTTTTTACAAATACATTAACAGCAAAAGGAGGGCCAAAGAAAATCTTTATCCTTTATTGGATGCCATCAAAAGTGAGAAAAAGGCTGAAGTACTCAAAAGTCTCTTCACTTATGTGCCTGCAGTGCACTGAGTTGGCCTCAGGAAAAAAAAAAGACCATCCACTCACAAGGACAGCAGGGAAGTGCCTGAAGTTAAAGTTACAGGAGTGAAAACAGTTCAAGGGATACCAACAAAAGAGTGTTTCATGCTGATTTTTTAATTGAATGTTATGCAACTGCATAAGTATAAATAATTGTGTTCAATATACAACAATTATGACATCCATAAGGAGTTTCTTAGAGAAAATAAGACTGCAAACACTTTATTGCACAGACCCTAACATTTTTTTTCTTTTTTTTTTCTTTCTTTGTTTCCTCTCTCTCTCCTTCTTTTTTTCTTTTTTCTTTTTTTTTTTTTTTGTTTGTTTGGTTTTTTTTTTTTGGAAGCTGAGCAATCTACAGCAGGAAGTCTACAAAGGAGCACACCAGAACTACAATCACAAAAAGACTGACCAAAGCAGCACACAGGTAGGAGGATCTCTAACAGCTCACTGATAGGTAAACACCAACAAACAGTACTACATAAACACAAGCTTATGCACTGTTACACTTCCAAAATGCAAACTTATTTGTCAGAAGATATAATGAGCTATACAAAATATACATAAAGGTATACTGTAAACAAATAACTAGATGTGCTTTAAAGGAAACAAGAGGATAGTTTAAAAATGCAGAAGACTGTAAACTAGGAAATACCTCCCAGACAGAAATGTTATATTGAAGTGCATTAGCATTTGTTTGTATTAATTGCCAAAGCACATGTGAACTGTAAATGTTGAGACCATTTTCTCTTCAAAGCTGCTCAAAATGACTACCCATTGCTAACTAGCTCCTCTGTAAATGCATAAAAGGCAGTACGAATATTCTGGTGCCTCATAAAAATATCAGAAACTGTAGTTTGTGATTTCATCTTTCCATCGCAAGTCTGCTGTAATCCAACTCGACTAGTGTAATAAAGTGTTTCCCAGGGGGAAATGAATTCTGCACTGTCAGTTGTCACACAAGCCTCTAAGTCCAGATTATACTGTGCTTTTAAGAACAAGTTTCTAGCTTTTGAGACAGAAAGACAATCCGTAAGCCTCAATAAAACAGCTAGGGGCCTAGCTCTAGTTTAGCTACATGAACAGAAATAAGCAAACCCCCACTCTGTTGATCCCAAACACTTAAAAACACGCATCAACAAGCATATTCTGTAGTGCTCTTGTACGTGTTTCAAATTCTATCTTTCATCCTTCAACTGAATACCTCCACATTAAAATGATCAAAATCTGCATGTCCCACAGTACACAAAATTTAAATAAGGCTTAGCAAAAGTAAAAGGACAGTCACAGTCTAGCACCAAATAGCTCCAACAGGTTCCTTTGTTACACAATATTTCTTTTTATAATTACATTTACTTTTTTTGCATATAAATAAAGATTATGTTATGAAATGTATGGAGCTACTCAATGCATTTAGAAATGAACATGAAACCAATTACTTGCTAAAAAAGCAAGTTAAAGTCTACAACATAAGGCCCCAGCTATGTATTAAAATGTATCTGATGTCCTAAATTTTTTTATGACAATGGAACTGCTTTTTTTTTCTTCCTTTCTACTTTCATAGCCATAAAATAGAAAAAAAAAAAAGCTACAGCTAAATATGCAGACCTATATGCTATGATAAAATGCATTCTCCAAAGTAATTAAAAAAAAGTAAGATGAACACAATAGTCCTGGAAGTCATGTGCTTGTAACTTGTGCCTCAAACTGTAAGGGCCTGAATTTAAAACTAGCTCAAGGAAACAAAGAGAGGATTGCAGCAGAAACCAAGGACACATATGTGCTTCAGAGTCTCATCCTTGTCTGAGGGTCGCAGAATACACTCTGACCAGACAAGACCAGAACTACCACTCCCAACACAGAACATGAGTCTTCCAGAGACTCTGTGATAGCCAAGCCATCCTCCCTTCGCTTTAATCACACCCACTCTGTAAGACAGGCGTTGTGCCATTGGCAGATGCAGTTTCATCTTGTGTTAGATCTGGCGAAGCAGATAGCCAGATACTACTATCAAAAGCTGATTACTAAAAATACATGTAAAAACTCACAATAAGTTACCATACTTATTTCTTCCTTGTATTTTTAACTCTAGCTAGCACTTTTTTTTTTTTTTAAGTAAAAATGTAGCAGATTTTTACCCTCCTGTCAGACAACGCTTGTGCATGTCTGTGCCATGTCTCATTTTTAGTAATTTACTTTCATATATATGGCAAATAAATGGCAAAGCAACTATTTTTTAAAAAGGGGAGAGTAAACAATGCAATCAGCAGCAACATATATATGCTACATTCAATCCCCAAACACAATGCTAGGTATTTACAGAAGAAATTATTTCTTCTACAGCTTCCACCTGTAAATGTATATTTGTACAAATACTATATGGTAACAGTTTTACCGGTTACAATCGAGAAGGCATTTTGTAAAAAGTCCTTTCTCTATATATATCCCCATCCTCTTCAGTGACATGAAAGCTTTGCCACATAAAGACACTACACAGTGCTGGTTTCAAGACAGTCAAAATATATTGTTTTTGTTTCTGTTAGTCTTGAATTTTTATTTGCCACGAATTACAGTCAACAGGATTTTTTGTGAGGACTGCTTCGCAAAGCTTCTTTCCCTCGACGCTGCCGGACTGAGTCTTTGTCATTAGAAAGTGCGTTTGGGCGATCAGGTGTGGTTACTGACCTAGTTAAATCTTTACCAACATTTTGTTTTCTTGAGGCAGACTGCTGAGCCTGAGCAGCATCTTTTCCCTTTACATCCACAGTGTTAACAAAAGACTTGTCTTGATTTCCAGGTTTTCCCCCAAGGTTTGAAGTAGAGTGGTGGGCTTCTACAACAGCAGCACTGTGCAAGGTTATCATTGACACACTTTTAGTGATTTCTGTCTTACTATTTCCTGTGGAAGATGTGCTTTTCTTACTTTGTTCCTTGTAGCTGAATGAAGGAAGCTCTGGTGAGCCTGCTTTAACTTTTGCTAAAGATGCATCACTCTTTGCCAAAGACAAAACAGATACTTCTTGTCTACATTCAGAGAAGTTGGCTGAACAAACCGGTGGCTTTCCTGACGCTGCAGCCACATAGTAAGAACTCTGCCCACTGGCAGCTGGCGTATGTTTTATTGCAATTTGTTTGCTTGCATCCTCGGGCTGTTTTTGATTTACTTGTCCTTTCCCTTTTGAATCTTGAGAGCATTTGCTAGTTGAGGTCGATTTTTCTGATCCTTTTGCTCTAACATCACAGTTTGTGAGGCAAAGGGTAGGCTCCATTTTCCCATTGTCATGTTGAACATAAAGTGCATCAGTGCATGTTTTTCCTTCAGGTCTTCTATCCGGAGAGGTTGTCTGATTATAAGGGCTTCTGTCTGTCTGTTTGTTCAGCAGGAGACAGTCTTTCACAGTGGAAAACTTTGGAGACACAGTTTGTTTCTCGCTGAAGTGAAACAGCTTTTGATCAGCAGAATCCCCAGAGCCTGCTGGTTCTTGCTTTTGCATTTGCTTAGAAATCTCAGGGCCTGTTGGTCCTGAGTCAATAGTAGATGATTTGGGTTTTGTATCAGGAGTGATATTGCTCACTTGAGGAGTGGATACAAGTCCATGCTCCAAAATCACAGGCCTTTCAACTTTAATATGCTCACTGTTCATTTTTCTGAAAGAACCCGATACAAAAGAAGGTGAATCTGGCACATTTTTACCAGCATGTTTACCATCCTTCCGGGAGCTGGCAGATATCTGACCAACTGTTTCTTTTTCTTTTGTGTTTGGAGTGCATGGTTTCTGTGAAAATGTCTGTTTATCCAAGTGCTTAGACTTAGAGGAACTCATATCAGAGTTGGGTCTGAGTTTATTAGTACTGCCTTCCACACCAGTGGTAAGAGGCTTCATGTGATCTTGAATACCAGTGTGAACATCTACAGCACAGCTTGTGTTTACAGCATCTCTCACAGCAGGGGACACTGGAGCACTAGGTTGCTGTTGAGGAACTTGGCTGGACTGCTCTCTCTCAGTGGCTGGAAGCCTTGTGTAAGGGACCTGTTTCTGGTCTTTCTTTCCCAAATCTTTGGTTTTATCCTTCTGCACAGAGGACACCAATGCAGTCTTCTCATTTTTAGGATCACATTCTACTGAGGGTTTGGACAGAAGATTTTCACTCTTCGACTCCACAATAATTTTCTTGGACAGAAGATTTTCACTCTTTGACTCCACAATAATTTTCTTAGACTCACTGAGAACTTTCTGCTTGGTTATGTCCCTTTCCACAAAACTGCTAGCAACAACAGCATCTTCCTTGCTAAGCTGTTTTACCGAATCCCTGCCATCCTTAGGTTGTGCCTTTGGACCAGTTGCCTGCAATTTCCCTTGCATTTGAGGTGGAATGGCAAGATCAGCAGAATTTTTTTCACTGCCTTTGGAGTAGTTTGTTGTCAGGATATCTGAGACAGATACCTTCAAAGTAGACTCCCTGATCACCTCCACCTTTGCAGAGATAGGTTCACAATTTCTCTGGGCTGCTGGTTGTCTGCCAGGCAACTCCTTTTGTACCTGCTTTTCTTTGCCCAGGGTTTTTTCAGGAGTGCTTTGGACAGCAGAAAGCTTAGAGTATGTTAGGGCACTTTTAACACTCTGACTTTGAGTAACACAAGACTTCACCTCCACTGAACTGTCCTGCTTTGAAGGAAAGTTGTCCTTCTTCTGAACAGCTTCAGTAAGAGAAATGCTGACTTTAGCAGCTGGACTAGAAGCTTTTTTCTCTGCCACCGCTTCTGCAGCCATAGGGATGACTGGTGGATTGGGAGAACTCTTGTTTGTTTGCAGAACCTGAGCCTCTGGCAGGTTAACTTTGCTCTTTTGCAGA